>JAQQWM010000007.1:1237500-2437500 GCA_038363915.1 Apiospora saccharicola
TCAACAAGACTACCACCTCCCGGCACTTCTGTCATATTTATCGAACAAACCATGAACAAAGTATGAGGCTCAACTGAAGCCAGCCTTATCGTCCGTGGCCGCTGTTACGGTCTTCGATGGCCACAACGAGGGGCCCAGCCGGATATCTGGAAGAAACAAGAAGCACTGGGGGAAAGCTCATGTGCGTCGGTGCTTTCAATCGTGGCCAACCCAGAGCCAACCGTCTTTAGCTAGAGGGCTCACCATCCCGCCACTGCCGCTATCTGGCCAACGTCAATTGGAAGATGAGACCGCGAAACCGCGGCTAATATGAATTTATCTGGATGTAGCCCATAACCTAGTGTCGACCTTTACGCAATTCACAGGGGCCCCGGCAGTCGGCATTGGTTTGTTTCAGATACTGCACTCTCCATTTGCCAACCCGATCCGCGGCTGACGCAAGGGATTCTGTGGAGGAGGCTGTAATTGCAGCTTCTCTATCTGAGTCGTAGAGGGATCTGAAACTGTGTTGGGAGCGCGTCAGGCGCGGCGCCTATTTTGACGCGCTTGTATAGGTTGTTGGCCTGGGGGTGTAAGACCGGGTCGCGGCCTAGCTTGTAACGTTGCCAAGACTCTGGCGTTATCGGCGCTTACAGAGCCGGATCCAAACAACATCGAGCTCCATAACCTTCGATTGCCGCAAGTTGATGTACGTACATATGTATCCCAATTGGATGAGTAGGTGAGCCAGTCTCCTTGAATTGGATAACAAGACACGCCGATGCAGGCGGGGCGAGGCCAATGCACATACCCAATCTATCCAAGGCCCGGAGCCCAGTATGTAGAACTACCAGCACAATAGAATAAACAAGATGGAGCAAATTTGATGGACAATTATTACTACCGTAAGAAAATGAAACAATATATTTTCGATTCAGGGGGTCTAAACAAAGGATGCGTCTAACAAAGCCGAATAACCGAGCTCGAATAACCACCTGGAATAAGTCAAAGCACCCCTCGACGGCCACACCCCTTAACGGTCACCTATTAATAGATTACCCTTAAATCGCGCCCATATACTAATTTAATAATATATAAGTCAGTTTTCGTCGCATTTTTATTTAAATTAGCTTAATCGCACCCTCTTCTCTTACTTTTTTATTATAATACTATAATCGACGAGTTAAAGCTTTAATGCGCGATTTAGCACGTTATTAGCGGTAAGAGCTTAAGATAGGCCGCGTTAAAGGAGGGGGTCAATCGTATTACTTTAAGGGCTCGGATCGAGGGCCGGCAGATTAAGAAACGTTATAACTCGTCTCGGCAGGTATTATATAACGACGATAAGAAGCGTATTACTCGATAGGTAATTATCTAAATTAAGCTCGGTTATTCTCCTCCGTATATAATCCTAAAGATATTCGCCTAATATATATTTAAGGTTAACGGTAACCTTTATATATTTAATAAGCGTTAGGTATAGAAATTTCTTAATAGGCATAAGGTAATCGGATCTTCTCTTTCTTTTAAAATAGATTTCAAACGCGTTACGAGTACCTTCGAGGAGAATATCCGAGACTTTTTTAATCGATTTAATTACGAATTTATCCGATCTATCCCCCGTTAATATATCTGGAATTACGACGAGGTCGGTATACAGCTAGGTATTAAAAGCAATTAAATAATAATCGGGCTAGCAGGTATAAGAAGGATTATTATAAAGGACTCCGTTAATTAAGAGTAGGTAATTATAATAGAAATAATTAATACGGATAGCCGGTCTATCGCTTTAATATATATTTTTAAGGGTTAATAGCTTTAATTTTAATAATTCCTAAAGGAGGAGAATACTTTAACTAAGGTTATAAAGGACTAAGTCTTTACTATATCTCTTAAGGGCTGGATTAATTATAAGTTAGCTTTATTTTAATTTAAGGAGGTATTCCTACTATAGATTAAGCCGGAGGATAAAGAATAATAATAATTACTTATCTTTAATAGCTACTCCTCCCATAATACCGAGGAGTTTATATTAACTTGTTTAGAGGTTAAGGTATAGTTCCTATTTCTACTAGCTTATATATCGTACCTCCTTTAACCTCTAGATATCGGTATATTTAATATATTAAAGGGGAGGTATCGCCGTAAGGTAACTCTTTATTACTTAAGGCTTAATAATATAGGGATAAATAAGAAGGAGTTCCTTCGGTATTACGAGAAAGTTAGGACCTTTACGCTTAAACCTAAGGTTATTTACGGTAGGTAAAAAACATCCGGTATATTCCCTCGCGATATTAATAAGCCTTTAAATAGCCGATTTAAGAGGTTCGAGGCCTAGTAAAATACCTTAACCCCTAAGCCCCCCTCCTTAAATCTAAAAGTTTAATTTTTAATTATCTCGATTCGTACTCTAAAGAGCTCTAAATAGTTAGTAAAATTATCTAAAAAATTAGCCGATAACCTAATATAATTCGACGGAGCAATTAAAAAGGTATTATTTCGAAAGGTTTAAAAGAGTCTCGACGATTTAAATAATTAAATCGGTTAGCTAATATATAAAAAGGTTTAATTAAAGGTAAACCTTAAGAGAGAGAGAGGAAAGAAAAGAAAAAGATTTATTCCGGCATTAAATAAAAAGTATGCTTATATAATAAAAGTGGTAATCGGTATAAAGGAGGCGGTAAGGCCGGTACAGGCGCGCCTTATTATAACTCGGTCGGAATCGGTAGAGGAGATTATAGAAGAGGAATCTAACGAGGAATTTAAGGCCTGGAGCTTAATTAAAGTAGATCTCGACTGATTCTATAATTTTACGATTTTTCGTTGTTTTTTAATTAAGTTATTATTGTTTTATTATATTATTATGACTTTATTTTATTGTAGTAACCGTTGAGGGGTGTGGCCGTCGAGGGGTGCTTTAACTTAGGGGTAATAAACGTTGAGCTACCAACGTGTCAACATGTTGTTAATCCGCTTATTCCGCTACCAGAAAATAAGCAACTAATGCATCATATCGCCCAGTGTTAGACAACAGCTTAGCATGCGAAACCACAGTCGCCATCTCTGTTGCCGCTGTCGAATTTGCCAAAGTTGCACTGGTGGGCCTGGTCGTTGCTGCCCCAGTTTTGGTCACCGTATGTCATGTAAACAGCATCCCCATCCACATTCGGGGCCGTCACGCCGAAGGCACTCGGCAAGACCGTGCCGCCCATGCTGGCGGTCGAGCCGCTCGGGATATCCAGCAAGTCGGCCTCGCCAACGAGCGTGCCGGCGCTGTCGTAGATGAAGACGTCGAAGCGGTAGTCGGCCGTGGTGTCGCACTTCTTCTTGTCGTTGGCGTTTTTGAAGACGCCGCATCGCCCGGTGCCTTGGAACAGGATTCGACCAGGAACTCAGAACGGACTGGGATGGCTTTGGGCGTCTATATGTCGTCTTATATCCAATGGATATTTGCACTGCCCACCCCACACACAACAAACCAACCACGACCCAGCACAGCCTCTTTTCAGCTGCTTACATGTACCTCGACGTCATTGTGATGCTGGCTTCGAATTGTGCACCCATGAAGCATCGGCGCATTTTCGAGCCCCAAATGAGAATTAGGGGGCACATGTTGATTGATGTCGTCCTGCTCGCCAACGCAGCTATTCGCATCAAGTTCAACACAGTTCAGCCCCAAAGCCCAAAAGTGCATTCATCAACACAATGATATCGTCCAAACCTCTATTTGTCCCCGCCTGGGATCTAGAGCAAGAACCAGCGCCCTATCTCGTCTCGGCAGCGCAGGTCAAGCACGTGGAAGACTACATGTCTGACCAAATCAGTGCCGATGAGTGCGCTGCTCGCCTAACCCAACCCGTGCAGGGCCTGGACGCCGAGGGCATGAGCGATGCCGTCTTCGCCATAAACACTTTCATCAACCATTCCGCCGCATCGAATCCGCTATATCAGGCCCAGATGCTATCGCTTGTTCGCACCATTCAAGACCTGTCCAATTAGGATATGCGTAAAGTGACGATCTAATGGGTATGTATGGCTATTTTATGTCCCCTTTGTCCTCGTATCCCATAGTCCACGCGCTGGAGCGCGACGCCCACCCGTTGGCCGCCTTGGCTTTTAGAATCGGAGCCGCCGAGCTGTTTCATCTGTGTCGCGCGGAGTTTCGACCAGGAGATCACCTGTGCGGGGACCGGCCGTATCCTACGCCTTCAATTCCCAGAATAAAATGTTCCTCGACGCGGAATACACAGCAGGCGTCACCGAATCCAAGCAGTTGGTTGGGCCGGGACACCCAGACCGGTAGACCCATGGCGCCGAGCTCACCCCAGGTGACGAGGATGGGGAGGGGCAAGAGGGTAGGGTAAATACCCAAATAGCTGAGCTCTTTTCAAGTGGGCGGGGGTCGAGTGGTAATACAGATGGTTCTGTGCCGAGGTGGATGAATTTGATATGATTCATCGACCTCGGGTTCGAGCCGCGGTGGTGACTGGGCTTTGGGCACTCCATGTAAATCCGGGCGGTGGTGATTGAGGGCTTTGGGCACTCCATGTAAATCCGCACAATGGGGGACGGTCGGATACATCTACTAGGTGTTGCAGACCATCGCATTACACACTCATCAATTTCTTTTGTCCTTTTTTTCTTCTTGCCTCTTGAAGACGCTGGTAGCCAAGAGGAGATGCGGGACCCAGCTACGGATGGTGTCGCCGACAACCAGGCACTAAGAGAGGCTGGCTACGCCATGACGACCGGCCGGGGCGACTTTTGGCGTCTGGGCCTCATGCTCAAGGCGGAATGGAATAGTGCTCAGTCAAGTGTGCTTGGTGGTCAGAATGAGGTTGACATGGCGGAAAGGACAACTACATGAATTCGGTCTGGGTATCCAGTCGTCGCAGGGTTAGTGTCGGTGGCAATAGGGGTTTCGATGCTTCTGATAACAAAGAAGGCAATGTGGGAGGAGAGAGGTATTATCTAAACTCGCTAATTCATTGTGAGATATCATAAAGACTTTGTCCAAGGTGTTATACACAATACATAATTCTTTCATAAAAAGGTACCGAGTTGATTCCCTCTCCTGTAGACCTCCGTGCTCTTTTCGAAGAATTCGGTGCCGTTACCCCCATCTATCTGGCTCCGAACGGCTACTTCGCCTTCATCAGCTTCGCAGACCGGGCGGACGCGGTCCGGGCTTGCCAGCGCTACGACGGCTTCTGCTACAAGTACCTGGTCATGCGCGTCGAGTTCGCCAAGTCCAGCAGCGACGACCACGCCCGGCCGAGGCTGTGGCTGGAGTACCCCGACGATGGGGAGTTCGTGTCTCGGGACCCCCGCTGCGGGCTACGGTCGAGCTTCAGCGGGCGGCGCCCACTGACACGTACGTGACAATAGTCATTTGTACGTCGTGGGAGCTCAAGGAGAGCCGGAAGCGGGAGTTGGAGGACGCGAAGAAGGGGGTGCTTGGTTCGACGCTGGGTGCGCGGGTGTTCCTTGCTTATGATAGGTGTGAGCCACCTAGCCAGTAGACGAGGTAAGTGAACAATTCGTCGTGAATAAAGAATGGGTTTCAAAGTCTTTGTTACAAACATGAAGTCTGTTCCACGAATGAAGCCGTTGTGTAAGAAACAATCCTGGTGTTGACCACTTTGTATACTCGGGCACCCTGGTATATATACGCGCCTCTGGTTCCCATTTGCTGGAGTACTCCCATCCACCATTGCCACACCATCTATCCTCCACCATCCAGCATCAACCACAGACATCACCCAAGATCCCAAAACAAGACGCAACTTCAGCCATCATGCCTGCCGAGTACTACACCTCCGACTCCGAGCGCACCGGCCTCCCGGTCCTCAACGACAAGCGGCGCGACGAGATCCACACCTGCTTCACCGACGACCTCCAGACCCACCTCCGCGACCGCCTGGAGCGCATGGCCAACGCCCACCACGGCACCGGCCAGCCCGGCCCCGAGGGCCTGTGCCTGCGCGTGCTCCCCGCGTCCGAGACGGCGCAGGCGAACGAGGTCCGCGGCTGGTTCCAGTGGTACGGCATCGTCACCGACTTCTCCATGCCCACGAACCCCGACGTGGGCAAGGCCGCCGGCTACGCCTACGTCACCTTCTCGGACCCCGAGGACGCCAAGGAGGCCTTTGACGAGTTCCGCGCCCCCGAGAACGCGGACAAGATCCGGCGCATCGAGTACGCCACCACGGCCGGCGAGCGGCCCCGGCTGGCCGTCGTGTACCCCGCGGCCGGCGAGTTTGAGTGTCCGGACCCTGCTGTCAAGGCTGCGGTCACGCTGCAGGAGATGCAGGCCGACGACACGTACGCCACCGTCCTGGTCAAGACGTCGTGGGAGTTGCGCGGGGAGGACAAGGAAAAGCTGGAGGAGGACAGGGAGTATGCCCTCGGCTCGGTTTTGTCTCCCCACGTTTCTATTGCCTATGATATGTTCTAGGCGCCTGTCCAGTAGGACCGGGGGGTAATGAGGTGAGTCCCCAGTAACCGTTCATTCCGACTGACCGTCGACAGCAATGTGCGAATATGGAGAGAGCCGGGTAAAGCTTGATGAGTAGGCCTCACCCATGACGAGAGAAGTTATTGCAGGTAGGTTAATAGTAGGTAATCGTAACACAACAATTATCGAGATTTAGGTGCGAAAAGTGATGTGAGATGTTCCAGCCCCTAAATTGTGTAACACCATCTGAACGCCCATGCCTATGGGAGAGGTTGCCTGTATGTGACTGCTGCGGCTGTGGATGCACGCTATTGGGGCCTAAGATGAAGTCTTCATGGACCCGTGTGAGGGGTTTCTCACTTTCGGAGGATCTGGGGGGAGAAGAGGCTCTGTGTTGGCCTGATTCTGCTCGTTTTGCTTCCTCCGCTCGGCAGCTCTCTTCCCCTCTGGCATGGGGATTTTCGACTCCAGCCAAAGCCCGAATGCGCCTGCAACCGCACCACCAACCACTTTCAATACTCTTTTGTCGGTCCGTTCCATGTCCCATTGCGTGTTTGGCGGTTGTTTGGATCGAGGAAGCGCCGACTGTCGCTTGTCCACTATATAACGAAAGCTTCGGCCGAAAACCCTGTATGTGAGTATGTGCTTTTTGCCTGGACCTGCGGCATTGCGGGCATGAAGCTCCGCGGCAATCTCAGCTACTAGCAGTCTCATGGAAAACATGGCGAGCGTATTCAGCAGGTGTGAAGAACGGTTTCGGATGAACCACAAGGGAGTTGCAGGTGCCAATGTATTTATCTGTCGGTAGGTAGCCATCGAAGCAAGCAAACATTTCCTACCACGTTAAGCCCCTATCGTCCTAGAGCGCCACATGTTTGCTTCTCCAGACAGCGTGTCACATCGCTGCTGGCCAGTGACCCCTGTCCCTAGGGCGACCGCCTACATACCACGATGCAATGAATCGGCCAATGGAAAGACAAAACGGACTTTTTGTGCAAGAGACATGGCGGTGGCTTTATATCAACGCCATCATTGTTCAACGTGAGCAAAGCCACTTCGGCGGCAAAGACAGCGGTGTGGCTGGTGCGCTGCGGACGCAACCCCCATTTCCGCACGCCGATTGCCTCGATTGATTAAAGCTAGAAGCTAGACATCGAAGAGGCAACGATCGTCAGGCACGTCGAAGTCTAATATTGTTACTCGTGTTCGCAATAAGTATATTTGTATGACGTCGGGTCTCAGAAGCAAGGCAGGTTTCAGGACGTTGCTGTACCTAGTGTGTGCTATGTTCCAAGTAGCTGTGGTAGCTTGGGGGTAGGTTAAGTTAGTCGATGGTGGGGTCCAAGCTCTTAACCGTGCTACCTGGGCCAATTCAATTGATCGCCAATTCCCCAGCCACGGGCAAAAAAGAGGCGCTCATCGGGGGGAAGCAAGTCGGAGAAGGAGAACGGACACTTCTTTTCTATGGGCATCATCAAACGACGCCCCTAGAGCTGCAGCCGCCCGACCGATAACACGATAAACGTGAGATCCGACTGGTCATGTTCTGTCTGCAATCAATACGAGACCGTACCGGGGTAAGATGCCATGCATCCTGCAAGAGATGGGCATTAGCTTGGGGGATCAGAAATCGGAGGGCTGGGGAGGGGAGGAGACACGAAGGGCCAAGCAGCAAGCAAGTAAGTATTAGGTGGGTGGAGAGTGAGATTGGGAAGAGAGATCAGCACCACACTTGAATTGGGGCGTTGTTCGGGTCGGGTCCCCTTAGGTAGACTAGGTATGCCAGACCAGACTTTCTTTGGGCGGCCATAGGTTGCAATCCCCAGCCGCCTGCTATTCCGACACACCAACCTCCCGTTTAGAGAGCTGCGTATTTCACCGGTTCCCCGAAGGCGATCTCCCGATTGACACGACATTCTTCCTCTCTTCTTAATTTTTTATCTCACTCTTGGCCCATGAAATGAACCCTAGACCTAATTGGAAATAATACTCATCATCACTCAATTCGAGTGAACAATCATAACATATTGCCCCAATTGATTACAGACCCAATTGGGAGGGCCCTGCAGCTCAGTCGTTCGGAACCCACCTTTGTTCCTGGGATTGTTTCCATTTTCAACAACTCATCCCACTTCCTGCTGCTGTGTGCCTTGGGTGCCAGCTCACCCAGCAAACCCCACCATACTTTTGACCCGGCATACGTACATTACCTACCTACACAATAAAAAGGACGGAACTCCCGCCGCCCCCATGAGTGCCGCGGTCCAGTACCCTTTCCCAGGGATGCACTCGCCCACCACCGCCTCCTCCAAGCCCGTCCTCCCGCCCTCCTACCACTCCCCCCGCGACTTCGAGAAGCTCGCGGTCATGCAAGCCCAGCAACACCAGGCCCAGTACAACGTTAGCAACGGAGCCACCGGCGGCCGACCCGTCACGTCCGCCGCCAGCAAGTTCGACAGCCACGACGACTTTTACGACTTCCTAGACAGCAACCGCGGCGGCAGCGGCGGTGGCCCACCCCCAAACTCAAACATGAGCACAGCCGCCATGCAGCAGCAGCAGCAGCAGCAGCAGAGCGGAAGCCCCCACTCGCAACGGCCCATCCCCATCAACGGCCCCGACCAGAGCCGCCCGCCCGTCACGCGCGGCGCCGGCGGTGCCCAGATGCGGTCACGGCCCCCTCGTACGGCAGCGGCAGCCGGTCCGAGGAGATGCTCGTCGACAAGCACCGCGAGCAGCGGGAGAAGGAGCGCCGCCAGCAGCAGATCCGCGAGCAACAACTGGCCCAGCAGCAGGCACATCAACAGGGAGCCAGCCCCGCAGGGGCTCGCAAGCCCCTACCGGGCGGCCCCCGCTCGCCCTCGAGCGACTCCCCCAGCGCCAACGCCCCCTGGCGCGGCGGCAGCGGCGCCCACCCCCCGCAGGCGCCACCGGCAGCGCAGCGACAGCAGGAAGCCCGCCCCGTATCCTCCGACTCCAACTCGAGCGACGGCCGGCCGCTGGCCCGCAACAACACCGCCGCGGGGGCCGCCATGGGCGCCGCGATCCAGCGGCTCAAGTCGCCGAGCGTCATGGACTGCGTGCTGTCGCCGCTCGAGAGCAAGGTGACCGAGTACCTCGGCTTCATGACGTCCGAGGAGGACACCATCTCGCAGCTCGAGTCCGAGATCGCCCTCCTGCAAGCCCGCAAGGCCGAGGCCGAGTCCCGCCACGCCGAGTTCAAGTCCAAGCACGACGACTACCGCCGCCAATACGCCGACGTCGAGCGGGCCCTTCGGGGCGACGCGCCGCCCGTCCCCGCGCCCCTGCCCGGCATGCGGCACGCCGCGACGGCCACCAGCACCAACGGCCCGCCCACCACGCGCGAGCTGCAGCAGCAGCAAGCCCTCCTCAACCAGCAGCAGCAGGCCCAAGGCGGCCAAGCCGGCAGCCCCGCCATGGGCCGCCCGTCGACGCACAACCCGCAGCACGACAACCGCCACATGGACGACGACATGGACGAGGACGACTACGACGACGAGGACGACGGCTACCAGAACCGCCGGCCCGAGAGCCGCCGCATCATGAGCCAGCAGTCCTTTGGCCGCTCCTCGCAGCAGGGCAAGAAGAGCCGGTTCCGATTCAGCCTGTTCGGTGGCGACAAATAAACGACAAAGAAATGAAAAACAAAAGAAACAAAGAAGAACGAAGAGATGAGACGAGAGATACGAGGACCGAGATGAATTAATGAAATACAACCTCTTTTGGCCGCTTTTGTTTTCACTTCTTTTCGATTAATCTAGAGGGCGTGTGGCTTGGGGTTGACATGGTCGTTTGGAACACACCTGCTTCGTCCTTGTTTGTATTTGCCATCTTCTCAAAACCACGAGATAATAAACCAACACTTGGCCGGCAAAAGATGCATATAGACAAATGGGAAACCATGGCCTGGGGGCGAAAGGAGGGGTTGGTTTACTGGCGTTACATAGTGCATCAATACGAATAATAATGAATCAACTCATGGCATGTCACGATGATGGTGTGTAAGACTGGAATGTGTGTGTATGTGTTTGCGATTTCTTCGTCTCTTCATTCAATCTTGCGACAATGATTCTTCAGCACTCTATATGCAACATAACATGCCACCAACGCCAATTACATATCATGCCTTCCGAGAAGTTCCAAAGCGAGAGTCGTTAGGTATGCCAAAAAGGCAAATCGGGCCATCCAATCCACATCACATGTTGCATCGTGCTCTGGAATGCCAAAGTGGGGGGTATCGCAGCATTCCCTAGCCAGACACAACACGTTTGACCAAGGCTCGACTCCACTGCGTGCGCAGTATAAATTGAGTCCAGCGCCGCTTAGTTCCATCCAAGTAGCTCCAAAGTGCTGCGCGCTTCCGGAACCGACATGGCCTGGACACCGAGCTGGCGCACTTGAGTACCGCGGCGAAGCCTCTGAAGTCCAAGCGACACCTTCCAGCCCTCCTCCTCGCCGAGGACGAACATGTATCGCTTACCCTCCTGGTCTCGGATGTTGGCGCGCAGGACGTGGAGCCCCTGCTGTCGAAACTCGCCGGACTGGCGTGAGTAGGTCGATGCGCCATCCCCGTGCGGGCACATGGCACAATCGTTCTTACAGGTTCGCAACATGTCTGTGAGGAACGTATCGGCTTCAGTGCCGGTGAGGACCTTGGGCACGCCGCGATCCATGGGCACGCGTTTCTTGCCTTTGGGCGCAGGTGCGGGGGCAGGCGCGGTCGCGGCGAAATCGTGCGAAGAGCACCATACCTCCATGAGCTTGAGCGTCCAGGCCTTAACATCCCACTCGCGTTGCGGAACGCCTCGCACATCGTCGTCGATGAACAGGCCTTCGGTGGTGATGCGCAGGATCAAGCCATCCGTCACCGTACCCTGCCCCGAGAACAGCTGCGACGCGGGCGTCTTGGCGAACTGGTTCATGAAACAATACACTGCCTTGATCACGATCTTATCCGGGTCTTTGGTCGAGTATGCGCCACGTTCGGAGGGGGAGGCGATGTGCGCGAGGTGGATTGTGAGTATGCGTAAGACGATTCCGTGAAGACGGTTTCGCCCGATCTCCGCCGGTTGTGCTGCTTGGGCGTATCGTAGGGCCGGTAAGAGTATTCACTCCCATCACCTTCGGTCGTCTTGGCTGTAGCAGGGGGTGGTGGGCGTTTAGCAGCGCTGGGCGCGGAGCTGGGAGGGGCGGAAGGAGCGGGAGAAGCTGGCTGCGACGGAGGCCGGCCGTTGGGCCAAGGGTTGGTCTTCTCGCCGACCGAAGAGAATGCGTAAGTGCTCTTCCTGACGGTCTCGGCCTTGGCTTTCTTCTCGGCCTCCTCCTTTGCGTGTTGCTCGACCGCCTCTTTGACGCGTTTCTCGGCCGCCTCTCGCATGAGCTTCTCCTCTCGGATGAGCTTCTCGGCTTGTTCCTTGGCTCGCCTGTTGGCTTCCTCCTGGATTCGCTTCTCGGTGGCCTCCCTTTGTTGCTTCTCCATCTCCTCTCTTGCTCGTTGCGCAGCCGCCTCCTTGATGCGTTTCACGGCTTCGTCATTGAGCCGCTGCTTCTCCCTCTCCATGGCCTCTCTTTCGAGTTTCTCGCGGAGCGCCTTCTCACGTTCAAGACGTTCGCGCAATTCTCGTTCTCGAGCTTCGCGCAGGCGTGCTTCTCGGTGTACTCTGGCCTTGATAGCTTCTTCCTTTTCGCGTTGGATCCTCTCCTTCTCTTCCTTCTCTTTCTGTTCTTGTTCACGGATCGCCTTGGCCTTGGCCTCCGCTTCGGCCTTCTCTTTGGCCGCTTTGGCCTCCGCTTTGGCCTTCTCCTTCGCCGCTTTGGCCTCCGCGTCGGCCTTCTCCTTCGCCGCCTTAGCCTCTGCTTCGGCCTTTTCCTTCGCCGCCTTGGCGGCAGCTTCAGCCTTCTCTCTTGCCGCACTAGCCTCCGCCTCGGCTTTTTCTCTTGCGGCCTGCTCTCGTTTGGCCCTCTCCCTAGCTTCGGCCTCGGCCTTTTCTCTTGCGGCTTGCTCTCGTTTCGCCTTTTCCCGAGCTTCGGCCTCGGCCTTTTCCCTCGCTACCTTCTCCCGCTTCAATCTTTCTCTGGCTTCCTTTTCGCGAAGGTCTCGGAGCCGCTTCGCTGCTTCTTCTTTCCGTTTCTGTTCCGCCTCCCTGGCTTTTCGTTCCTCCTCTTTCCGCCGAGTCTCTTCCCGAGCTTTCTCCCACGCATTCTTTTGCCCGTCGGGCTGGGGTGGCTTGGGTTTAGGCTCCTCGGGTTTAGGCTCCTCGGGTTTAGGCTTCTCGGGTTTAGGTTCGTCGGGTTTTGGCTCCTCGGGTTTGGGTTTCTCGGGTTTAGGCGCGTCGTCCTGTTGTGGTTCCTCAGCTTGAGGGCGTTCTTGCCAGGAGTTATTGGGATTCTCACCTCCGTGAGATCCGGGTGGTGGTCCCGAGTGCGAGGATGACGACCGGTGGCCGCCGTGCGGCGGGGGTGGTGGCGGCGCGCCATTGGGCATAGGACCTGCTCCAGCTCCATTGAAGGAGCCAGCACCTGGACCAGATTGCCAATCGCTACCGGCACCTCCTCCGAAGCCAGCGCCAGGGCTAGGACTGTTTTGTGTTCTTCCAAGTACCCAGGCGCCAACTCCGACTCCTATGGTAAGCAGCATCATACCCATCTGGCCCATGCCTTGGAAGGTACTCCACCACGTCTTGAACGCGGGCGCCATGCTCTGGAAGATCACCACGAGAACCAGGGCGGAAGCAAAGCCGGCGGCAAAGCTGTTGACATTGGGCTTCAGGGATGGCAGGTACAGGAAGCCGGAGCCGGACGAGTGGGGAGGTATGATGAAAATGTCATATTTTCCCGGGGGCATATTGGGACTGCTGCCTGCGCCGGAACTGGTGGTTCTGGGGTTGGAGCCATGAGGCGGCGGAGGCGGTGGAGGGCCGTCCATCTTGCGGGCAGACTACCAGTAGTCCTCGGGTTCAGAAAGAGAGAAGTCAAATAAGAGGTGTTTGTGCGCCGGAAGGCAACGCAACGCAACGCAACGCAATGCTCTAATCACAGAAGACGTAGGGTCGGAATATCGAGGGGTATCTTGAATCGGCCATCAGGGTTTGTCGTAACGTCGTGAACTGAGACTGATGTACTGTAAAGGAAAGAAAGAGATCAGTTTTCTATGTTTTTGGCGGTTCGGAAAAGGCCACGAGGAGTCGCAAAGCGAGGAGGGAGGGAGGAGGAGTATTTTTCATCCGTCAAACATCAACAGGAAGTCGTGGCCACCTATTTCGACATGGGCAGGGAAGTTTCAGTGGGCAGGGGGTTTGAGGTGATCATGTCCTTGGTCCTGGTCTGCATTTACCGGACCTGGAGGACTCACAGACCACGCATCACGTAACTTACCGGGATTCAATAAAACTGGGAAGTGGAAGTGGTTCAACGGCGATCCAACAACAAGGGAAGAAACGAACGCCCAATAAAGCAGAATGCAAATGCGACGATGCGAAAAGAATATGCAGGAACTTTCTGGTGCTGTGGTTCCTTCTAGTAAATCTCTGATGAGTGAAGAGCAAACAGAAAGAACGGTGAAGTAGACATGGCGAGATTGACAAGCAAAATTGCGGTGTCGAACCGAAATGGAGTCGGTTCGGTCGTTTAGTATGGAGATCCGGCTTGGAAGTGACTGGAGTCGCTTGGGGTGGGAGGGGCCTCGCTCTGTTCACTTCGTACTTCGTTTGCTGTGAGGGACAAGTAAAAAAAATATCTAGCGGCGGGGAGGGGTGTTGACACAGGAGCGGGCAACCTATGGCAGTTGCAGCGCAGGCCAACCACAGTCTGAATTGGTTCAATCTTGGGCCGCTAAGGCACCAAGCGGCACCCGGCCCCACCCACACCAGGTGGCTGCTCCCGCTCAGTGTCAGCACTTCAGCCAGAGCTTCAGCTGCATTGCGCCCACCACCACTGCCATGTGGTGTGTGGGAGCTGATCTTTCAACTGAGAAAATAAACCCGGTGCCCATGCAGGACAGTGCTTTAGATGGCTTCGATACTAGGTAGAGCTAGATAGATACATCCAGGGCATATCAATACATTGGATGTCATTCATTCTTGTCAATATGGTGATTACGATTTTATAAGGGTAGCTGATGGTAGGTAGATCTAATGATTTCTTTCAGCTTTCATTAAGGCCGGTTCATCCCATCCCCAAAGACTAGCACCACAAGTGGGTGTAAACCTGGATGGTGTGGTATGGAGGATGGACACCTCGGATTCATTGGTGCTTCTATGCATGGAACGCTCCCAAAAGCAAACAAGCCCGTTCCTCTATACGAAATAACAACACCTTGCTTTCCCAATCTTTCTCAGGCACACATTGGTTAACGCATTAATATGACTTGTCGCCAATGGATAGATTAGCTGGTGTCCCTCCCTCGCTCCGGGCGTGGGTCCCGTCGGTCTTCTGCCCGTCGAGTTCGATGTCCCGCATACGGGAGAGGGGGGTTGTAGTTGCATTCGCTCCGTAAGAGTACATTCGCTATCACCTGCAGAGTATTGGGTGATACGCGCACAAAAAGCGACACACACAGTTCCTTTGGGACGCGTCTGAGTCGTCGTCGTCCTAGATTGGGACGAATCCCAACGGTCCACGATGTTCGGTTCTGTTCAACAGCAACACGAACGACGATGGTGACACCCGTCCAATGCACACGAAATTGCCCAATCTCTCCATTGTTACAGGCCACGCCTCAATCACACCGGTCCACACCCCCAAGCACAAGCAGCGAATCACGGAAAGACAGCAGCCTCCGGGGGAACGAACCGAACGAGGGGGGCGGGCAAACATTTTGGATGCTGACAAGTAAGCAAGCTGGCTTCTTCGGAAGTCCTTCCTTCGCGTTCATCGTCCGAGCCACTGCCTACTTGTAGAATATCTGTCGAGTCTAGTTGTGTGCTAATGCCCAGCAACAGCTGGCGCTAGCGATTGCTAGCGCGGCATAGCCCACGAATTGGATGAGCCGGCTCAATTGCAGAAATGGCGATCTGTTTAGGTGTTCCTCTCCCGCCCGGCCAGGATTTCCGAACGACAGTATTTTTTTTTCTTGATGCGAACGATGAAATAAAAACGGCCAGTTGTGCCGATGAGACTGGTTCCCTGTCCTCTGTGTAATCTTGGCTTGCATTACTAACTGCACACGGCCATTGGGCTCCAATGGCCGTATGCGTTGGCGCAACCGTTAACCGTCCACCTGTTCCCGACAGGGATCTTCCTCCTTCCTGAGAGAAAGGGTTCGTTCGGTCGGTTGCTCCAGCAACACGCCACCAAAGCGAGGGCGCCGCAGTGTAAAAGGTTTGTGACGTAGCAGCAAGCCCCCTTTCTCTCACACGTGCCTCGTGGCTGAGCGCATACTATCGTCTCTTTCTTTGAGGATGCGACAAGGGAAAGCCACGTTTAACGATACTCACCGTGAGGCCGTCAATTCCCTAAACAGCGTCTTTCACTCCATTGACGAAACAGTACTGAACAAAGGCGGAAAACATACAATTTGTTTGGCTGCATATCTTGCACAATGAGTATTCGATGCTTCTCAAGAAAACCATGGGCATTGTGCCTGCGACCCCTGCTAAAAGGTGTCTCCGGGAGTAAGACAATACTGGTGTTTTGAGCTGTGGCGATATATGTATACTAAACATTCGCAATTGAAGAGAACCATGGAAAGTAACAATTTGGCTCCATCCAAACATCCAAGCTGTTGTCGACTATATAGCACCACACAAACATCCCGCTATCAAACTGTCAATCATGGAGAACTTCACGATCTGCTTTGAGTATGTGGACAGGAATGGAGTACCAAAGACCCAGCCAATTCACGGCAACATTCATGATCTGTCCAGTGTCAGCAGATCAGCACGCGAGCTTATGGCGACGTGCTATATCCGTGAAAGGGCGGACCCGCCGACATTCCATGGCGATGAGTATAGCCCTGAGAACACGGCCAAGGCCAGACTTGCTACCCAGAGTTGGGGTTTCAGGATTGGAGATGGCATCTCATCGGAAACGCAGTGGGCACAGCTTTTACAAAGCTGTGCTACCCGACGTGCAAACGTCCCAATTGATTTCATTGTACCGGGTTGTGGATGAGGAGCTGAAGTTGAGCTAGGGTTTTCTCCCTGGCTATTGCAAAAATACCCCTTTTGTCTACAATGTATTTGTATTCACCCCCTACTCACGGCGTCTGCCTTAACAAAAGGCTACCCATAACCCAACACCTGTAGAATAGAATCAAAGGACGGATGGCAGGACGGAGCATTTCAAGTATAGATCTATAGACACCACAAATTCTAAGAATGATACAAAAGCTTGATTGGTAAACCACATATCCAGGGACCGTGTTGCGGAGCAACTACTAGGCAGCTCTATAGCTTTCCACCTGAGACAGCAACACAAAGAAACCGGCTTAGTACCTAAACCTCCAGGCATCCCATAGATATATAACTAGACACTGCTTCTTGAGACATTGATGAATTACAGTGAAACTTGCCTTAGTAGACATCACTTACACTAAGCCATCAGACAGCTGTTCCATCCTAAAAATCGAGAGTCATACACATCCCGAGTTGCTCAGAACATACAGGCTTCTGAAACAGACCAGAAAGCGAACCTAGACATCCAGGCCACGATGCAGCCCGGGAACAACCAGCAGCGGCAATCCGACCCATTGTTCGAAGACCGCCTGGCAAGGAAGGAAAGGAGACGGTCCTGCGTCTTCCGTCACCAGTCCACCCTTTCCTTCCTCTTCGCCCTGGCCGCCTTTGTCCAATACCTTGGCTCCCTGATCTATATGGCCAGTTGCCGCTGCTACCCTTTACCTTTGGCGGCCTACCTGGCCGGCAACATCGTCTACGTTGTCCTGTTCGTCGTCTATGTCGCGTTCTGGCTCTGGAGCCGGCGGCACGCCGCCTACATGCACCGGTCCCCGTCCCCGCAGCGCTGGTGGCGGGTCTACAACGCCTCCGACGGGCCGGTAGAGCGACCCGAGCCGTCACAACCACAGCCGGGGAGTGCGGGGGTGCGCCGGGACCCAGAAGCGGTGATCGAGGATAATCCTGACCGCTTGACGGTGAGACATCCCGAGCCCACGGACCTGCCTCGCGAGGTTCCGGCCCGGAAACCGCTGCCGACACCAGTGCCGAAGGCCAAGCATGACTAAGGAGAGTACTTGCAGTCACAGCCGAGGAGGATGGGGTTACACCGGGGAGGGGCCGGGATCAGAGACGATCCTGACTCCTTACCGGTAAGACATTCCGAGCCCGTGGATCAGCGCCGCGAGTTTCCCGGTCGGCCAAGCATGAGTAAGGGGTGTACAGTACATGCAGTGAAAGAAAAAGGGGGAAGCGGTGGGGGCCTTAATTGTCCCTCCTTTTCCCCCGCAGTTCCACCCCGATCGATCGATGAGTAAACAGTGGTCGGTCTGGCCCAGTTCTGCTCCAAACTAACTTACTTCTGGACGTCTGTCCGTCAGCCCCAGTTATCATGAGTGGGAATGGAAAAGTGATCGGCAATAACCAAATGATTGGGTAGGTTCTGGCTTAGTTGCTTGGCTGCTGTAACATACCACGCAGCCTCTTGTCGGATATGAACGCCATGTATCTTCTGCAAATAATCACGAACGAGTCACCACTCCAAACTCTAATAGTCCAGCCCGAATCGTGCATCGCTCCTCTCTCTCGGCCGATATGGATCTTGTGTGAGGATTGTTGGCTTCTGACTGTGACGTTTGGGTTTCGTAGACTTGTCGTAATTGACGGTACCGACGTTACAGTACAAACTGAAAGTGGAACGGTGTGGCACAGCTTGCAGGACAAGATCTGGTTCGGATAGATGCACCGTGGCTTGACGGGAGGGCTATTCCCCCATTCCTAGCTTACAGGGTTTATATGACTCAATCACTCCCATTATATGTTCTTGCACTTCGGAAACTGCTGTGACATAAGTAAATGTAGCCAATGTTGTTATAAATTTGTTTGTACAGTAATTAGGGGTTGAATGGGTGCTTCGCTGTGGGCATTATCATACTGTACAGTATCGATGGCTGAACTACATACAAAGTAACTACCACTACGCCCTTGCCACGACCTCGTGGCCAGCTTGGCCGTGTTCTCTCTTCACATCATCGATATGCAATGGATCGGTCTGGAAGTTTATCTTGCATACAGTACTGCAGATCGGAGATTAACATGCGCCAACCCCTTGACACTATGGGAGGGAGCCATAATGGACAACCGACGGTCTCGCAGATCGGTCCCAGCTTAGTAGTTGACGTTTATCTTGCGTAGTAGAGACCAAGAGCAGAGTCAAGAGCTCGACTGCCCAGTCAGATTGTGGACTTGAGCTTGAATCAGGAAATAGATCAAGCAATCGTCGGATGGTCGAAGGGGACGCGGCATTACGGCCCGACACACTTCGAAACGAATCGTTCGTTTCTGCTGGTTTGACATCCAATAGCACTTTAGAGAAATCAGGATCTTGCGATTGGGAAAGCAGGATATTGTGGTTGCACATCCCGATTTTAGGTAGCACTCGCCGCCCGCATCAAGGGGTCGAAGCTTGAGCGTCGTATCAAGTCTGGAGAAACTGCCTTTTAAGCTTGGCTGAACTTCGGATACATGGGGATATACGTATCAATTACCGTCTTTACTCAGTGAGAGCGCTGTGGGTAGGTAATAATATAATCTCAACGATGTGGCATTCCAGGAGGACATATGCATCCGCACATGTGCTATGTACCAGTATAGCATCTCATCCACTTCTTTCATGTGAAAGACACTGACATGATAAACACCGTAGGGTCTGGACCATCTCCGATTCGATTGCATGAACATGTCATATTACCAACGACCCGGCCATAGGGACATCCCAGGCGGCAGCCCAACGGCGAGGCGCGCCGCCCCAAACTCTATTACTCAACGGCCGCGCACGCACATAAGGTTCAACCGGCCTCGATCTTGACGTGCGCCTGACGCGGGACTTGTCGTCCAGAAACTAGCGATCCTCCAGAGCCCACGATGCGATTAGCGACTAGTGGGCGCCCTATCGTCGCGGCCGCATATCCGCCAAACGGTTGTTTGTGGTCGGCAGTCAATGCAAGTGCTAAGCCAGGTTCCCCACCCCAGACTGAGCCGCAGAACAGGGGTCCTCCCTACTGGCAACACCGATTACCCCGTCCAAACTATGAGGGTGGCAGTGGGCATTCCCCATGGTCATTCAACCCGGATCGAGGACACAATTCCTATACCAAGGCCACGGGCTATGAACTGCAAGGCAACACCAGCCAAGGCAGTCCTCGGTATTCGGGGAGGTTTAACCAAGAAAATCTGGCGGGGGTGGATCGCCACCCGCATTTCTAGAAACCCTGGCTTGCCTGCGCCTCTGATAAATAGCGAGAAACTGGCCATCGAAGTTACATCGGGTGCTCAATTAATCAAGCACAGGACCACTTCTGCACTTTTCCCCTCGAAACTCTAATCCAAGGCGTGCCCGGTTTCCCTGGCCCGAGACCAGGTACCGTATCGTATATATTGCGCCCCCTATCGTGGGCGTTAAATTAAGAGGGAGCCGCTATTTCATGCTCTGCTTTACATAAAGGATGCCACGCCTCACCGATCGTCTCACCAGCGAATCTTCGTCCGAAAGTCAACTGCGCATCCTCTTATCATCGCTGCAGGAACAGAGTCAATTCCCAAGCCAAACCCAATCGCAAAAGACCGGTGACTTCGCCCACAGCCCTATCGAACAACATACCAGTGATTCCCTCGCCCGTCTTGTCATCTGGACGTGTGTATACTGGGACTTGGTTTTCCTATTGCTCGTTGCCCTAGCCGCTGTTACCTACTCGTCAGGTTTCAGCGAAGCCGCACAAAGGTCCATCCGACTCTTCATACTTCGGGCCACGAAGTCTATTGCTCTGCAAGCGCTATACCTGGGATCATAAGCGCAGAAACTATGGACCCCTCTGCGAACCAACAACAACCTCAACAAAGGGCCGGCATGGCTCCGACCCGCGGCTTCCAAAGCTCGCGGCCATTCCAATTCCAACCGCAACCGCTGAGCATCAATACCATCGGCGAGGTCAAATCCTCGACGCACTCCGCATCATCATCCACCTCATCCGCTTCGTCGGCGGCGGATTCGACCTTCTCCTCGCTGCCGACCTCGCCGACCTCGCCCACCACGGCACTGCTCTCGCCGCCCGCATCCTCCCTGGGCTCTACCACCACCCACATCCACAAAGCGCCCGACGGGAGCCTCTTGATGAACCGCGACTACCAGAGCCCCTGCAGTCCCGTCGGTGAGGGGTTCCTCGACCCCCGGACGACGACGACGACGCGGGGGTCCTCGTCAGGCGTCGTCCGAGGGTCGCATGGCGCGACCGGCGGTGTACCGGTTGCGCGCCTCCACATGAACATGCAGGTTAGCGGGGGCGCCGAGTTAAACATGCACGTCCGCGGCAACGTCGACATGATCTTTGTCAATGCAACAGGCCAGCAGAGCAGGCGGCAGGACAGCGGGCGGTGCGAGGAGATAAACTGAAGATTAGGAATCCTACGCAGGAAAACGAATTTACGAATATATAATACAAGCATGAGAACAAAAAACTACCAATGAGCACTATTGAAAAGAAGAAGACTCGAGCCCCATAGCTACGGCCAATCGGAGTACCATATCCCCCACCACTCTTTCCCCATGCGGACATGTCAATGACACCCACCTCGAGCCCGATCTTGGATCATCCGATGGATCTGCACGACGCGCCGATTCCACTAGACTTGAGCAACAGCTGCCGCGAGATTCACACATCTATGCGGTGAATTCTCAAAGTTTTCCGACGAATTGATTCCGTGTTTGAGAGGTACTAGTCAATATGGAAAGCAAAGCTGGGAAATGAGACGCTGCAGGAGCTGCGAACAGCGAAGGGCCGGGGTGATGATTAGTGGGTGCGATACAGACTGTCGGGACTAGGCTGCTGTCCTGATTTGGGGGCTGCATTTGGTGCCAATTAGTTTTCACTCAGGGCTTGAATCAGCGCCTCAAGCATGCCTATATTCATTGAGCAATGATACCCGAGTTCAGACATTTGCTCTGGATTCATTGTAGGTAGACTTAGACTAAACAAAACCCTACATTATAGGCAAATGGCATCGAAGCCACGAATGGCAATTAGAATGTGCATGCTGCTCATTGAGATCGACGTGCCAATTGGAGTGAGTGGATTTAGAGGGGATCCCGCGCCGCTGCCCCGTATTGTTAGCGCCCCTGGCTGGCCCTGTACGCTGGGGTATCATTGTGACTGCTCGTCGCAGTACCATTGCAGCGTTCCTGGTCGAATTGGCGGAGCGAACAACGATAGAATGAGAATGGTTCTCCGTTTAATCGGATCGGATGATGCTCGTCAGATTGTATCTTACCACATGCATGTTACGTCGCATCGATTCTCGACCCTACCGGGTGGGAGTTTACAAGTTGGAAATTGGCCGATGAGCAAGCAGGAGGTTTCCCACGCAGTTGTCGTGCATCAAATCTTCTGCCCCTTTTCTGTGAGAACATTTCCAGCTACTCGTGGGATAAGTGCGCTGCAATGTGAATTCAAGAGATCTGCCGCACGACTAATACTAAATAACGTAGGATTTTTGTTCGTCCCATTGGCATATCAATTGACAACGGGGTTTTCAGTTGTCTGTCTGCAGTGGATTGGATTGAGACCGCAGGGTTGATGAAAGATTCGACTACATTAGTAAGAGGTTTCTCTAGCATACAGAACAAATGAACCAAGGCCGTGCCTTCGTAAATGTCCCACCCTTTTTCTTCGACCTTGCACACTCTCAAGCCATATCGTCGCCCTTCCCGTAGTTCGACCGGTTCTCCACTGTGACCTGCACAGTCTTGGTGATCCCAGCCGGCACCACAGGCACGAGCCCCTGCAGGATGTACTCCTCCGAGTTATTATCCAGCGCCACGATCGAGACCTCATCCTTCGCCTTCCCCCTTTATAGGTGCACGACGTGTTGCCGGCGAACCCGGACCGGCTACTACCAGCGTCCGCGCCGCTGTCAAACATCTCGAACCTGCCGCTGCCGCCGCCGCTCTCCTCGGCCTTCAAGGTCCGCCGCCTATGGCGAAAGTGGATGATCGGGACCTTCCGTTCCCATAGCTGGAGTTGTGGCCGTAGTAGCGCTGGTGGCTCGATTTGCCGCCGCCGCCGCCGCCCCGGTACGCCGACGAGAGGTCGAGGATCTTCTTGAAGAGCGGCTTGAGGCAGGGGATCGAGCCGGCGATCATGGCGACGTTGACCTCGATGGTGGTCCAGATGGTGATGTCGGCGCTGTCGAAGAGGAGGTCGCCGTACTTGCCGTAGTTGGAGAGGTAGGCCATCTTGGCAATGGCGGCGGCAGTGGCACTGACGCGAAGCCAGATTAGCAATGACTTCTGGATCCTAATTTTTCGCGTTCAGGGGATCGGAGGCTACTCGCAAGACACCCAGTGACAGGATGCCGATGATGGCGGACTTGGCCTTCCAGTTCAACTGGACATTGATCAACATGGGGATAGGTAGCATGGCAAAGATCAGGCCAGTCGAGGCCGATAGAATCGAGTTGAAGTCTAAGTGTGTTGCATGAATGATAAGGAAATGTACATAGCCGTGATTATCTCAAGTGAAGATATACTTACAGGTTGTAATCTTGAGATTCCGCGCCGAAATGCATTGGCCGCCCGGAGTCGTGTTGTCCCAGTTGAAGCTGAGGGGACGGCATTGGAAAAAGACTGTCACTACAGATTGATATTCGGCAAGTACTAATCGGTCGAGGGACGGGGGCCTGCAGCGGTTGGCAATGATAAAGACTTACAGAAACTCGCAGTCGAAGACAGAACAGTAAAGCCAATGATGAAATGGATAAACGCCCGGTAGTTCTTGTTCGGAGCCAGCCGCAGCAAGAACACGCCCACGCTCACCTTGGTCAGCGTGAGCGCGACGAGGCACATGGGCTGCGTCGCGAAGTTGAGGTGTAGGCCGACGGGAATGTGCCCGGGCGGCTGGATGTACTGCCAGTGCCGCCCCGCGCCGTAGTGGGCCTCGGGGACGATGATTATCATCTCGGCGAAGAGCAGCGCCATGGCCGCGGCGACGAAGAAGTCGTCCCAGCCCAGCTGCCGCACCATACGTAGACGCACCCAGAGCCGGAGCAGCACGACGCAGAGGGCGATGCCGACGAGGGTGCCGGTCACGGCCAGGATCTCGGGGCCCCGATTGACGTCGGGAGGAGGAGGGGGCAGGGACGCCGGGTCCATGTTGCTGCCTGCCTCGCAGCAACCCTTGCCAACGTAGCTTCGGGCGCTGTCATCTCCAAGCACGAGCTACTCGGTGCCTCCAACGACCACAAGTCGGCAAAGGAACCGCTCAAGAAGCGGATTGCGGGAATCCAGCAGGGCCTCATCGACGAGCTTCGCAGCCGGGGCCTGGACGCTGCATGCAATCTCAACAAGGTGTTCTACCGTCGCGAATAGTAAGCTTGATACTTGCTCTACATGATCTTAACTCAGAGACATCCAAGGCTTACTCGTTTTGATCTTGCAGTGGTGACCTCACCAGGGAAGAGAGGCTTGACTATGTGCGGGCCGTGCAATGCATGATGGACGCGCCCGCCAAGACGCCCGCGTCTGTCTCACCAGGCGCGAAGAACCGCGTATGTTCCTACCAATATCCCATATTTATGTTGGGAAAGCGCTTGCTGACTGACCAACTGCCTCCAGTTCGATGGCTTTGTCGTGACTCACATCCAGCAAACCTTCACAGCGCACTACAGCGGCAACTTCCAAGCTTGGCACCGTTGGTTCATGCACATGTGGGAGAAGGCGCTGAGAGAGGAGTGTGGCTACAAGGGCTACCAGCCTGTGAGTAACTAACTCTTAAGCTAGTGACCACTGGGAAACAAGAGACTGACCTCAGGCAGTACTGGGACTGGGCCAAATACGCCGAAGCCCCGCAAGACTCGCCCATCCTCAGCGGCGAAGACGACAGCATGGGAGGCAACGGCGAGTGCCTGCCCGACTTCCCCAACTCCGTCATCGTCCTCCCCGAAGGGGTCACCGGCGACGACATTGTGCTTCCCCACGGCGTTGGCGGCGGATGGGTGACCAAGGGCCCCTTTGCCAACATGTCGGTCAACCTGGGCCCCTTTGGCGCCCTGCACGATACGGCTCCCAACCCGCAAGCCGATGGACTGGGCTACAACCCCCGGCCTCTGAAGCGGCACGTCGGTCTCGCGATGAACATGCGTTATGCCAACGCTTCTACTGTCTGGAGTAAGCTCGATTCCCCATGTAGATTTGACTGCAAAGTGACAAGGTGGCTAACGTGACTTGCAGATCTCTTACAGAAGCCCAATATCAAGGAATACCGTTTGTTGCTCGAGGGCCCATTCAACACCGGCGAGATTGGCCCACACGGTGGTGGCCACTACACCATCAAGTAAGCTACCCCTTTCTTAAAGTTAGCCCGTGTGCCTTGAGCTTCACTGACATATTTTCTTTAGCGGCGACCCTGGTGGTGATTTCGTAAGCTTTACATCTCATGGCTTCCAATGAACGCAAACACAAGGAAGAAAGACTTCTAACATAATTATCCCAGTGGACGGCCCCAGCGGAGCCTGCCTTCTACCTCCACCAGACGGACCGTATGTGGTCCCTATGGTAAGTCAAGACCACACACTTTCAACCATGAGCCTACCGCAAGTGAGGCTGACAATCTCCTTTGAGATGCATATTCGACAGGGTGGGGTCTTCAGTACTAGTTATGTCAAGGATAATCCGTATTTGAGTTCTTTACCACTGGGGTAGACGGCTCAATAATTTGCTGGACAGGTATTCGTAGTAAACCCAGCAATTATTACCTGTCACGCTTAAATGGCTATAGAATCTACGCATAATTACGACATCATCCTATCAGTTTGTGTATCGTTGCGTGTCTACTATGCCGTTTTCAATATCAGCTCGCTCAAGTTACTAGATTTCTTGGTAAACCACATCAACAGGGGAAAAATAGCAAACACTCAGCCCTTGCCGGACATCTAGTTGATTCCAATATTTGCCCACGCCTGTTATACAAAACTCAAACAACTTCATTCAAGGTGTAGTCGTCGTCCTCCACCGCGACCCTGTAGTCACTTTAATTTGCCCTCGAAGCTGTCAGTCGGATTTTGTCATCGAGGTTGTAAGATGCAAAATAGCGTCGGTCGTGCTCGAATTCCACTGCAAAAAGGAGGTTATCACGATGTGATGATTTTATGCCCACTACTGGAATCGAACCAGTGATCTCATCATTACCTAGTATCGTGAAGAGTCACGATGTTTATACTAGTGATGCGCTTTACCACTAAGCCAAGCGGGCAGTGTCTTTTGATGGGCGACGAACAGCTTATGATGGTCTAGATCACCACAACTAGTCCCACCAAGCAAGCAGTCCAAATCCTTAGTATGGTGAGGATATATGGGATATTTCGTCAAAAAGGCTTATATTCGATGCGGTCAATATCTGAAGCCCATTGGCTTAAATTCCTTTGCAGTCCGGACTACAGCCTTATTCCGTCAACGATGCCTCATCCGAGCCGGGGTCCTTACGGACTACTCGCAACTACACTCGGATCATGGACGACTTCCTCCAAGCAAATCCGAGACGCCGAGACGCAAGTCGACTTGTCTACATGTGAGGACAATGCAGCAATGATGATGAGCTTTTACTCCGAACCAAGCCGTGTTAGCGTTTGGGACGGCGATAGTGTCACCGTCCACACGCGGCAAGACATTCATGTACGAAACTCATGCCCTGTCTAGTCGCGGACAAGGGGCATCGCTCCATGGAGACCGATTTTGGTTATCGTAGGCCCCGTGATTGACAGAACATCATCGGAATAAGCCTATTGGGGTCCCACTTTCGATCCTGGGCTCACCGTTATGATCGGAGAAAGCCGAGGGCGAGCGTGATAGAGTCGACTTGAACTAGGCCCAAACCGCTTCGCAACTTCTGTGAATTGTATTGATGTGAAAAAGACTAGAAGGCAATGTTTACCGAGTTGCTGGGCGGAACCGAGGTTGACTCGAGAGAAAAACTGGACGGTGTCAACAAAAGTGGAAGCCTGTATCTCCAGATGCAATCCAAAGGATCAGCAGATCGGGATATGGTTAGTCTTCTTTTACTCAGCACATCGGAGCCGAATGGATGCTGCTGTCGAACTATCGAACCCACCGCCCCCAGTCCCACAAACGGTGAGTTGTTGTTGATCATGCATCCCAACTGCCGAGAGGGAATTTTCTTTTTCTCACTTTAGGGCGGCCACGACGACGACGACGACGACCATGTATTGCTTTCCTTGAGGTTTCTGGCACAGCGTTGGATCGTCTCTGCTCTAGCGAAATGACCGTAATCATAGTGAGCACTACTGTATGCACTTGGCAGTGAAAGTCAAAATTGTCAACAAAAAAAGAAGGCATTGGGCGATTCCGGGGAAGTGTGGTCAGAGCATGAATGGGCGCGCATGACCCGATAACCGAAATCTTGCTCTCTCTGGGGACGACGCAAGTCACATCAGCTTATGCAGGGGTTATAAAGTACTAAGAAAGGCCCAGCCAGCCGTGGGAGTTGCAAGTCATCTCGCTTCCGTTAGGGTGAAAGCAACGGGCGCTATTCATTGCGCTAAAAAGACAGAAGAGGCAGCTGGGCGAACAAGAAAAAAGATGGGTACCTTTTGGGAAGAGATTTGAATTTGAATACATATGGATTTGGGTTATGGGATCAAAAGATGGGATGGGCCGGTTCGGCCGGTTGGTTACCCTTTTTTTCCTTCCTTCCCTCCCTTCCTTTTTCTCCGATGGCCAGTTCCGCGAGGGGGTGGTTCCGCAAGAGAGCGAAGAGCAAGGAACAAGGGACCAGGATGAGCGAGAGCCAGGCTGCTGGCTGTAACTGCAAGTGGTGCTGGAACGTGCCGCATCGTGATTGGGGAAAAGAGTGGTCGATTTCCCTGCTTCCATCAACGCTTGGCGCTGAGGAGGAGGTTCAATGCATGCACGTTTGCCATGTCGAAGCACAGGCCTGCACGCAGTAAGAAGACCGTTAGGTATTGGCAGTTGGGTTGGCGTGCGTGCCTGGCACCCCGGCAGTGAGGGAAGATTACCCTTGGGCTAAGCATAGGCGAGCTCGAGGTGAGCTAGGCGAGTCTAGCATCTGGAAAAAGAAACCCCTGTTTGATGCAGTTCGTCTGTGTGTCCGGATGATCTTCCCTTCCTCGTCTCAAGGTTCGTAGAAACCAAGAATAAATTGGTAAAAGGGGCCAGTGACGTAAAGAAACGGCTGTTTCTTCGACGCCATCACGATCTGTATCGTATTATGTTTGTTTCTACTATATTTTGCTTCCTGAATCATATTCTCCCGTGGCTAGACTTGACCCGAATCGACGGTGAGCCAGTGTGCAAACCAGCTGTTCGTTGAACCAGTAACTGCCGACGGTTGGTTCCACTGCCGGCTTCCCGAGCTTTACCTAAGTTGTTAAGAGAGAAAAAAGGAGATTCGCAAAAATTGTAAGATTTTACAGAGATATGGGCATGGTTCCAGGTTCGAGGGCTGCGGACAAATTGTGGGGCGTAAGTTAGGTCGGAGGTTTGGCCGAATAAAGAGAGAAGGGAAGGATGTCTGCAGGGGGCCTGGGAAAAAAGGTCCGGCATGGGAAAGTCAGCACACAGAAAAATGCCGTTGCTGACCTTTCGGCAGATCGATCACCACAGAAAAAGCAGATCCGCCCTGCCAATCTCTACTGGATTGGTAGCATTCCCGCTTCTGACCCACAGCCGGAGACCCATCTATGGACCCATCCACTGGGCTGAGGCTACACGATGATTGGATGACTTTGGGGGGGCCTTGGCAAAACTCACAATCATTCGGTTTGGTGGTTTTCAGTCCGAAGAATCCGTCCGAGGAGGACAAAAAAGCAATCGATGGCTGACTCGCGAGCGCACGTCGGCGTGGTCGGCAAAGTAGAGATGACTTCATCTCGTCCGAACGGATATGCAGGTTTCGCATGCCAACAGGGCCGTCCCAAGTTCCATGAGGAGCAATGCCATCTGATCTGATACCGGACGACATGAGCAAACAGGAGGTTAATGACGCAAAATGGTGGGTTGCATTCCCAATTTATCTGACAGCTAAGCGATGGAACTCTCCGTCGCCGAAAAAAAAAAACACGCGTCGGAGCAATTCAGTTGGCCACTCAGAACGGCCAGTAGGCACATAAATCAAGATGAACGCGAATCAAGCGAAATAGGGTTGCAATGTGACGATTTAATTAAGTGATATATTATATTCGTTCAGAATTAAGGTAGTAGCTAGTGCTTCTTCGCAGGCGCCCGCACGTCGTTCTCGCCGCTGACGGTGCTAGTGCCGCCGGCCTCGGACTCGGACACGATCTTGGTCTTGACGATGCGACCAATGGTGTCCATCCAGACGGCGGCGAAGATGTCGAGACCGGGATAGGGCGCGTAGTGGTAGCCCATCTCGTACTCGGTCTTGCCGTCAATGGTGATGGTACGGTTGTGGCCGGTGAAGGTCATGTCCTTCTTGTAGGAGCCGACGTTCTCGCGACGGACCTCGTGGCCGTCGTTGTCAACGTAGCTATCATAGATGGTGCCGTTCTGGCCTAGGATGCGGTTAGCATGGGTGTTGCCCGAGTAGTCGTTGGTCGAGTACAGGATCCCGTGCTGCATGTTGTAGTCGAGCGCGGTCATGGTGCGCTTGGCGTTGCCCGAGGCCGAAGCACTGGGCGCCGCGGACGAGGAGGTGCCGGAGCCACCGCCACCGCCACCGCCACCAGACTGGCCGCCGCCGTTGCCGAGCTCGTCGGTGACGTTGCCGACGATGTTCTTGACGCCGTTGCCGAGGGTGGCGATGATGGGGTTCAGGTCGATGGAGCTGAGCACGTCGTCCACCATGGCGACGACGTTCTCGAGGCGCGCCTCCAGGTAGACCTTGGCGCTGACGTTGGAGATCGTGAGCTTGACGCGGTCGATGGACAGGTCGACGCCGGCGGTGAAATGCAGCAGATTCAGCACCTTGGCGTCCAGGTTGACCTTGGCCGTGATGTTGTCGACCTCGATGTCGATCTCCTTGACCGAGACGGAGGCGTTCAGGCGCACATCCGGCTCATCGGGCAGCCGGACGCCGCCCTTGGTGTTGGCCGTCTCGTAGATGGCCGAGTCGGGGTCACCGCGCTTGTGGAGGTCATAGCCGATATAGCCATCGTCGGCGGCCAGGATGAGGGTAATGAGTGACAGGAGGAAGATGAGGGCCAACGGCCTTAAGGAGAGTGATTGCATCTTGGGCGACAGTGCTTTGACAAGTAGAATTGACCTTGACTGACTGGTGCTGGGCTGACTTGGACGCTGGACCTGGATTTGACGTGCAGATACCAACGAGCAACAATCGTCGGTCGTGGGATGGGGGAGGGGGAGGCCACTACCTTAAAGGACGGCAGAGACGTTGCGTCAGTCTAGCCCGGCAGCCCAGTAGCCAGACTCCAAGGTGGGCTTGCAAGGCGACCGACCGACCGGGGGCGCAGTGTTCTTCTTCGTTGTTCCCTGACCCGGCGGCGTTCATGCCATCCAATTTCCAAAGGCCCCCGGAAATGCCATCTGATGTGACCAATCTTCCAAGTTTCCAAGGCAATGCAATGCGCGCTGGCTGCAGGACTCGAACGAGTCGAGAGCGTTGCCAAGACTATCAGAACATATGCTTATAATGGTACTGAAACAATAGCGCTGGCCCTAAAAGGCCATCGGCTGGAACGGCTGGACGTGGGTTGCGCCTAATCGGGTGCGCTCCCCGCTGCAAAACAGGGGCTCCTACGCTGCCGACTGGCTGCGGCGGCATTAGCCTGTGCCTCCTAAGCTTCTAGGAGGGTGGGCGCCCCCAGTCTCGGACCTGCAAGATCCAGAACGGCACCCAGGACACCGCCAGTAGAGCTTGCATTGTGCAATTTCCCCAAACTTGGAATTCCAGTTTCCATCGTCGTATCACTTGTTGCATTAGAAGCCACCTCCGCTCCGAAGCAGAAGAGTCGGTTGTGATGACGGCAGCTGGGCATGGATGCCCCCTTCTAGCCTTATGCGGGCACGAAGTGACGGGGAGCAGGCACTGCCTGCAGAAGCAGCAGTGCCAGCAGGTACCGACCTAATTTCCTAGCAAGGGTGGGTTTGTTGGCCGGGCCCATGGTGTGGTTTGTGCCATGGAAATCTTGCGATCTCTCTCTGATCTCTCTTATATGATGAGTTCCCCAGCTGCCCCCAAAGACCGCGTGTGATCTTACTGCGTGCGTGCGTGTTGTTCTCATTGTGTGCTGTCTGTCACTCTTTTCACCCACACAACCACCCTCTTAGTCAAAGCACCATGCAGTCCCGCGCGCTTCTCTCCTTCCTTTGGAGCTTCCTGCTGCTCGCCTTCGTGGCGGCGCAGTCGGCGTCGTCTCCTGACGCCACGGCTCCCTCTACCACGGCGCCCACCACTTCGGCGGCCGGCTCTCAGGCCCCTCCTACGGGAGGCTCCTCTACTGGCGGCGGCGCCTCGCCCACCCAGACCGGCGGCGGCAGCAAGCCCAGCAGCGACCTCGGCCCGCCCGATGTCCTGCTGCAGGTGCCGGAGCTGCACGTCGGCCGCATCGAGCTTATTGTGGACAACCTCCAGGCCGAGCTCAACCTTGGTGCCCAGGTCGCGTCGCTCGTTGAGATCAACGCCGGCGTCCAGGTCGGCATCAAGAAGGTCAACATCACTATCGCTGAGGTCGACGCCAACGTCGAGCTCGTCATCCGCCTCGGCAACCTCGTGGATATTGTCAACCGCACGCTCGCTTCGCTGGACCTTAACCCGCTCCTGATCAACGTCCTGGACACGGCCGTCGACGTGGTCAACTCGGTCGTGGGCGCCGTCGACGGCCTGCTGGGCTCCATTGTCAACGGCGACTCCAAGATCAACTTCTTGATCGACAACCTGGGCAACATCGTCCAGGAGGTCGCAGGCGACGCCGGCAAGATCGTCAGCAGCATCATCGGCAACTACGACCAGAACATGACGTACACGGGCGCGCAAAAGATCCTCGAAGGCGGCAACATCCAGAAGACGTACAAGTACGACGCCCTCGGCTCGCTCGTCAACGTCATCACCAACGCGGCCGGCCAGGTCGTGCAGGCCGTCGTCGTCGGCAAGGACGGTTCGGGCGGCACCACCTCGTCCACCGTCTCGTCGAAGCCCACCGCCACCCCCGCCGCCAGGAGACGCTAGAGAGATTGGACTGCCAGACTACAAAAGGCTGTTTTCCATCTGAAGATCTAGTTTTAGGGAAATATAATGTCGCATATACATTTATTAATTAAAGAAATTAATTAAACAACACCCGTTCTGACATGCCAGGAGTGACCGTCGCTGTGGTTTTCGTCAATTGCATATTGATAAGATGTCGTTGAGTTTTAGTTTTGCTTCGCCCGAGCGCCTGAACGAACCGATGGCACTGCGACATTGCGGGCGCTCCCGTGGTGGTTCGTGACAAAAAATCCTGCTTGTCGGCGCGCTGGCAGTTCGTGGTCGAAAACCTGTTCTTGTCGTCGCTAGCCGTCGCCGTTGACTCATGCAACAATAAGGCTTTCGTTATGCACTAGCAATTTTGTGCCTTTCAATTCCCAAACTTTAATAGCCGTAGACAAACCAATTTGGCGCCGGAAACACTGCTAAACGCAACGACGTCTCATCGTCGGCGTTTCCATTGTGCACCGCTTCGTATGTGTCCACAATGAAGGCGCCGACGAGGCGTCGAAATTTTGGCAACTGCAAGCGGAAAATCTGTTTATTGACGGCAATCTTGGACGCTTATCACAACCACCCTCACCTCTGATCATCCAAACCATTCGACTGGGCGCCAAATACCGCAATCGTAGCCCCGTAAGCTGTTGCCCAACTGTCGACCGACATCATCGAGACCGCCCCAAGCTACGTGAACGACGCCTCCCTCTTTGCCCACGGCCCGCAACCCGAAATTCGACCTGGTCGAGATAATGCGCATGCAGACAACCACGTGTAGCCGCGAAGGCGAGGGCGGAGGCGATGGGGACTTGGTTCCCTGAATATGAACGGTCTCAAAGGCTGGCGACTCCTTTACGCCCGGAAGCCCCGCGAGATCCACGGGCACCACGGGAACTTATGCAGGAACAAAGGGCTCAGGGGTGGTCGCAGTGACGGCGAGGATGCCTTAAGGTTTGGTTACGAGGTCGTAGCAGACACTCTCTCCTGAGTGTGCATGCTTGGCTTCTGCCTGCGCTCATGCAGCGTCTGCACGTGCACCGGCGCGGAAACCAACAACCACTACCGGTCAGCAGGGACGGCCAAAGGAGACGCGAGATCTTTGAGGGAAGTTATACCCCGCATGCCGCCGGCGATGGCGTCGGTCCAGTCCAGGGCGTCGCTGTCGCCCGCGAACAGGCTGGCCGCCCGTCAGTTCACGAGACGTCCGTCGCCGGCCGCGGAGAATGAAAGTGCTCACGAAGAAGAGAGGCTGTTCGAAAGGGGCAAAATCACAAAAAGAAAAAGAAAGAAAAAGAAACACAGGTGGGAGCATGTTGTCGGCCATGCCACACCTCACGTATGAGATGTAATCGGGTGTAGGTAGTCCCCAGAATTGTATCCAGGAAGCCTACACGCGACGGAATTACTGTGAAGGTAGTTCCCAGAAGTGTATCCGGGAAACCTGCCACGACTGAAACTCGAACCCATGCTGGTAAGCCGCTGAAGTGTATCTACGGCTCCAACCACACCGGGCAATGAATCGACTGTTTTTACCACTCGACCACCTGTTGCAGAAAACAGCTTCAATCTGGGTACTTAGCTATGCCCTCCGCCCCTCTGAACAATCAATGGTTGTCCCCCACCTCTCAAACAGCAAGCTACACGGACTGCATTCAATGGCCTATGCCCCTAGGAACGCGGGGAGCGAGTCCAGGAGTATGCCTTGACGTAGAGGTGGACGTGGTGCCAGCCGTAGAGTACAGCTACGCAAGGTCACTTCTTCCAGCCCCGCCCGTTGATGGTGTCCTGCCCTGCGGCTATCGTGTTGTGCCCGGTGCGCATCGAGAGAATTTCGTGGCGGCCGTGAATAGGGTGTTCGCGCGTGTGACGGCTGGGTGAATTGTACGAGAGGCCGACAGTAATGTAGCATATGCTCTCAGACTGTGGCCATGCTACCCCTATTGGTCCTACTTCTCACGTTATCATCAATTTGCAAGGCCAGCCCGATAATGTAACAACTCCTCTGACTCTTGACCTTTAGCGAGTGTACTCTACTACTACCATACACATGTTTTCCCATCAGTAATTTTACCCCCGACGAGGCACGAAAAGCGTCGTCGTCGGTACGTCAGCCGACATACCATACACCTGCCTATCCTCTTTCCACCCGATTGTGCTCCTCCCACCCATAACGACGTCCCACTCCGGCGAGGCCATCCGAGCCGCCACATACCTCAGCAGCACCTCGGGCACCAAGCGTGAACGCCCCGCGTCCTCGAGGCGCGTGATGAAGGGCACGATTTGGGCATCGAGCAGTGTCGAGCCGATATCGTCTCCAATGAGCCAGTTGCCTTTGCCATGCTGCTCGTATAGGCGGGCCACGTCGTCCAGAAGCGACACCGTCTGTTGCTCGGCCCGGTCGACGTTGGCGTGGTGCGAGGCTTTGGGGACGTGGGTGTCGTCACTATAGGGGAAAGGGAGAGATGTGACGTGAATACCCGATGGGTCAAAAAGATGGGAGACCGCTGGACTTACAAGATCTTCTTAGCCTCAAGGGCTTGACGGTACTCCGGGCTGATGTCGTCGCGGGCCAACGCCTTATCAACACATGGGTCGATTAGGTCTTCCTCGGGCCCCTCGCGCCGGCGGATGGTGATGGAGATCCCCTCGATGGCGTGGAGATCGCGCAGGAGGCGGCGGATGGTGGCTTCGTGCTGCTGAGGGAGCAGATGGGGGAACATGTCGCAGAGCCAGTAGGATATATCCAGGCTATCCGTGATAGGGGCGGCTCTGCCCTCGACCGTCATGGCTGGCACCTGGCACGTTTCTATTGTGAATGAAAATCATGTACCAGCAGATTGGAGACGCACCTGTCCCTTCCTATTCATGTTCAGGAGATACCATTCGGCGATGTTCTCATCGTGGTCCAAGTCGAGTGCTTGCTCGCGGATGTGGAGCGCCGATGAGGTCTCATCGTGCGACTCCCCGGATCTCTTGGCAAGTTGGATTAGGTATCTCACCATGATAGAATACAGCGAGAAAGGATAACAGTACAAGGTGCAATTGACGCTGCCCCTTTCGTCCATGTTGGATGTTTACTGCTGGGTATCTGTTAAATGGGCAGATGGGGATGTCTTAGGAGGCTCATGAGGATGGAACACCCAATAATAGTAGTCACGATTAAGTTGAATGATGCCTAACGACCGAGATACTTCACATATACCTTCACATACGAATACTACCTTTCCGAACCGTTAACTGTTCAACGGCAGGACATAGGTTTAGTGCTGATGTGAGATGGTTCCTGATTGGGCGTCGCCGCTATGAAGCATGAAGTGGGGGTTGAAATTGTACCATATAATAGCGGGGTAGGTTGATTGATTCCGGTAGATACAGCTGCTTGCACCAGCTCTAACGCGATACCTCATGCGACTCATCAACATACACACTCTCGAGATAGAGGAGGCTGTCGGTTCTCTCGTAGAACACGAATATGCCATCCTGTCGCACACATGGCAGCATGGCCAGGAACTTACCCTTCCTGAGTGGAACACCACGCTAGACGGATCGACATCAAAATGCGACAACCTACCAGAGAAACATGGATATACCAAGATAAAAGCTGCGTGCGCCGAGGCTCGCAGCCGCGGCTTAGACTATCTCTGGGTCGATACCAACTGCATTGACAAAAGCAGCTCTGCCGAGCTGTCGGAAGCCATCAACTCCATGTATTCATGGTATCGGCATAGCGCAGTCTGCTTTGCCTATCTTGCCGACGTGTCGGGCCACGACCTGGCCGACGAAACCTGCCGGGCACAGTTCCGGAACAGTCGCTGGTTTACGAGGGGCTTCACACTACAGGAGCTTGTGGCACCAATCGATGTCGTCTTCTTCTCCCAAGACTGGCAGATGCTGGGCACCAAGGATACACTCGTACAGGCCCTCACCGACATCACGGGTGTGAGGACCAAGATCTTGATCCACGAAGACCGACTGAGTAGTGTGTGTGTCGCCGAGAAGATGTCATGGCTCGCCAAACGTACCACGACGCGTATCGAGGACATGGCGTACTGCATGCTGGGCCTCCTGGATATCAACATGCCGTTGCTGTACGGCGAAGGGACCCAAGCCTTCGTTCGCCTGCAGCGCAAGATTGTTAAGGCGCGAAATGACCACACCGTCTTCTGTTGGACGCTCCCCACCGCCTCCGTGTCTGCTCGCGAGGACATCCTCGTGTCGAATCCATCTTGCTTCGCCAACTGTGGCAGCATCATGGAGACCCCCAAGAAGGACTGGCGGGCGTCTTCTTACGCAATGACCAACGCCGGATTGCGCATCACGCTGCCTCTTATCCGCGGCTTCAGCACTTTCTTCGCGGTCCTGGATGCCGTCGACAGCAGTCTATGGGAGCGCGACAACTCGCGCGGTGAGGGCTTGCGCATCTGTCTCCCACTCGAGGGCTCGCTCGGCGACGGCGTCTTCCAGAGGTCTGAGTACCCGGGGCGGCCGCCACTGCTGCCTAGCACCTGGGCTGCGGTCAGTTCGGCTGAGGTCTACATCCCGTCCATCCAGAGACGTGAGCTGAGGACGCGCTCCGTGCCTCTCCACGAAGTTCATAGCACCTACGCACTCCTTCTGTTGTTCAATATGCACGAGGAGAATCTCTCACGCAGTGTCCGGAGTCTTGAGCTCCCCTGGGTCGCCGGAAGCCGACGCCCCGCCGCCCTCGACAGGCAACGCAGCGTGCTGGAGTTGGTGCCCATCTCTGAAAACCAGCCATCAAGATGTGCCACTTACGGCGCGCTCCTGCATCTGACAGACTCGCGCAGTGGGAAACGGCGCATCATGTTCCTAGGCGTGCGCAGCGAGCAGAAGATGGACTGTCTGCGCCTCTGCTGGATCCAACGTGTGTCAGACCCGCAACAGGGGCGGGACTTCGCCGCGGACGAGGTCGCGCGTTTCTGGTCCGAGCAGTGCCAGGCCTCGCTCCAGCCCAGCCGGCGCCTCGAGTCGAGCGGCGTGCTGCCGCAGGGCTGGGCCAGGTTTGGCCCTGTGGCCATGACCGAGGGAGAACACATCGGACACCTGGAGCCCGTGTTCATCAAGCTCGGCCGCGAAGAGACGGCCGATCTGGTACAGGTCGCTCACACCGTGACGCGGGTTCCCATTCTGAACAAGGTTAAGGGCTAGCAACTTCTAAGAATCGGCAATCGATGAATGTTGATGGCGGAGAGGCTAATCATGCCTACTGGCTTCTATTTCTATGCAGCGTGGCGGCGCGTAGGGCCTATTCGAGAAAATAGTAGAGTGAACCATAGAATTTCCCGGCTTGGCCCCATACTAGAGGGATCTGGGAATCTTCCCAATGGACTGGGTAATGGCGATCATGTTGACGCGATCTTGGGCTAGGTAATGGGCAAGTGCACAATGCGCACCCCGCGCGGTCGCGGAAACTAACTGGAAAATCCCGACACCACCTAATTAGCGCCTGTAGCAGTGACTGCCCAATGTGACCGCTAATTCCCAGCGCCGGCAGATGAATGATAACTTCTACTGCTCTAAAGCAGGAAAGCAGAGTGCTCACTATCGCATACCAATACTTGACAAGCCCAAATGTTTCCTTGGAAGGCCGATATCTGAATCTATTATTATCATCTCATAGCAAACAAAACAGGGCTGATACGAACTGGGCGAACTAATTTATGCGTCTTACTTCAGCTCGACCCATTGGGAAGCCGAACCCAGGGTTCTGGGTAGATCGGAAGTTAGTGCTTAGGTCCTGCCACCATCAGACGGCAGACGGCTCCCGCCTTTAGCAGGTCTTGTCCCACCAGGCTTAGGTCTTTAGTTGGTTGTGTGCCCAACGCCCTTTGCGATCGTCCACCTCGTGACAAGAAAAACGTTTGAACTTTCTTCGAAGGTCTGGGAGCAAGGGAAACCCCCATTAGTGAGGCTATCTACGCCTGCTACACCATGATAGAGTTGCTTCGTATCACACCGCCACCTCTATATTCCTTTTTCTTGACCTGAACGATGGGCGGCGAATGGTTGAGGGGGCGCTGCTCGTTCTGCAACAGGCTGAGGCCACAAAAACCTAGGCAGGCAATCAGCGACCGTACCACTCACCTGTGATGGTTTCACAAAATGGTACCAACCCCTGCATAAGGCGGCCATCCATCGCCCTCGCTGTAGGTGGTTGCTGGGCCGGGGGCCTTGGGGCTGAAGGAAATGTTACCCAACCATGCTTCATATTGGCGCAGAGGAGCGGGTCTCGTGGTTGGCTTGCACAGCGCTAGCCCACAGCCTGCTGGGGGCCACGAATCCGACGTTGGACGGGGGGTTTTGAACAGCCGCACTTGGAACACATATAATATCAAGGGACTATGGCCGGGTTCTCTGATTCCTCATCTTATATTCGTTATTTGAATCATTACTGTCTGTCAGCGAGTTCTGTCGTTTTTTTCCCTTCAATTTTCTTGAGGCCGTGTTGTGGCCCCTAACATAGTAGGGAACGCCGTCTATTCCCCGCCTTGTGATGCCGCCCCCGCCTCAAACGCCGTTGGCCACGGCCATGGCCGCCAGCGATGCCAAGAACGGCAGCACAATCCTCAGTCCCACCGGGCCCGAGGCACAGCGTGCAGCAGCGCAGAAGGAGATTGATGCCATCTGGGTCCAGGTGGAAGACCGGGTGAAGCAGCTTGCGAAGCGGCAAGGTGATGAGAAGCTGAAGAAGCTCAAGATCGACGATGTCCTGGGCTATGTCGACTCCATCCAGCAGTCCGAGAAGGACAAAGCGGCGAAGTTTGGCTGGTTCAAAGAGGCCGTCGGCAATACGCTGAAGTGCATCCAGACCGTGGGCAGCATCGTATCCAGTGGTGTGTCGGAGGTATTCGGCCCTGCAGACATGTGCTTTAATGCACTCACTTTCGTGATTGCTGCGTAAGTCACCCTTCGTGTTGGTTTGAGGATAAATGCTGATCATCTCTATCTGTAATAGCTGGCAAGGGTACGAGGGCATGTTCGAGAACCTTGGAGAGTTGCTCGAGAGGTGCTGCCACTTCCTTGGCCGCCTGCCGTATTACAAGGGCACAATGGACACCAGACTCACGCGACTGGCGGCCCAAAACTTGCAGCTTTTTGTTGAGATCTGCGATCACAGCATTCGCCTGCAGAAGAAGCGCAACAAATTCGCGGCGTTCATGAAGCGGCTATTCCTCAATGACGACAATATCTCGGGGCTCTTGGGTATGATGGACAAGCTCAACAGCAACGAGAATCTGCTCGTCGGCGCGCAGACATACAAGATTGTCAGCGACAACGCTGGCGACATCAAACTAATCCTCGAGGGTCAAAAGGAGCAGAAGAAGGAAGACGACGCGAAAAAGTGGCGCAAGTCCATCGCCAAAGTCTTGGGATTCCCCAACTCCGCCTTGGGAACCGATGGGGAACCCTATCCCACATGGCAAAGAACATTTGATGCGCGCAAGGATAAGCTGATCGAAGGCACTGGGACATGGATCCTCGATCAGCCAGCCTTCGTTGAATGGTCGAAGGCCGAACAGTCAACGAACCCGTTCCTCGTCATCGAAGGCTCCCAGAACTCAGGAAAAACCTCGCTGATAGCCAATGCGCTGAGATTGCTTCGCCAGGGCGAGCGTGGCAGCTCAAGTAGCCGCACAGTCACCGCCTTCTTCTTTGCCGATGCCGACAAGAGGAAGCCTCAGGAAGATGAAACCGAGGAGCTTCTGGAAGTCGTCTCCAGGACCCTATTGTGGCAGGTCGCCACAGCGTTCGAGGCCATGACAAAGTCCATGGCCCAGATTGCCGAGAGATCTCCGGACTCATGGGACAGGATCGATCGCTGGCAACAGTTGTTCATCAACAACAAAGAGCGCACAAACAACGACACTTCGTTTGTCTTCTTCATCGATGCCGGCCGATCGGATGTCGACAAACTGATCCCGCTCTTGGAGAAACTTGGCTCTATTTCAGACGGGAACCGTGTCCAGGTCATGTTGTCTGCATCGCCCCAGACAACCGAAGATGAGCTCATGGAAAAGCTGGGGTCGAACATCGGCGTCATTCCCATCAGCGAATGCAACGCCAGAGATGTCGACTTATACATTACGAAGCGCATGGATGAGATGCCGATTCTCAGAGACGAAAAAAGAGCCGGTATTTCCGAGTGGCGCAATAAGATTTTCAATACCTTACGAGACAAATGCGAGGGCGATTATTTCAAGCTCGACAGCAACTTGAAGGACCTCGAAAAGGTCGATTTGGTGGATGATATCTATGATGTGCTCAAAAATGCTGGCAAGAGCAAGGCAGCCCAGATTGACTCGGCTTTGCGCAGCCTGAACAACATCCGAACACCAAAAGAAATCGACGAAATCAACGAGATCATTCTGTGGGTCAATGACGGGCGCAGATGGCTTTCGGTTGAGGCTATGGAATCAATTGTGGCCATTAAACACCGTCGAACTGCGGCACATCTACACGCAAACGTTCGTCCGGCCCCATTAACCCACCGCAGCCGAAGAAAGACGGGACAAGAAGATGTGGCAGAGAAAGTGGTGACGGTGGAGGATAAACCGGCGGCGACAGCGCCCACAAGTAATCTGACGGTCTCTCTGCTCCCCTTCGAACGGAAACTCACCGACAAATACGACCCCCTCTTCACAATCACCGACTCCAAAAAGGTCAACTGGAGGTCCGAAGAGGTCCGACAACGCATCCCTAACAAGACAGGGTCCGTCGCCAACTTAATGAGCGACCAATCCGAACCGGCAGCTGAAGGAAGGCCTAAGGTTATCCAAGAAACCGAAATCGATATCGTCAAACACTTTCTCAGGAATGTCTGTCCCAAGGACCTTTATACCCGGTTTGACTTTGAGCATTTCTTCAACGGGAAGCTCGGTGCAGGGCAGAAGCAGTATATCTGCCTTGACCCGGAGAACGCCCATATTCGAATCGTCATCACCTGTTTGATCATACTCACGGATGAGGGTTACGAGGATGATAGGCAACTACGAGATTATGCTTCCTTCTGGCTACTAGACCATCTCATTGCTGTTGATCTTTCCGCTGCAGAGAGACACTTGAAACTCCAGGTTGGCCCACTCCTCGTCAAACTCCTCACAGAAAAGGAAGGAATTGATGCCTTGTTTTGGCCACACGATCTTAGTGTGTCATTCAAGACATGGTGTGAGGATGAAGGTGCCAACTTACAGGAAGCCCGGGGTGAATGGGTTTACTCTGCAGAGGGAGTAGAACAGGTTGCTTCATGGCTCAAAGATTCAATGGTCGTCCAGGATGTCCATGACGAAGCTGGACAGGCCTTCATAAAAGCTGTCAGAGACCCCAAGACCAACAAACATCAAGCCGTTCTTGGACGGGCCGCACAAGAAATGGCCAACCATATGTTTTGCCGGGCGGGTTTCACAAAACAGCAGTTCCTGTCTGCGGCGTGTTTTATACGCGGCTATCTTGATCGTGTAAGTGTCAACCCCTCCTTGACAGAAGTAATCTAGATACTGGCTAACGCTCGCGGACAGCTTGACAAAAAGAAGGCCAAACGGATGTATGACAAATCAGAGCCCTACATTGGGACCAAGAGGGGATTGAATCAGTATGAAAAGCCAACCTTTACTATCGAAGAGCTCAACCAGATTGAAAACTGGGCATTGTCGGTGCTGGACGGCGCCAAAGCCACACCGGAGAAGGAGTCTCAATGGGAGATACACTGTGCTTTGGCAGCGTTCCAGTTATGTCGGACCGAAAAAGGCGCCAAAGAGATCTATCGGGACCGTGCAAAGAAAGCCTTGGACCTCGATCCCCGGAACTGGCATGCGTGTCACTTCTACTCGACGCAGTCCAAGATGGGCAACGAAGAGGCAATCGAGCTACTCGGCCAGGCTAAACGCGAGATTGACGAGAAGCGTCGAAAAGAAGCTGATTGGGACAAGAACTCGGCGAACCCAGCTCTTCTGGCGCGTATCACTCTGGAGCTGGGAAATCGACAATGGAACCTGGGGACTGATCTCAAGTTAGCCGCAGAGACCCATCGGGAGAGTCTGGGGATCCACTATGTCCATTTCCGAGAGTACGTTCCTCTTCTGGAACGCTACTTGGAAAAGGGGGAGTGGGATGAGTTCATCGCTCTCATCGAGGCCATTAACCAGAATCTTGACAAGAAAACCAAAAAATGGGCGGCCTATCTCGAAGATCTCGTTCACGAGTTTCTCGGTAACCCCAAGGTCCAGGAGTCGCAGATTCTTGCTCAAGCAGCTAACGCCGCAAAGCGCTGGGATGTGATCCAAACCCTCTTTAACTCGGCGATTGATCTTGCTGAGGAAAAGGGGCGCCACGATTTGTTGTTCTATCTGCGTAACGGTTTCTCAAAGACTCTTACTGCGGCAGTTGACGAGTCCTACAGTGCTCAGGCTGTTACTGTCCAAAATGAAGCTCTTCAGGACCTCCATAGAAACCCGAGTGAACAAGTATCGCCATATGCCGTGGAGGACATGAAGAACAGCCTGGCCCAGGGTTATCTCAAGATAGCATTCGCACCGGATGTCCCTGCTGAGAAGGTCCAGTCCTACGGTCCGATCATCGAGAAGCTCGTTCCGGAATCGGACGAAAAGGCGGATGTCTGGACTTCGATTGACCGTACTTGTTGCTTGATTCGCTTCCACCACAAGCAGAAGTCGGAAAGCGAGGCGGCCGACGAGTGGAGACGCAAGATTGTGCGCGCCGGCCTCGAGCTCCTCTCGGACGGCGACTTCGAGAACGACGACATGGCCTACTGGGTTCTGGCTCGCTTGTTCGCTACTATGGGCGACGCGGAGAATTCCCAGATTGTCTGGAGGCTGCGCAACATATTCCAATTTGAGGCGCAGAAGCGATGGGACACCTGGCTCACCTCGCAGCCCAATGACATCCGGTCTGCAGCTATGAAGAGGAACAGCGCCACTCTGAGCCGGACGATATCCGAGGTCACCTTCGAGCCCATGGAAGGGAGCACGAACGGGTCGACGCTGTCCGAGTCGCCAGCCTCGCGCTCCCAGCTCCTGCAGATGGTCAGCGAAGAGCCCGTCCCGAACGTTGGCGATGACGAGACGGCCTCGGACGGTTCCTCGACGCAGGAAAGCGACACGGAACCGCTGAGCGAGACGGCCGAGTCGAAGGCGTCTTCCACGCCCTCGTCGACGTCATCGGTCCTGGCCAACGCACCCATGGAGCCAACTTCGATGATTTGCTGCGCCGGCTGCGGGACCCCCTGGAAAATTGTCAACGTGGATATGTACGAGTGCGCCGACTGCGTGGGGACGCAGCAGCTGTGCCAAGGCTGCTACGATTGCCTGTCACAGGGCGAGTTCCGCGACCGCGTCAGCCTCAAGTGCCGCCCTGGCCACGAGCACGTCAAGATTCCCGCGTGGGACCCGTGCGTGGAGCTGGCGGTGGCAGCGGCGGAAATGGATGGGGAAGGGGTGGCGCCGCCCAAGAACAGCGTCCCGCTGCCGCAGAAGGGCGCAGATGAGAAGACGGTTTGGCTCTCGATTGATGAGTGGAAGGCTAAGCTGAGGGAGCTGTATCTGGACGGGACGGGCAAGGCCAGCGAGGTGACGACGTAAGGGGATTGTTGAGAAAGGAGTTGCTGGGTCGGGAACGAAGTGATGAGGAATGGGATCTAGTGTTTAATAGTATATATATGTTTGTAGCTACAATCAGAAGATTTGGATAGAACTATCCCTAAGTTAAGTTCGATAAAGGATTATAAGCAACAACTATGCGAGTGATTGTGCATACTTGGTGATTTGGGGTTTTCATGAAGCGCTTTCCTGCCAAGTCAAGGCGATATACAATCATCTCTCCCTATTAAGTAATGTGTGGTTTCTTTTCCCTCTTCCGCAGATGGCTTTGTTCTAAAAAAGGATTCTAATAACAGTGGGTATAGCCATTTCACGTAAAAGCACGTCGGGTATAACTGAAATGCTCATTTTCAAGCTTTTCACCAATTTCAATACTCTGTAGCGACACTAAACAGGCCTGGGAAATCAGTAGGTGTGGCCTGTAGTTCCAGGTTTCAGTCCACCGGATTAGCTTCTACTACACATAGGTTGCACATTCCGTCACCTCGACCACATTGCTATACCATCCAGTCGTATGTAACTCATATCATAGACCCTCTTGAAAATATACCATCTGCAGTTCTTCTATACTCTGTCACGCCAGCGAGGAAGTGTGGCTTCTAGTTCATCCAGCCTTTAGAACAGCCTTCTCGGCTGTGCTCACCGAAAGCTCTAGAGTGGGTTCCAGGGCTGGGGCTCCGCCTGCTGGGCCCGCTAAGGAATGTGTACAGCTCTACCTAAAAGCACACTCCCATATCCGTATTAGGCGCCATGCTGCCAGACTGCCTCATCTGTGGACCCCATCAAATCGCGAGGGGTTCTCTTCGTCAAGTCCGTAGCCATTGGCGAGTGTTGGTCCCTGGGGACAAGACGAGCCGGCCCTTCTTTAGTCGATTGAGACGAGGTGCTGGCTACATGTATCACCTCTTTCTTATTGTAATTTTACCCGTGGGCTGCCTTGTCAGCTCGGTAAAATCGCACGAAGCACAGAGGTGCAGATATCAATCAAAGAAGGACAGCCAATGCGGCATCGCCTATAGGTAGTAGGATTTGGTTCCTGCAGATGAGTGATGTCAGTGCATTCCACGTGCTGTAAGGTTGGGCGACAGCGCCTAAAAGCCACCAAATCTACGTGTTTGGCCAGGCGCTGCGGGGTGTTGGTTGCACGCGCTTGGGCAACTGGTGCGTGCTGTGCGGCGCTTACGCTTCAGCAATCCCAACAGGAACCCGGAGAATCCTGCTAGAAACAAGGTAACACACCCCTTTCATTTATGATTCGCTCGTAAGGCAGATTAAAACCAGGCGTTTTCGATCTCGGCCCGGTTGAGAAATAAATCCATAGGGCTTATTCTGATTTTATTTTACTCATTATGCGATATGTCGGAAGGCTCAAGGATGGCCCTCTGTTTTACAAGAATAAGGGGATCAAGGCATGACAGGTATGCCAGGCACCCAGGTCAATTTTGTATAGCCCCCACCACCCACATACCGCATCCGCGACAACGTGTTCATCTTATGGGTTTGGAGGTAACGCGTACTGCTGATTGGATCTTCTTGAATGGTGGAATACAGTCATAAAAAGAGCAAATTAATCCGCGGCGGAACTAGTGACGCGAGGAAGTCGTATGGGGGCGATGGCCTCGCGACCAGGATACCCGTTTTGGGCCAAGACTTGAAGGATTCCTCCTTTTCAGGCCATATCATACTGAGAGTAGCCTCAGACCCCATGGCTGCCGCACAAAACCAACTGGGTAACAGGCGGCGGAGATCCCTAAGTCATGTCACATTTATGAAATTGCAGCTAGCTGCGCCGTACTACCTAATAGTATCGAAGCATCGCGACTGGGTTGTCGGGGGACAATGATCCTATCATCTCGACTGCTGCGCCGCCCGCCGTTGTAAGACTGAGGGATACCCCCTCCCGATACGCTCAATTGTTCCCTCGAGCCTCCTCCGAACCAATATGACCGGTTCACGGGAATCCCTTTCCTCTTCTCCTCACCCTCATCATTCGGCCAACTAAAAAGAAAGTGGAAATAGCAGTGAGCTCTTAAGGGAAAGCAAAGCAAGTCCCGAGTTTGGATACAGTCGATCCACTGGGACCGTTGATTTCCCAGTTTGGGTCTGTCCGCTCATTTGGTTTCTTTATGCCGGTCTTTCATTTCCGTACTTCGAAGGTTACGAACGTGGCGCACTACCATATCGTCCAATATGTCCGGAAACGATGCCCCTGAAGCGGTCGAGCATACGGCGAACTATCCTGAGGCGGTCTGGAGCCAGCGACGGGACCCTCAGTCATACACGCCTAGTCAGCAGTATAAGCAGAGCGATCCAAGCTCGCAAGTAGCCTCACCATACCGGTACGCGGCGGAAAATAGCAGTACTTACGACGGCGGCGTGAACGGAGACGACGTAAAGTCGAAGCGAAATGCGACCATTTGCGGCATCTCACGGGCACTCTTCATTGCGCTGGTGGTCCTGGCGGTTGTGATTATCGGCGCTGCAGTCGGAGGGGGCGTTGGTGGAAGTATGGCCGTCAGGTATGCTGTTCCTCTGATATTCACCACTGAAGGGGGCTTTCGTCCCTTGGATGGGGCGATGTATGCCGACTGTTGCTAACCTATCGCACAGGAGCGCGTATAACGATGGCGCTAAAGGAGTATCCAATGGACCTCCAAGTACCGATGGGTCCTCGCCCCCGACAAATACGGCGGCGGGCACGGTCAGTTCAGGCGCCAACACGGCCACCCCCACGGCGGGAAGCCTCTACACGGCGCCGACGGAGGGAGTACAGCTGGCGCTCGACTGTCCCAGGCTGACGGGTGAGAAGGTGTCCATCAAGTACCGGGACAACTACGAGGCCAGCTTCACACTGGCCTGTGGCGCGGACAAGATTGGTCGCGGTTTCGACCTCTTCGGCGCCACCGTTTATACGTACACCGACTGCATGCGGCTGTGCGTGAGCTACAACATAGAGAGGCACACCACGGGCTGCCAGGGTGTTTCCTTCGCTGCCGGTGAGTCTTATGCCCGCCAACGATTGTTCCTCCATTACTCCATTCGTCGAATTTTCATTCTAACTTGGAAAATGTACAGATCTGTCGGACGTTGTGGAAATCGTGTACGCCAACTGCATCCTCAAGAACTCGACGTCAGACATGTCCCCAGCGTCGAATCGGTACCTCTTCGCTTCATTAAACTCTTAGAGTGTACCTTGGGAAAGGTCGGCGACGGCGACGGCGGACTGATTGGACACGGTGTATAGACACCATTCCAACATATAGGCGGACATGGCACGTCTTCGGATGAGTCACTCGACGATTAATAAGACGGACTCAATCGCAACCGTGTAGCATCCACTCTATCTTCTCCTACCTACCTTTTAAATTTGATACTACCTACAAAGTTCACATGGGCTATGATACGATACCACGGCATGGGCGAGAGATATACAGCTTCATCTAATAAAACCTTTAATGCCCGCACTTGCACAATGCCCCTGCACAATAACCGGCAACTGGCAGAGTCTTGAACACCTCATTGTCATATAATGCGCAGTGGACAGTAGTGGGTATGGTGGTGCTTGCCTCATACTTACAGCAGACATGGCACGCAGTCACCAACCAAATGCAATTGCGCAATGCCAGGCAAGAACTGACCATGCTTTCGCCATTTACGAGATTCCCCTCGGCAAGCGAGACACAAGTTTGCAAGTAAGAAGTGCCCTCCCTGCAATTGCGCCTTCCTCGGACTGCTCAATAGAAAAGTAGATGAAGTGCGCATTCGGCTTAACGGGAAGGGGCATTTGGCTGCGCTGCCTCAATCCCAGGCCGCTGCAGTCATGACATGGAGAACTGTTCCTAACTCCCTCTCGTCGATCTTCTCAGACTTGGTCCTCCCAGATACAACGGCACACACTCCCTCCCCATCTGCCATCTCCCGCTTCGACTCTGCTACGTGATCAACTCTTCACATCTGTCTTCTCTCTTGAGCACAACGTGTTACTGTCCCCAAAGACTTCTAGCAGTCATCAGCAGCCTGCGCAGATACCGCCACACACACCAGACACTCAATCCGCCGCGACATTTGGACAACAGCCACCATGGCCAAGTTTCCTCTTCTCAGCCTGTTCCTCTTTGCCTTGATGGCTATTCTGGCTCGTGGTAACATGGACATCTGGTCCAGCGCGTGTTACCCAGGCGCTCAAATTTCCGACGAAGTGCTGACCGCTTACTGCCGTACGCCCCCCCCTGGGTCCTCCGTGGATTTGCAGCCAGCTGGACTTGGACAAATGCTACGCTTACTCCTCGGACCGCGGAATTTACGCCCAGAGCAAGTAAGGCTCCCCCCCCAATATCAACTCGCACATGCCCACGCAGGCCTCTCTTCTGTCTGCACCCTCCACATCCTAAACCTCATGACACTTGGAATGGATAATGAAAGTCTGATCTTCCGCTTTGCGAGCACTGCAGCGGCGGCTTCGGTCAGCACTGCTCCGCCTGTGGTCTCAATGCCAACGGCCACATCATGTCTTGCTACTGCGGCAGGGGAGAGGACGCAGTATTGGCTTCTATCGACACAGGTGAGTTATGCTGCCGCCATCATTGATCGGGTGGCGAGGAAAATGGAAGCCGTCCTGGTCTTTTCCGTCTTGGGCGTCCTCCACGCTGAATTGGGATCATTACTGATTGAATTGGTGGTGGCCTTTGGGTCACTGCTCGACAGATGTTGACGTCTTCACCTACAATGGATACCTACGCTGCTTCAGCCACATCGCCAACAAGTGTCCCCCTACCAAAGATGATGCAGCGGCCCTGAATGCCACGAATAGCACCCGGGCCGAAGGTATCACTTTGGCACTGCCGTTTACTGCTTAGCTGCTGGGGCTCCACACGGACGGCAAAAGCACAGTTACACGCTGTCGGCAAGAAGGATGCATTGATCAGAATCGTCAAAAGGGCAATGGCGGAGAGAGCAGGCTTGATGGAGTTTTGAGGCATGAGTATATGGTCTTTCGATGTTCTAAACAGTCACTATCTTGTGTTGGGGGTGCTTTGATGTTGAAGGCACATGAACTCGGTTAATCTCTTGAGACGAACTCGATCGGAATATGTCAATTAGAACTTTGGAGTCATCGGAGCTGCACACTTATCAGTACCGTCTTTATGATGTCCAGCAGATGTGGGCTGGGTCGAAAGAGTTACGGTAGACAATGTGATATACCTTCTGGGCCTTGGTGGTACGGATGACGCGAGTACTGAAACAAACTATTTTTGACCTCAGTGAACCGGGTAGAGTCGCCAAAAAGGAGTGTATTCGATCCCAATGCCTAACAAACTTCGCCAGTGCACAATCCAGTCATGGTTTTGTGTCGCACTTTTTTTTCTTTTCTTTATAAGTTTTTTTCTAGTTTAATAGCATTAGATATCCTTTTGTACTATATTTACACATGGACTGGCTTCAAGGTGCGTCCATCTGGTACAAACCACATGAGAAGCCCCATGTGCCTTCTTGAACAGTAGACCAGAAAGCGCCACCACGGCCGCCCAGCCCAACGCATTCCGATTCTCATTACGAACAACGTCTTTTTCTAACGACCTCCAGAATCACTTCCGCGATTGATTACGACTGCCTGCTCGCCAGCTTAGCCTTCCAGCCCTTGGGCTCGCCGGGCCGGTGTTGTTGCACGCCCCAGGTGTTCCACGTGCCCGATGTCCGGTTGGTCTCGGCCACGGAGTATCGCTGCGGTGCCGGCGGCGGCGGGATCTTCTGCGGGTCGATGGCGATGGGGTAGTAGTACTCCCCGGTCGCCTGCTGCGGCTGGTACTGCGGCGGCATGGTCGGCACGGGAGGCTGGAAGCGCGGGTCCATCGTCGGCGGGCCCGCGTCTCCGCCGTACTGGCTGGCGCTGTCGTCGGGTCGCGGCGGCTCGGTCATCTTGAGCCCACCGGCCGCGCTGGACGTCATGCTCGCGCGCGCTGTCAGCGGGTTCAGCATGTTGGTCGATTGCCGCTTGAGCCAGGATCCGACGGGGGACTCGGAGCGGTCGCCGTTGGCGGGGTGCGCCACTGGGTCCGGCTCACGCGGCAGGATCGATTGCTGGTCGTCTTGGGCACCGAGCCGGCGTTTCTCGTCCATGTACGTGCCGCCGACTTGGTAGTTGCTTGTGCTACCGCCATCTTCCGCCCGATAGACCTTGCCCATGATGGAGCCCAGAGCGCTCGAATCTGACCGCTTCAGACCGCCACCAGGGCCGTTGCCGGGCCGGGCATTGTCGTTGGCTATGAGCTCTGCCCTCGGCGCTTGGTTACTGCTGGCCTTTTTCCTGCGGACCCACCAGAATTTCCAGATCAGAAACACGATGGCCACAAGGAACCCGATACCGCCTGCGAAGACGTCTTGTTAGTCTTTTTGCGTCTCACCCGAGAGCGAGGCTCGTCAATAGAAAAGAATGAGTGACGTACCAACAACTCCAAGGCCGATAGCGGCTTTAGACATGCCGTTACCGCCTCCGCCTCCGCCACCTCCGTTGCTTCCCCCCTTCTCAGCAATGCCATTGGCCGGGATCGCACTCGCCGTGCTTTCGGGCCTTGATTGTCGAACCGTAGATGACGGTTTTGAAGTGGCAATGACGGGCGTCCCTGCAGGTAGTACGGAGCTGACCAATGTCGTCGAGGAGACCACTGACGTAGCAATCACGGGCTGAGCTGTGGGTTTACTCGTAATTCCGGGCGCCGGCGCTGTCGTACTTGTGGCGCCGGCAGGGAACGAAGTGCTCTTCGGCGAAGGCGTGCTGGCTGCCGACTTTGGTGAGTCGGGTGAGCCAGGCGACGAACGAGGTCCGAGGTCGTCCCTATCTTCGAGATCCCGGATCTCGATGCGCAAGCCATCGGCAATCTCCTGCCCACGACGGAAACCTCGTCTAGATTGGTCAGCATATGGCCATGGATCAATGCGAGACGGATGGCGGCCTTACCTCATCCTGATGACGTATTATCTGAGTGTCGATTTGAATAAGTCGTCGTTCTTCGCACTTCTCGAAAATGCCGATCTTATGTTGTATTGTTTTCTTATTTTTCCTCCACCAAAAATTGAAAATAGAAGCGAAAGGGTGAGAAAGTAGTCGGTAAATAATCTGTACACCAAAAACTGCAGTCCTGCTGTTGCCGAAAAAGTCAATAAAACCTGAACGGGATCCGGCCCTTGAAACTGCACCGAAAAGAAGATGACAAGAAAAAAGTTAATGATGAGATGGGATGAAAGGGAAAGCCCAGGAACGAAACCCAAAGGTTTAAAAAAAGCCAAGCCAGCCGAGAGACGATCTTCCAATATACATAAAGGGTAACACTAGGGTAGCATCTCTGAGATTGCTGACAGCACCGCCCGGGGTTGCAGTGGCCGCATTCGCCTCCAACTCGAGCTGTTTCAATGCCTCTTGGCTGGCTGCAATGTTTCGAACGCCTAGGCGGCGTCTCCCCCAACTTTCGGCCTTGGCGCTGCGCCCCCACTGGGCCCTCTGGCGGAGCTGTGGACTGGCGTAGTGCAACTGGCAACCGGGGTACCGTGACACTAGCCGTCTCGAAAAGGGTGGCTCCCAGGCCAATCAGCAAACCGGGCGCTCGACGACAACCGGTTAAGCTGGCTCGCTGGTCGATCAGGGCTACGTGCACTGTTTCGGCCGATGCTTTTTTCGAATCTTCCTCGAGTCGGCCACGAGCTTGTAGCCAGAAGCAGTACCACATTACAACAGCCAAGCAAAACGAACCGTTTCAACGGTGGCGTCCAGTCCAGGCGGTAGCAGCGAGCCCGGATTGGGCCCTGTTTGGTGCCCACCTGTCCCGCCGCGACTGTCAAGCTGAACCCAAAAGACCAGATGAGGCACGTAGGCACGCGACTGCTTGCCCCAACGGGAAAGTGATGTTCCTATTATTATGCCCATTCTCCACGAGCCTTGGTCCTTGTCGATGCTACACCCTTGGGCATCGTCATCAAAAGCTGGTGGATTTGTCAATTAGCCAAGCACCAGGTTGCAGGGCAGCTTGAATGATTACCCAGGCTGAAGCAATGAGATCACAGGGGACTCGGAAACGCATTGCCACCCCGGATTATCCAAGCCGCAGCGAAGCTTGGTGTCGACTTTCCATGTCCAGATCCTTAAGATAAGAGATATACCTGACGAGCAGCTGGGCTGCCTCTTTACTTAGGTTCCCGACTCCCAATTACTGTCCCAATCAATGGCGTAGGGGACCATAATAAATGGGCTTGATTTCACATCATATGAAAAATCACATGCCCGCCATGTCGCGCGTCACCATTTTCAATGCAGGATGCATCGCTTGTCGTGCATCGGCCATTCGACTCTCATGCGATGTTTGACCAGACCAGCCGAATCTGCAATTGACGGAGAGAGCCATGCAAATGACGTGGGTTGAAATACCTATGGCAAGGCGGAGCCGGCATTGGCGCTTCTGGCAAGCCCCTGTGAGAACAAACCGGCTACCTGTAGTTTTTAATATCTCGAAAAGCTACATTTTCAATCGAACGACTATTGCAGCAGATAATTTTCCCCCTAAACTTATACCGGGATAGTACTAATCCTTTAGCGTAACTGGGTGTAAGTGGAATAATTGAAGGTGCTGTATGTAGGTTATGTAAAGTACGGCTTATTCCAGCGGTCGCTTGCTGGCAGTTCGTAAATTTATCTCCAGCAATGAGTGATACGAACGACGGTGCCCGCTCTATTATTCTTTTGAAGTTTCAGATGCCGCACCAACTCGCAAATTGGAAAAGGCAGGGCTGCCTAGCGATGTCTGTGGCGGACGACTGCCGACACTTGAACGAAAACGACAGGCCTCTAACAGCGCCTGACATTAGCGCCTTCAGCACTTCTGCTGTAGGGCGCACCGCCTAGTGGCTCAAAACCGCCGGATCCTTGAACGCCCCACCAGGAGCCTCCCTTTCCGACGAGCCAGCCACGCATCAAAAATGCCAGAACAACCTTAACCTACAACAACAGCAGGCTTGACAAGCTGCAACACACCTACAGGCTGAAGTTGATTCGTTTCGACTGTCACGTTGCACCGATTGAACTGGCATGGGAAGAATACGGCATGATGTAACGGCCAGCATGAAACCGGAGCGAGCGAAAGAACAAATGATAATAGCATTAAGATTCTCTCTCCCTAAAGGCCCAGAGCAGAGAAAACCCAAAATGCGCTTGATAAAAGGTAACTTTCATCTGATCTGATATCTCTGGGTCTTATACTTGGCTAGCTCAATAGAAACGCAGATCGACTCTTGATTTTCGGTCCGGTTATCGATTCCGACCAAGGATGTAGATCATACATCGGGGCAGGCAATCCCTTGTCCCCTGAATCGTGACCCAACGAACCCAAGATCGGCGATAAGACGTCTCGGTACAAATGAAAGAGCCATTTCCGAGAAGAAAGAAATAAGCCCGATCGACGGTCATGTTCTGGGGCAGTAATGTTTCAGCTTGATGATGGGCATACCAGAATGCTGACTTGAGCTGCCGGCTGCTAATTAGGATGCGTTTACACTTTCCGATTGGAATAGCAAACTTTGGATGAAACAGACTGGATAATATGTATAGTCATTCCATTAGGTATTTCGAAGCTCTCACGTTCCTGGCTAGTTATCCATGCTAGGGATCAACAGGCCTTTCACACGGATATCTTAAGCGTATGGTATTGTATGGATGTGTCATTAACTTTTAGGATTAAATATATACACTAAGAAGTAATCACAGCCCTCCAAAGGCGGCTGCTGCCCGTTTTCTTTTCTCTCTTATATCTTCTCTTTTCCATTAAGTCGTAGCCCTATCAAACCTAGCACTCCAACGGCGCACTAAGCACCAACTTCCGGCTGCTGGGCCCGACGTGCACCGTCTTGGGGAACTCCGTCACGACCCAGTTCTGGGCCGCGACGTCCCAGCTGCTGAGGTCGCGGCGCGTCAGGGTGGCGCGGAACTCGACCGACTGTCCCGGCTCGATGCGCATGCGGTCGAAGCCGCGCAGCTGCACGGGCGGGTCCGAGGGGCCACCCAGGGCCACGTACAGCTGGGGCACCTCGTCGCCCACGACGGAGCCCGTGTTGGTGATGGTGGCCGTGACGGTCTGCATGATGTCCCAGAGCTGGCGGTTGCCGCCGGGCTCGTCGGAGGTGGCCGGGCCGGCAGGGTGGAGCGGGTGAGCCTCGGATGCAATGGCGTTGGGCGGCAGGAACTCGGCGGCGGTCATGCCGTAATCGGGATCCTGGGACGCTTCGGCGGCCGATGACGTGGTGTTGAGGTACGGGTAGATGTAGTAGGGGATATAAGAGAACTCTTTACTGGGGAAAGCGTAATCCTCCAGGTCGGTGGAGAAGTTTCCAAACGTGGGGGCCTCGGTTGTCGAGCCCGTAGTCGGGTTATACTTTCCAACATCGCTCTTTTCCACCTTGATGTTGGAGTACTCGAAGGTCGTGTACGACAGACCATGCCCGAACTCGAAGATGGGGGTGATGTTCTTGTAGTCGAAGTAGCGGTAGTCGATCATGACACCCTCGGTAAAGTCCTGCTGAGGTGCACCGGCGCCATTGTTGGGCTCGTAGATAATGTCGGTGCCGTAGTCCTCACGCTTCGCGCCCCAAGTGAAGGGCGTGCGAGCAGCGGGGTTGACCTTGCCGTAGAGGACATCGACGATGGAACGGCCGCTCTCCTGGCCAGGCAGACCAGCCCATAGAATGGCAGTCACGTTGGGTGAGTCGTACCACTCGGTGACAACGGTGGGACCGGTAGAGTGGATCACGACGATGGTGTTGTTGCAGAGAGAAGACACGTTCTTGATGAGCTGGTCGCCGCTGCCCCAGAGGGTCAAGTTGTTGCGGTCGCCCTCGTTGCCATCGACAGTGATGTATCCTTCGCCCGAGTCGGCATTGACGAAGACCAACGCAGTCACATCAGCCTGAGATACCAGGGCCTGCGTAGAGGCCCATGCGTAGTTGTCGATAACGTGTTCGAGCCGTGTGCCATCGTCCGCAGTCTTCATGTTCAGGGCTTCAAGCGGGGTAATCAGGTAGGGGAAGTCCGCCGTCCCGGATCCCCAGCCCATTGCGAGGGTTCCGTCGTCGCAGCCACGGTCCGCACAGCCATTGGGTCCGTTGGGGCTGGGCCCGGCGTCTTCGCCAATAACAGCAAGGAACTTGGGCGACTTCAGGGGAAGTGCATTGTTCTTGTTCTTCAGGAGGACGGTCGATTTGGCGGCAGTGTCTCTGATGAGGTTGCGGTGGTCGCGCTGGACATTGACGTGCCAGTTAATCTGCCTCTCGCCCTCCTTGGCATAGTAATGCAGAGGACCGTAGGTATCCTTGGTCCAAGAGTCGAAGTTGATCGGAGGCTGGTCAATCGTGTTGCCCGTCTTGAAGAAGGCGGCCATGATGCGCATGGCCATATCGTCGAGGCGGTACTCGGGAATGGTTCCGTTGACGACAGCCAAGGTCATGTTGGGGCCCCAGTAGCTCTTGCCGTCGTTGAAGGCAACATCACCGGGCATGGTCATATCCAACCCAGCAACCGCACTGGATGCACCGGAGTGCTGAGCAGCCCAGTCGCTCATGACGAAACCTTGGAAGCCCAACTCGCTCTTTAAAATTCCGTTCAAGAGCTTGCTGTTCTGGCAGGCGTATGAGTTGTTGATTTGGTTGTAGCTGCACATGAACGAGCCGACACCCGCCCTCACGGCGTCGACGAAAGGCCAGAGATAAAGCTCGTGCATGGTCTTGTCGTCCACGTTCGAGGAGATGGCATCCGACACATTGGGACCGCCTTGTCGGAAGTGCTCTGGCAGGAAGTCAGCCACACCACGTCTCGGATAGGAGGGAAGCGAAGTACTCACCCTGCTCGTTTACGATGAAATGCTTGGCGCAAGCAATGACACCAGTGTCTTGGATACCCTTAATGGTTTCGGCTATACCAACACCAGACAGCCACGGGTCAGGGGAGAAGCCTTCCCAGTTTCGCCCGCCTTCGGGGTGGCGGCCGAGGGGCCCGGCAGCAGGCCCAAGCATGACGTTCACGCCCTTGTCTTTGTGCTCCTGTCCCATAGCCTTGCCGCGCTGGTACATGAGCGACCTGTCAAAAGAGGCCGCCACAGTCTGGCCCGAAGGGAAGGCCGACACATAGTCGCCGAAACGGACACCCAGAGGAGAGTCCTGCAGGCAAAGACCTCGGAGGCCCAGTCGTGGGATTGAACCGACCTGGCCGACGCATTGCTCACTCTGCCAGCTTTGAGAGCGTTAGCAATTGCTTCATGAGCACTAAAGTTGTGGTACGTACCCGATACCGGTAGTTAAGTTGACCTTCTCCAACAGAGTCATCTGCGAGACGAAGTCTTTTGCCTTGACGTATGCATCCTCCCAGCCCACAGCCTGTGGGTTCATCCATGGCGATGGATAGAAAGGTGGCGATTGGGCAGTCTCAGCTCGCTCCTCAACCTGCACATGGTTAGCACTTGTGAGTTGGGCTAGTACGAGTATTGAAGCAAAAATCTTCGAAAGTGACATCTTGATAACAACCAGTACGAGAACCGAGTTTTGCCATGAGAGTTGAGGGAGTACAGGTGTTTGAGAAACGCGAAGAGGGAACGAGAGGAGCCAGCAAGTGTGGCGGCTGCTCGAGTGGGTTTATGTGCTCATGTCTCACACGGGCCAGGAAGGGATATTGTTGAATGTTGTTGAACAAGACAGAAGCAGATAGATTAACATACCGGTTGCGCGCTTGCAGCCGAGCTGCAGGCCGCCAAGGCGGCAGCGAGAGCGTAGCGCATCGTAAAAGCGTTATGGCTGTTAGAACGCAATAGGTAGACCGCGGGAAAGCTTTCGACTAGGGAGGCAAGTCGAATAGCAAAGGGCGCTGACAGAGGAAAGGGACATCGAGACGCCCAGGAAGGGAAAAGGGGATGAATATATAGCGACAGTCGGCCTTTTCCCTGTTAGCCGGCGCGGCCTCGTTGTCGATCGTCACATAACTTTGAAATGCGCAGGTAAGCAGGCAGGGCATGCAGCAGCAACGTCGTACATACTGGTTGTTGTGCAGCGGGCTGCATGTACATAATTGACAGGGTTCTCCGCTCCTGGCATCTCCACACGAACTCCAACGAGGGAAAAGTCCGAGCTAAGGAAAAAGAATAGCCCAATTGATGGGTTCGCGCTGGTCACTCCCCGTCATGTGTTCTCTAGTGCTGGACGCGGGATAAACCAGCTACATGTGCATTCGCATCAATTGCATGTCCTGAGCAGGCGTTATGTAAATAAAAGCACAAGGTAGACACGCATAATCAGCTGAGCCTTGCCTGATTTTGCCTCGTAGCCGTTGTAATACAGCGATTGGGGGCCGGTGGGAAACGGGGGCAAAACCCTCCGGACGCGGTCAAGAAGGCCACTGAGGCCAAGCTGCTGGCTTCATTTGGGGTACATGAGGTAGGCAATAAGTGACCTCATCCGGCTCTAGGCAGTCCTCGCAGACGCGGGCAGAAAACGCGGGCGCCCACGTTGGCTCTGTCAAAGTTCGACATGGTTGAGGGGCCGATGCAACCCTTGCCAATCCGGGGCACCCAGCCAGCCATCAAGCCATAACGCGACTGGCTGGAATGGAAGAAGGGAATGACAACAGTTCTGGTCGACGGCATGCATGCATTCATTCGTATTGCAAGTACAAATAGTAATCCATCAATTGATTGATCTGGAAGCCTGTATCGTGGAACGTTGAGTTAAAGTTGTCTCGTGATTCGAACCGACCAATCCTCGGATGGTCTTCGATGTAGATTGTGTGTGTTTGCTCCTACCTGAGTGTGGCAGGGCAATGCTTGACTCGCAGGCTACTGGTTGGTGGTGGAATTTCGTCTGCTCCATGAGTCCATATCGACCAAGAACGTTTGATTGCGGGGTAGGAAATAAAGTGCCTCCTCTCATAAACATGGGTTGCAGCTTCATTCCACTCAATATTCTTGATCTCCTTGGCTGGAAGGGTACAAGAGGTCCCATTTGTGATCACGACCCCAATCAACGTTGATGAATGGAGCAAGGAGTCAAGGAACCAAGGAACCATCCGGCTGGGGTTGGTGGATCAGCGGGTTAGTGCGAGGGAAAGGCGTAGATTGGCTTTAATAATCGCTAACCGGGAAGCAGTTAGTCCTCCGCATCTTGGTCCATCCCGTTGTCTTGGTCAGTCTTCACCACAACCTTTACCGGTCTTGGCAGGTGGTTAATTTTGTTCGTTCATGATTTCATCAGTCTCCAGCCTATCCCACTCCCTCTCTGTCGGGACTTCTTTCTACGGTCAATGAGGGATTTTCAATTGCTTTTTCCAACGGCCCTGGGCTCACTCCTGCTGCTTGGCAGGCATTGAGGTCGCCATCACATCTTGGCGTTAGACCGCTGGAGGTTGGGGGGAGGGCGAGTGTTTACATGATTCATCGTTTGCATGTCTGTCAGGTGAGAACGAAATGAGGTCCCGCAGATCCAAATCATATGCAGCACTAGCAGTCGGTGACGGCCTGCCTGCCTGCTGTGCTCCTGTGCCACGCCATGCCATTGCTACCATGCTGCCAACTGCAGAGCTGCTTACCTGGGTCAATTCCATGTGTCGCATTCTCAATGCAATGCGCGCGCGTCCTGTACTTGTACGCCATGTAACGTAAATCTTGTGCACGTATGACAGAATCATGGAATCGAGGGCATCCGTCCAACCCAACTATACGCAAAACAGTTTGCTAGATCCGGGCTCTCATCCGATCCGGCCCCTTGCTGATTTGGAAACCCCAGAATGTTCCGTCTTTATTTTCACATCTCCCAACTACGCGTTTAGGGGAAATGGGTCTTGCTTTGGGGTACATGTAGGTACACACACGCCTTGACGGCTCCCCCTCAGTGAGCTAACCCAGTTACTGAGAAAGGCCCCCGCTAATTCCCCCGCATGACCCCAACTGGGACGGCTCAGAAGGGCTGCAATTCCGAAAGTATTAGCGCAATTCTTCCCCGAACATGACCCGGGGGGGGCGCCCAATTTTCTTTGCTCTCCAGCCCATCGGACCGGCCTACGATTGCCTGACCCAAGAGAGCAGCCAAGCGGGAGCAGGCCTCGAGTCGGCCCTTCTTCTTCTTGTCTTCTGCCCCCATGCTCCTCTCCGGAGTGTGCGGGTTCTGCTTCTCATACGTCCCTCAGCCGATCCCGACGGCTTGTGGCGAGGTTGTTGGCCGAGGTTGGTCTCTTCACCCCTCCTTCTTCTCCGTCGCTTCCGGGGAGCTTTGCTAGCAGGGCTGGTCTTCTTCTATATCGGCAGAGCGGCAATGCTGTATAATGTCGTCATATTATTTCTAGTATAATGTTAAAGAGATTATTTAGGAAATTGATAAAAATATAACTCGTTTTATAAAAAGTTCTTACTGATTGGCTTACTATACTAGAAATATTAGCAACTCTTTTCTACTCGGCCTTCCTCTGAGTATATATTAAATGCCATGCTGCTATAGCATCCGGTTCAATTATTTCAGTATCGTATATGCCATTAGTTATATATGAGACATCGCACAGTCTACAATGTTATGTTCACCATGCTTTTAGGCGACACAATGTCAGTGTTCTTAGGTTGGGCATGAAAGGAATATCTTTATAAGGTTCATATGCGTGCGTGTATTGATTAATTGTGAGCGTCTGCGCCCAAAGTACTTCTAATGTTACAGGAATGAAGAATCTATTTAGCCAAATCGTTGCACATCTGCTTGATACTAATGGTCTTGCTGAAGTCCACCAAGGGGAATCCGGGGCAAAGGCTCTCCAGGATCAGGCGGTGGGCCGACTCAAAGCTGGCCGCGGACGGGTCGAACTCGGCCCGGTCGAACTCGATCTCGCTGATGTGCTGGGCCACCAGCGCCATCCGGTGGTACTCCAGGCCATTGAAGGCCAAGTTGCTATCTTTGACGGATCCGGGGGCCTTCTTGCTGATCTCATTCTCCGGAGCCATGACGATCCATACGCGCCGCTTGGTGCGGCTCACCTCCAGCAACAGGTTGTACGGTGTCGAGATAGTGACCAAGGGCTGGGGTTGCCGCACGATTTTCTTCCGGAGGACCAGCTCCCCCAGGTCGTACAGGTATGTGGGGGGCTTCCAGCGTCTCTCCCACTCCACGTACTTGACGCGGTCTGCCTCCAGCATCACGTTCGGATTGATCTTCATCTGCACCACTCGCAGCTGACTCAGGTCGGTATGGTGCACAGCCAGCAGGTCGGCCTGCTCACGGCCTCCGGGCAAGGCGGGGTGGGATCCGGAACCGAGCTGTCGCACAGCAAAGCCAGACTGCAGCACGTAGTCGATGTCGTAGTTGTTGAACTTCCTGTCCGTGAAAATGATGCATCGTCTCATGATCTCGGAGTTGTCCACCTTGACCAGCTGCGCCAGGTGGTTCACATCAGTGAACTTGATCTTCCGCATCAAGAACTTGTAGCCCTCGTTCTTCAAGACCTGGTACTTCATGAACTTATCCAGGGGAACGATGGGAACTGGCTCGGACACAGCGTCGGACCGGAAAAGAGGGGCTGCGGACGCGACGGACGTGGAGAGGACGGGGAGAGGACTAGCGTGTTCGGATGCATTCGAATTGGCACGTTCAGCTACGTTCAAATTAGCGCGTTCAGCTGCGTTCGTAGTAACGCGTTCGGTTGCGTTCGAAAAGGCGTGTCCAGCTGCATTCGAAGTAGCGTGTCCGCCTGCGTCCGAAGTAGCGCGTTCGGCTGCGTTCGAAAAGGCATATCCAGCTGCGTTCGAAATAGCGTGTCCAGGTGTGTCCGAAAAGGTATGTCCAGGTGCGTTCGAAAAGGCATGTTCAGGTACGTTCGAAACGGCATTTCGGGCTGCGTCCGAAACGGCATTTCGGGCTGCGTTCGAAACAGCATTTCGGGCTGCGTTTAAAAAAGAGCGCTCGGCTGCGTCCGCGGCAGGGAGAGGACCGGCAAAGCCATCCGCGGCAGCAGGGGCAGCGGCCAGCGCGTTCGCGGCAGCGGCACCAGGACCGTCCGCGGCACCAAAGTAGTTGGACAGGTACGCACCGAATCCGCGAAGGCATTCATGAACCTCATTCTTGACCTCGGCCTTGACATTGACGCTGCGAACCTTGCTGACCTCACTCTGGGCGGCCTTGATCTTCTTGTCGACTTTCTTGTCGAGCTCTTTGACGCTGGCCTCAATGTCGTCCGTCTTCTTGTCGAGCTTCTTGTCCAGCTCCTTGACATTGGCATCGACGGTGTTGGCCTTTCTCTCCGCTGACCTCACTCCGCGAGTGCAGCTGTCGACCTTGTCCTTGAGCTCCCGCTTGGTTTCATCGAGTGTCTCATTGAACTGCTTCGTGGTGGCGACAATGGAAGTGGTGACGTCGGACTGGATGGCAGCGCTCTTCACAGCCATTTCCTCGCGCATCTTCTCGGGGAGGTCCATCATGCTCATGATCAGCTCATTGTTCTGCGCGGCAATAACGCTGAAGGACTCCATGTCGATCTGGCGGGTGGTTCGGCCAGCATTATCATCAACGATCTCCTTGTTGTTACGACGGGGCTGAGGAGTTCCGGCAGGGGCCTGGACGACAACCTCCTTACGAGGGAAGAAGACCCGTTGGGGGCGGGGGGGCTTCGGCAATGTTTTTCAATTCATTGCCGGTGCCGTTGTCGGATTCCCCGAGGTCGATGAAAGCAGGCTCGGGCTTGATCTCTCGGACAGAAGACTCGTCATCGCTCGACTCCCGCTTACGCTTGAGATCCTTGCTGGCCATTGTTACTGTCTCTAAGAGTGACTGGTGAGATATGTGTTAGTAAAGCAATATAATTTCCGCCGTTCTTAATTCGTTCGCCATCTCTTCTCGGAGCGCTTAAATTCGTTCGTATCCCGGTCGCTATAAAAATCAAAGCAAGGTGGGCTAAGGTGTTTCGATAATAGGGTTAATATATAGGGAAAAGGGGCTATTGACGGACGGGCATATGTTAAAATGGGGAGAAGTCGACACCAACTAATCCGGATTGAATCGACGCGGTGCAACTCGCTGGAAACAATGAAGGGCTGGGAAGACAGACGGTTCTGAGTGTCACTGATGAGACAGCGAAAGATGGGGGTGGACAGGATGGGGAATCTTTCTCAATGCCACAATGAAGGTAGGTCACGAGTGAGGATGGAGGTCGAACTTACCAGAGTGCAATAATGGCTGAGTTGTGAGAGTTAAGTGTGAAGTAAAGCACCAACTTGATGTGCGATAGCGCGAAAATACGAAAGTGCGAGGGTGCGAAGTCGCGATGATGAAGCTTGTGTTAGTCGGCTGCTGAAAGAGGAAGGAACGTCCAATCGCACACTTCCAATCTTAAGTCCAGGCCATCAATCTGTTAGGGCTGGAACACCGATGGTATCTTCGGAACAAATCGCCAAGTTATTTGTTGGCTTTCGGAGAGTAGACGAGGGTGAGCAGTTGTGGGCTATGAAAACTCGAAAGTCTTATGTCCGCCAGAAGGTTCAAGGCAGAAAGATTGTATGTGAATACAACGAATAATGTGCCAGTCAAAAACTCTGGAGTTCGCAGAATGAAGTTGCTGGTGGAAGGTTCAAGGTCGGAGTAAGTACTTAAGGTAGGTGACGTTGGGTGAGAGATGTGAATAGAATATGTTACTGGTATTGTTAGTGGGAGGAAGAAGAGGTTTTTTGGGACACAAAGTTGGTGATGATCGGTAAAGGAAAAAACCAGTCAACAACCCTCGAGTTCGAGCCTTCAGGTCGAAGTTCCTGGTTGAAGGTGGAAGGTTGAAGGAAACAAGGTAGTGATGTTTGGGAAGAAATAATGTGCCAGCCAACAACACTGATGTTCACAGGTTGGGTTATTTGGTGGAAGGTCCGAGGGAAAGAAGTATGTGGCGTGTGGTGAAGAATAATGTACTGGTCAGCATCCTTGGAGCTTGCAGGTCGAAGTAGACAAGGAAAGTAAGACTCGGTGAGGAGTACGGATGGAAAATATCGCCAGCGCTGGTAGTGAAAGGTATTGGAGGATGAAACAAAGCAGGCGATGCCCAGTGCGAAATAAAATACTAGTCAGCAACCTTGGTGTTCACAGATTGCAGTAGTTGGTGCAAGGTGAAAGGCAGAAGGTTGAAAGCTTGACGAAACAAACCGGACGAGATTCAGCGACGAAGAGTGTAACAGTTAACAACCCTGGAGCTCACAGGCTGGAATAGTTAGTAGAAGGTAGAAGGTGGAAGTTGCGAGGTTGATGGTGTGAGGTAGGTGGTGTGAGGTGAGCAGTGCGGATGAGATACGCCACCAGTGCTGAAAGTGGAAGGTGGTTGTTTCTGGAAACCAAGTACACGAGTTCCAGTGAGGAGTAATGCACCAGTCAATAAGCTAGTTGGAAGTAGTTGATAGAGGGGTATGAGGTGGGAGGCGCTCGGCAAGCAGTGCGGACAGAAAATATGTTACCGGCGCTGGTGGTGGAATGTGGTATATGTCACGGCGCTGCAACCAGTGCTCTAACCAACCGGCTAACCCGGTCTTCGTGGCCCACCAGGCAAAAGGACGACGTTGTTAAGTTAGCATGCTTGACTATCTATTAGAGCTTATTACCACCCCCTACAGTATAAGTGTGGGAAATAAAATAGGTCCAGTAAAGCCGGACGGAAACCGTTCTTGAAACCGGTCGGAAGCCGGTCGGAAACCGCTCTTGAGTCCGGGGTAAATCGTTCGCGAATCGGTTGCTCTGGAAAAGAAACCGGTGACGTCTCGGTTTTAGACGAAGTATGGTGTGAAGTTAGGAGTGTGAAGGGGATAACTTACCAGTGTTGATGATGAAAGACAAAAGACATGTTGTCGAGGACGTGGGTGAGAAACATAGACTAAGTGTGGAAGGAACGAGGGCTAGTATTGTGAGGGTTGTGCTGTGTGTTGTTTTAAGCCGTAGTCGTCGCGGTTTTGACGACTGCCGTTTGACAGAGCCCTCCCAAAGATTTATATCATATATACTGGCTCCGCTCAGTCTTTTCCGGGGCACTATAATTGAAAGCCAAGCTGTGTGTCGCAGTGACAGGGGTAAGTCCCTTAGTCATACCAGTGTGATGAGCTTAACTATTCCCCTTGTGCATTCATAGCAGCACGGTAACGTTGTTCCCTTTGATATAGTCTCTTGAAATTGGTAACAATTCATACATTATCCCCCCTCCCCCCGTCTTTCTCTTGCAACACGATGCCATGGGGAGGATTCGTCCGCGGAAGATATCAAATTAGCAACACTGTCTCAACCTCATTCTCGTAATTCCCTGAGAGATATTTGAGTCACCTCCATCAGGCATGAAACATTTGGTAATATCGGACAATTCTCCCATAATAGTCAATTCTGTCAAGACACATACCACTGTACCGATTACGTCCACCAATGGGCTGGCCAATTTTAGTTAAGTGGCAAATTCAACACTAGGCACCTAATGGCAAAATCAGTACTTCCATCAGATTATGCCATATGTAAATGAAGAATAATCTGGTGCCAGTGGCATAATGCCTAATTATACAATTGTTACAACGCCTGATCATCCCATTAGCACAGTGTCTAGTTATACCGTTGGCATACTCCTTATGCCATGGTGATATCCACATATTTAAGTGGCGTGACATTGTTGGAATGTCTTATTCACCACCAAGGGGATATCGTTCCACTAAGCACATGCATCTGTCTCCATCTCTCCCTCGTCACCAGAACCCTCGCCATTACTCTTGCCCATCTTTTCTTTGAACTCCTCGAATAGCCCCACTGGAGTAAGCAGACGACAGTCTCCTCTGAAAGCAGTACTCTGCATCAGATCTGGAAGATTCTGAATAGGGAAACACTCTCCTGTCTCCTGGTACCAATCCTCGGCCCGGACCGCCAGCTTCGCCACGTCAAAATCTGGAGGTATGCGTCTTCGCGTATTCTCCCAATCATCAAGCCCCAAAAAGGCAAACAAGTCATGATCGCGGTCGAATTTCCGGTCCGATTTTAAACGGATTCCTTCCTCCACTCCGCGGTATCGGTAGACCAGCCACAAAGCTCGTTCGTCAATGGGAGTCGCGATGTCCATTACCTGGAGTCTCTCAGTATCAGTAGGTATCTTCTTGGGTGTTCGGAGAAATAAGCATTTGAAGGTACGTACCATGTGACAGCCGGTGTACCGTGGTATCTCATCCATCACGTCGTTACGGTAGACCTCGACCTTGATCCAGCCGATTTCGACAACAAATCGAGGGATCTTGGTAGCGGGGAACTCCGTAGCGGGGTCTTCATTTAACGATCTTCTGGTACTTCTGCTGGGTTTCTCGGGCTTGGATGACTTAACCTCAAGCGCCATAACCATCGACTCAAAGAGCTCCTTTGGCTGATCGAAGTTGATATCAATGCTGCTCATGGGATCGTCGGAGGGCCGAAAACTGGAGCCCAGATGGGTCTTGGGATTGGGGTCCATGACTACCTATCGACTCTCGGTGTCAGTGTTTACTTACTCTTCTTGGAGTAAACGGTTATTCCATCCCTTATAAGACACTGGAATAGCGTGGAATAAACACTGGAATGGGAAGGAATAAACACCGTCGCTTACCAAGTATCGATGCCGTAGGGTATCCTTTTTGTTCCTTCTATCTTGGGGTATCTCTACCCTGTGCTCGTATAGCAGGAGCTCTTGGTATTCGTATCGGTTCCGGAAGGTGTGGAGGAAGAACAGGTCTTCATTGTTAAGAAAATCGGTACAGTTCAGCAACTCCAAATAGTCCCGACCGTTGTACCGTTGCGGCCGCTCGGGACTCTGAGGTGCCTCCATTGGCAGGAAGTGCAGACAGCGGGATAACCGTGGATGTAGGAGAATAATAGGATCGCGAGTTGTATTAGCAGATGTAGTTGGGATGGAATAACTGTGTGGCAGACAGTGGATGAACCACTGATGAAGGCGGATAAGTATGTCGCTCTCGGATGAGTTGTATGAACGGAAGAAGTGAGAATGGAATAAATGTAGGACACAAGTAAAATACTCCGTTGCATCAGTTGAAACCACCGAGGTTGTAGTGCATTCAAGTGGCAGTCGCGCAGGTAGATAAGATCATGCGCTTCATGTTTACTTGAGATCTAGGGAAATCTGAGTCACGGCGGGTTGCTACATTTGAACTATTTGCTACCTACTCCATTGCAGACGAATAGTGCCAACCTGTCCGGAATGCCTTCATGTGCGGATAATCAATTGTCAGGACATGAGAGCGCCCAATTGGACTGCTGCTGTTGCGTTTGCGATCTTGCCCACCACTCATTTGATGTTTGGCGTATTCACCATGGTTTGTCAAATTCGTTTGTCTACGTTGGGAGGGTCAAAAACACGCAAGAGACAGATGAGCTGGTAATGATTATTCTAGTTTCCGATTCATTCATTTTCTTTCCAAAAGATGCCCATGGGAGAATCAACATACGCCTGGGCCGGGTGTTGGAGGTTGTAGAACTCCTTCCATCTCGAGGCGTGTATCTCACGGGGGCGACCGCGCGTTTAGGCTGCCACTCAACTGAAGCACCGCTAAACTTTCACCCCCACTGCCAGTCCCGCTCACTCGCCCAGGGAGGCTCAACATCTTCAACTAGACGCGCAGCCACAAACAGGCAACAGGCGAACAACTTCACTGCATATATTTTTTCCAGCTATCCTGTCAATCGTCTATATGCCGTCGATGAGAAGTGCATTCAATCCTGGTTACGCTGAGGTAACACAACTTGGAGCTTACTGTGATCAGTGCCTGTGCTTTTGAATTCCCCGCTCGCATTTCAGCCCGCGCCAAGTCCTTCAGATTGTCCCAAGAACAGGATGTTATCGTACGTCGCGAAGGGCTGAGATCTGTTTCATGAGTTGCTACCTCTATACTCTTCTTATTCACTCAAGACGACTTCACTCGAGTTGAAGGCCGACTTACCAAAACCTCAAGATGGCTCAACTACCCAATGAGATCTACCGCCAAATACTCTCCCCGCTCGATTTGGGGACGATCCGGGCCTGCAGACTAGCCGGCCGAGCCATCAACCAGGCAGCAACCGAGCTGGTCTTCCGTCGTGTGACTCTGCAGTTTGAGCTTTTGCCGACGCAAAATGCGAGATCGGGCCCCAACTTTGTCAAGATCGCGACCGCGGCCCATCTACGACCGCTGGTGCGGGAGGTTACGATAGTGACTACCGTGACCTCGGCGGCCCACGAGTACGCAAGGACAGTTTGCGAAACCTCTGATGTCCCAATGCCGCAGATGGCACCGTCATTCCTGTATGCCTTGCCCTTTCTAAAAGCCTTCACGGGGCTAAAAAGCGTCGAGGTCGTTTTCACGGCAACACACCATCCTTTGGCCGGTCTAGTGTTGGGCACCTGCCTCCGATGTATCGCGGGGGAATGGGATACAAGTCGCCAGGTTGGCCTTCAGACCGAGCTCCTCCAGATTTTGCCTCGACAAGCCGAAAGCTTCATCACAGAGTGGCCTTCTCTGGTCACCGCCTCCCAAACGGACCCTATGGAAGTAACCGCTTTGAAGATCACGGACCTACCCGTCTCTATGCGACTGGCAGTATCAGAGATGCTTCTCTCATGCAAGAGTTTGAAGCAGTTGCATCTCCAGCTGGCATACTCCAAGTTTGAAACCGCGTTTCATAACCTCCCCCGTCAGCTCGGAGACAGGTTTGACTATATCGAAAACCTCCCAAAGACCTGGCTTCTCCCCGATATAGCCAATCACCTGCGTGTCCTCTCGCTGTCCTATGAGGAATATTGGGGGTGGGCGCCGAAAATGGATTTCAGGACAGTCAACCCAGGCGTTGGGCTTCCCAACCTTAGAGTACTGTCGCTGGGTTGCTATGTGTTCAGCTATAAGTGGCAGGTCGAGTGGATCGCCTCCCTCGGGCGTCAGAACGGACGAGGGGGCCTTGAAGAGCTCTACCTAAAAGACTGCCCTATCATGTGGGAGGCGAAAGTCCATTCGAGTCTGGACGAATCTGTTACGGAGCTCCCAACACCAAACGGCGGCGTGATTGGCATCTCCAACGAAGGGTACCCTACCGACCAGTCGCTGCAGCTCCCGGACGATCTTTCCGACCTAATCGAGGTATCCTTTCCGCTGCGATGGAGTTACGTTTTTGACCGCTGGGCAAAAACAATGCCCTCGTCTCTTGTGTCTTTCGCCATGGGCACGGAGCCTTTCGGCGAGGGGCTTCACGAGGAGTGGCAAGGTCTACCTGTGAATACGCCGGGTTTGCTACAGTACGTGCACTTCAACATTGGCCTCGACCCCGAGCCCTGGATCGAGCAGGACGACAGGCGGAGGATGATCATGGAAGATGATGGCTTTAATAAGTACAGTGCGGCTCGGCAATCGGATTACGACTCGTACGACAATTTCAGGGAGGCGATTCGCTCCAGCGCTGCCACCGATATGGCTTAGTAGACGACAGCAGTTGCGGCGGGTCCCGCTCCTATGTATTATGTGAGGCATCCTTGGTCAATATGAGACCTCGTCATTATAGCGACCTCTGACGTGTGCAATAAGAGGGAAAATGCAAGTAGGACCTTTTTGAATGAAGATCACACCATATTCTCAATTGACAGCCGACAGCCGCGTCCGCAAGGCACCGAGGTTGCAAACCATTGGGAACGGCATGTCGCCAATCTCGCGCCGGAGCCAGCCAACTGGATAAAGTGACCATTTCTATTTTTGAGCAGTGTGGTGTGTGGTTGGTGCTGGTGGCACATTGAGATGTGACCACACCTGCATGGAAGGCATGGAATGCGTTAGTGCAAATTCGACAGGAGCCGTTGGCACCCCTGCCCGTTCCGTCAAGCCCCCTTGCACACCGAAGCCGGGTTGGCCGCGATGCGATATCAACCGGTGGCACAACAGATGGTGTCTGTAGTACCTGCCAGCCAGCAGACTGTGTTACCACCCTTTTATCGAAACGTCGGATTGGCTTGCTTACTCTGCAGGCACCTACGCCACGCCACAGCTTGTCTGCCAAGAACATATGGACCCCTTGTAGGCAGTTTCGTGTGGAGATCACCCCTCACTTCCATACCAACCAGGTAAGCATATCGCTAGCAATCATCAGGGACCATTGGTCGGCCGGGGGCAACGCCACGTGGGATCATGAGACATCATTGGGGGATGAAAGATAGCAAACGACTGAATATTCGTGGCTAAGTAAGTAACTACTGCTATATTACTATCTGGACCAGGTTGGACCGCACGCGGGTCCGGTCTTCAGCGAGAGACATGAAACGAAATCAAAGAACACGACCCCCCTGAGGCATCGAGCAACACACCCAGTCCTGCCACGTCCGGGTGACACTTCATAGCTCGGACCTCTTCGGGTGTTCGATGTGCTCCTCGATCGTGGTGGTGTGCTGGTGCTCGGCTGAATGCAGTTGCTTCTCGGTGGCTGCCACGACTTGTTTGTTGAGCTCCTCGGGCTCGAACACTGCGTAACAGTGACAGAGTGGTTAGCCATGTGCATCTCATGTAGGGTCTTTGGCAGACTGGCAGGCGGTACTTACGGAACGTGAGTTCCTCCAGAGTGCGGTTGTAGGTCTCCGGGTAGAAGAGGAATTGGAAGATGAACTCGAAGCCGATCCAGCCGCAGTAAGCAGCGAGGAATTTCCAGTCGATGGCGTCCAGGGCGAGGGGGTTGACGTTGGTGGAGAAGAAGCCTCCGGCCTTTCCGAAAACCTGCTCCAGGCCAATACCGCGACTTCGAATGGCGTACGGGAACAGTTCCACGAGATAAGCTGGGAGGGGGGAGTCAGCAACCAGAAGTACAAAAAAAGCCCCAAAATGCCAATGTGCAAAAGTGGAAAGATAGAAGGAGACTCACTGTATGTCAGAGCGTTGTTACCCAAGTTGTAGCATGGCGAGTAGGCGAAGTAGAAGAACAGCGCCGAGATGGAAGCGGCACCGTTAGTCTCGCCGCGGTCCTTGGCATCGCGCAACATTTTGAAGGAGATGGTCATGGCTGAGAAGACCAGCAACATCGAGGTCGACGACGCCATGAAGGCCCATCGGCGGCGGAAGCGGGTCACGACGAGGGCGAGGGCAGTCGCGTTGAGGAGGCCCCAGCACTGGTTGGCGATGTTGATGCGCGTCTTGACGGCGTTATCCTTGAAGTTCATCATCTCGAACATGAGGTTCTGGTAGTAGGAGAGCAGCGTGTTGCCGGACATTTGCGTGAAGAGGCCGAGGAAGATGCTGACGAAGACGCGGCGGCGGTTGCCGGCGGTGGACCACATAACGGACCACGACTGCTTCGAGGTTTCCATCTCCAGCTTTATGGTGGACTTGATCTGGGCCATCTCGGCTTGCACCAAGAGCGAAGCGGCGTCTCCTTCGGCATGGTATTTGGTCAGGATGGCAAATGCCTCGTCGTCCCTGTCCTTACTGACGAGGTATCGAGGGCTTTCGGGGAGCATGCTGTAGTAGTATTAGTCGCAATGATCGAACGGGTGAAGAAAGGGGTGAATGCGTACAAGACAGTGCATATCTGCATGACAGATGGTACAATCTGCAGGAGCGAGGGCAGTCGCCAGCTCCAGTCACCCTTGATCTCGACGGTGCCGATGGCAATAGCAGCGGCCAGAATAGATCCGATGTAGTAAGAGGAGTTAAACAGCGAAGTCATGACAGCTCGCTCCTTGGGGTGGCTCAGCTCGCCAATCAGGGCGGACCCGGAGACGATGGCAAACAGGATGCCGATTCCTAGAATCATGCGAGAAACGATGTACATGCCAACTGTGAGGGTGCTCATTAGCTCAGTTCGCATTGTTCGTTGAAATAGCTATGCCTACCATGCTGCGAGAATCCCTGAAGGACGGCACCGACAATCATGATGATTGACCCTGCCATGATACCCCATCGTCGGCCGAATCTCTGGTTGAACCAAGGCGCGATCGGGACTGCAAGAATGGAGCCCAGCTGGTAACACGATGAGATGAAACCAAGCATAGCTGGCTCGATGCTGGCCTTTCCGGTTTTCTTACTGACGTATCCATTGCCGAAGTCTGTCACCCGTGTTGTCAGATCATGCTCGTCAGGAAAGGATCCAATTCTCCCACTGCGCCGTCACCTACATCTGTTGAAGTCGTCGGAGAATTGCAGGGTACCGATAAGTTGGGAGTCGAAGCCAGAAGTCATCTCCACGCCCATGCAGCAGCAAAAGAGCCACACGTACATGAGCCGCAGGTTGGGTTTCTTGTACCAAGGGGTAGTGTCCTCCTGCAAAAGCCGGGTGACAACCGGATCACCGGCGTGTCCAGTCTTGACGACACCCATCTTGTCGGCGGATTGGCGCTGACTGATTCAAGTAGCGACTCGTTTTCGAAGACGATCAGAAGCCAAAGACAGTCTCTCGATTGATCTCGATGAAGAGCAATGAGCTGAGCGACATGAGAGAGGGAGATATGGGTGAGACCCAACGCGGGCAGGAGCGTTGCATTATGAATGTCTGACACGCGATGGGAGATTGGGACGGCCAATCCCAGCCAAGACAGAACCTGGCTGCAATCGGACCGCGTGCCCATCATCCTGTCTGAGAGGCCAAGCCGAACTGCACGCAGCAGGGGAAGCGAGGTAGAGTAGGATTCTACACAACCGAGTCATGGGAGCTGTTCCAATGAGATGGTTGATATTATCCGGGGTAGAGTGGGACCGTTCCAATAATTCTGGCTGGTATTATCCGGGGTAGGTCTAACAGGGGGGTCAGGTCAATGACAGGGCAGCAGACGATTCGGATATACGATATGCGGGCCACATGCGGGCCAAGGTGAGCTATTGGAGCTACGGCGGGGTAACGGTCGCCCAGCCCGGCTTTCTGGATCCTCCTCCCACACGTTAGTGACCCTGGAGCCCCAGGCGGCCTGTCGGGTTGCCGAGCCCGTCAAACGGTCTGTTGGTTTGAAAGATCTGAACCGGGGCGATGGACGTTTGGCCGCAACGAATTGAAATTGAGCTGCCCTCGGATCTTCCGACTTAGAAGGTCCTTAGGCCGCGCCTGAGGCCATACCTGGCATCACCTGAGCTTCCCGATCGATTCCGTCAATCAACTTGGGACTTCCAGACCGAAATCACCAGACCACCACCATCTTACAAGCTGACATCGCAGGCTCTAAACCGAACTGACGGTAAGCACACATGATTGGTCCAATGCCCGCGGATCGCCGTTGTGGCACTTCAATTGGAGCAGAGTGTTGTCTTCTTCTCACCAGTCCTGTCAGGTCATCAAGCTTGGATAGTTCCTTGGCTGCCTTGCCAGCGCGCACGCCAAGGACACAAGAAGAAACCAAGACGGGAAAATTCGACTCGGCGCCGGCCAGACCCCGCACCGAAAGCAATGACCCCTGCTGTCGTCCAGTCCCTTGGATTTCGAAAGCGGGCGCTAGTCCTGGCAGCTGAATCCCATGCCAACCAAACCCAGCGTTCAGGGCTTGAAGGGTTCCTCGAGGAACAAGCTCATTCTGTGGGATTTGCGGTCTTGGGGGCCGACTAAACAGCACGAAGGCTGCATGTGGAATATCTGTTATGGCTCTGCATGACAGCTTGTCATCCTTCCATCAAGCATCTCACAAGACCGGCAGCTGAGGATATTGAGCAGCCCTGCGATTCGTTACAGCTGAAATTTTCAATTTAGCCGGTCCTCGGCCAGACGACTGTCCAATTCCCCAGGTTGTTCAATAGTTGACTGTATGCTAGTTGGCGAGTTCGTTGCCAACTTTGGTGAGAAATCAGGCTACTTCCGTTGATCTGGAGCGCCTTCGATTTGAAGATCCGAGGAGAAAATATTGAATCCATTCTCTTGGGACCACTAAGCGAACGAATCAAACAGGGTATTTCCCACCCATTTCGCTTCCAATGCAACCTCAGCACCTCCCATAGTTCGCTCGCCTGTCCAGGGGTGTGGGGAGCTAATATCGAAGGTGCATCTGGGAAGCTGGAATGTGACCTCGGATACAATCATCTCATGCCGAATGCACATACACATGCGACCCGTAATACACGTATAAACCAGCTTGCTGATGCTCTTACGTATGGACTCCTGCCGGTTGGGAACCTGTCATTATGAGCAGTGTGCCGGCATCCGGCCTTTGTTCTTGTAACAGGTGCTCAGAGGCATAGCGGTAAGGCGGGACGGTGGAATGAGACCCTTGCATGGCCGAATGCTTCTTGGGTGTCCTGGATCTAGACCTTTAATCAACAAGTGCGCCTTCTTTCGGCCTCTTCATATAATTAATCGAATACAGATGTGGAGTTCGGGTGTGGGAATGGGCCGTAGGGTAAAAAGGCGCAGCTGTGGTTTGGCCAGTGCTGGCGGACAAAGAAGCCCAAATCCCAATTGTGCCTCGCGAATTACGAGAAGATGATTTTCTTGATGCCTGACTCTTCCATTTGACATTGAAAGGGTTGCAGATGATGTTTAACAGGAGGCACAAAACGTAGCAGGGCCTTACCTGTAATCTGATGTATGCACATATAACAAATGCATGTACACGTAACCCAATCTTATCCCTGGCGGCTTGTGAGTTGGAGTCTGAGTATCACTATTACATACATGATGTGATAAAACTCCTTTCGGGCACACAAAGCTATTCTTTCTTACGATTAGGAAAGAAAATATGGAATCATACGCGATACCAACTAGAGATAAGAGCCTAAATATCCTTTAGATACATGTACCTAGGCTTTGATGTCGGTGGCCAGTTTCTTGCCCCCCTGGTTCTTGGCCCAATACTAAGAACCATCTTCTAATTCTCAAACTTCTTGGCAATTCTACGTGATATTTAACCTGTTCTCAAATGGAAAGTCGATGAGAGGTGACCCAATTCAGTCTTTCAATAACTTCTTTCGTATTTGGCCCGATCATACCTAGTGGTAGTTTCAATGGAACAGACACCAACTTGAAGAAACAGGTTCGCTAAAATGATTCGTTCGTCTCTTTTTCTGGGTGCACTCTCCTATACTGCTACGATATATGGCTCCAATATCTTCCTGGTTAGTATGGTTTGCATCATCGGTTATCATAATAGCTATTAGTACTCGATGATTTATCCTACTGCCCCAACAGCAGCAATAGTTTGTATTTCCGACAGCAATGTCCTCAACACGGGTCTAATATCGATTGTTATGTTATTTTGAGTTGCCCCTGTGACTAGAAATTCGACTAAACCTGATATAACTCCATTTGCACCTGCTACTCCGATACCATCCTCTGCAACGCATCTTCCAGCTCGACCGTACCCCTGACCATATTCTCCCCCCTTTGAACTCCGCTGCGAGCACTCCGCCCGGGAGCGTGGCCTTTATCATCTCCACGAAGTCTGGCACATACAACTCCGGCACCTCCTTTGCAAAGTGCTCCGCGAGCCTTTCCTTTGGAATATTCACCAGCTCCCATTTCTTGCCGGTGGCTTTCTCGATGGCGTTGTGAACGTCTATAGCGCTGTAATCACGGGGTCCGTGTAGATCTACGGTCCGCAAACGCTGCTTCGAGGCTTCGGAGCTGCCGAGAAGGTATTCTGCACAGCGTTTGCCTAAGTCCTCAACGCTGACCTGGTAACAACACCCTGTCAGTCCTCGTTGTGGTTATGTGCGAAGGCGTTGACTCACCATGGGAATCTTGTAATCCGGGTCTTCCAGTAGCGACTCGAAGCACAATTTCTCTGTCCCCTTGGCTTTCGCGGCGGCAGCCCAGGTCTGGTAGTAATAAGCAGGCTTCACTATGACGACCTCAGGCACCGCTTTCTTTAAGACAAGATCGGTGACGTGGTTGAGTCTCAGCATGCCCTGTTGCCATTTCTCAAGTTAACGTCCGTAACTCCAAGTTGGGGACTGCACACATGTGACGGTGTTGACGCACAGTTCCTCGCTCATGCTGGGACCCCATCGCTGACGAGATCACCAGCCGTTTGACGCTGGGAAGGCGCTTCAGCGTGGCCAGGACATTGTTGGCCGTCTGCGCGGCAAACACGGCCGGATCCCGGCCGTCAAAGGGCGGGGGCGGGTTGTAGAAGACGGCGTCGGAGCCCCGGAAGTCGAGGCCGGACCACAGGTCAATGTCGCCCTTGGCGGCGTCGAAGCGGGGATTGCTCGTGAACTCCTTGGGCGCCTTGGACGCGTCCCGGTAGATGCCTCGGACGGTGGGCTGCTGCTCGGCGTTCAGGAGGGCGCGGATGGTGGCCTCGCCCGACTGCGTCGAAGCCGGCAGGACGGTCACGTGGGTGGGTGTTGTGTTCGTCGACATGGTTTCTGGTTCAGCAGACCTTGGGAATCGGCGGAGGGAAAAGTGAATACCTTCCATCTCTTCCGAGTGACAAATGTCATTTTATAATTGTTTCCCCCGCGATTGTATTAGCAATCGGTCGAACCATATGGCATGGCGGTGGGCATATCGGGTAGGTGGTGAGCTCCCATAGAATGACGATCCCGCGGGGTCTGCTTGGCGTAGCTGCCATATCGCCGCCTCTCCTGCTGCCAAAAGCGGCTTGGCAGCTCTGACGGTCATACGATTTCGGTGGAACGCGTTGCCATCTGAACTAGGATTACAAATGGGGCAAAACGAATTTCCCCAGTTCTCCCCGGACTTCTTGGGGGTTGCGAATATTTACAAACTGGGGATTTTGGAGTACGGGGTTGAGATTGAAATATCGGTTAACCTAGGTGGTCAGGGTTAGTGGCCAGCCCAAACTACCACAGTTGCTTGGTAGATTAGTTTGAGCATCAGTACTTCATCTGTGATTAAAACCATGCCGATGGAAGAATGATTAAGAGCTGGTGGTCTAATATGGGGTCAAGACGATAGTCTCGGGCGGGGCCCTGCCAGCTATGCTAATAATGATGGCTGCTCGGAAGACACATGGGGTGTCTGGTTAAGTTATTGTTTGACGAGGATGTGACACTGCTGCCAGCGACGGGCCGGGCCGGGGGTTAGGACAAGCCTCAGTACCATATCGACCTTTCGCGACGGCACCACACAAGACCGCTGCTTCCACCGCGCGAGCATACACGCAGGCTAATTGATCTGATTCCCGCATGGGACGTATTTTGAGAATACCAGGGATAATTAGTTACATAGTATACCTATGCGCGCGTGGGATGTTAGACAAGATAAAGAGGGATATACAATTATACACGAGCTGCCCCTTTTCGACCTCGAGCGGACATCAGGAGCTCGAGGTCTAATGCCTAAGGAGTAGCTGGGAAGATCGTATATTTTTCTTGGGATGACCAGCACCAACGGATTTTACTTCTGAGCAACAGCACAACAAGCCCAACTGATAAAACCTCCTGCCCCATGTGCAGATACTGCCTACGAAAGAGGACGAAAGTGTTACCTGCAATCAGGCAAGTGAAAGCACGAGACCACGCGCATTAACCAGCTGGCAAGTTCTCGGTGGGTTGCGGGAAACTAAGTACCTAAGGAGTCCCAACGGCCTGCTGCAATGCCGATCTCCCGAACTTGAGCAGGGTTAGGCGACCAATTGAATGACGTAGGGTTATGTAGTACTGCGCAATCAACATTCAATAGGATGCGACCTAGCTGCGGCAGGACATGCGCGACGATGCCGATCAATGAAGCATGAAAACGTGTGCTGGCATTCAATTGCAAACACCTATCAACGAAACAAACTGGAGGCCTCGTTCTGGAAGGGTTGAGCGCTGCTTGTTGCTATCCTTTTTGCGCTTGGAATCAATAGACTTGCCATTTAGCGCTGGACAAGACGGAAGGTCGGCGATGCTAGCGGGCCGCCCAGCCAGGCTAAACTCTACTGACAGTGGATAACCCACTACGGATGGCGATCAGTGGCCTTTGTTTCAGTGGACATGCCAATCGGACAATGGGGCCTAGCTTTTGGCAGTTTCACGATCAATGAGTTGGCAGCAGACGGGCGGGAGCTTGCTGGAAATATAAGGTTAAGTACGCCCAGGCCGCCACTGCGAAACTTTGGCTGTCAAATCATCCCAATCTTCAGTTTTGCTGCCATTATCGTCATCATGCTCGGCTCCAAGGTACGTTTCGCGGATATTCCAGCGCACGCGCCCGGGCGCGTACCGAGACGCCGAAACGCCTCAAGTCAGCAAACACTCTAATGCAATGCAGATCCTTCCTACCCTCCTCTTCACGTTGCTGTCCGCGGCCGCCGCCTCAGCCAGCGCCCCTGACGTCGCGGAACGCGGAGATGTGGTACTGGTCGAGCGCGAACAGAGCTGTGCCTACACCTGCGGCTCCAACTGCTATCAGCAGAAGGACATCGACCAGGCCGTGAAGACTGGCTACGGCCTCCACCAACAAAGCCAGACTCTCGGTAAGCAACCGGCCTGCGCAACGCGCCTCTCCGCGCCCCCCCTCTCTCGTTCTGTCTCTTGAGACCAGTTACTGACCAGTTCGCTCCGCGCATCCCTTATCTAGGCAGCAGCAAATACCCGCACCAGTACAAGAACTTCGAGAACTTCAACTTCCCCTCGTCGGCCCCGTGGTACGAGTTCCCGATCCTCTCGAGCGCCAAGATCTACACGGGCGGCTCGCCGGGCGCGGACCGCGTCATCTTCGACAACAAGGGCAAGCTGGACTCGCTGATCACGCACTCGGGCGCCAAAGGCAACAACTTTGTCAACTGCGTCCAGGGCAAGCAGCAGGGCAAGAAGCCCGATGACTCTAAGAGCGGCGCGGCGCGCGAACTCGGTGACAGCCTGTTGGCCATGGTGGCGGCGCTGACGGCGTTGGCGTTGGTGTAGTAGGCTCATATGTTGTTATTATATATACCCCGTCTTTCTATATTCAATATCACGATATCTCAAGAGCTATCTAGAGCCGTTACGCTCGTTTGGGACGTGTTTGTGTGCTCGTGAGCTGGTCGACGGATATCATCGTCGCAACCATCGTCAAATACGCGATCGGCAAAGCAGCCCTCTAACAGTAACTATCTAGCCGTCGCCAACTAATCATCAAATTCGGCGAAACAGACTGACCATCCACTGGGAAGGACGCTCCATCATCTTTCCCTCGTCCGAACTATCGTACTCTTGTCCCATGACGCTCCTTTCCAAAACCTGCTCCATGTTCCTCATCCAATCGTGGATGACGCCGCTCTGCTTACCTTCACAGGACTTAGGCGTACAACCTTGGGGTGGGGTCCAGTGCCATTCGGACTCCAGGAAAACGAACAACCGGCGCAACCCTCCGTCGCGCAACTCTTGCAGCGGCTCCAGCAGTGACCTGTGGCCCGGCAACGGCTCCTCCGCCTCCGCCAGCGTCTGCCGGGAGGCGACCCGGCCGTAGCCGCCGACTCTTGCCCGGATGTTTTTGTCCGGCGAGAGCAACGCTACCCTCATGTGCACGATGAGCGTCAAGGACCCGACGTCGCCCTGCTCTAGCAGATGGCGCACGGCGTCTCGCCACCGCTGAAGCAGACCGGCGTCAAACGGCCCGGGCCCTTGGTGCGGGAAGACGACCTCGAGCGTGCGTAGGTGGGACAGCGCGGCCGGCCGGAACGTGCGGTGGTGCGCGCCAAGGAATATGGTGGCGCCCAGCTGCTGTCGCACTAGGGGCGGGTGGACCGGCTCGACAAGGCTTTCTCTTCTGCCACTGTGGAACAATTCGAGCTCCCAAACGTCTGACTCATTATCCGACTCGGTTTCCGAATCGTCCGGGTCGGGTGGCCCCGTGTTGGGCCGATCGAGGAGCGCGCCGATTTCGTCCTCCCCGGGCAGCAGGATGACGCGATTGCGACCGTAGAGGGTGGCCATAGCCATATCGTACATGGCGCGGCTGACCAGCATGATGGCTCCGGGGGGGCTCCAGCACTGACAGCGGGGAGAATATCCGGCATGGCGGACGCAGCAGGCTTCACTTGTGTGGCGTGTATCGTACTCAGGGCTGCAGCGGGCGAATCGTAGCCATTCGTCTCTATCGCGCTCGCCAGCGGGGGTGCAGTTGCACGGTTTCAACCAGACAGAGCTGAAGCCTCGGCCAGCTCTCCACCCCACCTGTCTCAGGGGCGCCACCAGGTCGGTGTACTCGAGGATCTGCCATCGAATCTCGGGCGGGAGGTCCATGAACCGGAATGGCTTGCTGTTCTCGTCGCGGTGCATCCCCTGTGCACGAAACGCGACGTCCCGTGCCAAGCTGCACAGTCGACGGCTCCGAACGTGCCCGAGGCGGATGTGGCAGCGCCGGACACTACCGGGGTGGTCTATCAACGGCCTCAGTGCGTCCATTGTGGCCTCGTTGGCCCCCGTATCGCAGATGAGGAGCAAATCAAGGGTTTCGCGGTTCGCGTGGGTGAGGACATGAGCCGCCGCCTCGTGCCACGCGGCAATGCAGCCCACATGCAATGGGAACGACGGAACCTCGTCGGCCCATCTTAGGTAGAATAGTCTACGGGCCTTGACGACGCACAGGTGGATTGTCAGGCTCGACAGCTTGGCGCACCACCGCGGCGGCAGGCGACGGAGTGGAGAGAAGCCGTATAGGCCGTTGGCAATGAAACAATTCTCGGCATAGATGATATCGGCCACCTCGTCGTGGACGGCGCGGTGTGTCCGAAGAAGGTTATAGGCGAGATGGCACCTCGTACTCAAGACCCCATGTCGAAGGTATCTGGGCGGTAGGATGATGTCGACACCCACCGGCAAGCCAGCTTGGAGGTAGATGCTACGTCGAATCTCTGGGGGAGATCGAGGAACGATGCCATTCTTTGAAGAGTTTATCGATGGATGGAATATTTGGATGAGGGACCGAGTTGAACCCTCTGAAAAAAAAACTTTGATTGCTGATTTTAGCTAGGGGAAAAAGGACCAGGACGTTCGAGGCCAATATTTTCTGTCCACATGCTGATCCAGATTTTGTTAAAACGTTAATATAATGGAACCTCAACAACAACTCGGACGAACCTATCTCTGAGCTACGAATATGTCATATATTGCAATGGACTCTGTATATTCTTTTGATGATATAATTATTATCCCACGGCGAACAGGGTAGACCCAGCTGTTTGAATTTCCAGTTAAGATAATTAAATCACACCAAATTAAACGACCTGGTGCAATCACCCTCCTCACGAAACCTTTTCCCTCTATATTATCACAACAGACACGACAATACGCAAGACGCGACGAAACCAAATAATTGTAATAATAGACTGTCACCAAGAAAGACATCGGATTTGGCGCCGGAATCACCATCCCCCCCTCACTTTTCTGATTACATATGGGCTACCCGCTTGCCCCTAACCTGCAACAACATTCGAAGCATGGGGAGATGCCAACCCCTGATTCACCTTGGATTACTTTGCAAGGATGGTCGAAAGGAAATGGCTATTTTACTGTTGTCACTGATATCGTGACCGAGGTGTCAAGGCGTCATCAAGTACGAATGTAAAATCGGTAGGCAGAGCGTTGTTGAAATGGCTACCTAATAACAAAGCTATGCAACTCGTCTTCTGGCGCCACAACGTCGAGAAGAATACATAGAAAGAAGAGAACCGCGCCCGGAGTGAACTACCCATGAATCTGGTCCTGGCAGAGCTAGGGATACGACTGATGTATCCCTTAGACGCCTCCACCAATCCAAGTATTATTCAACCCCTGATTAGAGCATCTTCCTAGCTTCTTTATTCAGTCTTGTACGCATCGAACTTGGCCGGGATGTCAGATGCGCTGACACCGTTGTCAAACAGCTCGATCCTATTTGTCACAGAAACAATATCAGTACTTATTCATCTCAAAGGGTAGATACTCAACGGAAGTTTGGTTCAAGGGATTATTATAGCTTACTAAAATAAAAGTTAGTATGAGTGCAACTGAGACAGGAATTGGGGTATATGCTTACCAGTTCAATGTAAAGAGCCTCATCGAGGTCGCTCAGGTTGTACTGGGGCCCATTCTCGAACACCATCTTATCGGCCTTGGCCACCGAAGCACAGCCCTCGGCCTCCACAGCAGAGCAGGCCTCCTCAGCGACGCCCTCCTTGGCAGAGCGCTTCTTGTTGGCGAAGCCGTAGCCGCCGCCCGAGTAGTTGCTTCCGCCGAGGCAGATATCGGTGCGGCCGTTGGACTGGACGACGTACGAGAGGTTCTTGCAGCCGCCGCCGTTGTAGGCGCGGCCGATGATGTTCCAGTTGGTGGGGATGGCGCGGAACGAGATGCTGCGGTAGACGTCGCCCGAGGCGTTGATGGCGCAGTTGTCCGGGTTCACGTTGGTCGCCACGATGTAGTCGCCGCCCTTGCACTGCTCGTTGCTGCGGTAGCCGTACATGTCGATGGCCGAGGCGGTGGTGGCGAGGAGGCTGAGGAGGATCTGGAAGGAGTGCATCTTGAAGGACAAGGGGTGAGTGAGAATGGAATGTTGGAAGTAGTAGGCCTGAAAGTTGAAATGATGGTTTATTAGGTGAATAGGATGAGACAGTGGATGAGATGATGAGAAAAAAGAAGAACTTGTACGAGGACTTGAACAGCCTTTTATAAACATCTCAAAGGCTCCCAGACGCTGCATTTAGCACGGCATGGAGCCTACGTGAAGCTCTGAAGCCTTCTGCATCGTCACTTGGTCTGAAGCTCGTTGCTGTTCCCTCCTTAACCGGGCCTCTCAAACCTGCCTCGGTTGCACGAAGATGCTCGTTGTGTATATTAAGTTGGGCGTAATAACCAACGAGTACGTTGATTGGCCAAAACTTACGAGGCGAATAAGCTGCAGCGGCGCGCCCTCCGTTGCAGCCAATGAAATCGCGTTCAGGTCAGCTGTGTCTCCATATACTAGAAGTATGTAAGCTCACCTGCATGTCAAAATGGTCTATTACCAAAAAAAGGAAAACGAAAATGTATACTCGTATAGCATCGTGAACACAATAGTCTAGGCGGCCATGGATTGGCGCTCTGTATGCGGAAGGTGGAAATATAACATATCCCCTTGATCGCTGAAAACAGCTCAAACAGTGGAGACACCATCTGGTATATCTGATTGGAGGCATGTGCCAGAGAACGGCGTATGCTGAGAGTTGGAGTAGGAATACGCGCTGTTTGATTGGATGCATATTAGATGCATCTCCTAAATTATTTTGTCTCCACTGTTTGAGCTGTATCTAGCGATCAAAGGGATACGGTATCCGCAGCGCCTAGGTTGGTTTTGGTGGCGGTTGCATATTCATCTCCATCGTGGAGTAGCGGGTGCGGGTCAGCAGTGTCTGTCATGCCGCACCCAGTCGATGGCCTCCTAAGGCGACTTGGGAGTCGAGCAGGCCAAAGACAAAAGGTGGAGACTGACATTGGTGATGATGGTTCTGCTTTCACCAACCGAAGACTGCAGGACTTCAATTGCTCCAGGTAGATGGCATCTTGGATTTCGTGTAGACGCTTAGTGTTCATAGCTAATTGAAGTTGAGTATCTGTGTCTAGGACTTATAAGTAAGATATCTTCAGGTATCGAAGCGTTCTGCCAAGGAGGTCGTTGGTGAGTTTGTCTGCGGTCACTGTTAGGTTTGTTGGTGTCGTGGGAGGACGGCACAACAACAAGCAAGACTAGTCAAACAAGTGCGCACAAATGAGGAGCTAGTTTCTTAAGATCAAAACGTGAGTTTTATATAATTATGTCTAATGAGTTGTAATGCGATTTCGTTAAGTCGTTCTTCTAACCAGCCTTCTTCGTAGCCTTGCTTCGTAGCTTCATCATCAGGAACACCAGACCATAGGAGCTGATGCAGAAAAGCGCAGTGATGCCAACATCTCTCCATCCGTAGTAGCTCTCGTTGATGTTCATGGTGCGCATGTAATCCGCACCCGAAGTGTAAGCGCAGTACTCGCACGTGCTCGACGCCTCGGGGTCGACCACGTAGCCCCCGCTCGTCGCCAAGAAGTCGGCGAGGTAGGCGCCGCAGGTGGAGTTGGGGGGACCGGGATGCGGGTGAGCTCGTTGGGCTTGCACTGGACCTTGACGTCCCAGACGACGGGCTCGAGGAGGCCGCCGATGAGGTAGGTGAAGGGGTCGAGCCAGTAGATCCAGTAGCGCCAGAAGGCCTGGATCTGGGAGTAAGGTACGACGACACCGCAGAAGTTGATGAGACCCGCGCCGACGAAGACGGGGTTTGCCAGCGCCGCGAAAACCTCGCTAGGTGAGTAGGCCGCGATGGCCTGGCCAATGGACGTGTATAGGAACTCGTACAGGATCATCTCGAGGTACACCTGTCCGGACTTGCTGGCCTTGACGGGGAAGCCGGCGGTGAAATACCAGCACACGAAGTAGACGGTGGCGCAGAGGATGAGGACGGGGATCTCGGACAGCAGCTGGGCCGAGATGAAAGCAAGCCAGTGGTAGGCCTTGGACTTCTTTTCGCGCGTCTCGAAGAGTTCGCGGTTCTTGATGAAGAGAGGTTGAAGCTGGTTGATGCATCCCGGCGCCACGAACACGAAGTTGAAGACGGCCATGAGGCGGAGCTGCAGTTCAAATGAGCCGTTTCCGATCATCCAGAAAGTGAAGCCACCGAAGAGGGCATTAGTGACGTGAAGGCCAATCTTGTTCCATATGTAGTCGGGGTTGCGCCAGAGTGCAATGGACTGTCTAGTTGTGACAAGCTTGATCTGGTACATGACGGGTGTGGCGTAGTCCTTGGACTCGGCCTCGGTGGGTTCGGGAATAGCTTCGGAGGTTGTACCCGTCTTCTCCAAAATCTGGTTGTTGTCAAGGCGTGCAAGCTCGGCGAGGGCCTCAGTTCGCTCTTTCGACGCGTTCCAGACCTCGGGCCAATCAATATCGGTACCAAAGCGTCCTTGGACCACATCCACAATATGTTCGGCAGGGTTGACGTCAGGGAGGGCGGCAGCGCCGTTGCGGGAGAAATAGTCGAGAACAATAGAGGAGTCCTGGCCAGTGGGTCCGAAGTACGTGGTTCTACCGCCCTTGGCAAGGAGCAGGAGAACATCGAAGGCTTCAAAGAGCGCGGCGGAGGGTTGATGGATGGTGCAGATGATGGTTTGGCCAGAGGCGGCGAGCTTACGCATGAATCGGCAGATCTCGTAGGCGCTTTGGCCGTCCAGACCGCTGGTGGGCTCGTCGAGGAACAGAAGAGAGGGCTTAGCGACCAGCTCGGTAGCTAGCGTGAGGCGCTTGCGCTGCTCGATTGAAAGGCCGGAACCAGGGATACCGACGAGCGCGTGCTTCAGAGGAGTCAGTTCCAGGAGCTCCATGATCTGGTTGACGTATGCGATCTTGTCCGCATCGGGCACAGAGTAGTCTTGTCGGAGCCGGGCGGAAAATATCAGCGACTCGAAGACTGTCGCCGTCGGTTCGTGCACATCGTTCTGTTCGCAGTAACCTGTGGTCCGCTGGAAGCTGACGCCTTGAGGTTTGCCGTTGACCATGATGGAGCCATCAATGCGACCGCTGTCCTTGCGCTGCGCTAGAACGTCCATGAGAGTGGTCTTACCCGCTCCGGAACTGCCCATGAGCGCGACAAGTTGGCCTGGCTTGACATAACCCGAGACGTTCTGAAGAAGTTGCTTCTCCTTACCCTCGTGGTGCACGAAATAAGAGATATCCTTGAAAGTGAAGACAGTCGATCCTACTGCAGCGTAGTCTCCTTGCTCAGGAAGACCTTGGGCTTGAGTCTTCTCCGGATCCTGGCGTCCTGCCAACTCCTTCTGTTGACTTCTGCGATCGTATAGAACCTTGGAGCCGGCCCCCGCGACGAGATTGACCTCGAAACCGATTGCGGCGATGGTGGCGAAGAAGACCCAAAACGCGATGAGAATGCCAACATCCCTCCAAATTTCTGTACCGCGGATGTCGTATTGGAGGTACAAGTACTCAGCACCATTGATGAGATCATCGCCAGGAGCTGAGCCGACGGTGGTGCAGCTCCGGTACTGGTTGCTGTCATAGGAGGGGCCAAATGGGACGAACTGAGGTTCGACACAGGTCATCTGTCGGTTGCCCATCTCACTTGCCATTACTGCATTGAATGCGTAACTTGCCGGGTTGATGTAGGCGATCCAGCGGAACCAGGGGTGCATGCTGGGGATGGGAATCAGATAGCCAGCGTAAACCATCATCACCATGGTCATGAAGCCACTGATCTGCGCCGCCACGCCGAAATGGCGGCACCAGGCGCCGATGAGTCGGTACAGGGATGAGAAGCAGAGTGTGATGAGAATGTAGATGAGCCACTGGGTGAAGAATCTACCTACGTCGTGTTGGTAGCCGACCATGAAGTAGTAGACAATGTCGAACAGACTGAACATGACGACGATGAAGGGGATATCGGTAAGAGCGCAGGCGAATGCGTAGGCAGCCGGGCGGTTGAGCCCGAGGCGCTTGTGTCGGGTAAAGATGGGGCGGCCCATGAACGATGCGACGGTCTCGCTCATCTTGTTGAGGCCCCAGAGGAGAATGGGATAGAAAAGAGCTCCGGGCCGTCGGAAGATGGAGCTGCTGTCGCCGGGGAGGTTGTACATCAGACTGCCAGTGACCAGCGCCATGACGATAGATGAGGCCAGTTGCAGGCCGTTCGTGAAGCGATCACCCCAGAGAATCTGGAATTGCCTCTTGGAACAGGCCCAGACCTGCTTGGGGAATGAGGCAGTGTAGGGGCTCTTCTCTCTGGACAGGAACCCAACAGTGCGGATCTTCTCCGAGTGTCCCGCAAGCTTGAGATCCTCAATCTCGGCAACGAGCGAGGATTCGGAAGACCGTGCGGTAGCCTCAGCCTTCATGCGGCGGTAAATATCGCTGCTCTTGAACCGCGCCTCGAACTCCTCTGCTGTGTTGGGCACCTTGCCTTCGAAGCCGGGACGGATAGTGCGCTCCGTGTGGACGGCGACAGAGGTGAGGAAATCGGCAATGTTAGCACCGGGGGGGCACTTGAAGCCCATCTCCTCGAAGTAGGCCCTAGCCTCAGAAGTGGTACCATAGTATATCTCCCGGCCCTCCCCGGCAAGCACGAGTACCTTGTCGAAGCAGTCGTAGATACCGTTGCCGGCCTGATACAGTGTCGCGATGATAGTTTTTCGCTGCTCGTCGGCGGACTTTCGTAGGACACGCGCGAAGTCGACGGCGTTGCTGGCATCGAGACCACGTGTCGAGTTGTCCCAGCACTGTAAGGGGGCCTGGGTGCTCATGACCTCGGCCAAACTGACGCGCTTGCGTTCGCCTCCTGATACACCCCGCACGAACTCGTCGCCCACGATGGTGTCTTTGGTGTGGCCGATGGCGAGGGAGCTGAGGACGGCATCGGACGTCTGCGTGATGTAGTCCTTGGGGTTCTTCAGGTGATCGGGCCTGGATCCGGGCAGCTTGGTGGAGGTTGCGAAGTCCAGCGTCTCGGAGACCTTCAGGGTGGGAAAGTGCATGTCATCTGGTCACCGTCAGTCAGGGGGTGTCCACACATAGATGTGTTTGTTGACTGTTTTTACCTTCGGTGTTCATGACAATTTGGTGACGGAACTGCTTCGCCGCTTTATGGCTGACGTTTCCGTAGCGTACTTGGCCGGTAACCTCATGGAACTCATCACGCTGGTTCGAGAGGATCTTCAACAAGGAAGTGCATCCAGAACCGGGTCTACCGATGACGAGAAGCTGGGGCCATGTTAGCGGGACTGCAGTGAACCCCGTCCAGATGATTCAGGGGTCAACTTACCATCTCGCCCGGGCATACTTGACCGCTTACACCTTGAAGGATGTGCTAAGGTGAGTTAGTGTTTCGTGCTTAGACGTAGTGATCGCGGGCGCACTCACCCTTTTCGGCCTGCTGTTTTTGCCAAAGGTTGGGACAAGATCGCCCAGGACTGAAAGGCAGTTGGAACCATAATCTTGACCAGCCCCGAAGACTTCGATACCGACGTCCTCGAAGGTGACCGTGATCTGTTTGCGGGTCACGCCCGTTCCAGCGTGGTCGACTTTGCTGGCACTGCTGTCGCTGTCAGATACCTGGAAGGCCGCCATCTTGGATAGATGATATTAGAAATGCGATGACCTCACCATCTCACCAAACAGTCGGGATGCTCGGCTGGCACCCATTGTCCTTATGTAGTTGCTGTAAATGTGATCGGATATACGGGTTTGCCGTGCTGGGGTGGGTGCGCCCCGTTGCCCCATTGAAAAAGCATCCCGTCTAGGCGATAGGAGTTCGGGCACTCGGCCGCGTGTGAATTTGGTAAGCTGTCGCCGACGAAGGCTCCATCGTAGATAAGCCACCTTGGCGGATCAGAGCATCCACAACTGCATGGCGACTGGGTGACGAGTGCCGGTCAGGGTAGTGTGCTGTAGGGCGGCTTGCTGTTTTGGGGAAAGGGGTTGCATTATTTGGCCCAGCGACCTGGCTCACGCTTCAGATGACAGCAAGATCTAGTAGTAAGGGACACAAATTGCCGGGTATTGTGGGACTTGCAAGCGCAACACTGGAGGGACAAATATTTGGCGTTATTGGTAATCAACGTCGAAGCTCAATACTCTCAATGCGTTGCCAACTACCGTGTCTTGCTCGGAGTACCCGGTGCTTGGGCTGGAACTACGATTTCAAAAACGCGTCGAGGTTGATTTTTCCGGGTGGGATATGTAGACGTAAGCTGCTGCTGCTGCTTGCCGTCGATGATGAATACATACCGAAACACTGAGCTAGAACTCAAATCTGGACGTTTCAGCACAACCAACAGATCATGGCACACCTGCATGTCCCTAACTCCTAACCTACTTCAAAAGTTTGAAGCTCCCACTGCGAGCGACACGCGAACGGCTAGCCCACCACAGCACGTGCCCCCCGCTCCAACTTCGTCGCTCATTACTGAAACGTCGTTGGCAGCTATTACCTAAGCTAGACGTATCTTACGACACCCCGGATACCTTTAATTTGCTGCATACGAATATGAAATTGAATCGCGTGCATCGTACATTTCCAGTTCCATACCTGTGATTGTTTAAGTGCTGCCGCCTTGCCAACTTTTTTAATCATTAATAATTCGGGTCGGATGCACTAAACCTGTCTGCGCGAATTGAGACAGCGCCAGTCCTTTTTGCAGGCCTCGGACTTACGGAGAATAGCGGACAACGCCCTTTAGCTTAATCCGCGCCCGTTCTTCCTTTCCCAGACCCGACCTCCCTCTCTTTTTCAATCCCATCCCTCCTTGTGATCTTTTCCGGCCTTATTCCTTTTCCGATCACACCATTCTCGGCAAAGGATGAACAAGATCTCCAAGGCCTGCGAGCCCTGTCGGGCCCGGAAAATCCGATGCAACGGATCGCGACCGGCCTGTCAGAACTGCCACGCCGACCCCTCGCTGTGTGTCTACCGCGCCAAAGCCCGCATACGGAAATCCCTGAAGAACCCCGATCGCATCAATGCCACTCTTGCGCGACGTGACGCCGGGCCTAACGACCTGAACCAGCCCGCCGCGAAGACTGAATACGGCGGCGCAAGCGACCGTGGCATCCCGTCTGGAGATGGAGATGAGGGCGTCGGCAGCCCGGCCAGTGATGGCCACGTCATGACTGGCACGTCATCGGAAAAGCCATTGGCACAGCAGCGCTGCCAGTCCGACCCAATCCACATCGATAATGGTGTCACAGAAACACACCTGGCTCCGACGAACTTTGATAGCTCTCAGCTTTTCTACGGTCCCTCTTCAAACTTCGCTTTCCTGCAGCAGGTCCACAGAGGTATCTTATCCAAAGTTTCGCATTCGCAGCCACAGTATGGACGTCATCGGGGCAGAGACAGGTCCGGCCTGGACACCTTCATGCAGAGATCTCTATTCTTTGGCACGCCTTCGCGGGTAGATATAGAAGCCATCCGGTCGCCCAGGGTCCAATTGCAACAAATATCATTCGATCGCGCCAAGGAGTTTCTGGAAAACTTCAAAGTATCGTCGTATAGCCGAATGGCCTTCTACAGCATACCGGAACTAGATGATCTACTTCGGCAATTGTACCATGCCGACGACCTGATTCCGCCACAGACCAAAGCCTGCTTCCTCGCCATGCTAGCTATCGGCGCTTTGTGGTCAGAGCATACCGACCTGGCCGAGACTTTGTACATTCAGGCCAAGCGCGAAGCCGTCGTCTTCGACGATGCGGTGACTCTTCAGATGTTGCAGTTCTCCTTGTTAATGTCCGACTACCAGATTAACATGGGCCGTCCCAACTCAACGTACCTGCATCTTGGTGTCGCATGCAGGAAGGCGTTCGCGCTGGGTCTGCATAAAGACGGCCCGAGTCTTCGAAACGGCGAAGGGATCCTGGCGAAGCACCGGAACACTCTGTGGCTCCTCTACTTCTACGAGACGTGCCAAGCCCTAACACTAGGCCGGAGAGCCTCCATGAGCATAAGTGACATCTCTTGTCCCTTCCCCGCCGACCCCCCTTTGTCGCCAACCTGTGCCGCGTCGCCAAGATCATGGAGGACGGCGCCAAACTTATCTACGGGCGCAAATCTGAGTCTTTGCGACAACTATACGTCACGGCCGAGGGCTTATACGGCCAATTGCGGCGGTTCGCTGAGTCGTGCGACATCGCGTCGGCTCACTCCAACCACACACAGTCGCCGGCTGAGGCAATTGAGACGCTCACATTACACAACTGTAAGTTGAGATGAGGCCTAGACTGCTCGGACTCGAACTAATCCTATGCAGGTTACTACCTCGGGGTCATCTTGACGTTCCGACCCTTCCTGATTGCCAACTATGCCATGCGGTTTGGCAAGTACCAACGAGACAACGGCGAGATGTGGCTTCGGCAGGCGTGCCGATATGCTACTGATGCAGCGCAGGACTCGATCATCTTCATGAGCAGTATTGTTCCAAGGATTGCCATCTGTAAAGTAAGCTTTCCGCTTTCTCTCCTCCAGTCTGGCTGGCGACTAACAAGTTCCACAGTACCATCGTTATCAGGCTTTCTTCATAGAGTGTAGCTGTGCGGTGCTCATTTACGATATATTATGTCAGCCATCCAAGTACACCTACAACATCGAATACATCCACACCGCCCTCCAGACGCTCGGTACGATGATAGCCGACGAGCCGGTCACTTCGGCAATCAACTCCATCAACCGGGTGCTTCGAGCCATTGAAGATTCGATAGCAACCCAAAACCAGGGCGCTTCCCCCGCCGAGTCCGCAACCACTCCCAACAGCCGGGGACAAGCCTCGACGGCTGTAACGCCGAACTCCGGGCCTCAGAACCACTATTCAAGCATTCAGTTCCCGTCCCTAGACCACCTCACGCAGAACGGCGCTGAGCAGATGATCTTCCTGACTGAACGGAACTACGCCCAGCCCACAGCAGCACGAGCAGCGCCGATGGGGCCGTATGCCACGGCGGCCCCGGGCAACGGCTTTGGCGCCGATCCTTCGTTTCTCAACGCAGCTTCGAATTTCAACTTGGATGTCATGACCACGGATCTGTTCAATTTCTTCCCCATGGACGTCACCACGCCCCCTTGATTTCACGCCAAGGTCGGATGGCGGGTAGGACTCATCTTACGTAATTTTTCCTTAGTAGTTTTCATGCGAAGAAACAACCATATTCCATCTATCGTGACGTCTCAGACAAAGCTTCTCCGCTCTAGTCAGTTCTCCCAATTTGGCCTCGCCAACGTGCACCCGGCGTGTACCCGCCTCGCGCGCCTCAAAGCTTAATACACACTTCCTACTACGTAGGAATCATTCACGTAAAATTCTCGAATCCCCCCCCTTTATCAGCGTAGGAACGGTGAACTTTTATTATCAAAGTCCAGAAACGAACTTTAGGTGTGGTGACACAACATATACGACGCAGGCGATTAATAGCTTCTGCATTGGCCAACTCCAACGTGGCTGAAGGAAAGTCGTTCGCTAAAGCCACCAAAAGCCGGTAAGCCACGTTGGATGCGGATGCGGTGTATCATAGTATAGGCAAAAAGCAAACACGCTTATATCCTTGCCGATCGCTGCAGCTGGCCAGAAATGGTGTTTCTGAGTTGTTGCTCCCGTTGGTGCTCACGTGTGACAAGAGCGGGGTTGGGAGAGGCGGCTGCAAGTCATGCCGGGTATATGATTCGGCAGCCTCCTCTGACCTAAGTCCAGCCTCTTGAAGACTGGTCGTCCATCTTGGCCTAGTCGCCACCTTATCAACATACGAGAACTGGCGATTCCGTTGCAGTAAACCATGGCCTTCGGTATTGACACGATCCAAATAAAAGATGAAACTGTTAAGCGACAAAGGCCAGACCTAAGCTCATCAGAGACTGGTCAGGAGTTTGATGGTATCCTGCCAGACCGTCCCGCAGAAATGTGCGGGCTCCTCCAGCTATCGGACGACTTACTGCTGCTGATCTTCTTGGAGCACTGCGACCGCGTAAGCGCTTTCAGTATCGGTCTTACGTGCAGAAAACTGGTCGACCTAATACATGGCGAGTTCTACCGGAAAGCGGTTCAACATGACCCTGCATCCGTCGTTGGATGGGCAGTCCAGCGCGGGACCGTGGCCACGCTAGACCGCTTGTCATATCACCTTCCGCCCGGTCAGCTCTTGGGGCTTGACGCCCGCCTCGAGACGTTGATGTCGCCGGTGTCCTGGGGCGACTGGAAACGATACCCCAACGGAAATATGTACAAATACTTTTCGCAGACCAACTACGTCGGCGGAATCTTCGAAGAGGGCCTTGTCGATCTAGATGGGGTTCTCCTCAACCGGAAGAAAGCTTCGAATTGTCCTTCCATCTTGCGACAGCATAGTCTGTCAGGATGGACACCTCTTCACATCGCCGCTCTTTTTGGAAATTCCGATATGGTCGAATACCTCATCACGAAAAAGGGCATGAGCATCGAAAACAGAGACCTGCTGCACGACGGTCGGGGCCCCAGGGGCACTCGCACCGTCATGTTCTACGCGGCGGTGTCGGAAAATTCTGGCAAGATCTTGCCCTGCATGATCCGCCTCGGCGCCGACATCAACCAAAAAGTGGGTAACAGCCACATGAGCGTGCTGGCCTACCTCTGCGACGCCCGCTGCTACCGTCAGGCGCTCGTCCTCCTCCGGGCGGGCGCCAAAGCCGACTTCAAGACGGTGCACCGAAGAACGCTGCTGCACCTCTGCGTTCACTCCCATAACTACGCCACGACGAGCTGGTCGAAGCAGGATCTAGTGGAGCTGATCCAGGCCCTGATCACCGAGGGGGACGTGGACCCCAACGCGAAAGACCGTACGGGCAACACCTTCTTACACCTGGCGGCGCAGAACGACTGCCAGGTCTTCATCTGTGCCTTTGAAGCGCTCGCGTCGTTGATGAACCCGATTCCGTATCCTCCCGTCGTCGCCTGCAGCGCTCAGGCCGACCACGGCGGCAACGGCAATAGCGGCCCGCTGCTCAAGATAGCTTTCGACGTGGACGCGCAGAACGCCCGCGGCGAAACCGTGCTCATGATCGCGTGCGACAAGACGTCGCTCACGGATTACTTGTACGACCGCGGCCTGTTCTACGCGGGCAACGGCTGCACACAACCGGTGCTTCGTCGGCTTCCGGCGATCCAGGTGTTCCTCGAGGCGCTACGGCCCAGCATGGGGCTCAAGGACGCCCAGGGCCGCCGGGTGACGGACCGGATCTGTCGCGTCGGGAAGAGGGGCGCGCCTCACAAGCACCCGAACTCCGTGAAGCACCATCTGGAGGCCTACATTAGAAGTTACTTGCAGTTCCCGGTTTCTCCTGACACTCCAGATTACTGGGCAGAGTCATCAAGCGGCAACAACGACGACGATAGCCATAACAGCAGTGAGAAGATCAAGAAGGCACCTATAAGCTGGGAGCAGATGAAGATTAATGGGGTCTGGCATTGCTAACCCAATCCTAATTGGGGCAGCGCACCTTGAAGAGCCATGCTACATGGGAAATACTACTATGACTGAGAGGACCCGGTGGCACAATCATTAGCCACTTGATATGCTCATGTATCTATAGCAGAATGCATTTTGAATAATATGAAGTCTGTTCTTGTGTATTCGAAGTCACGGGACAAGAAGAACGATATTTATGATGAGAGGTGAATTCACGGCAAACGACCCATTTAGATAACGTGCGCTTGACAGCATTCGTAAATGCCGCTATCGATTGAACTGTTCATCTGGGCGGCAAGTGACCACTCTGCCCTTCCAACTTTCTTCGCAGCTATCAGTTGTCCTCATTCGTGACATCCTCGACGTCGACCTCAGTGATCTCAAGACACTTGGCAGTCTTCATCTCCACCTTGCCAACCAACGTGCGCGACTCTGATGCGGGGACCTTAAGATACAGCAGCTTCGGCTGTGGCTGTCCCAGCAAGCGGCGGATCTGAGGGAAGTCGTCCGCTTTCCAGGCCTCGGCCGCCTCGTCCTGCGTCAGAGGTTCGTAATCTTCAACTCCCGGGAAGAGGGCCAACTGTTCACCGAAGATGTGTTCGGGTTCCTGGTAGGGCTCTATTCCATCGTCCTGGACGTCGGCGAACACGACGCGGCGGATGTTGCGTCGCACCTCCATGGAAAGGGGGGAGACATGTAGCGGCGCGGAATCTCGTATGTGTGTAGAGCATCTCCAATATCTTCGAAAATGATATCCTTGTAGTCGAGTATCATCTGGTAAGCGCACAGATCCGGATCCGGCTCGCGGACAACGAGCTGAGCGCAGGAGGAAGGCCAGTTCACGATCTCATCGGCGTTATCGCGGTCGGAGATGGGGTGGCTGAGCAGGAATCGATCAGTGACCGGGCTGAGGCGAATACAGCCACTATCCTGGGATTGGGGGTTGCTCGGGGTGTCCTTGATGAGCTGGTTGGCCGACTCGCCCAGCTTGGGCATCGCGTAGTGGTGCCAGTAGCGGTCGACGTTGCTCCAGCTCTGGCGCCCCATCTCCAAGCCTCTTCCCCACGGTCCTCCTCTTCCCCACTGCACGTAGGCCGTCTGGACGACCCATTCCTCAAAGGTCAAGGCGGGCCAATCCAGACTGGGCAGCTTGAAGATGGGCATCTTGACAGGGTAATGCTTGAGGGCGACTTGTCGAGCTTCCCAGTTAACGCCGAAGATGTGGCATATGATGTTCTCGGTGGGCAGGATACGGAAGGTTTCGGCATGAACAAAGAAGATGCGCTCATCGGCTTCCTCCAGGATAGCCTCTTTCCAGATCCACTGACGGAGCTCGGGTGCGAGCTTCTGGAATTTGTGAAAGGCCATCGTCGTCAGAATCTTATATGAGAACGTTAGCGGGGATGTTTGTTAATTAGGATGGCTCCAAGGCTGGAATATGAACTCTTAGATTCAACTCGAGACCCACCTGCTTGAGATATTCCACCGGCTTACATTAGGTTTGGATTGGGAACCATGAGGTAGCGGAGATTCAGATAGGTTCCTGTGTGTAACCTCAGTGAAGATGGGTCCCGAAAAAGGCGCCTGCCTTCCTTCCTTAATAATTTTAAAGGTGTTTGATTGTAGCTGGGCGAGGAAGAAGAAAATAACGTGCACCTCGCTTTGAGCAACAGGACCATAATAAATGCCGTTGACGTGCTGCATGAAAGAAATGCAAGCCTCAAAAGCAGTAATGAGGAATTTCATGAATTTCCCGAGTGTAATTGTGGGCTAGCCAGAATTAACTATTAGCCCGGGAGCTGCAATCCCCCGTCATGTTAGTTGTGGATAAGTAAGTCGTCGACGAGGTTAAGTAAGATAAGCCGGCGACAGCCATCAGTCTTCACCATCTCTCAAGCCAGTCTGTCCATATGCCATCTCAGTGACCATGATGCTGTGTTGACAGGGATAGCTCACCCGGAATGGGGTAGGTACGTTGATGGGTAGCCCCTTTTCCTGCCAAGCTATTACATTACAGCAACTCTATTTTGATATCCAATCTACGCAAGGCAACTATTATTCATCCCATGATAGTCCATTCTTCAGACAATAGCGATAACTGGATAGTATCAGATTAAATATAAAACTTCACTGGAGATAATACCACCGCTTTTGGACAGTTCATCGGCATCTCGATAAAGCCATGGCTCTCAGAGGTAGCGATACTTCCCTGTGTCAAAACACTCCTGCAATGAAATGAAGACCAATGGGTGGTCCTCACTCCTTTGTTTATAGTTCATAAGTCGTCTAAGTTTCGTGGAAACAAAAAGGGGATATATACTGCTACAAGCCTCATATAAAGGGAAAAGCGATATACCCTTGCCGTGAACAGACTGGCTTCAGTCATGACAAGACATTGCCTGAGTGTCGCCGACTTATAATTTTCACAGCCTAGTCCATAACAAAGCTCACCGGTGGCCAACCATCCCAGACCTCATCGCCGACTGCAACCAAACCAAAAATTGATTGCGGTAGGCCCGGTTTTTCGGGACTCAGCTGATTAGGGCAGTGGTCTCTTCAAGAGACGCATCGACGACATTATCAGGCTATTATCAGTGCCCCCACCAGCCACGTAAAAACATGTAAAAAAAGAGGAAAAGTGTGCTTTGAATTTCACCCCTCGCCTTTATTGCCCAACCTGTCCGGACTATTTCGATAATAGGTCTGAAACTCACCACACAACTGCCAAGTGAGCACCAGGTTTCCCACTCACACATCCACACACCTATATAATATACAGATCGGTAAGTCTTTAAACGGATGCGATTAAATCTCACATGAATACACCACTAATAGAAATATCAGCAAGACCATCTCTACCCCTCGACACAACCTCGACTTACCCCCCGTCCCTTCGCACGGACCATATACACTCGAGCTGCGCATAACTCATAATGGCGTTCCACCCGTTCCTTCGGCTCCCGTTCGAGCTCCAGGACATGGTCTGGGACTATGCGCTCGACAACGAATTCAAGGAACGTCTCGTGTTCGTCCACCGGCGCACCCTAAGAGTCATGCCCACCCGAAAGAACATCTGCTCGATCTACTATGCCCACCCTCGAGCTCGTGCCAGGGCTCTCAGGCACTACGATGTCGAGATCCCTGTCTACAAGTTGCCTGAAATCACGCAGCAGGACATTGAGCACATCTGGCGCTTCGATGAATGGATCGTCCAGACTGCAGGGGTCCGGTATGGAGAATACGCAGACACCGAGAAGTATGGCGACCGGACCCCTCGTGAGCGATACTGGTACCAGTATGCTGCCTATGAGCTCGGACTGGTTGCAGAGAAGCTCATTCGGCGCTTTCGAGCAGGCCAGCACCGGAAGCATAGCCGGATGCTTCTCAGCACCGAGCGTGATCGCCTCGTGCTTAGCTACGACGTCACCCACTCAGAACTGGTGGAGGATTACGCGAATGAAGACGATCTCTCGAGCAACGTCTTATCCGCCCTGCGGTATGACCCGAACCCGGATCTGTTGACCTATCAGACGATAATCGCCTAGAAAGCGAGTCTTCTTGGGAAACGATCCCTGCACGAGCATGAAGTCCAGCGTGGCCACATGACCGCTCCCCTTTCCCGGGCGGTACGAAGCCAGATTGAGAACGTCGTGTACACCAGGATTGTACACCTTGAGCGGCAGCCTTGGAAGATCCTTGAGGTGACGCAACAAGACTTCACAGTTGACTGGAAAGCTGATTCTTTCCCCAAGCTGCTAGCCAAGGTGCAACAACCAGACTTTAAGCCGCTCTTGTACCAGGTTTCTCGCCGCGAGTCACGAACCTTGGTTGGAAAGGTCGAAACAGAGACTGCCAAGAGTATTGAGATTCGCGAGATCTCTATCGGGCCTCGTCTTGTGTTTACATACGGCGATTGGCACAATGACTCATACCAGGAGTCATCCGATGAGGGTTCGGTCCAGACTTCAGACGAGATGTCAGATGAGGAATCGGAAGAGGCGTCCAATGAGAACTCAGATGGGGGTTCAGATGAGAGCTTAGTTGAGGGATCGGAGCAGGTAGACGAAGGTTCAGATGAAGGCTCAGATGAGGCGTACCAGAGGGAGCTGGACGAGTTTTCAGTTGGTGACTTGGAGGATATTACAGATTCAGATGAGGATCTGTGATTGATATCAAAATCAGACTGAACGATATTGACAAGGCTCGACGATGAAACGGAGAAGAGGAGACGAGATCCAACATCTCGGGTGTAACTGGCTTCAATGCCAATGGGCTTCATGAGGAGAAGCGAAAAAGAGACTCAACATCTCCGGTGGACTGGCTTGGATGTCAGTGAGCTTGAAGAGGGAGGAAGAAGAAAAGAAAAGAAAAGAAACGAAAAGAAAAAATAGAGCAAAGTAAAAAGAGACAACATCTCTGGTGGACTGGCTTAGTTGTCAGTGGTCTTTTTTGGCTGCGAATACCGAACGAGGCGGTGTAACGCATGTTCACGGGGCGTCATCGGACGCCTGTAGGTAGTTTCTGTAGGTACATTTAGCCAGAGACAACACGTGTTTTATAGACCCCAGAAAGTGCTATTGATTGAGCTATTTGTGAGTGTGAATAACATGTCACCCCTCAAAGAGTACTGGCATATCGAGATATCAATGTACGAATCACGTACTGATGGTGGCCAGTGCGGTCAACCGACAGATTTGCGGATAGAATCGGCATAGGTAGCACAATACCGATCCATCCTTCCCCCAATTTCTATTTCTGATCATTGGTGATCGCTGCTGTGTTGTGGTTAGTACCAAACTACGAACCGCCTTTTCTAATTGGGTCTCAGTGGGTCCGGCGAGATTCAGGGTGTTCAGCCCGGGATACAGGTGCAGGGGGGCTTAGTGGATCCTGGTAATGATCAAGGCAGTACCAGACAACAAGGTAGGGTTAGGCCAGGTCGTAGCAGTTAGGAATTGCAGGCGTGTGGTGTAGACGAACGTGAAAGCTACTTGCGGTGGGAGGAAGGAAACTGGTTTGCCCGGCTAAAAGTCGGAATCAGGTTTTGGGGGTAACGTAATTCTAGAGAGAAAGAAATAAAAATAGAACACAGGCAAATTGAAATTTGACTCGTTTTAATAAGGGTTACCTAATCATCTTGATTCATCTCTTAAGAATCTAGGGGCACTAAAGCGTCCTATTCGATAATCCTTCATTGGTGGACAAGGTCGCAGCAGAAACTGTCAAGTGTCTTGGTATCGACAATGTCTGAGATCGAGCGGGACTTGGATGATAAGAGATGATAGCTACGGAAAGTGATGGACAAAAGGCGTATACGAGGAAGGCATTTTGTGATGCGGGAGACTGCAATCATATCCCTTGACTTGAACTGTCGTGCATCCACTCCTAGGTATCACTTTGCGGTTGGCCATTATGTTACTCTTTGTACGGATAAGGGTATATGATAAAATGACAGAATTCGACAAACACACATACAACCTGGTCTGAGACACGTTGTATGAGAATACAAGGTCTACTAGGGCGCCCACAGACGTTCTCAAGTACCTTCGGCCTCAGAGAATATGTACCTCATGAGCCTCAAGACAAAAGTTTTCGTGCTTCACATTCCCTGTGACGAGGCCTTCTCTCCGAATGCCAGAAGAAGCCTTTTCCCCAAACGCCACCGCCGCCCTCCGCAAAAAGTCCACCGTCTCAGCCGGCCGGCTCAACATGGGCGAGTGGCCCGCCGCAATCTCTTCGCTCCAGATGTCCGCCCCGGCGTCGCGCGCCGCCTGTGCCATGGCCCTCTGGGCCTCGGGCGGGAACGCCCGGTCTTCGGTAGTGACCAGACTCCAGCAAGGTACTGTTAGCAACACCATTGTTTGGTTAGTAAACGTTTTACTCTTTACACCATAGAAAAGAACACTGCCACTTGGCGTTGAGCGCTTCAGCAGGTGAGATGAACCATCGATCAAAGCTTTATCGAAGGGCCTACTTACCATCTAACCATCCAGAGTACACAAACTTGCCACCCTGCGTGATAGTGGCCGCGCTCTGCGGCGACAGCCGCTCCACCCATTGCTCGCCCTCCTCGACGGGCATGTCATTGTAAAAGGCCTCGCGGGCCGAGACCCGAATTGTCGCAAACGCCCTGGTAGTACTCTCGCCGTCGTCCTCGACGTCTTCCTCGGTCGTCACCAGAGGCCCCGAGCTGAACCGCCAGAGCGGCGGCGGCCTCCCGCCCACAGCCTGCAGGAAACAGACGCCCGTGGGCAGGAAGCCGGTGGCGAGGGCGACGAAGCCTATGACGTGGCCGCACCCCTTTCCCTTTCCCTTTTCGTTCATGACAGAAATGGTCGTAGTAGCAGTAGTATCTTGTTCCTCTTGGCCCCCGCGACAGCCACGGGACCGGGCGAAGCCCTTGATGGCACTAGCCCCCGCCACGGACCCGAGCGAGTGCGCGACGACGACGACGTCGCAGCCCCGGCTGACCTCTTTTCTGATCACATCGCGGACGGCATCCACGTCATCTATGAACGCGGTCGTAGGTTCTGCCGATGCAGATCGCAGCGCAACCGGCCCGGCCCTGTACCCCTGCTTCGAGAGACGCGCGATGACCTTGTCCCAGTAGCTGGTGTCGTGCCACGCCCCCGACACCAGGACGAAGGTGGGTTTGCTGGGTAACGACAAGGATATCGCCATGGCTTCTCAACGGTAGCAATGTTCAAGTCGTTTTTATAAAACAGAATGGGGAGGGAAGGAAGCCGGAAAATAACGATGTGATGGGAGAGGAGAAGACTGGGTTCGCGACTACCGAGGGTAACAAGTAACGGGTTTTGAGTTTCTGACTAGTCAATGATATGCAAACTTCCACCCCGGCCTTTCCTGTCGTTGCTAATCTCGAGCGCGGAAAAGACCTTGACACCTCCTATATGCGCTCATTGTAAGGACGTGCGGGGTCCGTCATCGCCACCCGTTGTTGCTTGCTTGTTCCTTCTCGTCAACCATTGCCTTTGCTACAATGGTTGCACTCAGCAAAGCACACATCACATCGCTCTTACCAACAACTGCCGTCAGCCTAGGCATGGCTGCTGCGTGAGATCCGATAGGACGATATGACTGATTACTGTGGCACTAGCCAGGGGCCAAGAACAAAAGAAACGGTCGCTAATACCTTCTCCAAGCCGGGAAAAGTTCAAGCGGCTGGCCAATGGGAAAGGGGCGCATAGATGGCGCATTTCCTGTCTGATTGTAGGCACGATGAAGATCCAGATCGTGGGGTCCGAGCACCTTGTCGATTGTATCGCAAATTAATGCCCGACTCGCGACTCGCGTCGTCCTTCGTGTTCCTGTTGATCATCCACCTGACAAGGTTGGCAGCGTTGCATTTGAGTATGGGGGGCTGTAACAATGTACGAAGGGCTAGCAAGGTCGCTAGCGCTTTCGGCACTATGTAGGCCGGACCCTATCATGGCCCGGCACCTCAGTGTTTATGCTGTGTGGTTACTATGAAACAATCAGGTAAAGGGAATAGTGGAGTCGGCGGCGATGTACAGTACGTAATGTGTACACGGACTGTCTACCCCCTGAAGCTCACGACGTCGATTAAGTCAGAGGATGAAAATAAAACTTGGAATAGGAGCCTAGGCCTCAACCCTTCATTTGGGAATGGTGGGGGTCAAAATCAATCACGGGAACCAACGACATGGATATAAATGAATTGTAAACTGGTATCGTACTTGAAAACAGGTTATAAGAAAAGACAGTGGAACAAATCCGACCCAAACGCCTAGCCTAGGTGGTAAAAGCGAACGAGCCAGCAGTTCAAGCCTCAAACCCACCTTAGAAGAACTTGCTCTTGAGCCCCCCAAGCAGCATGTTGCGCTGCTGCTGCTTCATAAACTTGCTCGCGCTGTCCGCGTAGCTCTTGCTCGAGTCGGCCGCGCCCTCCATCGAGTCGCCCATCAGGTTCAGCTTCTCGGTGCGCTCGTTGAGCTGCCGCGTCAGGTAGTCGCCCCACCCCTCGGCCTCGCCCGTCGCCACCCGCGGGCTAACAGGCGGGGCTCCGCGCTTCTCGGCCGCTGCCGCGTCCATCATGCGCTTGCTGGGAGGGCGGTCCGGCCCACCGATGAGGAGATCCAGGTCCAGGGGCGACACGTATTGCGTCCCGGAAAGCCACTGCACGTTCGAGATGGTGGGGCGCGCGGGCATGACGAGGTTCGGGTTGATCAGGACATCCGCCGTGTTCTCAATCTCGCGGCCGACGCCCCAGGCACCCAGAATAGCAATCTCAGCGGGACCCGTCCAGCAGAACAGATTACCGTCCGAGTCGACGATCGCATCTTCACAGCGGCTGCCGTCCATCATATTAAGAGGGGCGCTGTTGATCTCGCTAAGCGCCGGTAAGGAGAAAGCCCGGGCCTTACGATCACCACAGATGGCAACCAGGGCGACGCCATAAACATTGACCTTGGTGACGGCAGCAGACTCGCACAGATAGTCATCAAATGACTTCGAAGCGCCCTTGGATGTGCCTGGCCGGAGCAGCCGAATCTCGGTCGAAGTCACTACGTCATAAGTTAGACTCTTGTCATGGTATGCAAATTAAGGGAGAGTGGGTACTGACCAACAACAAGTGTTCCTTGGGTCGCCTTGCCTTCTCGTAGGCCGGCGACGGATTGACCCGTGGCAACAGCCGGGCTTCCAGTGTTCGTCTCGATGGGGCAGATTGAAACGACCTTGTCGTTCAATTGCGCAACGCCCATTGGGGTTACCTTATACCCATTGCCCTCCGGTAGCAAGACGAAGGTCAGGAGTTTGCCCAGGTTCGTACCAACAAAGCAGCAAATGCTTGAGAACTTATCACCATCAAGTGTGAGAACAGCAAACTCAATAACCGTCGGCCACTCCTTGGCAGCTGAGGTGCTAGAGCTTCTACCAAGGAAAGACGAGCGCTTGTCTTGCTTGGCGAATTCAGCCATTGTAACCTGATATATTACAGATGGGCCTCGCATGTCGATTATGCTGAAGAAGCCGTTCTCCGACCCAGCAGCAATGAACCCGATATCGGAGACCTTTGTCGCGGTTATTGGGCCTTGCATCATCTCGTATAGACGAAACGGCTGAAGGCCCTGTTTCAACGAGGGTTCGGTTCGCCCACTGATGTCCGTAAGGCCGCCCGGGTTGGGCTCGATCTGCTGGTCATTCTCACGACCAAAGAATCGGTTGCCATCCCACTTGTAGATGACCAACTCACCCTTGCTGGTTCCGACGGCAAACTCGCCAGTGTTGGAAGCCATGCTCATTGCAGTGATTGTGACATCGTCATACCGACCAACCGCACGGGGAACATCAACCTGCAGCTGTGAGGGGTTCTCAAGCTCGTCGCCGTGGCCGGCATCCCAGATACGGACAGTGCCATCGGCGTGAGCAACTTGGATGACGCTGCGTCCTTCGAACATGCGGCGTTGTAGCGGTGCCTCTTTTCCACCCTTGAGAAGGGCTTCACCTTGCTTGCGCGTCTCTACCATACCCAGCCATCGCGTTCGCTCAATCGTGGCGACCTCAAATTTGACTGCAAATGGGTGGACAAAAGACATGGATGGGTGTAGTTGGTTAGTCGGCGATATAGGATATCCACTAGGGAAGCTCATGGTATGCACCTCGCCGGACGACAACAGGGTCATGACAGCAATTGGATCCTGCGCACCATTGAAATGTGGTGACAGTCGTGGTATCATGAAGAAGTCGGCGACTTCCGTCATGGGAGGGGTCTGTAGTATATTTTGGCGCTTTCCCTTGCAGTATTCCGAAAGGATTGACCACGTCGAAGTGGCGTAGTTGGGGGTGATGCCCATCTCAATGAACGTCAATCCGTCAGGGGGCATGTCGACTGTCTGACCACCGGCAATGAGGAGGCCGCTGTCTTCAGGGTTCTCCTTGCAGCACCAAGTGATACGAATGTATGGGTGCTTTGCCAAGGAATGTCCTGGGTTCGGTACGGGTTGGTGAACGTTCATGTCGTAAAGCGTCCGGGCCATTACAAGGCGGCCATCCTTCGAACCATCCCAGAAGGCGAGGCTGCCATCATCGTGTACTGTCAGGACGAAAGTTCCCGTCGGGTGCCATAGAGCTTGCGTGAGTCTGGGTTGCCTCGTCGTCTCGGGCGCGAGGCAATTGCCGCCGGGGGCCCCTGGAGGGACCTGGTACTCGAAGAACATGGTCGGCTTGTTTTGTTTGAACGAGTAAACAACGGCGCCGTGGGTGTAGGCAATGAGGAGCTTGCCGATATCTCTTGGGTGCAGTTGCATGCTGACGATTGCGACCGCCCTCGCCTTTGGGTCCTTCTCGGCCCAGAAGTTGGGAAGACGCAGCGGCGCGATGCGCTCTCGGTCCAAGTCATAGGCAAAGACCTCACCCGACTGTGTCCCGAGCAAGCACCAGTCCAGCATCGGGTCGGTCACCATGCATGATACGACGCCGGGGCAGTGGAAGCCGGCGACGCGCTTGCCCGTATCCAGATCCCATATTATGATTTCGTTCTTGGTGTCAAGGCTGACGAGGCGATTCGCGACAAACTGCACGTCGGCAAATGAGCAGGGTCGCGGCGGGACGAGGAACTTGTGAACGCGGGTTTGGCCAAACACTTCGATGCGACCGGGGCCGAACTTGGACTCTCTCGTTCCGACGGCGATGAGGGATTGGACTGGCTCGTAAGCGATGCAGCTGCAAGTAGAGAGAAGACCAGTTAGCGCAACAATACCACAATGAGCCCCGGCGGCTCTACCACGGCAGCGTACCTGATTTGAGAATTGATTCCGTAGCGAGTTCGGTCGTCTGGCGCAAAAAGGTCTGGGGTCACTTTGGGGGAGAGGTCGTTGGACATGCCCGACTGCTTGCCCCGCAGGAAGCCCGCCATGGTGATTTGGCTTGGTTGTGAAAGTCGCGGGTCGCGAATCAAAGGAATGTGGTGGTCAAGTTGCTGGCCGTTCGAACAAGGCTGGCAAAACGAGAACTTGCGAAACAGATAAAACCTATCTCTCCTGAACGTCTCCTAAAGAAGTCAGTTGGTAGATCGCAACACACTATCGACTGTCGCAGGCGGACCTAGATCTAATTGCGAATCTTCCTTCAGGTAGATTGATTGATGATTGTGGTGCCAGTCCACTCTAACTGTCGAGCCAAGGACCCTTAGGAATTGTTGATTGGCGGGGAGGGGCGACGTCATCTTCTGGCCTTGGCAGACTGCTAAACCTGAGTCTCCAGTGCCGTCCCAGCCGTGGCGCTCCTACCCTGCAGCAGTCAGCGCGCGCCAGCTTTCACAATTCGACAAATGCATCAGTTAGCCATGCTGTTTTAAAACTCCCATGCCATGGTATTTGTCCTATCTCAAATTGCCATTAACGAAAATCTATGACAGGCTCCCTCATTGATGCCTCCTTTTGAATATCTCAATCCGAGGCCCCTGTAGCCCAAAGCAAGCTAATAAAGTTCTTCTCGATGCGATCTGATCATCGCACGAATATCTTGGCACACCTGCCATAATCCCGCCCGCTCCTGGTAATTCATGCGGCAAATGCTGCATTGATCGATCTTGTTCTGCAGCTTCTCAGCTCTTTCCTCGCTGTCAAGGAGTTGTTCCTTGAGCGAGTCTGTTTGCATAGCTGCCTTCGAGATCTCCTGGCTATGATGAGTCTCAAGTTCCTCTAGCTGGTCGGTAAGTAGGATGACTTCAACCTTGACGGCCGCAATCTCGTTGAGGAGCTCTGCAATTTCCTCCTTCTTTTTCTCCCCGGAAACCTTCTCTCGCTCCTTGCCAGCCTTGATCTCCGCTTCAGCGTTGCCCAGCTTGGTCATGATCTCTTCGTTGGTGGATTCCATTCCGTCTCGGACCGTCTCGAGATCATGGATCTCTTCCTCAAGCTGGGTGATACGTGCGATACGAGCCTCCTCGACGGTGCAAGCGTCCTCGAGAGTAACGTTAGCTGCAGTAATACTCTCCTTCAGTGCATCAATGTGCTCCTTGTACGAGTCGACTAAAGCAATGGCCTCGTCTCGTTCATATACGAGGTCACGATGGGCCTCCCGAGCCTGGTCGAACTCGTCCTTGTGTGAGATGTAGCGTGCATCAGATTCGGCTACCGCCTTGCGCAATTCCTCTAGTTCCTTCTCCATCTCGGCCATTCTGGGAGCCTTTTCACGGTATTCGAGAAGGAGAGCTTCTGTCTCGAGCTGCTTTGCCTTGGCAGCTGCAAGCTCTTCACCAGCTCGGCTAGCAACATGCGCCTCGGTATCTCGAGCTGTATCCGCAAGTTGTGTCAAGAGCTTCTGGTTATCTGAGGTCACCTGCTCAGCCTGCTCGGCGAGCTCTATATTCTTCTTGGCAACCTCCTCGAGCTCAGTCTCCTTGAAGGAGAGCAGCCTCGTAGTTCGCAGGAGCTCGGCTTCCATGTGCTGATAGGAAGTGACCTCCGAATCTCTATGAGAGAGTTTGTTCTTCGTCGCATGCAATTCGGCATTCACATCCCTCAGCTTTGCCTCGAGTTCGGCCACTTTGCCATTAGCAAGCCGGGTCTGCTTCTGGGCAACCTCGAGTCGACTAGCATCGCTCATGTTTCCCTGTGCAATCTTGCCATTGGGTATGGAATTAGGCTTCCTGGGCTGAGGCGTGGGCACCGAAGATGGCTTTCTGGCCTGGGGCGTGGGCATTGAAGATGGCTTCTTGGTCTGAGGTGTGGGCATCGAAGATGGCTTCCGGACCTGAGGTGTGGTGTCGCCACGAGTAAGAGAAGGCTTCTTAATGGGACGCGGGTTCGCTTCGTGAAAGCCAGAAATGTTGCTCGCGCGGCGCTTCAGTGCAGTGGTCAAAGGTGGAGGGGTGCCGTCGTCTTCGCTGTCGGAGATCAGGTCAATGACATCGCTCTGTACCTTGGACTTCGTCGAGCCCCCAGAGGGTGTATCATTGCTGGCATTGTGCTGGAGCATTATCATTAGCTTAGAGTTGACATTGGCCATGGTGGGTTCTCGTATCGCACTCCACCGGTTGGTGAGTACTCACGTCAGGTTTAACCTCCTTCGCCAGTGGGGTGGTGTTCTTGTTTCCAGACATTATTCAAGACTTTACTGATCGATAATGAAATATCAAAGAGCTGGTGTCTGGTGTGGTAGTTGTGCTGTGGCTAATCGTCTTTCATCTGAAATCGAGAAGGTGAGCCTCAAGAAGGTAGGTAGTGGTGAACGATGCGAGTAGACGAGCAGTGAGATTAGACTGCAAGTGATTTGTGAATCGCAGCTCAAATAATTGAGAGCATAGAGTGGAAAGAGGAAGGAGAGATGGCGCGGCGAGTTAGGTAAGGTCACCCGGTGCCTTCCTAAGATTGTATGAACTGCTCAAGACCTTTCACTTGTTGATTTTAAGTGAAATGTTTGGTGCATTATTATCACAATGGGAAAGAGCTGTCGTTTGTGCTTCAACAATCGGATCACTGGCAACTTGTTGTTGTTGATTTTTTATCGCGTCTTTTATCTGTTTATTGAGAGATCCAGACGCGTGCATCGTCCCTTCCCTACATGTCTACTGAATCGATTGGGGTACAGAGTAGGTGCTCGATTTAAATAGCAACATAAAAATGCTGAAAATTGAGTCCAGCCTCCTGCATGATGCCTATTACCACCCATCTTATAACGACCACATGAGAGAGGGTTATGACGTACCCGAAGCATACATTCGGACTGAGTCCTGAGCCTGCCAGTGCAGAAAGCGACGCTGGGATCCAGCGATAGACAGCAGAAGGGTAATCTAGCTACCTAAATTTGGTTTCGACTGTTTTCGGAGCAATTAAATATTCCCAAAGAATATCGTAACTACCTTCATTTTGGGGGAGCTCAAACAGTGCATCCGACTTGGTGAAAAAGGGAATACACACGGAATAAATGGTTAGTCCGACCCTAACTTACCGTATTTCTCTTGACCAGAAGCCATCTCTATTTGTGATTACCAGAAAAGCAACAGTAAATCATGCATGTGATGTTCCTCATCTTGCATGCCCCTACTGCCTTCATTTAAAGTGCTGGATCGTGTATCTTAAGTCGTGACCTCCGTTGGATTTGATTGCTTATATTGGTCTACCGATCATTTAGTGACGTTTCATAGAATAAAATACGCCTTCGCCACGAAGGGAATGAGTAAGAGAACGTGCCATAGATATCAACAACACCATGAATAGTTGAGCCATAGGGAGACGTAACTGGTAGACCCTATCGTGGTTTCCGCTTGCGCGATTATGGCCAACTGCAAACAAGGAATATAGAAACAACAAGTCAGAGATATCACTGTCTTCGTATCGGTAGAGCGCCAATTCCTTGCAGCCAAGGACTCGAGATCTAGCCCCCTTGGTGTGTCCAAGGCTGCATCGTTGAAACCTACCATTCAGTCGGTCAAGCATCATGATTGAGGACATGCTGTATGATCATTCCCATTCGAACTGCTAACATAGATACATAGGTGAAAGATGTGATACCCAGGTGCACATGAGGCACTCGCTGGCACCCTGTCGGTCACGTCGACCCATCCATGAGGCGTAGCCGAGTCACGTTGCTGACTGCTTCGTATTTTCCTCTTCTGGATGAAGACCTGTCCATTCCGTAATACTAGGGACTCGCTAAAAACGCCCGCCGGTAGATCTAGGTCTTGGCATGATTAACAGCTTGATTTAGTACTGATCTCGAATGATCGCACGATAGTCCATTATTCTTGCCCTCCTGGAATTGGGCCAGTACCAGGTGATGTCAGACATTCTTGGTGTTTTAAAAATGAACTTGTGTGATGAAAACGGTCTTCGGTGTGTTGATCTGAGTAATCCATCGTCATTAAAAACCGTATGGCGCTGACTGAGCTGCCGGGATTGACCGAAGACGGTCATGGCCGGTGTGCTTGGCCGTCACAAAAGAATGCTGGTTGGAAGTGGAATACAGACAATGAGGCACAGACAGCCATCGCTTATATTTACTTGAACTCCAAACGAACTATTGACCATGGTTCTTATAACCGAATGCCTGGACCGCAGTGGGAGACCAACAAGGGCGAGCAACAACCCGGAAATTCGCCAATCACGGCCGTTACCGAAAGTCCGGCCGCCAATAGGATATATCCACTAGCGCCATATTCTATGTAGGAAGGCAGCCACACGCAAAGTGCCATGCAGAAGAGAATGGCCACCCCTCATATCGATTTAGTTCTAGAAGCAAACAATTTGGGCACACCTCGAGGTGAGGATGAATAGGGGCTAGGTCGTCAGCAAGTAAGCGACATGTTCTAGTGAGCACTCCGTATGTTTCCGTTTATGTTGACTGACATAATCAGCCAACGTTTCGTCCGTAAATAGCTGGCAGACATTGACGAAAGTAATGAAAGGACCGCGTAGGGCTGAAAAGCCATATCTCAGCAATATTATAGACAGGCGGAGTACACCATATCTCTGCTGCCTAAGTAAAATGCGCCGTAACACTGGTACGTCTCATTGAGTACCCAATGCAGCAATTGGTACCCGGTGATATGGAACTACAATGCACGCCCGAGTCAATATCAGATGATGTGACGAGATACCGGAACGAATCAGCGAATAGATACTTACAGGGGTATGTGAAGATTGATCCAACATCACCAACTGCTCTTACCAACTGCTCCAGGAAATCTGTAGAAGTTCACATTGGAAATCCAACCGCATAGGTTCGTGTGGGCCGCTGAGAGCCGAGTTTCACGTGGCGTCTCCTTAGCGACAGCCTAGGAGGATGTGACGGGTACCCGGTCAATTTATCCCACGAGTTAATCGAAGAGTGCAGGTGTTATTGCTGCGCCTCAGAGTGTGATATATACGAGGCTGACACAGAAAGTACCTGTCTAGCTACGCCGCCTTTGAGATATATGCACCCACAGCAGCCCGTGGGACGGGGGGTAGCCTATGAAGCCCTCGAATATAGCAGACTCCGGGTTGACAGGCTCAAGATGTCAGCGAGACCTCATGAGGTTGTTGGGACCGAGCCCGAGTTTGTATCTGATACAGCTGGGTTATGGCACAACCTAGCCGTGATGACATCGTTCTTGAAGGAAGGCAAGCAAACATGCTGACGCCAAGTCTTTCTTGATCGAGTGATGTTATAAAGCCAGTTCCAACACAGATGCAAATCTCTTCATGACACCCTCTGTCACCAACACTCTATTCAATTTGCTTAAGCAAGCTTCACCCTCTGCCAATTTCCAGCCAGAACCAATAAAAGCAGAATCGTCTTTTCTAAGTCCGACAATTATCGAACACTGACTACCCCCCTAATACCAACACGCATATCCGCAATGAAGTCCATCAGTCTCACCACGGCCCTCTGCCTAAGCTTGGTAGCTGGCACCTTGGCCATTTCCCAAGACAGAACCGGAACCGCCTCGAGCTTGAACGCGGCCAATGATCACAAGCGTGTGGTTGCTGCTCGTGTATGTTGGAAACTCATTTCATTATGCCCTCCTCGAAGTCACCTGGCTACTTGAAGCTCTTGTCCATCGCTTCTACAACGTAATGCAAAACTGACCACCACATAGCAGGTCCCCGACGCGAAGGACCACAAGGCCACGATTGCTGCTCGAGTACTGCTCCCCGAATTCTCCTGAACTATAGAATATCATACTGACTCGTGATACAGGCCCCCGTCGCGAAGGGTCACAAACAAACTGAGGCTGCCCGAGTAAGACAGACCTTTCTGACATATATTCGAGGATAATATTGGCTAATCATCAATCCCCATCAGGCTCCCGTTGCAAAGGACCATAATCCTGTTCAAGCTGCCCAAGAACCCACCTTTGTCACCCTGGTCGCACGGCCCAAAGATCACAAACATGTCCAAGCTGCTATTGTAAGCTATTACTTCCTCTCTCTGTATATAAAGGCCAACGGCTACGTTCTGAAGGCCATATACTGATAGCATACTTCATTGCAGAATCCTGAGCCTACCCAAGTCGATTAGGACACTGCCTTCCATTTAGCAGTTCGGGGGCCGACAGTTTCGACTCATTGAGAAAGGATCTATTTGCCTGCAGCCTGACAACAGGCTCATGGTGTTTAGCCAAGGGAGATCATCGAAACTGATTTGGGGAAACCCTGTGTAAATATCAACCGCAAAATTAGACTTCACGAAGATACTAAAGTTATCGACTCAGGAATGCTGCCATCCTTGACAGTTCTGACAATGCTCTGAACGTGCAGTAGTGTCATCCGTAGCGTCATTGTCAAAGCCCACGGGCGGAACAAATAGTATACACTCCGAAAATGGCCATGTCCATGCGGAGACACTAGCAGCAGGGGAATGATCATCACCACCCCCTTTTTTTTCTCCGATTGCCAAAGCGGGAACCTGTTCCGTCAGTGTGGAGTGGACGCCTCACCTCAGCCCTAGCAGTTCTAGCAGTTCTAGCAGTGTTTAGGGCCCCTAAAGAGTAGCCTGAACCACAGCTCCGGGTCCCCCATGACGTCAAAGCGCCAGAAAGGGCCCCACCATGGAATTGCATGCGCGGCCGCCAACCGCTAAAGAGAAAAAAGTCCTACAGTGACATAACCCACTCACTCACTGCATCCCTTTCGGACACTCTGGCTGGTCTGGACAGGATGCATGCCGGAGGCAAAAGCAATGAAGAAAGCAAGCTTTTCCCGTCGTACCAATCTTTTCTTAGATCTCACTCCTCTACCCAAACAGTTTTCCCTTCTACAAATTTTTCAATAATTAATCCTTGACTCTTCAATCATCAATCTCATAGTTGCTAAAAGGAGACAGCTAGAACTCTATCGCTTAGCTTACTTGGACCCCTGCCCCACCGATACCGTCATCAACCACGAATCAGCTGTAACGGGTGGAACAGACGTCATCCAAGAGAGCGCGAGAAAGCGAAGATGTTGTTCAAAAAGCAGCACGCCAAGCAAGGCTCCAAATCATCTATCACGTCAACGGACAGCCAATCCTCTTCAACAACCCATCAGTCTTCTTCTTCTTCCTCCTCCCAGGGCGGTGGCCCTATCCGAGATTCCACCACGGCCTTGCCCAAGAACGTCAACTCGATGCGGACGTGGGAGGTCCAGACCCAGCAAGAGCAAGCACGGTCCCGCGCCAGCGCGCGCGGCGACAGCAGCTATGCGCACGCGGGCACGGACTGGGACCAGAAGAACGAGGACCTGGAGAGGAGGGCCCAGGGTCTCCCGTTGCGGTCCCGGAGCATGAAGAAGAGCTGGAAGGACAGGTTGGGCAAAGGGCCCGGGCTGGGCCCGGGCTGGGCATCTACAATTGATTGACTCAAGTCACTTCAGGGATCGTGAACGGCACCACTTTGAAATCGAGGTCAATTCAGCGAAACCGAAGACATGTACGATACAAACTGTAACATCAAAAGCGATAGGCGGTAGTAGCGGGAACCAAGAATTCAATCATCAAACTTCACAAAGCCAATGGGGGGTTGGTTGTCAACCATCAAAAGTCGGCCGGGGCCTCCAGCTCCATGGTCAAGGCATGGGTGGGATGAGCTCCCAGCTTATACCCACATTCTCACCAGTCGAGCTGTAGCACGAAGTCACCCCCCAAGCCGAGCACCTTCCAGTCTGGGAGCATGTGCCGTTATTATGATTGAGCATCGCGGAGATGAACTTTTCAATGTCTCCATTGCCAATTCTGTTGACGGGAAGCGTGTTGAGTGCCATATGTCAGTAATGATGCTTTTCTAATCACCAGAGAAGACAGCTTGGGAAATTATTGAAGGGAGATGGCCTACGTCGCGTTTATGCTAAGGTCCGATCCTATCTTTGCGACCACGAGCTGGCACGTGTTGTTGGTCATAAAGGGGCTCAGGACCGAGTCACCGGGCCAGTGGCTGATGTTGTAGTAGCCCGGGGTGCCCGTGACGTTCTGGAGGAGCATCTGACAGTCGGCCAGGAGGGGCGAGTTGGTCTGGGTGTGGTTGACGAGGGTCGACGTGCCGCAAGTGTACTGCGCCTTGTAGGTAGGCTGGAACACGGACTGGGCCGCGCAGCAAGGGGTCCTCTCCACCATCGGAGCTGCCTGGTGCTGGTAGAGGCGGTGGAAGGGGTTGGCCGACAACGGCAAGTGCAAACCGCTGATGGCCTGGGCAATCAGGGCCACCGCGAGGTAAAGCCTCGGAGAAGATATGAGATGCATTCTGGTGGTCTGTGAAAGTACAATGGAGAGATCATCAATGGCCGCAATTGCTAGTGCTGGATTCGTTGCAAGGAAGAAAGTATTCAAACGAGGCCAGTCTCCTGGGGAGGCAAGTGAGCTGCTGAAGGCTTTTCAAGACGAGCATATTCGCTAGCTAACCTGTACACCAAACTAAGCCGTTCACATCATCACCGGCTTTTGAGAAGAGGTCCCGCTGCTGCTCGCCTAATTGTTTGCTAACTGTGACACTGGTGTCTCCCAACGCTGAAGTGTACTAGAAGGGAAATCGATAATATCTTGACCATCATATCGTTGCTAGACTTGCTTCTGGTTAAGAAGAGTAGCACTTGAGGCACAGAATGGCTGCTTTGATCGGGCTGGGGCTTGATATCGACGTTTTACCTGCGATTGTTCTATCTAAGGTGTTGGTCATGACAGGATCAAAGCGCGAAGTGCACCGTGTAGCACCAAGATTGTGACCACTCATCTGCAGTGGAGCCAAGTGAGGTTCTCCGTCGGGCAGTTTTCGGATAACCATTTCCAACGTGGGGGGTGGTGGAAGATCGGAGTCACCAAGAAAGCTGTGACACCGGTGTCCCCATTGTACGCCAAGCCGTGACCAAATTACCACTGCGACGTCATGACTCGTACGCACACACTTGTAGCGCGCTGATTTGGATTGACAGTTGCACCACCGCGCTGGATCAGGGAAACGTTGCTCTTGGGGCCGGGATAATTCGAACCTAGTATCGCAATGTTTCTCCGAGTTGGCATTCAAAATGGTGACAGCAGCGCCTGGCTCTGTGAAGTAGGGGTGATTACCATCAACATTGATATCTGCTCACTTGGCTTGGGTGACCGACGATGAGCCACACACGGTCTTGCGTGGCACAGATAGGCGAAAATTGTCATATTGCGCGCCATTCGACCGAATAACGTAACTTACAAGGTGCATCGAAGCACCGTTGGGAGTAGGTGAACAGAAAAATACAACCGCATGAATGCGCAATTCCGCGGATTTACGATGAGAGGTCCCCCCTTTGGACTATCTCTTGATCCTCGACGAGGTATCCTTGGGTGCATCCGTTGCCAATTCCATCCGATGCCATAAACCAAGCCATATAGACCAGATGAGCCTGCCTAATCAGGAAGTCGGTACTGACAAAGAACAACTTGTGTATGCAATCCTTTGCCGATAGGATCGTGCCCCTGCGCTAGTATGCATGCATTATTGGAGTTTAAAGATCGGGTAGTTGCCGACTTTAGCGCCCGATGCGACCCTGAACCTGATATGCCATTATGTGGTGACCCTTGGGACTCCATGACACCTTTTTTCCTTGCTGCCGAGCTCGGCCGAGTAGCCGAGCTTGTGATCTTTTGCTTCTGATATGGGCTGTAGGCAACTCGAGTTCGATGTTTTGTACGCCACGAGTCAAGCAGAAGCCAATGGCTACGGCACGTGGTTGCATTTTTGACGGGGGAGATATCACTATATGGTCTATAGAAGTCTACGTTATAGGCGGTGCACCGTTGAATTATAAGTGGCTGTGGGGCGCATTATGGGCGAGTGCGGGCCCCACAAGCTAAAGTACATCGGGCTACCGGCACAATGGAGTATAGGACCTGTCTATGCAGCCCAGGATCGTCTTATCAGCTGTCAAGGCCTTCAGTGTTGTCATGGCCCGATTGGTATAGATATGACCGTAACCCGCGGTGTGCAGCTCAGCCGTTCCGTTTGGTCTCCAGGCTCAACCTCATCCCCCCCTGAGTAATAAGACTGCTTCGCCAGTCGTCTCTGCACCGTCGTTTCATTCGTTACCGTGTCACTATCAAGACATAGCCACTCCTTTCAGCCACTCTTTTTCAATTCTCACAGCCAACCAACCCTTCCCGTCATGGCTTTCAAGCGAGTCGGAGCCGCTGCGCTCTTCCTGCAGACAGCCCTGGCTGCCACGCTCGGTAAGGATGAATCCTGCGCCTGCGACAAGCCCACTGTCCGCTACATCGTCGTGGACATGCCTACTCCTTCACCTCCTCCTGCCAATATCTCCACTCATGCCCGTCCCGCTGTCGCCGCCGCCGCCGCCGCCGCTGCCGAACCCGTATTGCCCGTGACTAACGGCGCCGGTGTATCAGACTCCGCCCCACTCCCCCTGACGGTCCCTGCCACCCCGATCGTCAACGCGACTCGGACCTTCACCCCCATCACCCCGCCCGGCCTGGACAGCTCCAAGAAGGAGAACATCCTGCCCGCGGCCAACGTCTCGCTGTACTACGGTGCTGCCGCCGCCCAAGGCGGATCCAACCTTCGGGGGTCCAACAACGGCGGCCTGGTCAACTTGACCCTGGCCGTGAGCACTGGCGCCGTCGCCCTCGAGTACATCGACGCCATCACCAACGTCGACTGCGGCGACGACAGCCTGACCGTCTCGTTCGGCAACGATGAGGCGTACAAGACCGCGCTCGACTCCTGGTCGGCCATGGAGACGCTCTTCATGATCACCAACCACCTGGGCAACTGCGACGTCGAGTTCGAGCGCGGCTTCTTCACGGTCGACAAGGTCGCCCCCGGCGCCTCGGCCAACACCATCTCCTGCAGCGCCAGCAAGGAGCAGATGCAAAGCATCGCCGGTAAGTGGGCCCGCCCCCCTGGCCTTATTGGACTTCACAACCCCCATTGGAAAGGAGCGGAGATTAACAACACGTTCCCAGACTCGGTCGAGATGACCTTCACCTCCATCCCCACCACCTCGCTCCAGAAGCGCCTGACCGTCGACCCGAGCGTCAGCATCGCCTTCAACAAGGAGTGGGAGGACGTGACGCTCTACGAGCTGGACCCCTACGTCAAGATCGCCGCCGACGAGGCCCGCTTCGCGGCCAACGTGACGTTTTCCGGCACCTTCAAGTACAGCTTCCTGTCCTGGAAGCTCGAGACGTTCGACTTCGACATCGACACGAGCCTCGACGCCGACCTGCAGCTCTCGGCCTACGTCGCGGCGGGCTATAAGAGCAGCTTCAAGTACCAGCCCGACAGCCTCGCCTACAACCTCGTCGACGTCCCCGGCGTCGTGTCCCTCGGCCCCGGTGTCGCCTTCGGTATCGGCCTCGATCTCGCGACTTCGGCGGGCGTCAACGTCACGGCGGGCGCGGGCATCTCCCTGCCCGACGGCAACGTGCACCTGGACCTCCAGGACGGCGCCTCGGCCGCGACGTCGGGCTGGCAGCCGCAGTACACGAGCTTCGCGCGCATCTCGGAAAAGGGCGAGGTGCAGGCCAACGTCAGCGCGTCCGTAACAGTACAGCTGGCGCTCAAGTTCCTGGGCGGTTTAGTGGATCTCAGCAGCGGCCTGACCGCCGAGCCGGCCTTCCACAACCGCTTCGTGCTCGACGGCGCGCAGGGCGCCGACATGCACACGGGCCTCGACCCGCTGAGCCCCACCACGGCCGAGACCTGCGGCAATGGCGTCCAGCTCCAGTCCGACTTCTTGTTCGCGCTCTCCGGGTTCATCACCAAGTACTGGAGCTCCAAGATCTGGGACACCGCGGTCCCGATCGCGGATAAGTGCTACTACTTCAACGGAACCCAGTCTTAGTCTACTTTCTTGGGCAATGGACTGGAGACATCTTTGTAACCGTGATAGATGCATGTGTGCAGTAGCCTCAGACAAGAGACCAATCGGCCAGGCCATAAACCATAACGTCATAATACAATACATTCAGCGTCTTCGTTCCTCTGTTACAGTGGTACGTACGTACCCACACGCAATGTGGCCCACCGACACGACATTTCTTACTTAGTATTAATTCCCGGACTGACCTGGCAGCCTGCTACTTCGCCATTCACGACTGCCTTGTAGGGTCCCAGTATCTATCGAGGCTAACCGTGGCCGGCGGCACGGCAGCCAACTGTGCACCACCGGCCCCCGCGGGCAACCCCTCTGCTTGTGGCACAGCCGCCGGTCGCTTCGTTGGCGCGGACACGAAAGTGGACAGCTCACGTGGGCGGACGCTGACGGTGGTTCGGGGTGGGGCACTCGTCGTCCTCGCCGGCGCGATTTCAACAACGGACGATGATCGGAAGAGGCGCTTGGGTGCATAGCTGGATAACTAAGTAGCCACAGACTAGGAGTTAGTTTCATGGTAAGAGTACCTGGTATTCTTCATGGTGTAGGGGCGACCTCGATTAGTGTACAGGGTCAAATCAAGATATACATACCCAGCCCCGGCGGTTCAATATCCTGGGATCGTCGTGGTCAAAGCCGCCATTGTCCATGCTCGGGATATCATCGAATTTGGGATATTTCCGCCTACGCAGACAAAGGGCGATGCCGAATCCCAGAAACATGATAAAAGCAATCGTGGTCACGCTCAGTAACAAAAAGAACTGGCCGTCCGGGGTGAAGGATCCGTCGCGCCTCTGTAGTATCCGCGGGAGCCACCTCTGGTTCAGTGGCTTCGACGGGACGTCATGGCCGTTGACCTGCCGCAGCAATACTGGTGCCATTGCTCGAGAACGTAGTCAAGCGGCGAATATGATTGCCTCTATGGGGCTAGGATAGGGTGGTTGCTTGTCGAGCCGTTTAGGGAAACGTTCTCGCTCTCGGTGTCCAGCACATGCGAGAGAATTTCCTGATGATACACCTGGCCGCGCGAAGCAGCTGGCCCGCAACGGAAAGCAAGAGTGTTGAAATCGTCAATGGAAACGTGGCGGTGGCTACCATGATACGGGGCTGGCCGGGGGAAGTAGCTGTAAACCATGTATGTGGAAGATGCATTGCGAAGACGTCCGGACCAGCGGAAATAGAGGAGGTGTTGGAATCCGACTGAGCGAGTGGCTATTTCAACCAAAGAATCCTCGGACCGAGTTCTTTGCTGAACGTCTGAGCGAGGGAAGCTGATGCATGAACTTATACGCCTCCAAACCTTACCTCATCGATCTGTATGATGGGGGGTCCTCTGCGCACCCGCAAGCTTGGGTTGTACCAATACCATCCACGTTTGAGGCGCCACGTTTGAGGCGCAGTGTAAGGGGTTGGGCACAGGCTGCCATCATTCAGGAACCGGAACCAAAAGCCGTGCTACACAGATGCGCGGAAGAACTACTGGGGCGTCGTATATAGACTGAGTTAGGTTCGATTCCTAACAGCGCTAATGGTTTTCGGTCTTTGACCTCGTTTCTAGAACCTGCTCTGGTTCAACCACGCGTTTCTATCGTAAAGTCATGCGGAAATAACGTATTCAAACGATTAGCTTCTTCAGCTAGGCTAAAATTTGCACAGGGCACGGGGGCTAGCAAAGCTTTATGGGAATACGGCATCTTGAATTGCTAAGCTTAAGTCGTACGTACATTTGAAGCTTAGCTCCCTGCCAGAAGCTTAAAATCAAAATCGGATTCCGAGAAGTCCGTCCAACGCCCGCTCCAATCAATTTGGAATACGTCACAATCTACGCGCCCGTGCAGGTGAACACGGTCGCCCCCGACGCGTCCGCGCCTTCCTTGCAGCTCAGCTTGCCCGAGTACGTGATCTTGAACTCGGCGGCGCCGTCGTAGCCGAGCGTCAGGGCCAGGTCGGCCTTGGTGTTGGTCTTGGTGTTGCCCGTGCCGAGGCCGATGGTCATGTTCTTGGCAGAGATGGTGTAGCCGCCGCCGAGCCCGAACGCGGGGGAGCCGGCTTGGAGTCCACCTTTATTTATCCAAAGTTAGCTCAGGGGTAATATCGAGATTGGGTTTGGTGGCTTGTTCCGCGATGTGGACTGGGGGGCTGGGGTTTGGGGAAATATAACAGGGGGGTAACGGGACAAACGCGCTGCGGTTTGTTTGCTTGATGACGACACCGACTACTTACCTCCAAAACTCGTGCCCTCCGCCCAATTGATGCCGCATCCGACGCCAATGTCTCCAAACGGGGCCAGCGATCCGCTGGCAGATAAGGAGCCGGAGCCGTTGGAAACCGTGCCGTTCGAGCCGATTGTGTTAACCTTAACGCTGCTGGATGCGGATGCCGACGGTGCTGCCATCCCACTGCTGGCGGCGCAGCAGAGGAGGATGAGAGAGAGACTGTAAGAACGCATGGTAACGATGGATTATCTGTTTTAAATGAGTGTATGTATGGATCAAAGAGCGTATGTCGGCGACTGTGATGTATTTCAAAAGAATGTGAAGAGCTCGGCTTGCTCTACTCATAGACTGGTCAAGCGACTCGGACTGGAGGAGTTGGGTTATATAGTCCAATAGACCCGGAATCACCAACTGCCAAGGTTTACTTACACTGCCCTTTTGCATAGTGTTCTGCTGGTATAATCTCGGGTTTCGCCGCGTCCGCCAAAATAGGGTTTATACAGACAGCGGTATCCATGGCTGTCATACGTGTTCAAGACTATTCAGGGGCAAATACGTAGTTTTGCCAATGCCGTAGATGCTTTGGAAGCAGTTGTTCGGGAATCTAGAAAGATCTAACTTCATATAGAAGCCGGAGGGAGTCCTAATTGATGGAAAATATTGCTTGTTCTCAAAAGGGGGTAGTCGATCTGAATAAACTAAGGGTCTTGGCTCTGCTTAATCAGGGGAATAGTAAGGGCAGTGGTCATCTATGATCTATTATTATATGCTTTGAATAGACGGCATGCCTATTCGGTAAGCCTGACGTGCCTCAGTCAATCATGGCATGTAAGGCTACCATCCCTTCCCGCTCTCCCGTGGTTCTGTGGTGAATGGGGACCGAGCCCGGATGCCTAGTCTGGATCAGTAGGAAAGCTGAGGCAAAAAAACCCAAGGCAGAGGGTGCCCAGATCACCCAGAGTCTTCCATACATCTCGCGAAAGAGATGGGGGATTGCGCGCCGAACAGTGCTGTGGTCATGGCATTGGCGACGAGTGTACTGGTAGCGTATTCCAGTAGCGGTCAACGAGGGACAAGGACATGCCCAAGAACAGAGCAATCAAGCCAAACGCACAGGAACTAATTGATGCGATACAGTTTACCAAATGTGTGGAAGGATCGGATTTCCATGCAGATTGGGATCCCCCAGTCGGGCAACCCTTGACTAAGTACGGACCGCTGCATGTCTCAGATTCTGGGCACCCCACGTCGTGTTAACGGATCGCCGTGGCCGAAGGTGGGTGGGCCGGCTGCCGAGCTGTTCACGACGCAGGGCGAGCGAGGGCTTTGCTGTAGTCTGGTCTGGAGAATGACAATACGTGGCAATAGTATGTATTCTATACGTGAAGGAAGCATATGAAGTACGCAGTGGGCTTGAACTATGGGGTCTGTTTCTAGACCCGTTTGTACTTCAGAAATTTCAGAATTGTCATAATAAATCTAGCTGTGATTGCCCAGGTACAGAGCGGTCTCGGCTCGATGGACGGTCTCTATGGCGTCCCCAACCAACTTCACAAACCGGTCCTGCTCCATGATATATCGCGTCATCCACCAGATGTCGGCCGCCTCCTTCTTCTTGCACGTCTGGTACCACGCATCGTCCGCATCGCGGTTCCGGCAGACCCAGAACGAGCGCTCCCCGCCCGTGACCTTGGGGTCCGAGCAGCCCAGCGACCAGGCCGATGCGTCGGTGGTGTGGACGTAGCACCGCGACGGGTCGTACGCCGCGCCCTTGCCGTCGTCGGGCAGCACTTCGACTGCGGCCCCGTTCTCGCCCTCGGCCTCGGACGTCGGGGGTAGCAGTTGCCCACGATCTTGCTGGCGCCGGCGACGAAGTAGGCGTGCCCCGTCATCTTGGCCACGTTGCGGAACCCCCAGTGGCAGAGGCGGTCCGGCTGGATCTCGACCAGGGCGCCCCGGCCCTCCTCCATGAACATGGTGTGCGTCAGGCCGGCCCCGTGCATGCCCACCAGCACGTCCGTGTCGCGCGCCGTCTCCACCTGCTCCCGGAACGACATGCCCTCGAAGTCCACCAGCCCGATATCGGCGATGCTGCCGAACTGGGCGCGGACCGCGGCCGCCAGGTACGTGTCGAGACCCATGAGCTGCCGCGAGCCCTTGCGCACGATGATGTTGACCCGGAGGCGGGGCGGCGACGGCTTGCGCGTGCGCGTGCGCGTGCGCGTGCGCGTGCGGGGGATGCCGTACAAGTCAAAGATTCGCTGCACGAAGACGCGCAGCATGGTGTTGTCGGCGCAGTCCATCGGCTTCCAGTCGCTCCAGAGGGGGTTGGCCGATCCGGCAAACGGCACAATAACGTTGCCGACAGACGGTATTACCGACGACCCGGCCGTCTTACTGATGACACTCTTCTTGCTCGCTATCCACTCATCCAGCCGTTTGGGCTTGGACCCCGAAAACATCTGGAAGAGCTCAAAGTAATTGCCATCCGGGAGATCGTCGAGGATGATGATTTCCGTCTTAGGTATCGCTCCGGGGCCAAAGACTACTCCAAATCCAGCTCCAGCTCCAGAATCGGACCGTGGTGTAATCCTCAAGACGTCAAAAGTGGTCATGAGGGCCATGATCTCGTTGATGCAGTGCCAGATATTGCCATCGACCTCACGTTTGAGCAATACGATAAAGGTATCGCTTTGCGACATACCGTGCTTTGGGGCTTTCTCTGGGCTTCCCGGGGGTGGCAGCTTCTTTCCTAGGCTCATCCATTCATTGAGGATATATTTAGGCCCGGTGAGATAGCCGTACGATGTGATGTCCCTGTATGGCACCGCACAGGCTGCCGCTTCCCCTTAGAGGCAAAGGGTTCCGGAGCCGGCAGTCAACGGTGAACTTCCGTCGATCAATGTCGAAAGACACTCCATCTCGAACTAGGCAGAGCGAGTCCTTAGATCCTATGGGATTAAGGGTGTGGAAACACGTAAGATCCGACACCGAGTCTTTTGAACAGTAGCTCGCTCTGCATCGGCTGAATTGCTCGAGGAACTGTGCACCGAACCGGTCCCTGCAGAAGTCGGACAAGGGCTCCGACAGATTTGCTAAGATGGCGGCATTGTACTCAGCTGGAAGCGAAAGGGAAGATTGTGCAACCCGATCATCTGCCTTGCCGGAGACCGTGTCCAGCCTGGATGGAGCGAATGTTGCAGGCGACCAGGCGTATTCGGAGCCTGAAGGACGTTTACCAAGAACGCTGAGACTGACAACGAAGAGCAGGGCGATGCCAGCAACTCCAAGAATGTATCGTCTCTTGGGCGACATGATGATCATTTGAGTGCACGGCTTGTACAGTACTGATATGTGATATCATGCAAGCACCTGGCCCTTCCTTCCCCTTCCAGGCTGGGGTTTCTGAGACTGTAGATTCATTACATAAAAGCATTGTTGCTGCACATCCTACCTAGCACATCCCAGTGAAACCCGAAGCGGAAAAGGTGGTGACAGGGGCTCGGCAGGGATGGGGGTCGCAATAAGGTTTGCTCCTTTTTTGGAAGACCGTTTCTCTCTCCCCGAGTCCCCGCGGCGCCAATGCCACCCCGGGGCCCCGGTCCCTAACCCCTACCCAGTCCCTGTCGGCATTCGCAATGCGCCAACATTCACCATTCATCCCTGCGCGAGTCAGTCCTTTTTTCTTTCTTTTTTTCTTCTGACCGTTCCAGACTTGACCAGTGGCCCAGCTGAGTCCTGTGCGAGTCAGTTGCCATGATCGTCGCTTTACCAATCTTCGAGTATCGGGCCAGGCCGCCAGGGGCTCCCAGCAACCCGGCAAATTGGCATTGCCACATGGGGCGGTCTGGAATTCTAGAACAATCATATCTTCTGCACTTTGTCATTTGACTAACGTACATCCCTACGCTGGGATTTTATTGTTTTATCTCATGTGCTAACTCGATCCATGTTGCGGCTTATGGGATGTCAATGTCACACACTATCAGAGACCTTCGCGGCGTCAACCGTCTCCTAATCCCATTGCTCTGTGGCTTCGTCCTCGGCTCCCTCGCCACGTTGGTCATCTCATACCATCCCGCGTTGGAGTTCTCCTCGTCGTCGCCGGCGCATGCCATCAAACAGTATCTCGCCCCTTCTTCACCAGCTAAAACATTAGGAGGAGGAGGGGTGGCCATTCCTCCCATCGTGCATTTTGTCCAACTCAAGCAGGACCCAGACTCGGAGCTCCATTTTTCCTTTGAGGCCTTTTTGGCCCTTTACGCGGCCTCCCATCACATCCATCCCACCGCCATCTACATCCACCACGACTTCAGCGACGACGAGATCGCCAACGCCACGCAGCATGGCTCCTCGTGGACCCGGAAGATGCCCGGTGCCTTCCCCTCGCTACTGCGGCTGAACCGGGTGGCGGCCCCGACGGAAGCCAACGGCCGCCCGATCCTGCGCGTCGAGCACAAGTCGGACTTTGTGCGTCTGGCGCAGCTGCAGCGCCACGGCGGCGTCTACCTGGACTGGGACGTGGTGACGCTGCAGCCACTGACGCCGCTGCTGGCCTCCGGGTTCCGATGCGTCGTGGGCCGGCAGTTCGACGCCTTTATTAACAATGGTATCATCCTGGCCGCGCCGCAGTCGGCCGTCGTCCGCGTCCTGGCCCGCGAGACCCCGCGCGTCTTCGATGGCGAGTGGATCACCCACAGCGTCAAGCTGCTGACCCGCGTCGCGGGCCGCCTCGCCGCCAGCCCGGGCGAGGTGCTCATCATGGACTTCAAGGCATTTTCGCCCTTTTCCTGGGAGCAGGGCAGCGTTAACCTCCTGCTGGGCCGCCATGTGGGCGAGGCCATACCGAAACCCGCGGGCGTGAACAGCACCAGCACCAGCACCAGCACCAGCACCAGCACTATTGACCCCTACAAGATCTGGGAGAATACTCAGGACGCGTCGGCGGTAAAGGAATGGGTGTACGATTTCAGTGATGCCATCTTCCTGCACAAGATCTTCAACTCGGTCGAGAATCCTACGGGGTACGCTGGGGTGAATGTGCCCTACATTCTGGCCCGGGACAGCAATTACGCCCTGGCCACTTGGCCCCTCGTCATGGAAGGCATCAAAGCTGGGTTGATAGATTCCCAAGACACCACATTCTGAATAAACCTGTATGATACATAGTCAAATGCACACGCACTACCTTCCATGTGATGTTTCAAACCCCCCCTGCCTCTGCGCCACGTTAGAAACACGATCTGCCCCACTTGGAGAGGTAATCTGACTATGGTACCACCCGGGGGCCTGACGGTTGCGAGTAAGGCGACGTGGTATGCGATTTACACCCCTGTCGTTGCCGCGGTAGTTTCCTGCATGGGGAGGGAGCCGCAAAGCAAGGAGATGGACCCTTTTTTTAATTCCTCGGTCCTGTCGGGGCTCCCCGTCATGTCGCCCTCAAACTAGCTTAGAAGCGGTGGGCGTGCCAATCGAAGAGTGGACTCCCATCGTGCAGTAGCTGGCGGCGCCCGTTATTACCAAGTTGGGCTACTTCTCAATAGAACCGGGTTATCGTTATGTATGTACCTACCTGCCTGGTGCTTCTTCTGCGCCGGAAACTACGACTGCACACACCACCTCGCTTTTAAGTTTACTACTGCCTGTTATTGGCCGCACTTAGTAGCCGCATTAATCAGAGACTCCAAATGATGATGCAGCAGCAGTACCTCGCCCATCACACGTCCGTCTGGCCGGACCACCCCAAGGTCAGCCTGCTGCGGCAGGTCCTGAACGTGATCGGGTGCCTGTGCATCTTCCCGCTCTACCGTGCCGCCGGCGTCAACACGCGGTATCCGGCCACGGTCGACCTGCTGATCAGCATCTTCTTCGCCGAGTACTGCCGCTTCACCAACGAGGGCCGGAGGATCGCGCTCAGCGAGCGCAAAAGGGTGGCCGGCAGCTCCAGAAAAGGCCAACAAGATCTTCTTCTCGACGGAGAAGATGTCGACGAGGAGGAGGCCACGTTGGGGCTCGCCCCGCCCGAGCCCGCCGGTCCCAGCGATGACGCGGTGGCCATGATCGTGGGGTGGCGCGAAGATCCGGGACTGTGGCGCCGATGTTTGGAGAGCTACAAGACGGCCAGTGGTTGGGCCTTTCTGATTGTCGGAATCGACGGCGACGAGCCTGACGATCAGGACATGATCAACGTTTTTCAAGAGGTATGAATCATGAATCTAACCGATGTATCGAGTTAAGTATGTGGACCAGCAACTGATGATTAACAATTACCCCCATGTTTAGGCCTATCCTGATCAGTCTTGCGTCCTGCGCATTGACGAGCCTCTGGGAGAGGTCGCCACGGCTGTACGGGAGAGAGAATACGCCGAGCGGAAGAAGTCGGAAGCGACGACTCAGCTCGACGAGGACGCCATCAACGAGATCGCCATGGGTAGGTGCATGGACATTGCGCGGCAGCACCTGGAGAAGCACCTCCAGCAGGGCGGCACCATCAAGCATCTCCTCATCTCGCAGCGGCACCTGCACAAGAAGGGCATCATGTTCACGAGCCTCGTCTTCGCCATGGTGATTGCGGAGCACCTGGGTGTCCGGTTCGTGTGGACGTCGGACTCCGACTCGATGGTACGGCCCGACTCGGTCGAGGGCACCATCGCCACCATGGCCGCCGACGCGGGGGCCGGGGGCGCCAGCTCGGGCATGGTCATCCACAACGCCGACGAGAGCCTGGTGGCCAAGCTGTCCTCGTCGGTCTACTGGTGCGATCAGTATCTCACCCACGCCCTGCCCGCCTCGGTCGGCGTGAGCGACTGCCAGAGCGGCCCGAGTGCGGCCTTTCGACTCTCCGCCCTTCGGCCCATCTTGGTGTCTTGGTACAACCAGAAGGTCCTGGGCAAACGCATGGTGAGCTTCACTTCACCCGCTAAAGATACATGATCGCAATGCTAATAGAACGGTGCAGATTGTCAACGAAGATCGACACTTGACTACGTTACTCCTGAGCCGAGGCTGGCGCATCATCTACGCCGGCGACATCATGACCGAGACCGAGAACCCCACGACGCTCGTGCGCTGGACCCAGCAGCAGGTGCGGTGGGCGCGGGCGCAGCACATCGAGACGCTGCTCCCGCTGAAGGTCTACGTGGTGTCGCACCCGTTCCTGTTCTTCTCGGCGCTGCGGCGGGAGCTGACGCTGCTGACCATCTTCGCGCAGTGCTTCGCCTACCTGTTCCTCGACAGGCAGCTGCTCGCCTTCAACATGGGCGACTTCGGCCTGCACATCCTGGGCAAGGCGACGTACAGCGCGCTGCGCAGCCCGGAGGGGTCCTCGCGGTCGGCCGTGGCGGCGCTGCTCTGGATGATCCCCGGCATGCTCTTCTACAACGTGCCGCAGCCGGCGGTGCACGCCTGGGGCCTCCTGACGCTCACGGCCGACACCTGGGGCACCTCGATGCGGTCGGGCGCCGAGCTCGCGAAAAAGGACGGGCTCGCCAAGCGCTGGTACGAGTCCGGCTTCCTCGTCGTCTGGACGGGCGTCATCGGCGCCCTGCTGGCCAAGTGGGTGTCGGCTCGCCTGCACATGGCGCCCGAACAGAGGGCACTGGCCATCTTGGTCACGGCACTTGTGGGCGCGTACCTGATGTGGAGAAATGTCATACAGTACCGGTGAGGGTGAAAAACTTTTATATAGAATAACATGGATACAGTTTGTATTCTCCCGATTCAGCTTAGAGCGCAACATCACGTTGACATTCGATTCAATGCCAAGGATGTTTTATGTTTAAAGTTTTTCTGGTAAAAACCTTGGGATCCGGTTTATAGCGGATCACCCCTATCCAGCTGGGATTCCATGTCGGTAGCGACCGGACAGGGATGTTTGCGACAGACACAGACCGACCGATTCATGAACCATGGCCCGGAACGGGGGAACGGGGTCTAGAACTATAATGTTTCCGTAACTCAAGGCAACGAGCTATTAGCCCATGATAGACACATGGACATGAAGAAAAAGAAAACAAAACTACTTACTCATACTGAGGAAGCCTTCAGACTAACTAAATTTTCCGGTTGAGGGACTATCCAATAGTTTGATTTATTGCAGCACTGCACGATGGCGTTTAGTATTCGGCGCAATAATCGTATAGTGCCACCTGTCATCTGCTTCTTCACCATATGCCTCCTTTGGTGGTTCGTGGACCCGACTGCCAGGCAGCAACTGACGCAACAGCAACATGTTGATACTGTCCAGAGCCCTATCAAACTGGTACATGTAGCGGAAAAGGCTCGACCGGACTCACGGTTGACCAAACCAAAACCAATGCCTGTAGCTGAAAAGACTCGACCGGACTCGGGACCAGGAACATCAGCCAATCTGACTCAGGATGACGTCCTCCTCATCCTGAAAACAGGAGCCACCGTGCTTTGGAGGAGACTGCCCATCCACCTCTCCACCACGTTGGCGCCAGAGCGCATCAATCCGCAGAACACGGTCATCTACGCCGACATCGAGGCCAAGATCGGCCCGCACCGCGTCGTGGACGTGCTGGACGGCCTGCCCCAGTCGGTCCTGCACAGCAGTCCCTCGTTCGAGGCATACCGCGAGGCCCGGGACTGGCAGGCCAACAACTACTACCTGGAGCAGGCCGGGCTGCCCGGCGACGTGGGCACGGGCGAGGGCCCGCCGGGGGCTGGCGGCTCGACAAGTACAAGTTCCTGCCGCTGATTTCGCGGGCGGGGCGGGACTGGCCGCGGGCCAAGTGGTACATCTACACCGAGGACGACACGTACCTGTTCCTGCCCAACGTGCTGCGGTACCTGTCGGCCTACGACCACCGCGAGCCGCACTGGCTGGGCGGGCTGGGCGAGATGCTGGGCGTCACCTTCGCGCACGGGGGCTCCGGGTTCGCCCTGTCGCGCGGGGCCTGGGAGCGGTCCTTTGGCAACCGGGCCGGCGAGGACCTGGTCGCCAAGTACCACACCTTCGTCGAGGGGTCCTCCTTCGGCGACTACGCCCTCGGCAAGGTCCTCAACGACTTCGGCGTCCACCTCGGCGACCCCCAGACCAACGACCGCAAGGAGGGCGGCGCCTGGGGCTTCAACGGCCTGCCCCACTGGCGCCACGAGTTCACCCAGGAGAACTGGTGCAAGCCCGTGCTTTCCTGGCACCACGCCCACAGCCGCGACATTGCCATGTACTACGAGCTGGAGAAGTCGTGGAACTTCGAAGAGGTGTGTACTTTCCCCCGGCTCGGTATTGTTTGATTTCAAGCCCACCAACTAACACCGTGATAAGAAATCCCTGACCTATGGAGATTTCTACAAGCTGGCCATAGCGCCCTCGCTAAGTAGGCGCAAGGCCTGGTGGGACAACCAGTCCGGCCGCTACCACCTGACGCCCCAGTCCGTCCTCACGGTCGAGAGACCCGAGGATGCGAGCGACGGCTCCCTCTGGACCAAGTCGTGGAAGTCGGACATGGACTGCGAGGCGGCCTGCCAGGGCTGGCGCTCTTGCGTGCAGTGGTACTACTACCAGTACGAGTGCAAGCTCGACGACCGCATCTGGCTGGGCCACGGCTACCCGGAGAGCATGCGGTACCGCAAGGAGAAGCTCGAGTCCGTCAGCGGGTGGTTGGCGGACAGGGCGGCTGCTTGGACATGTTGAGCGTATGTTTTAGTTCGGGCTTAGAAACCATGTTTATATATCCTGCTGCTTTGCTACTCTATTGTCTATGTCGGAAGACGCGGGCTTGTCTTTACAGTTATAGGCGATATCCTCCGTGTCTCCCTTTCCAAGGAGGAGATAACCACCATCACCGAGTGGATCCAAGACAATGCTAAACGCTACTGGTTCTCCGAGGGTCGACCCCTTTGACCCCCAGAGGAGGACACCGCTTACATCGTCATACATATCTTTAACATACATGCGTCTAATATGGGTGGAGTATATGTATTGATTGATCTCAGCTACTTGTAGATTGACGACCCCCAAATGACCGGTATCATTCTCATAATAGAAAAGCTTACCCCTCAATAAGAGGCTATCGAGATCTGTTCGCAATGCAAACAAACGATAGCTACCCCAGATGGTATCCAACATGCCCCTGATATCGATGATTCGATACTTGATAGGATTTCGTCACAAAATATCCTTACGGAATCTACGATTATGACGGAAGTAATTCGGACACTGCCTCTCGCATTTTTATGGGTTCTGCGGGCGTTGTTGGTTGTGAAATGCTGCGCCCCAACGGTTAGATTTGGGGGTCGCCTATTTGGCCAGTAACCGCCCAATACTCAGGCGATTGTGTGGCACTGCACCTTAGGCTGCATATACTCGCTGAGAGGGACTGTCCCCGCTCGAAATGTGGAGGCCTCTGACGCCTTATATATCCAACTCTGTCTCGTATCTTCTTTCTTCGTTTGTCTGAATTGTAACATTTCTTGTACTTTGTGTTTTCTGTCAGCCAAATCGCCCTAGTAATAGATCGATCAGCAACGAGATCAAGATGTCCGGATTTGAAGTTGTGGGGATTGTACTCGGGACGATCCCCCTCATTATATCCGCCATTGAAAAGTATAAGGCGGTAGGATCACCCAGAAAGTATGCCAGAGAGCTGAACAGCCTCCGAAGATCACTTGCGGCCGAGTTGGAGATATTCGAGGGCATCTGCGAGAAGCTCTTGACGGGGATGGTCGCAGATACGGATATAGAGAATATGATCCGCGAGCCTTTCGGCTCCCTATGGCAAGACGAGGAGATCAACAAACGAATCCGCCTGAGGCTGTGGAAATCGTACATAAGCTTCGAAGGCACTGTGCAAGACATGGTGGAAGCTCTGGATCAGCTCAGCACGAAGCTGGGCAGCCTCCAGGTATGTTCATCACTTCAAACACTCCAGCGGAAGCTCACAAGCATGATACAGGCGAAGAGCTCTGCATCAAGCTCAATAGCGGGAGGGCTTGAGCGACTGAAATTTGCGTTCAACAGGTCACAATACGCTGAAATGCTCAAGGTGTTGGGTGATGGAAACGCCACGCTACATCGGCTAGTGAGTCTGGGAACCAGCCATGATGTGGAATCAAGCCGTCGTATTCGGTCGACTGCTAGGTTCTTTACGCTCAAGAGGATGATCTCACCAAACGTCTTCAATGCCGTACGTTACAGTCTCTCGAGCCATGCAGCGGTATCCCACTTCGCCAACCTGAGGCTACAGCTCCCCTCAGTACATCCTACTCCGTGCGAAGACGATGACACTGTCATTAGACAGATTCCTTTCCGCTTGAATTTGATGCACAATCCTGAAGATCACCAAACCAAGCAACCAACATGGCAGTTGGACAATGTGGAGCTACGTGCCCAGGGGGAACAGCCGCCCAAAGACCTGAGCGTCGTGGCCGGTAACCCGACTTTACATGTGCAACAAAAGAAGGGAGCCCATTTCGCATTCACTCCATCCAAGCCGCAAGGATTCGGGATGAAAACGCAGGCAACAGGTGGTCTTGCAGCACCCCATAACTCAATGGGAGCCACGCTGACGAGCACAAGTGTTGGAGCTGCGCTCGGGATGCCAGGAGTAAAGGGACAGGCCCGCGACATCGTCGACCTGCGCCAAGCAATCGAAGAGGACAAAGCCTCGGTGAACCCGTCCGGTGCCCCCTGCTACGGGTATGTGACCGACAAGTCTGCTCCCACATACAACAAGTTCGGTGTCTATCCTGATCGGCAACAACCAGGGCATGACGTTTCCGAAGAATGGCCAATTCTATCGTTACATCAGGTCCTCGACAGAAGCGACACATCGCTGCCACCCCTTTCTTTCCGCCACAAGCAGATGCTTGCTGCCACCATTGCATCCAACGTCTTGCAATTGGCAAAGTCACCATGGCTGGCAGAGGTTTTTGACGCTCGAGACATCAACTTTCTCAATCTGGACGGAGGCCCTTCATATGATGACGCCTTCGTCTCCAAGAGAATGACCCAGCAGAACCAACCCCACTCGGCGCCGGACCACTCGATGCATCAAAAGATCACGCAGAACAGTACAATATTCAGTCTCGGTATTGTACTTCTCGAGCTGGCGCTGGGCAAGCGGCTTGGATCTATACGCAATGTCGGTAAAATTGAATCTTCGAGCAGTCAACAGAGTGTACTCTCCGACTACGAGACTGCCTTGCAGCATCTGGACGCAGTGCGTTTTGAGGTTGGTCAGAACTACTACGATGCCGTGCGTCGATGCATCAAGTGTGAATTCATGCACCCCACCCTCGACTTGGGTGATGATGAGTTTCGCCGCGAAATATATGTTAAGGTTGTCGAGTTGCTCGAGGAGAACTGTAAGACCATGAACTCTAGCACGAAGGCGTTTTACTAGGGGGGGACATTTAGTGTGGCAGCCTCACTATGGGGTATGCCATTCAGAACATGAGTTTACTTTTTGTATTTATCGATGCGTTGCAGAACGAACCTACATGACTGCCACTAAACCAGTGATCCTGGTCCAACCCCTGTTCTGTAGATGAATGTAATCCGTCAACACCGCACCTGGAATTCCCGCCCCCTAAGCCAGAGGCAAGGCCATGTCCAAAATTACTGAATGTTAAATCATACCTCATACCAGAACAGTGTGGTCGTGGGCATAGCGAAATGTGTACATGGTCCATCCTCAGGTGCTTTATAACCAACCTTAACACCTCTTATCATGCGTCAGAGTGGCCCACTGTCCTTGTTAGAGGGGAAGTACAAGTGCGCACCGAGGGAGAGACAGTCCTGTTCATTTCCAGTCATGCCCCAAGCCCCGTGTCGTCCTACCGATCATGCGCTGCCGCCTTCCTCAATAACATCCGATCACTCTGCGCCCGATCCCGCGCATGCGCCTCCTCCGAGCGAATGACGCCGCCCGACGGCCGGGCCATTGAAGCAACACCACCGGTAGACGTCTTGTCGCTCCCACTGTTTGCCCCAACTCCGGCTCCGGCATCTTCGGCCTCGGCGGCTTCCCGCAAGGTCTGCCGGTCGCTCTGGGCCGCTGCCGACTGTCCACGCAGCCCAGAGACGTCGTCTTTGGCAGGAATAAAGTCGGTATCAGTGCCCGGTGCCGCAGCACCCTGGGCGTCGTTCCGGGAACTAGTCGTGCCGGGGCTTTCGTCGTTCTCGGACGAGGAGGAGAGGCCTGACTTGAGCTTCTGGAGTATCTCAGGCATGACTTATTGACAAGTTATCAACTTTAATGAGCTTTCATAAGTGAAGACAGGTATATGCACAATATGTATGGATCTGTCGTAATGTCGGCGTCGTCTTCTTACAGACTAAATAATATCGCAACAATGCGAGTTGGCACCCGCTGAGACTGAAGATCCTTGACTGGGCTGTTCTACTACCCAGACTGCTTGATTGCCGATCTCGTCATATTTGGATTGGCTCGATGCCGTGATGCCCCCGCATGATCATCCTGACTCCAGATCGTCCCGAACCCACCGAACCCACCGGTTCTTTTAGCGCGGCTATTGCTTATTTCTATATGTTCTATCTTGGCAATTATCGGGTCATGGCCAATCCAAGATACAATCATATTTCTCTTCCCCTGTTGAGACAGATGTTGGGTAGCTTTGCTCATCACAGCAAGTCATATTGATTGGTACCAGCTTATACATTGGTTAGAACCAAGCTTCACTGAAGCTTCATGATAACAATATATAATATAGGACATGGGGTTCGATTCATATCTTTCTAGGGAACTGCATATACCGCACTTTTCTTTCCTATATGTTTCTATATCCAACGGTAGCGAGCGTACTTGGTGCTCCCACCTTCGTTGTCTTTTTCTAGACGTGGGCGACTGGTTCCTCTCCGAACAATATGGTATCACTATTAAAAGCAAAGAGATCCCGAAATGCTTGTCAACAGGAAAGAGCCTGAGGCCGCATTCAAAGCTAGTCTTGTTTATCCATCTATCGTAGGCGTTACTGTAGACCAAAGATTACATGACAGACTGTGAAACGTGGAGTTAGCAATTTGCTTCGTCAGTCATAATATGAGAAGGGTGACTTACGCAATCAGATTCGGCCTTGCCTACTGGGACACCCATCTCCTCAAAGGTGGCAGGACCCGGCTTGGGCTTGGGTTTAGGAGGGCCCGCAGGAGCAGTAGCAGCCGAATTGGTTGTGCTAGTGCTTGCAGCTGGCGACGGCATGTTGGGTCGCGCTTGGGCCGGGGGCGCACTGGACCGACCACCACCATCCATCGTATGCTGCTTCAAGGGAAGATGTGGCGGCCTGGCATTGCCCATAGGAGGGCCCCCGCCGCCACTCATACTGGGCGATGGCATATTGGGTGCAGCCGACCCTCTTCCGCCATAGTTGTCTTGTGGGTGCTGTGACGACGTACGTTGGCCGTACCCTTGTCCCGGGTGGCCACCGCCAGAGGGCCCGTACCCGCCACCCGGCGGGTACTGGTTCTGAGGCGGCGGCATATGTGGATTGTGTCGGCCGTGAGCTGGGCTGCCCGGCCCACCTGGGATCCGCTGGTCGTAGACGGCCGATTGCGAGCGGTGATCAGGGTTCGCGCCCCTATAACCGTGCGGCACTTGGGGACCACCATAGCCGGCAGAAGCAGGTCGGTTCCGGTTTGGATCCATGCCCGCCGGAGGAATAAGGTTACCACCCATTTGGCCAGTGGATTGTGACTGGCGCATGCCAGAACCGCCAGGGCCAGGCTGCGTCCGAATGCCAAAGGCACTCCCTGGCCGATCAGCCGAGGGACGGATTCCACCATTGTAGTGCGGAGAAAGTGGTTGTTGCCTCATGTCGTCTTCCGGGTAAGGGGCCGCGGACCTAGCTCGTGGAAGAGCGAGGGGGTTTGGTCGGTCATCCTCAGGATAGGGTACACTCGATTTGGAGCGGCTGGCCAGGTCGACGCCGAAGGCTGGCCCTCGTGGATCACTCGTATCATACGGCGCTCCTCTGGGCGAGGGTTGGGGTGAAGCACCGGGCGATGGCCGTGGTGACTCGCGTTCGGATAAAGCAGGCATTCCAGCAACGGGCTGCTTGAACCTGTCTGGACGTTTGCCTCGCTGCGACCCGTACTGAGACTTTATCCTCGTCAGGGTTGTTGTTTCGTGATCCTGCTTGGACAAGGTCTTTTCGCGAGACAGACCATCCAATCGCCCGACCGCGTCCGTGTTGCCGTGTTCCGCTGCCAGTTCGTACCACCTCCTAGCCTCTTTCAGGTTCTTCTCCACATAGATACCAATTTCGCTGTAGTATCCCATGGCGAACTCTCCAGTAGGGAGCTTCTGCTTGGCAGCAAGTTGAGCGTACTTGTAGGCCAGCTGCTCGTTCTTGGCAAACGTGTTGTCATATCCGAACAGGAACCATCTGCTGACGCCAAGGCAAGCTTCTGGTTGACCTTGTCTCGCTGCCAGCCCATAGTAGTGGAGAGAAAGCGCAGGGCTGAATTCGCATCCTAGTTGACAAAGCTCGTAGGCCTGGCCCATCTTCAGCTGAGCCTTCCCGAATCCTAGGTATGCGGCCTTTTCGATGTATTTCCGCGCCGCGTTGATATCAGTGGGCAGCAAGCCCTCGGGTATAGTTACGTCTGGGAGGTCCCGAGCGATAAGCATGCCATACACGAAGGCACCCTGAGGAGCGTCTTCATCGGCTGTGCTGGCGGCGTCGTGAATAAGCTCCAGGCCCCTCGGCAGATTTCGGGGTTGGTTATGTTGGCCCATCAGATAAATCATGCCTAGCCGATATGATGCTGCCGAATCGTTCTGCTGCATGCCCATTTCGTAGTGTTTGAGGGCCTTCTCAGCATCGTTGGAGTTCTCGTAGAGCATACCGATTCTGTAGTCGGCGCGCCCCCATCCTGCTCGTGCCGCTTCGTCGTAATCGGCCCATGCCTGCTTCTTATCCTGTCTGAACCCAAACCTGCCGAATTCCCACCACTTTCCTCGGATGAAGACAGCCTCCGGATGCTTCTGTTCGGCGAGATAGTTGATGATGTTCAAGGCGTCCATGCGGAGTTCGTGCTCGATTTTGGGGGTGACAGGTCGAGTCTCGCGACTGCCAGGCGTTTGCGTTAACTCGAAGTCTCGTGCGGCACATTCGGCGGCGATTTCGACATAGGCGAGGACATCCCGAGCCCAGCAAATTTGCATGTCGGGGTCATTCGAGTGCAGCACAGTTTGGCGGCTTTCGGCCAAAACGGCCTCCTTCTCGTCATCGCCAGGTGGAATGTGCTCGCCCTCCACCTTCGGGAAGGGCGAGAAGGAAGGCTGGTCGCGCATGTCCCTTGATTGTTGTTGTTGTTGTTGCTGCTGCTGTTGGTACTGTTGGCCGTAGCCGGTACGGAGCACGGTCGAGAGCGAGGGTTCGCGGCCGTGCCGAGACTGTGTACCGCCGGCCGATGAACTATGTGTACTGCCGTTTCTAGATCCAGGAGAGCGAGCTTCAAGTTCCATTCGCTGGAGGTCTTGTTGCATGTTCTGGGGGACCTCTGGCATTACCCTGCGGTAGCGGCACTTTTTGTTAGCTTTTTCGGGTACCCCCGCCTTGATCGATAGGATCGGAATACGAGAGGATGGGCAGCAAGGGTTGGGCCCAAATGACACGCAACCAAGAAAAGGATGCGACACGATGCGGTGTCACAGGAGGAATTGATAATGAGATGCAAATTCAAACAGTCTCTTACCTTTGCGGTGCTGGGGCGACGACCTCGGGCATATAATAGTCATCAGTCCCAGGATAAAAGGTGGCTCCTAGATGCGACATGTTGGCGGGATTGGGTTTGGTCTTTGCGGCTGTTCCGATCCTGCATAAAGAAAGAAAACAATCAAGCTGTCAGCACAACGGTCCCGAACCAATCGTCTTCTTTGGAAGGATGATGATCCAAGAAACGGTATTGCGGCTGCAGAAATGAAGCTGACGGCCTCTTTACGACCCCTACAGCTAATGTACAAATGGGATGTATACAAGATGTATGTATGGAGGCAGTCAGAGGAGATGGCGGCGGGGTCTGGATTTGAGCTGCAAGCGGGTGGGTTCTGTCCCTCTCTAAAATAGTTGGGCGGCGCTGCGTGTTGACTTGGAGGGTTTGGACAGGCCTCTCCTTACTCGGCGGGAGACACTAAGAAACCTGGAAAATGGGGATTTAGTTCCAATGGCTGTGTCGTCGTCAGCCGCTGCCCGGAATAAAGAAGCTCAGCCCTGATCTGGACCCGATTTCCGAGCAACAAGAACCCCAGAGCTTTGGTGGGAGGCGAGGTAAAATGATGAGGAGGCCGCCCTTTAAATCAAGCGAAGCAACTGTAGTTTGGGGCGCTGTAGCCTATGGGTCTGCCGTCCGAACATTGGTGTCTCAGTGTTGGTTGAATAGATTTCGCGTGGCTTATTTTCCGCGTTCAGCCAGTGAAGAGACAACCACGTTCTTGGGGATTTTGGGGCAGTTGGCTGTTCAGGCCAAATTCCAGTCGCAGCAGTACTACTAAGAAGCGGTTAAACGTGAAGTGGATTTCGGTGGGTTGGACGCGCAGGACTGGCCGTCGTCATTCACATTCTCTTGTCCCAGTTGCATGAAGAAACCCAGCGTCCTTTGTTTAAAGGAGATGATGAGTGTGGAGTTGATGCCTGCCGTCGCTGAGGGCGTTGGGTGGGCTTAGAGCTATCGATTTTACGGAGTCCGATAATCCAGGCAGCCGAACAATAGACATGGTCCAAAAGTGGCATGGGACGAAGCAGACAACTAGCTGCATCTCTCCCGAATTTTTTTATCAAACCTCATGTTTCATGAACTGGCTGAGCAGTTCAATGAATACACATGGCACATGATTCTGCCACCCCATCAGACGAACTTGAATCAGATGCTTGACGATGCGATACACCGTTCCGGCTCGGGTCGCTGCTTCCCCGCTGACTATTGCAAGACAAGAGGAAGGCCAGACCTGTAAACGTGCGCCGCAACCCACTAAGAGAGAGCCAAGAACCCCTGTAACGAGCCGCGAAGAACCCCAATCTGGTGCATGCATATTGGAAGTGGGACTGGTAGCAAATAAGCTTACCTGATCTTTGATGACAGATAATTCCTCCTTCGAAATGAATGAAATTTGCCGTTTTGAGATGAGCCACTGCACTGCTGTTCCCTTGCTGTTATATCGACGCTGACGATGATGGGATTCAGTCGTATGTCTCGCTTAAAGGCGTATCAAGGAAACCACTCTCACGTCTCACTTGAATCGTTCTCGTGTGTCGGGCGTTGATCAGGTGCACTTTATGTGGGATGGCAAGACGTCATTTGGAGATCGATGTGGGGTTGACGTCTCTCGTGCAAGCGGTTTTTATGTCTCGAACAACTTTTGAAGGGAGGTTGGACTTCAGTGTCAGGGTGAACGGAGGCTGCACAAGAGGAGGGCTGCGAAGCTGTCACATGAGCCATGGAGCGATGATGCTTGATGATGGGATTAAGTGCGATTAGATCTTTCCGACCCCTAAGTGAGGTTGAGGCACAATGTCATCTCATGGAATGTGACAAGTGCCACCGGAGTTCATGTAGCCTTAAACGGGTTATTCCAAACGAACACTTTATATTTACATCTGCTCATGTTGGAAGATGAACGGTTTGTACTGGATGCTCCCAATGTCACCAGACCCGGCCGGATGGGTCTACGGTTTGCATCGCCAATGGCTGCTTGTTTATTGACACCAACGGGGTATTATTACTACTAACACTGTTGGTTTACTCGCTTACGCTTGAAAGTGCCCACATGGCACTCAAGTCGTAGCCCCCAACATGAATCTATTTTGGGATACTCCGAGATTCTTACTACATTCGCTATAGAGAGAATATGACAAATACAGTGAGTACGTTTTTTTTTGAATCCTCCCACTAGTTGTTCCGGAGATTGCATCAAGATCCTTCCGGAAACTACCGCAATTTAGTAGTCTTGTGTGCAGTCCGTCAGCTTACTGATGACGGCGCGACGAAAGTGATAACCTTAGATCTGTATAAGAATGCATCGTTCTTTCGCCAGTTGAGTCGCAGCATGGCTGCTTGATCGTGTTGCGGCCCAAGTCCGAAGGGAGGGAGAGATAATGTAGCTCTTGGGATTATGGCCCAACTGGCATCCGTCTGGACTGCACCACATTTGATTGCTCATACATGGCTCTATATATACCTAGATGGGCTGTGCTGGTCTATTTTAGAGGAGACAAGCCCTTCCAAGAGCAGAAGTCCTTCTGACCAACGCGGCTTTCATTATGCTATGTAATTGAATGAACGGTGGTGGGAATAATAAACAATGGCAACCTTACCGAAAGGCTGCATGTGACCAGTCTTCCCTATCAGAAGACAACCCATAAGTCCATCTGATAAGATGTTACCAATAAGACACAGGAACCATCATGTGACGCAATCTGCTTGTGGTTCAGGAAGTATCTATAGATAGATGAGTGTGACGCATTCATGATAATTTTCCGAGGACTAACTTGGTGCTCCCTTGATGAACCATTGAAGACACCTGAGATCGAACTTGGGGATAGGTAAGGCAATGGTGAGCCAGCATCAGCCACAAATAGCTCATCCCACTAAGTGTGGCTCAACAAGCTCAGCTCAGCCAGCTCTCTGCCCACAATGGCTAAGGCCCCGGGCCCACTTGGGCTCAAGGCATGGAGTGGCCAGGCTGAGAGCTTGGTTGCGTCGCCTCGCCTCGACCGACCTGGGATCATCATCACCATTAGGAACATCCGAAAACACCAAATCACCAACAACTCAACAGCTAATAGTTACGGACGCCGAGATAACTCCTGCGCCACTCCCAAATCCATCTCCAGTTCATTGTGAAAGCAGCCCTAGCGTACCTATCGTACTGCCAGGACTCGGGCATTTGGGAAAGACCACGACGACACCGAGGGTCAACCCGATCAAATCCACGTCCACCTTTGATATCCCAACGACCACCTCACCCAAACCAATCAACAACCCCCACAGTCGCCCAAGATGGCTGCCGAACGCACACTCCAACAAATCATCACCCAGCTAAAATCCAATCCCTCCCTGCCCTACAACGAAGCCAGCAGCCTTCTGTCCAAAGCCAAGCTGTCGCTGCTGCAGCTCAACGCCCTCACACCCACCGCCAACGCCCCCTCGAACCTGCTACTGCTCGCCCGCAGCGTCTACGAGTATGGCGCCCTCGCCTCGATCCGCGCCCGCAACCCGGACGCCTTCACCCGCTACCTCTCGCAGCTGCAGCCCTTCTACGAGCTGCCCTCGTCCCAGCTAAAGCCCGACGCCGAGATGCGCAACAAGGTCACGGGGCTCTACCTTCTCCTGCTCCTGACACAGGGCCGCTACGCCGAGTTCCACAGCGAGCTTGAGAGCCTCGGCACGCGCGAGGGCATCGACGGGCCCGACCGTATCGAGAGCGACCGGTTTCTGGGGTACCCCGTCAAGCTGGAGCGCTGGCTCATGGAGGGTAGCTACGACCGCGTGTGGAAGGCCATGAAGAAGGGCGAGGTACCCAGCGAAGAGTACGGTGTATTCTCTGAAGTACGTTACTTTCCGCCAATCTGCATCTCATCACCCATTCCATCCGGGGTTTCCATTGCTCCCTGCTAATAAGATTACGTAAATAGATCCTTACTTCCCAAATCCGATCCGAAATCGCTTCCTCTTCCGAGCGCGCATACCCGTCTTTGCCTCTTAGTAGTACCAAGTCGCTGTTGTTCCTCGATTCCGAGGGCGCTGTAGTGGAGTTCGCCCGCCAACGTGGCTGGGCCGTTCGGGACGGCACCATTTACTTCCCCACAGCGGCCGAGGCAGGCGAGGAAGAGGAGAAGGATATTTCACAGATGGTTATCGAGAACACGCTGGGCTACGCACGGGAGCTGGAGACCATCGTCTGAGCAAAAGTCCGGAAAGGGACCATGTGTCCTGGAGTTTACTGCTGCCTCAGCCTGCGGGTTATATATCCGTTGGGGCACAATGCTAGCACGCCGGCAAGGGTGCTGTTTAGCTGTAACATCACGAATATGGCATTGAGCGTGGCAAAGCCGAGACACCTTAAGAGTTGCCAGATTTGCATAGAACTCGGAGGCGAGGCAGGTGATTGGGCATATGGCCAGTATTCTTCGTAAAATAGAACCATTGCTATCCCCAAAACTGTTCTTTGACTGCATAATTCATAGCCCTAACGTTTGTCAATGAACCAATAACCACCATTTGCTGTATTGTCATCATATTGACTGTGTACGTTCAGTAGAGACTGAAGCAAAACACCATCTTTAGAAAGTATCTCGCCAATCCCCTAAACGACATATTTACCACCTGACCCTGTAGTTCCGTACAACCAACAGTGGCTTCAAATCTCAGAGTAGATATGTCTCGGTCTTGTCAAAGTCACAAATCAACCATGTCTGCAGTTGTGTTGCTACTCCATGATTCAATTTCAACTTCCGACTTACAACGAACATCAAGGGACTGACTTTCTGTATGTACCGAAGAACTCGCAATTGATGTCACGAGAGCAAATATCAATGTTCTCAAAACAGAAACCCTCCTCGATAATTCTATCCAGATATTGAGGTCAAAGTAAAGCACATTTTTAGTATATGTCTATGACTGGTGGGTGGGTGTACTGGTGGGAGAGAATGGGGACGGCAAAAACCAGTCACCACCCATATCAGCCACCATCATCAAATGTGCAGAGCGTTTTAAAGAATTGCCAGAGATTTTTATAGTGGTGCCACCTGTATCACCACCGCGCCCAGGAAGACAGGTAAGCAGGCAGCCGCCGGGCATGAAACAGCCCACGCCCCCCATCTTCCCTTTTTGCCGCGTCTAAAGTAAGTAACTATTCTTTTTTGCTTGCTGTTGAGAATTACACCGACTCGCATAGAGTTCACAGTTTCGATCTACAAGATGATCTATTTGCCTGACCTTCTCATCTCATCTTACTTTGCTGACCATATGCTCCGAAGTCATATCTATGCGAAGAGCCGGAGTCCGCTTCCGTGCTTACCAACCTCGCAAACCTCGCAAACAACACACACCGTGCCCTTGTATTGGGAGTGGTACTTGGCACCGTCAAAAGAGCATTCCTCAAATGCCGATCCGCTGTAAATAGGGGTATGTGATGCTGCGCAGATATCGAATTCCGCAAATTGGTCAAACTCGATTTCGACGTTATCGTGGGGGTTGCGCTCGCACGCCGCCTTCATCTTCTTGGCCTGTAATTTGCATAATTAGTTTAGTTCAGTTCATTGAGGTGGGTGAGAGACATATGGCTTACCGAGTCAGTGATTCTGCCAGTACCGCCATTTGCCAAGATACGGCTGGCGAAGCTGAGCGCAGAGCTGTAGTTCTTGCTCCGGTTGGCCAAGTTCATCGCACTGAACAAGGTGTATTGGCGATGGGGGACGTGGATCTTGGGAATTGTGAAGTATGCCGACAGCTCTAGGCTACGCTTTAATAACTCCGGGTTTGCGTTGACCTCGTCTTGCGAGCCAAGCTGTCGCCGGGCGAGCTCAACCATCATCGCAACCACGTATTCGCCGGCAGAGGTAATAAGCTTCTTGGCTTCCGCTGCCTCTGCTTCCGACGACACGGCGTTGAGGAACATACAATGCAAGACGCCCTTGAAGACGGCCAAGCAGTCCTCAAGCTTGTTGCTTCTCATGGCCTCGTATCCCCGCTGCAGGTCGTTTGTCGTGATGTATTCAGGGTCACGGGGAATAATAGGGAGCACCTTCCTCGGGTCTGTCTCGTCGACTGTCCGGCGGATATAGTTGACCAAGGGTGGCAAACCAGCCGTCGCAGGAAGGAAAGATTTCGTGGCCGAGTAGATCTCCAGGAATCGAGGCTTGAGCGGCGCGAAGTTGACAGCACCAACCTGGCGGTTGAGCAAGTTCATGGCACTCTCAAAAGAACCAGCAGCGGCATGGTCCGCTGCCAGGGGCGAGTTCCGAGCCCACATATCGGCTTCACTGCTGGCTGCACCACCGGCATCTGTGCTCTCGACGTTGACAAAGTCTGCGTCAGCTTCAGGTATCTCGACATCGCCCATGTCCCAGCCCGCGACATCCTCGTCTTCGTCAACATCCATTGCGCCGTTCTTCTTAGCAGCGCCGTCATCTTCGGCGAATTCGTCATCCAGACCATTAGCTGCGGCAGGCTCGTCCTCCAAGCTCATGCCCTCAAGTTGGCCAGCGAGGGCCTTCTCGAAGAACGACTGAGAGGTGGCCTTTGTCGGCCAGTTCGCCTTGTATGTAGGGACAACAGGCTGGGGCTGAGCCATAGGCTCTCCGATTTCAGGGAGAGTCAGCTGGTCTTCGGTAATGCCAGTCACTTCGAGAATGGACTGGCATTCCTCCTCCAAGCCATGGGCCTTTGCAGTCATGTATGCAAGCGGGTCTGAGAACAGGTTAGTCGGGCATCTCAGAAAGGGGGACTATTGAACATACATTGATCGATCTCCTTGAACATCTGTATCCGATCTTCCACCTCTCCAAGATAAAGCGCATTCTGGAATCGCGCAGTGAAATCTCCACGGTGCTCTGCAATCTTGGCCATCCTAGCCAGCTTGCTGTGGTCACCAGTAGAGAGGTAGAGGAAAGAGAGCTTATCGAACTGCTTTTGCTTCTGGTAGGCCATCTCAACAACTTGGTGGTTGCCATGTGCCAAGGCCTCGTCGCCCAGTCTCTTCCAAAGCGCTGGTCTGTCAAGCTCCTTGCACATCTCTACCGCGACGTCGAGGTTTCCGCACTCAATGGCGAGCTCGAAGCGAGTGGCGGGGTCCTGGACGAATTGGAGGGCAATCTCAGGGTAACCCTTCTTCTGCAGGTATGAGATGATAGATTGGCCAACCAGACTCGAAGTGCGAATGATGTTGAGCATCTCCTCGTAGTTGCGCTTCACTAGAGACAGCTTGAAGCGGTACTCGGTCGGATCGATGAGAAGCACCTTGGGCTTGGCACTGCGGTCCAAACAGTACACGTTGCGACCCTTCACCCTCACAAGGTAGACAGTCTGATCCAGGGTTCGGACAATACCGTTATCGCCGTTCATCAAAGTGTACTTGATATGGTTGAGGGTCGAGTAGAGAAGAACGCCAGCGTCGTCCCAGGTGGCACTCTTGATACGGATCGTCTCATGAAGGGTGCTGACCTGCTCAAGAGTCTTGGTAACAATGGTCACATTATGCTTGCTGAGCAGAGCGGCGTGGAGACCGTCGTTTGACCAAACCACATACTTGACACCGTTAACAGCCAGCTCGGCGATGCTCTTCTTCTGCTGGATATCGTAGAGGTGGACGGCCGTGGGGGTGATAATCAGCAGGTTGCCGGTGCCGCCAAAGTAGATATCGGTCGTTCCAACAGGGGGCTTGAACGATCGAGCGGTGTTGTTGGAGAGGTCCTTGATATCAACAGTCTGGGAAGCCGTGTTTAAGACAGCGAAACGGTTGCGAGCAACAAAGATAGCCGAGTTACCCTGGCCACGCTTCGAGTCGTTTGCATCCAAAGCACCAGAGCCATCGCGAGGGAGGTTGATCAGCTCATACGAGCCACCATCGGAGGGCGAAGTAATCAAAACAGATCGCTCGGCCGGGTTGTAAGACAAAGTTCGAGGGGGGACCCAGGCGCTTCCCAGTCTCTTAAGAGAAAGTAGTGTCGGGCTCTCCTGGTTCTTCTGGAAATCGTAGGAGCGAACGTGCTTTTCCTTAGTGATGAAAAAGAGCGAGTTCTGGTGTACTGTAGAGGCCGGTCGTTCCCTTTCCAACTTGAAAACCATCACACCGTTATCATGACCAGCAGCGAACAAGTTGATTTCGGGGTGGGCAGCGATAACCCAGAATCGGTCGTTCTCTCGCTTAAAGGATTGGACAGCTGTGCGCTTCTGTGAGTCCCAGACACGAATCGTCTTGTCTTCGCCGCAGGACAGAATCAAATCCTGATGAGGGTGGAACAGGCAGCCTGAAGAGTTCTGGAAATGCCCTCGGCAAGTATCCACCTCCCACGCTTTGGTCTCGCTGAATCGCCACAGCTTAACGAGTCTATCGTCGCCGGCGGACACAATGTGGGGTGCAGTAGGGTGGAAAGCCACCCAGTTGACACCACGGTCATGGCCCTCCAGCACAAATTTTACCATAGCATCAGTGTTGCCGAACATGTCTGTTTGTTGAGCGTTCGATCGGGCGACCTGGTCTTCGAATGACATCGAGGTTGGCGCCGAGTGCTTCTTACGCAGGCCAGAGATATCCCATACACGGACTGACTGGTCCAAGGACGCTGACACGACAAGATCGTCCTTGGGGTGGAATTGGGCGCACATGACGTAGTGGTTGTGGCCGGTCATGGTGCAGATGAGGGATCGGTTCTGCCAGTTCCATATCCGAATGGTCTGATCGTCGGAGGAGGAGATAATCCAGGGGAGTTCGTGGTGGAAGAAGACGGTTCGCACGTAGTCGAGATGGCCGTTCAAAGTGAACAGGCATCGTCTCGTTTGGTATGACCAGACCTTGATCTTGTAGTCGTCGCCACCGGAGACGAAGAGCGGCTGCGTCTTGTGGAAATCGACACCTCGGACCGGGCCATCGTGTTCTTCGAATCTATCGATCAGTGTACCCATGCGATAGTCCCACAGCTGGATAGTGGAGGAATGAAGGGAGACGAGAATCCATGGTCTATCATGGAGTTCGTGTTAGCCTGGGGCACAATATACGAATTGGTTCAGCTTGTCTGGGGGTGTTGCTTACCGCTTGGGGTGGAAGGCAATGCCTTTTGCCCGCGAGGACTTGGACTCGAACTAGAAAACGGTCAATATCGAGTCCCAAATTCACAAAGTCGCATAGTTCTGGTCGCATTGGGTACCAGAAGAAGGCCTTCACATGCAGAATCCACGAACCTTGGTCAACATCCCCGAGGAAGCCATTGTCGCAATAGTAGGCGGGAGTGGCCCCTAAGCTCAGGTCATGAATGGAAGGGTGTTGTCGCAATTGAATGCCGTTCTATAATCAGCCGGCGAGGGGAATTGCAATATGCAAATAGAGAGTAAAAGGAATGGGGATCTGTCGTGACGAGGTCATTAATGGGCAGCCTTGTTGGACTGGTAGAGGCTGAGAGCTGACCTGCAAGCTGTCCAAAGAGTCCAGTTCAAGGTGATTGATTGACTTCACGCACCACACAATCAATCAAGCCAGCCTGACTGGAAGGGAGAGCATCCACAATTCTCATGTCGATTCGTGGCCGGTTCCAGTCGATGCTGGACAGGGATTGGCCCGTGTCTTTTAGTGGGTGGGCTGCACTGGAAAGTCGCCGGGAAAATTGGTTGTTCCTGTCCGCGACAGCTAAACATTGGATTGACTGAATTCAATTGAGACCGGACACACCCATTGAGGGGCAGCAGCTGCGAGTCTGCGATTGATGGACCACGTACCTACCCCTGAGCAGGCCTGAGGGCCCCTGCACCCCCACTAGGTACCACTGTAGGTTAGGCCGTTGACCTAAATAAAGAGGTTGTTGAAAGCAGCATGCATGCCGCCAGCCGCTAGTCCTCGTTGGTACAGCTTCCTTCCCTTGCCGTTATGGGGTTTTGGCAAGGTGTCAATTGCGTGTAATCCTGTGTCTTGATACTATCATCACCAATTGTCCTCAAATCGAGGTACATAACTGCTCATTTTCTCTGCCTGGAGCAGAAACACTAGGTGAAAGGTATATGCCACATGTGCCTGACCTCTATAGCAATATTGGACAGATAATTCCAGCTACATCTGGCTTGCCTGGTTTACGTAACCAGAGAAGTTCCCGAAAGCTTCAGTTACGAGAGAGCTGGCCAAGAAGTGCCCCTCCAAACTTCTAAGTCGATATCGCAAGCGATCCCGCGGACATCACTCTTGTCGAGCCCTACGATTTTCGAGTCGCCGATACGCCTATCTGTCCTACTTCTACATGGCGACACACGAATAAATAAGAAACCCTATTGCGACAATGATACAGCTCCTGAAGCTGCCTTGTGGCGTCGCCACTCTGCTGGCCGCTGTATACTTCAATGCTCAGCATGTTGCGGCAGGGCCTTCGGTGAACGTGGGTATGAAGGCTGCATTCCCGTCGTCGCCGTATATACTTGAGCTTCTGTATGTGTCTTTGTTCCGTTGTACATGATGCACTGGCTAGCACTGTTACTGACCTTTAATGCAGCGAGTCGGCCGCCGGAGAGAACCCCGATTCCTATTTCCCATTGCTCGATCGAGTTGCTAGTGGCCACTTTGCTGCTGCCGCAACAGAAAAGGAACTTTATGAACTGTTCTTGGAGACTTTACAAACAGATGGCCTCATCACGAGCCCAGCGGCGCTGTCTACATTCAAGCTAGCTTTGTCTATGCGGGCTGCTGCACCAAAGATCGAAGCGCACTACCAATACCATGAAACCGCAGTCGCCCCCTTGCTCCAAGAGACCAAAGACAATTGCGATGACTGGGTTCTGATGGACGGAAAACGGTTCTGCTCGCCTTCGCTCACCCAGGCTGAATCCACGATCGATGGTCATGCGCAGGTTCGGCCATTGCCCTTTGATCGAACGCTGGGTAAGGGGCCTTCGGTTGTTCTCTACGCTGATATTACCAAGCCCAACTTTGGACCATTTCACTTGAAATTGGCGGACATGGCACGAAAAGGGGATATTTCGTATCGCTTGAGATATCGTGCCGCAGACCGAAAAGATGCAGAACCATTACCCGTGAACGGATATGGTGTCGAACTCCAGCTCAAGCGAACCGATTACATCGTTATCGACGACCGTGAAGCGGAATCGCAAGTTGCCAAACCTGCAGCTTCGGAACTTGTCCTTGACGATGAGGAAGATGTGGCCGATCTGAAGCCCCTTTCCAATTCTGAGCTCTCCTCCCTTGGCATTAAGGCAGCCTCGTTCATCATGCAGAGCGAGGACCCATTTCAAGCGCTGTTGAAGTTGACTCAAGACTTCCCCAAGTATTCTACGTCCATTGCGGCACACAACGAGTCTACGGCTTTCCTCACAGAATACTACATGAACAGAGGCTCGATGCCCAGCGGTATGAATGTTCTCTGGATGAATGGCGTGCAATTAATCGAGAGACAAATGACACCGTACACTCTGATCGACATGGTTCGGAGGGAACGCAAATTCATCCAAGGCGTCACTGATCTTGGGCTTACGGGCCAAGAGGCGGTATCGCTGCTCGGAAACCGTGAGATCACCCAGGCGAAGACCGAAGATGATGCCCGCCGTTTCGATTGGAGGGACGAGATCGAAGAGGGAAAAGTTATAATTTGGCTCAACAACATTGAAAAGGACAAGAGATATGCCGAATATCCCACGAGTCTGATGTCTGTAAGTTACTGGATGACTCCTATCCCAACTCACACATGCTATACTGACCCAAGTTTAGCTATTGCAACGCACTATGCCTGGACAGATCCCACCCGTCAGGAAGGATATGTTCAATCTAATTGTCCCCCTGGATTTTACGAAACCTGATGACTTGTATGTTGTTGTCGAGCAACTGCAAAGTTTCATCAAGCGCTTATTGCCAATTCGCTTCGGTATTGTCCCACTGACCCCGACGAAAGAGGCCACTGAACAAGCAAACGTCGTTTATTACCTCTTGGAGAACTACGGACTTGCCACCCTAATGGCCTACTTAGATGTGTTGCATTCTGGTGCGCACGTCAAGGCAGACCAAGTTCAATTGGACAAGGTTATCAAGGGGCGAACTCTCCGAGCAGAAGCCGTTGCACTGTCTCTCCCGCAAATCTTGGAATCCGAACATCACTCGAAGCAACTTGAGCTTGCGAACCACTGGGTCGAAAGACTCGGCGCGGATAGTACTGTTCCTCCGGTTTTCATCAACGGACAGGCCATTCCTCGAGGCCAGGGCTGGCTTCAAACCATGAGTATGGCTGTCAGTGGTGATCTTCAAATGATTCAACAAGGTATATTCATGGGCAGTATCGATGAGGACACCTGGATTCCCGGTCTGTTCATCGATGGCGAGCCTACCAGGAGGAACGTTTACATCTTTCCTGAGAATGCGAACGATCTTACTGTGTTAGACGTCCACAAGGTCCATACCGAGCATGGTGATCTGTTCAGTATTATCCCCGTCATTGAGGCCAATGAGGATTCGAGCAAAGAGACTTGGGCAACTTTGACTATGATGGCCGACTTCAGTAACGAGAGTGGCCTGCGACTGCTTCTGTCAGCACTTGAGTTCCGGCGCTCTAACCCCGGCATCCGTCTGGATCTTGTGCATAATGCACAAGATGGCAGCAGTGGCTCGAACTTCAACTTTGCCTTGAAAGAGAGCTCGGACAAGCTGCTCGAGGCTGAAGATATTGACTCGCTGATAAACGCCATCGATAGCAAAGCCGAGTCTGGTGACACACCTTCATTTGATGCTGCGCTCCAACGTTTCTTGGAAGCGACTGGTTTTGCCGCAGGCGATCAGATTCTTATCCTCAACGGTCGAGCTATTGGTCCTATTGCTACTACTTTCCACTTCAAGGTGGAAGATTTTCAGCAATTGCTTGAATTTGAGCAATCGCACCGGATCCTGCCAGTCTTAAAAGCTATTGATGCGTTAAACCTCACTGCCAAGGTTACTGGTCCGCTCGCTGCTGCCAAGATCACCTCTATTACTGCGATGTCAACCATTTCCGATCTTCCAGAGGGTATCTTTGAGTCTGCGCCAACTATACGAACTACAGCCTACGATGACTGGGAGTCGTCTCATACGACGATCAATGTCGGAGACCCTTACACTGCTAGTGTTCACCTCGTTGCTGTTCTCAACCCAGCAAGTGAACAAGGCCAAAAATGGGCTCCTATTCTGAAGGTTCTCTCAGAACTGGATGGTGTTTACTTGCGCATCTTCTTGAACCCGCGAGATAAGCTCGATGAACTTCCTGTCAAGCGATTTTACCGATATGTGCTGGAGTCAACCCCGTCGTTCGATGCTGCTGGAAAGGTGCGATCGCCTATAGCGACATTCAAAGGTATCCCATCTGAAGCACTCCTCAATTTGGGAATGGATGTCCCGCCCGCCTGGCTTGTTGCCGCAAAGGAGTCGGTTCATGATCTGGACAACGTCAAACTAGGCTCGGTTAAGTCAGACATCGACGCAACGTATGAGTTGGAGAACATCCTGATTGAAGGCCACTCGAGGGATGGTCAAGGCAGCCCACCACGTGGTGTCCAGCTGACCCTAGGAACAGAGAAGGACCCGAACTTTGCAGACACTATCATTATGGCCAACATTGGCTATTTCCAGTTCAAGGCCAACCCTGGGTACTACAACATCCAGCTAAAGGAAGGACGCAGCTCCGAAATCAACACTATCCAGAGCGTCGGGGCCAAGGGTTTCAATGCAGTCCCGGGCGATGAAGGAACTGAAGTTGCGCTCATGGACTTCCAGGGTACCACACTGTACCCACGTGTGATCCGCAAGCCCGGTATGGAAAATGAGGACGTGCTCAAAGAAGCTGACAGTGGCAACGACTTCCTCTCGCGCGGCCTTAAGTTTGCCGAAGGACTCTTTGGCGGCTCGAAGACGGAGGTGAAGTCGTCTGCCGAAGAGCATGCCGAAATCAACATCTTCTCGGTCGCCAGCGGTCATCTCTACGAACGTATGCTGGATATCATGATGGTTTCGGTCATGAAGAACACCAAGCACACGGTCAAGTTCTGGTTCATCGAACAGTTTCTTTCGCCCTCGTTCAAGGAGTTTATCCCTCATCTGGCCGCCGAGTACGGGTTTAAGTACGAAATGGTGACTTACAAGTGGCCGCATTGGCTTCGCCAGCAGAAGGAGAAGCAACGTGAGATCTGGGGTTACAAGATCCTGTTCCTCGATGTTCTCTTCCCTCTGTCCCTGGACAAGGTCATTTTCGTCGACGCCGACCAGATCGTTCGCACTGATATGATCGACCTCGTCAACCTCGACCTGGAGGGTGCGCCTTACGGCTTCACGCCCATGTGCGACAGCCGGACGGAGATGGAAGGCTTCCGATTCTGGAAGCAGGGCTACTGGGCTAACTACCTCCGCGGCCTGCCCTACCACATTTCGGCGCTCTACGTGGTTGACCTGCGGCGGTTCCGCGAGCTCGCGGCCGGCGACCGTCTGCGCCAGACGTACCACACCTTGTCGGCCGATCCTAACTCCTTGAGCAACCTGGACCAAGACCTGCCCAACCACATGCAGTTCCAGATCCCGATCAAGAGTCTACCGCAGAACTGGCTCTGGTGCGAGACGTGGTGCAGCGACGAGAGCCAGAAGGAGGCGCGCACCATTGACCTCTGCAACAACCCGCAGACCAAGGAGCCCAAGCTGGACCGCGCCAGGAGACAGGTACCCGAGTGGACCGTGTACGATGACGAGATCGCCGCCGTCCACCGCCGCAGCAAGTTGGCGGGCGAGGGGACTGTCAAGGCTGGGGAGACGGCAGACGCTGCTGCGGATCAGAAGGTTCTCGGGGAGCAGAAGGGGGAGAGGACGTGGCTGTCGAGAAGAACCCCAAGAGTCGCCGGTTTGAGGAGGAGGCTGAGCCCACGGAGAGGGTCAAGGATGAGTTGTAGTGGGGATTTGTCACTTGGCAATTGTGTTTGTAGAAGAATATGCGTTTATAGAATCTACGAAGAGATGCATTTAAGCCAGCGAAGCTCTCGACAGCGCCTCTGTTATGGCAATTGGCTGCCAAAGTGCCGTCACTACTCCGCTCCCAGGATACCTAATGTAACTACGAGACAGCCAGCATACATCACGCATGTGGTTTAGCCGTCTTGATTTTGAATAAAACGAAGTCAGATAACATGAGACAAGCTACTTCTAGCTTTTGAGAAATCATCAGCTGAGATCCGACAAGCATACCAATCGTCAACAATAGTTCCGAAGCTTACTCTGCTGATCCCGATGCCTTTCTGTCGCCTTGGCCGTGAAGGCGTTTTGAGGGACCGGTGAAGCCTCCCACGGTAGCAAATCCCACCAATCCCACTGCAATCGCAAATGTCGCCTTGATACCAGACACGCACACCAAGAGTACGCTTTCTGCCAGCTCAGGCGTGAACGTGGTGCGAGTGTCGGTCATCCCCGCCGTCAATGACAACTTCCGGGTCGAGTGTTTCGGGCGCGTTCGACCGTAGGTGGATATGGTGCTGCGGGTCAAGGAGGATTGGACGGCGTCAAGACTGATGGCGCCTGCGGCACCCTTCAAGACTGGCAAGCAGTGGGGCGTTCAATCAGTATCAACATCATGTGTTGTGACGGAATATCAATAACAGGGGTATGGGCTCAATGCTACCAAGATTGAAACTTACAGAACAGAATACCCAACACGGTCGCGTTATTGCTTGAGGCCCGCATTGGCCTGCGCGATGTTAGTGTAGTCTATAAGGCGAAACTAAAGCCGGCGCCGACGAGGATCTGGCGATCGATTATATGCAGTGTCTTGACGGAGAGATGTGACGGGGATCTGGTAATTATCATCTGCCGAGTGTTCGCGAATGGACTTGGCGTCTGGTGAAACGTCTCTGCCTTTGACGCTCGTAGCAAGTCAATGGCACTGACCTGCCCGCAATGCAGGGGCTGACCTAATACTACAAATACGGTGCGCCATACAGTACTCAACTTTGATAAAGAATACTGGTTCACTGAACGTTTCACACTTTCGATGCTGTGATGTACTGAGTAGGTGAAGCAAAACTTATCATCTTGCATCCAGCCAATCTTCATCTATATCCAATGGGAAGGCAATCTTTTACTTCACGTTTGAATATCATCTAGCTCTACGCCACATCGAATTAACTTTGGCATCCCCTTGTAGGTTTTGGCAAATCTCCCGTAACAATATATGTGGCTGGTCGACTATTTTACGTCAGCATTGGGATGCATATGCCAATATCACTTCCTCTGACTGAAATATGGTAGACTTAGTACACTCTAGAAGAGATGCATATAAATCATTGAAGGTGTCTCCAGCTTTCCTACGACGTATCTGTCTGTTTCGTCGACCAAGCTACATATGAAGTCTCCATGAGCCCAATGAAAGTCAGCAGAGCAACACGCGACTCAAATCCACCCATATACATTTCTATCCCCCCCTGCCTTGGTTCACAATGGTTCATCGAGTTATCAAACCCTCCCCGACGCCTGACTTGGTATCCCTCGCTCGGGACGTATTACGTCAGACGGAAGAGATTACGAAGTACCTGGAGGGAAACGGCTTCTCTGTCCCTCTTTCGCTCCAGGGTCGACGGGCCCACTTGAAACCACGCAGTACCAGAGGCTGTACCGTAACCTGAAGTCTTCGCTAGAAGACCTCACTCTCTTGGCTGACGGGCCTAAGCGGTTCTGGCGCCAGCTTTGCGGTTTCAGTTGGGATCTGGGAGCATTTCAAGTTGCCCTAGACTCGGAGTTCTTCACCTTGATTCCGGCCGGTGCCAGTATCTCGATACAAGACCTGGCCAACAAGACCAGCGACTAAGTTGACCGAACTGAGCGCATCGTGCGTCAGTTGATCGCCTATGGCGTCTTTGCCGAGCACGAAGCGGGCATGGTATCTCACCCTCCCGCGTCTCTGGCTATGCAGGGTGAGGAATTTCGATGCTTTGTCCATTACTCGTTCGTCTCTGATTCCCCAAATCTGCATAGTCCATAATACGCCTGTACCATTCTAAACTTGGTTTTATAGAATGCGGGAAAGGCTCAAGTCGTCCGCCGCCAATGGGTTCTATCTTCAGTCCGGTTCAAGCGAAGAAGCAAACGGCAACCAGGACTCAATCGCAAAGCAACACGGGACAGGCGCTTACGAGCAAGTGGCAAAAGATCCCGAACATAGTGAGATTTTTGCCAGAGCCATGGCTGGATGGAAGAAGTGTAAGGTATCCCCTCAAATAGTACACATCTTGCCTGTCTCGAGAACCATGCTCAAGCCGACTGGGTTGCTCCTTTTCTGTCTGGCAGGTGGAGAGTGGATACTTATGGGTCTTTGTGAAGCACGTGCTAACTACTTGGAATACCTGACAGTGAATGTTCAGCATAATGATCTACTGCAGGATAGCTTCGATCGGGCAAACCGCAAAGGCACTGCAATCGATGTGGGAGGCTCCAATGGGCACATATCCAGGGACTTTGCTCGCGTAAGTCACATTATCTAACCTCGCTCACTCAGTACTTCCTGTGATACAGGGGCCATAGAGAAGATATAATGATAGCTAACAAATTGCTTCTGACGTAGCGTTATCCCCACTTGACATTCATCGTGCAAGACACCAACCGGGACATGCTCCGACAAGGCGCAGTGAAACTCACCGACGACATCCGCGACCGCGTGTCGTTCATGGAGCACAGCTTCTTCGAATCCCAGCCCCCTATCCAGGGGGTCAACGCGTGCGCCTTCCTGCTCCAGCAATGCGCTCACAACTGGGCGGGCCCCGACGTCGTCGCCATCTTCAAGGCGTTGGTCTCCGGCCTCGAGAGCGCCGGCACGGACACGCCGCTCCTGATCAACGAGATCATTCTGCCGGGGCGGGGCGAGTGGTCCCGACACCAGGAGAGGCTGGCGCGGCAGATGGACATCGCCATGATGGCTGTGCATGGGGCTAAGGAACGCACTCGGGCGGAACTTGAGGCACTGTTGAAGGAGGCGGATCCCCGGTATGAGATCCGGACCGTCTTTGACGATGGTCCATTGGGGGTGTTGGAGGTATATTTGACCCGGACCCATGCCAAAATGTAATTAGTAACGGAAGATTGGATGTCCCAAGACCACACTTCCCTTCCAAATAGTCATGTTTCACTAATCCTAAGTTTGACTCTGAGTTGTTGTGTGGATTATGGTATGCTTGTTTGAACTGAAGATGACTTCGTCTGGTAAATGGGCCATAAGAACACAAAATAAATACAGGTACCATCTATTGATCAGGTATCAATCGTACCGGGAACATATTTTAGTCAATCCTTGTCTTGCGATTTCTCTGCAAAACATTTACTGTACCTTATTTCGTTCTCGGTACCATGGTGTCATAGTCGCCTCGACCAGCAGGGCCCCTTGATACTACCTAGCCATTAGCTTGCGATGTTCTTGGGAGATGCTGTCGGCGGCAATCGTGTTGATGTAGGTTGCCCGAAGGCCCAGTTCGAGGTCGTCGATGACGGTACCCTCTTGCCAAGTTCCATTACGGGCCAGACCATTCTCAAATCGTTGTAATGCTGTTATGATGGAGACGAACAGAACGCACAGAAAACATCGATAATGGAACCTTTGAGATTCTGACCTGGCAACTGGGCCGGTGTGAGATGGAGGGTTGCAGGAATGGAGACTTGACGTCCAGTATGGTATGTAAGCGCTAGTCTTGACCCAGCCCTGAAGGCCGGCGCACCCCCCGTGCATGCCATGTATGTATGTATGTCGTAAACCACGCACACGCATCAGCCGATGACCAATATTCTATTGCCGGCCTGTTGCCCTTCTTCAATGCACGGGATAGCCCCCAGTAGTGGGGTTTTATCCGGGAGCATCAGCCTCAGCCTACAGCATGTAGCATTTGGGATTATTACATGCAGCTGAACCAAAACCCAACACAGTGGCGCCACTAAGAGCCTGCTCATTTGCCCTGGCCAATAGAATTGCGTTTCCATCCACCCTTTTGACTGAGTGTGCCAATAAGCAATGCAACAAAGAGGGGGTTGTGAGCAGCAGAGTTGGAGCGTGTAGTATTTTACCGATCGTTATGTCTCAAGCGACCCAGGTGCGAGCAACACGAACAGTGCATAATATTAACGGCGTACTCCGTAGCCATAGCAAGAAGCGGGGAAAAGAAAAGACAGAATTAGGAGATGAGCTTCTTAGAGCCTCATAAAGCTTGGCTCTAAATATAGCCTGGTCCAAGGTGCCATATCGTAATCCCTGCCCTGCCCGATGTATGTCTTATCACGCCATTTCCCCGTCCAATACAGGGTTCATATCAGCCCCCAATGATCTTCCAGCCTCTTGCGGAAGGAGATTCGTTGCACACCGAATCTAAAGCGGTTCACGACGATCCTAGGGTCACCGATATGGCGGACATGACTGCATAACATGCAGCCTTCTCCGAGGACTGTGCAAGGATCTCAATTTCTTGTCCCCGTCTACCTTAATGTGCGGCTGAACCCCTGTGTGCATGTTGTAACTGATGTAGTGTATTGCGTCGTATTATAAATGCACCGCCAGTCTCTAGGCCAGCTTGCTCGGCATTCATCGAGACTGCTACACAAAACCGTACGTTCCTTGTGCTTCCGGCTCTCACTTTTCAATTTGCGCTCATCAAGACAGCGTTGTTCCTGTTGTGGGCGGAAAGACTGTCCACACCCGTCGCTTATTCACTATGTCCGCAGAGCCGGGTAACAGGGACTCGTCGCCGCCTGCCCGTGTGAGGCCCGGGACATGTCTTAGCACGGAAGAGCCACATGACATAAGCGATCATTTGCTGCATTATCTCGGTTGCCTCACATATAATGAACGCGAAAAGCTATTTGATGAAAACAACGAGATCTGGGAAGAGGAGATTAGTCACTTCAAAGAGCTAGATGCCACTTTCCAGGACTCAGACCCCCGACCAAAGTTCTCACCCGAACAACGCGTGCGAAAGAAGCGAGAGGCTTGGAAAGCAGACTGCGAAAAAGAGCTCACCCGAGTGAGAATCTTACGTGAGGCCATCCGGACCGACAAACATGATCGCCATTTGGATGAATCGATTAGAGCCAGCTCGAAGAGGTGGATGGACCACAAAGGCCACCGAGGGCGCCCACCAACTAACGAAATTCTTGACACTCCCAAGTATAACCTGGAGAGAGATATCAGCGTTCCCATCATCCAGTACAAGCTGAGGGGCGAAGTCAATGGAGCTGCCAGCAGTGAGGACGACCGAGGTTGGGAAAAGGAGGCAAACCCAGAACAGCGAGTATGGGGCGACTTTCCGGACCAGAAGACGAAGTTGGATGTCTTGAAAACAGACCCCACTGTGAATCTGCTGCACCAGGATCGATATCCTGATCGAATCAAGTACTTCCATTTGCCCTCGAACAATATGATAGTGAGTCGGCCCTGACATACATTGGAATGACGCAGCGGCTAACTATTCTGGCAGTGGGCTGAGGTAACTAAGCAGATTGTGCTATTCAATCAAAAATTACAGGTTTCTAACTGTGCTGATACAGAATGCATTGTCCCGGTACTTTGGGGAGGAGCGTCCCGATCGCCATGCTATACGAAGAGAGCTAAAGAGAAACCCGAAGACCCGGGCCTACATGCTGCTTCGCGATCCGTTTTGGCGAAGTCAGCTGCACGGAGGACAGAAGGCACCGCCACATGCCAGACATATGGAGCCTATGTGTATTACAGCATCATCAGGTAAGTCTGTGCAGAGATGGCATTCTTGAATAATGAGGGCTAAGTACCATCTAGAAGTAAATGCGACGGGCGCTTCTCCCGAGAATATGGTGTTATTTGTAAGCCACACCTTCAGCCCCAATGCCCTCGAGCCATCTACTGAAGCACCTAGATGCCCTTCCTTCATTGGGAGACAAGTAGACAGCGTGAGAAATCGGCGCGCACGATCACGCAGACAGTGGAACGCAGCAAAAGAGAGGACAAGGAGTATCTGAATCGTATGAAGGAGAAACGCATAGAGAAGCATCGCATTGCCTGTGATGTCGCTGATCCGGCCCCTGTCAGACCCCAGATCTCCGCATCACCCAAAAGGAGCGACATCAGGATCGATTCTTTCCCGGACACTGTCCCCCAGAGATACTTCAAAGATGCATTACGCTTTGAAGAGAACTACCGTCTCAGGATCGAGAAACCACTCGGACATTATCTGCTGGACGCTGCCAGGCTATTCGAAGGCATGTCCAACTACCGTGACAAGAAGCTGCTAGAGAAGTACACGAGTGGGGATACGCCTCTCCACCCCCGCCGGACTCTGGACCAGGCGTACCATTGGAAGCTAAACACGACCAAGAAGCGAGACAGAGACCAGGTAGTCTACCGGGCCACCACGATCCCGTCTGAAAAGTACCACATTTACCACCGAACGGAGGGGATGTGGCCCAAGCACAAGGATTTTAATATCGAGGGAGACTGCGATGAATGCACTTCGCGCATCAAGAAGGTTTCGCGGGTCGTTATGGTCGACCAGCTCTGGATGTGGGTCCTAGACAAGAAGACCATCATCACGTGCTTTCCCAAACGATATGGAGTCAATAAGCAAGATTCATCTGGAGTCCATAAGTCTATTAGACGGCGGCTCGAAGCGAACCCTCAAATCAGGACCGTGTTCGACCTGGGTCTGATCATCTTCGACGAATGTTCAAACGTCTTTTTCGACCGCACCAGTGTCGATCCGAGCCAACCTGCGGTCATTGACATATTTTCAAAGGCCATCGGGAACGTGGTACGTATCTCCATAACACTTTACTTTTTTTTCCAGACAGTATTGACCCCTATGGCCAAAAGATGCATCAGCAAACGGCGTCATTCGACCGTCTTTGGAAGTGGACCGAGCTCGCGACCAAGGCGTATAGGTCCAAGAACTTGGTGTCTTCGCATTTTGAGATCCCACTACTGGATATCAATCCCGAGGGGAAACTACAGCGCGAGATCAAGGATATCATCGAGGAGCTGGACATTATGCTCCACATCACCACGTGCCACCGCCGGATTCTGAAGCAATACAAAGACAACGCGGAGAACATGCTCGACCCGTACGGTGACTGTGGACGCGCACACTCAAAGATGGACACAAGCCTGTCTCTACACAACCGATCTCTCCGCCGGCACAGGGAACTCACTGAGAATCTCAAGCGTCAACGGGAAAAGACTGAGCAAGCCCAGAAACAGTCGAATGAGGAAGCATTGAAGAAGAGTCAGATGGAAGAGAAGAAGTTGTTGGAGAAAAAGGAGAAGTGCGACGAACGTCAAGACTACACCTGGTTCATGCTGAAGGCCGAAGAGCTCAGTGAGCTAGTCGAAGGCCGCATTACGGAGCTATGCGAGCTACGAGCGAGCGCTGTGAGCACGGCCGACAGTGTAAGCCGAAACTAATCCTACACGCAAGACTTGGACACTGACTAATACCTTTCGTTACAGGTCAAGGACCTTCTTGAGCTGAAACAACAGCAAGCGGGAGTGGTACAGGCATGGCAGGCCGTCAACCAAGCTTCCGAGACCATCAAACAAGGTCGCTCGATCATGATGTTCACCCTGGTGACCATTGTATTCGTACGCAAATTACTTCTTTCACCCTCTTTCGCATACCTGCTGACAGAAAACAGCTTCCCCTGTCCTTCATGTCCAGCATCTTTGGCATGAACAACCAGGAGTTCTCCGGTGGCGGCTGGGATATCCGGGACGAGTTACGGCTGATGTGTAAGTTCTCAAGAAGCCTACAACATCTTCCCTTTTACCCGCGCTAACATAATTTAGTCCCCGTATCGGCAGCAGTAATCTTGGTCAGTCTCTTCTGGGCATACAGTAACTGGTCTCGCGTCGCTCTATGGGCCATTTACAAGCGAATGACCACGTGGCTTGTCGTCAAAACCAGGGTTTTCGACCTCTGGCTTAGATTTAGCAAGCCTGAGAAAAACATGATTGAAGACGCGAATAGAGTAACGGAGGAGTTGCTCAACAAGGCGAGGAATGAAAGATACAGACGGAATAGAGAGGATAGGGAGGCGAAAGAAAGGAAGACAGAGGAGAAGGAGGCAAAAGAGGCCGCTGAGGCTTTGCACCACACCCACGGTCCTGGAGGAACGCCAGTCACCATCCTGGGGCAGGAAAGGCGGGAGTATCAAAACGGCAAGTCTATTGATGTGGAGATGGCATTACCCTCCCACCGGGACTGAGAATGCCCCTTTGTTATATCTATAGTAACTATGAATTAAGGGTGATATAGCTAAGTAAGGTTTTATTATTAGGTTTTTAATCTCTTTTATTATTTAACATTGTAATTTAATTCTTTTTATTTTATATTGTAATTAATAAATAAAAACCTTTTTTATTTATTATATATTATATAAATTTATATATTTATAAAAACCTTTTTAAGTATTTAATTACCTTTATTATATTTTTTAATAAATAATGTTTTTAATAACGTACCCTACGGTCCAATTTCCTATACGGTCCAATTTCCTACTTTCTTAAACGTCGTATAACAATATATAATTAATTCTATTATAACGCTTAAAATTAATTAAAACTATTTAGAATTATCTTTATTAAATACTTCTACGTTATTTTAATAGGTACGCGTATTATACCCGGGCTCCCTATAGATTCTATAGCGTCGCGAGCGCGTCTTAAACTTTTTCGTATAACTATTATTCCGGCGCGATTTATCCTATAATTATCTATTAACGTCCCTTTAAAATTATAAGTCTTCTTTAATTTATATATAAAGTAATCCTCTATCTTATAACCGTTTCTTTTTTATATAGCGGCGTCGGTTAAATATTTTATTTATTTCTTATAATACGTTTACTTTACCCTTTAAAAAAGCGAGCTAGTATATAACTTACGTTATACCTTTCGTAATTTAATTAAACCTAATTAAAATAAACGTTAGAAAGCTATTTTAATACCGTACGATACGGTTCCGAACGTATTCGGTTTAGGATTAAGCTTTAATCGGGTTATTTAAGGTCTTTAATTCCTAAGGGATAGGTAGGCCGGAAAACGTCCTTAGAGGTATAGGAGTATATAGCTTTATATTTAATTATAAAATAATATATTCCGGATCGTATAAGATAAGTCCTATCCCTTAAAAACCTCCTTATATATTTAAGACGGTAAAAGTCGTTTAAAACGCTTTTAAAAACGTTAATAAGAAGTCTTCCTTTAAAATATAAATAATATATATTTATATAAAACCTTTAATTTCTTTCTTATATAACCTCTTTAATATATAAAAATAGCCGACATTAAAAGGTTAAAGCTTATATAATAAATAAGAAGGTATATAAAGTATAATAATCGAGTTCTCTTTATAATAAAGCTCGAAAGTTATTAAATAATAGTTTTTATAGCCGTTAAAGATTAATAAGTAATAAATACCTTTTATACGAGACTTCGTATATTTATTAAAATATTAAATTTAGTCTTTATCTCTTTTATTCGTAGTTTAATTATTTTTAATAATTATAATTATCTAATCCTTCGGTAATAGGCTGTTTTCGTATTAAGAAGAGAGGTAAGTTTTCCCGGTAAAGATAATATACGGAGGGATAGCGTAATTAAATAATACGACGCTTTAAATAATTATAACCTATTCCCGGTTCCCTTATTATATTACCTTAGGCCTTCCGCGTCGATTAAAGGTAGTTATAATTATTTCGGACGAGATTTAACTTATAAAAAAGCCGGTCTTATCGAAGTTATAAATATCCTCCTTTTAAATCCTATATTTATTAATTATATTCTATATAAAGGTAAACCACGCGCGATATATATCTAGATCTTTATAAAGGACCCTTTAATAATCGATTCTTCGATTAAAACGCGTCCGGAGGTTTAATTATCGTCGTATAAAGCTCGAGGCTTAATTAACACTAACGCGTCCTACGTCGCGTTAACCGAGTAATCGATTCGTTATATCTTCGATGCTATTTATATAAAGAGGAAATGATCGTGAATTTAAATTAATTATATACTTTATAATTACTTCCTCCTCGAGAATAATAAGCTTTTACGTTAATAATCGAATATTAGATTTTAAAGTTATATCACGCCGACGATTAGAAAGGGTCTTTTATAGAATATCGTATATTTTAATTGTACGTTATATATTTAATTTTAAATCGTTTTAAAGCGTTTATAATGTTAAAATAACGTTACTTTCTTTCTAAGAGCCGACTATAATAATGTAATAGAAGAACGCGGTAAAAGTAAAGCGTTACGCGAAAATGTAAGAAAGTTGGAAATTGGACCGTATAGGAAATTAGACCGTGGGGTACGTTATATTATTTTTAATAATTATTAAATTACTTTTAAATAAATAAACTTTTTTTATAATTATAATATTTAATTTTAAAATAAAGTAATATATAATTAATTATATAATTGTTAATTTTCTTATTTCTTAATACTTTAATCGAGTTAATTAATTTAAACCTTTTACTTTTTAATAATTATAATTCTTAAAAAGCCGGCTCACTACCCTGTAAGATCGTGGAGTAGGGATCGATCTCACCCTGCCGCTACGACGTTATAAAAAGTAAGCCAGCCCGAGCGGAGCTTTTCATGTAGCCAGGACAGCTAAGGCTTCAATATGCTTGGCATTCCTTCATTTTCGTGACTCAGCCCTGGCTTGGCATGGCTAGTAGATGTACGGTTTGGTGGATATACAATGTGTGTAAGCCGGGGCGGCTGAGAAGGTGGGTAAGCATTGCAATATTCTTATCAGAGCCACCATCACCATTCCAACTCATATTGTATGTTGTCATCAGAGTTCCACTCGAAGCAAACGTTGGCTGGTTCTTTATAAAGTCCAGCAACCCCCGAAATCATGGCTCTCTACATGGAAGCAGCGCTCGCACTGGTACGTTCCCGTGTGCACCTCCCACAGTCGCACGTAAAGAGGAAATACCGGTCCAAGAGCTCTTGCCGAGCTTCCAGCGACCGCCGTTCCTCCAAGTCGAAGTAGGCAATGCAACACTCTTCTCCAGGAAGAATGTCTCGCGTCGCGTACATGAGCATTCGGCTGTCGCTGTCGGGACCATGCATAACCTAGAAAAAAGAAGAGTGAGCTAGGGGTCAAGTCGGAATATTGGTGAAAATAATGCACCAAAAGGGCGACGTAGATAAGTAATGCCTGAAGGAAGAAAGTTCTTCACCTACATTTGGTAAGCACGAGTGGTTGATTAGAGTGGCACCGGTGTAGAATCCAATTCCATACGGAGTGCCTCTTCCAGGCTTTCCTTGATGAGATTTGGCTCCGCTGTGGCCATTGTCAATTCCACCCTCGCTGGCAGGTACGGGGAACACCCCCGTTGGCTTGGGGTATAGTGCGAAGCTGTTTGTCTCTTCTTTGCAGATAAGGTCGACAATTGATGGCACATCCAGATCGAGTGCTGCAGAGGAGGCCGAACCAGAAGTGGAAATCGAGAAAGGTTGCGAGGCGAGGTAGGTAGAGGCTAGAGTAGACCAATATTCCATGCGTTGAGGGTGGACCTTGTCCCGATTAGAAAGCAGAGTGTGCTCTACTGTGGCCCAGGTGTTGTCGCCCAAAGGAGCTTCAACGTCCTTGCGGGCCGTCGACTCAGTTTCGATAGGACTCTTCGGTGTGTCTTGACCTGCTTTCCCCTCAGGGTCAGATCCCGTGAGCTCCACCCAACGCCGAGCAAGAATTCGTGCGACCAGCCACAACATGTTGAAGATGTACGTTCCGTGTTGTTTCAAAATTTCGTCGGCGTGGGCGGCCAGCCACGAGCACTCGAGAGAATGGCGTTTCTCGTCCAGCGCTCGGCAGTCGGCGTCGCACCAAGCCACTTCGGCATGGCAGTGGCAATGAAAAGCCCTCTCGGCTTCACCTGATTCTTCGTTGTCCTTAGCGTTGCCTACGATGCTTCCGCGCGGTATGCGCCGATTGCACTCAGGTCTGCTGCACGGTACCCAATCTCCCGGCGCCGGGTCAATCGATGGCACGCACGCGTACGGAGTGTCCACGATCAGCAGCGTGCCGGCGCGAATGTGTGTTGTTGTGCAAACGGTCGTGCCTTTGTGTGGGTCTGAGCGGATGGTCAAGGACGGGTGGGCAAAGACATCCAGTCGGCCGCCATCGGTAATGCTAGTAGGGAGACCCCCCCCAATTGGTGCCAAAGTCGGGTCGTTGGGAGACGATCATGTTTCGGTACTCCATCATCCCGAGGTCTTCATCACGGTTACTTTCAGGGCGGCCAATGCGATGATGCCGCGCCTGATTAGTGCTGTCGCCGGCGTTGACGTTGACAGCAAGGCCGCATCGCTCAAGAAGGTCCACCATGTCTTCAATCTTGTAGAGATTGACCGAGTAGAACATGTCCTCTACCACACCCTTCTCCATGTCGATGACAAGTTCTCGTGCGACAAGTTTGTCCGTCTCGACGCTGAGCTCCCGCTCCCGGCAGGCGAGAAGCTTTCGGTCGTTGACACCATGGATAGGGGACAAAGACGAGTCGTTGGCCAACAGGGCTGCCGTCTCTCGCCCGTCGATCCACTCCCAGCTCCGGTCTTTGACGCTGTCGACCAGCTCATCTGCGTCCGGCAAGTCCAACAAGAACACACCACCAGGCTTCAAGACTCGATACACTTCCTGGAGGGTTTTCACATCGTCCGTCTTGTCTCCGTAGCCCAGTGAGTTTCCCATCAGAATCACGATGTCGAAGCTCCCTGACTCAGCGGGCACGTGATCGGCGCGGCCAGTGGTGAACGTCACATTGTCGTCGAAGCCCGCAGTACGAGCCCGTCCTCGGGCTAGGTCGACGAGGAAGGAACTTTGATCATGTCCATGGAACTGTGCGTCTGGGAGTTGCTGTGCTAGGTAGATAGTGTGGCGGCCCTGACCACAGCACAAATCTAGTAGCTGAAGTGGTGTGACACCACTGGTCCCTTCCTTTCCCTTGGACTGGCTCAGTGCCTTGACAAGTGGATGGTTCAGTATAGCAACACACTCGGATTCCGTGATAGAAGGGTTCTCCACCACGTCCCCATCGGTACGAAGATACGTCTCTTGAAAACTGGAAGCCCACCAGTCGGGTTTGACGTGTGGTGAGATCGAATCGACTCGGCCAAGGATCGATGAGGATGTGACAGACATAGTGGGCTTATGTAAGATGTAAGAGAGACCAAAGCTCTCAAGTTTTGTTCACGTAAGCAAGCAACAAGGTGTGGCGTCCTTGGAGATTTGTAGCGGTCGATAGCAAGGTTTCTGTTCTCCAAATGAAGCTTCTCCTGTCTACTCCAGGGCGGCATATTTATATCGCCATAGATACATTCTATTAGAGGGGTAAAGTCCTAGTATCCTAGTCTACCCCTCGAATATCTTGGACATACAACATATCCAACCAAAACGATGCGTGGTAGGTATTCCATGTTGACCCACCTAACGACTGGCTCACTCTTCTCAGATGCAAATGGTCGGAACAGGTTCCCGAAAACATGATTGGTGGATCACGTTCTCTGTGTGAGCAGCGGCCGTTAATCAAGACTCTCCATCGGCGGTGCATCATTGCTTCTGCATAAAGCCGCACTCGTGGTCTGGTGGCTGCATCAATTCGACCAATCATCATGCAGATACTACCTCGCACTCAAGACGCCCGGTCAAAAGGGCTATGGTGTCGTTGCACTCGGAGATCGAGGTAGCAAGCACCGGCCCAAACTCCATCCCCACATGACGGACACTTCCGAACCCTTAATAGCCGGCAACGCCATAACAACATGTGCGCAATTACATGCCATATCTCTAGATAACTATCAATGTGTGGTTACCTTGCCTTTTTTATTTAAAACCGATTCACTCCCCTGCTGTGGGGGCAGTATTTAATCTACGTTTAATGACGACATGTCTCCTGCAGCTCTTGGCAGTTTTCTCACCGGCCGAAACCTGCAGCCAATCGACTGCAGCCAGTAGCCCATGCCACCCATCTCGGTGAGCCCTTTCTCAAACGGGCATGCAGGCGAATCACAATGGTGACAGGGATGGTAATTACGCGGTGTGGTAGCATCTGATCTGAGCTGCATGACATCTTTGTCTTCCGCAATACGGTTTCTGCCATCGTCCATTTCGTGTGATCAGTTTGTTTATGTACTTACTCAATTGCGCGATTCCAACTTTTTCCCCCTTACACATATACCACTTGTTTCTTTTTGAATATACCATGATACCATGCCACAACTTGTTCCCACCCACGTGGGTGTCCTCATCGCAGCGTGCGTATCAATGTGGGCAGTCAACTGCGGTAAGACAAGCCCGCGTTTCATTTCAAGCCCCATCTCTCCGTTACATATATCCACCCATCATACTAATCAATACTTTGGGGGATCAACAGTCTACGATCTGCCCAGCTCTCTCTCGGAGCCGCTGCGCTCGCATCTGTCCCTTTCCGAACCCCGGTTCGCGTACCTCATATCCCTGCTGTTTACGGTCTACTCGGCGCCCAACATGGTCCTGCCCTTCTTCTCGGGACCCTTGACTCTGCACTTCGGGGAGCGACAGGTGTGGCGCATGACGGCGGCCTGCCTGGTCCTCGGGCAGGTGATATGCGCCTTCGGCATCCAGACGCGGCAGGTCTGGATGCTGGTCCTCGGGCGCGTGGTCGTGGGGCTCGGCGGCGAGATCATCGGGGTGCTTAGCTATGATGTTGTGACCCGTTGGTATTCGTACGTATTGCGTATCTCGCGAAACTCCTTTTTTTAATTAATCAACTTCGGGCTTTCGCAGCAGCGGCGGATTTACTTGAATCAACAAGCCCTTGCTGACAGATGGACATTTGATGGGGGGTAGAGACAAGAGGCTCTCGCTAGCCCTAGCCATGGCCCTCGGTGTCCCGCGCCTCGGCGCCGTGGCCAACGCCGCCGTGCTACCGGCCCTCGTGCAGCGCTACGGTGTACCGGCTGCGACATGGGCATTCGGCCTAGTTCCACTCTCTCTCACTGTGCTGAGCGCCCTCTACATGGCCCCCTTGTTGGGCGAAGCCGCCGCCGATCCGGGGTCTCCGTTCGCCGCCGGCGCCAGCCTGGCGTATGTCCGGCATCTGTCGCGCGCGTATTGGAAGTTGGCGTGCATTTGTGTCACGGGCTACGCTTGCATGAACTCGTTTGGCAACAGTGCCCAGCGCTTCCTGGCGGCTTGGTACTTTGGTGGGGATCAAGTGGCCGCTGGAAAGAGCTTAAGGTATGTTAAGTACATAATTGGGTACCCCGGATAGTTAGGACACGGGTATCGGCTGATCTGATAACTCCTCATTAAAGCTTCAGCTACTTCATCGCCGCTGCGTTTGTTCCTTTTACCGGCGTCATCTTGGAGATGCCTTGGTTCAGCATCCCCGGCTGTCTGATGTTATCCAGCGGGGTGATGGGAGTGTCTCATCTCGCCCTTTACCTACATGTGTTCGGTGCTGCCGTGCCATTGTTCTCCCTCGGCACCGCCAATGCTTTGTTCGGCACCGCGTACTGGGCCGGCGTCGCGCGCACTCTTCTAGTCGCCACACGTACGTCCAAGCCCCCTTCCTCCCCGGCCACCCCCACAGACCAATCGCCGTTGTTATTCGGCTCGGAGGAGCTCTACCAACAACCGCCTATTATAACCGCCCCCACGACGATGAAAACCCCCAGCCTGACAACCTAGAAGGCCTGACGACGACCGGGTTCGGGATAGCCACGAGCTTGCTGAACACGAGCTGCGCAATCGCGCCAATCATCCTTGCGGGCGTCGAGGACAGAACCAACCAGTCAAGACCGCCGTCAACCAATCCAAATCTACAATTAGCTGTTAGATAGGAGAGCCCAGGACTCCTGGTGCTGACGACTGGCAGACAACACCCGTTTACTGATGGCCGCCGCCTCGAACTTCTTCTTCTCCGCCGCCAACATTGCCAGCCGCTTGTGGTACGCCCGCAGGTTGCTCTCGTAAAACTCCGCCTCCTCCTTCGTTCGGCGCAGCGGGAACCGCACCGAGAACGAAAGAACACTCCGCAGCGGCGACAACTTGAGCTCGATGACGGACCCCTCCTCGAGGGTCTTCCGCCCGCTCCTTTGTTCTGCGGACGCGGAGAGCGGTCCCCCGTCGCCGACGGGTATGAGGTGTTCCCCGTCCACGAGGGTGCCGTAGGCCGAGTGGTCCTGGAGCACGGGCACGCCCGTCGCCTCGTCGAGGAATATGCGGAAGTGCTCCAGGCTGACCATGGGGTCTCTGTCCAGCGACTTGGTGCCAACAAAAGGTATATCGCAGCGGTCCGGGTGGCGGCCGAACTTGAAGCCCTTGAGCGGGTCCCTCAGGCGCGAGGAGAGACGCAAGGCGATGGCGTGGGCGGGGGCTGTCCCTCGGCTTCGTCATCGTATTGCGGTCTCTTGAGTACGTGTTTCGAAACGGATCTGGGCTCTGTGGCAAGGTGGGCCACACATTGGCGGGCGGCGGAGGATCGGGGGACGAGGAAGCAAACTATGTCGGGCGAGGAAATGGTGTTCCAAGGTGTGGTATCATTGACGATACTCTGGTCCTCCGCCATTGTGGCAACCTGCGTTTTTCCAGGAGCTTGATCCCCTTGTCAATGTCTGAAAATCGTCTTTTGGTAGCTCGCTCGTCTTGGCATGAAGAACCGGCAACGGTCACGGTGATAAGGCTAAGTCAATTCAGATGAACTGCATATGCGCAGTCATCGTGACAAACTGTAGCAGGGAACATTATACTGTAATGTGCAAATAATTCAATATCTGAACTTGACATGTAAAATACTTGCTCAAATTGACTTTTACCAATCTTGGTTATTATATGTAGCGCCTCGGCAGTAGATAAACTTCTCAATGTCGCTCACTGGCCTACCATTTGCAACAGTGCAACCAGACAATTGGTGTTTAGAAGCGATGGCCGTCAAAAGTTATCAGGCACCCCACCACATCCGCATTCCACCCTCCCTCCAGTTTATGAATCTTTGAGTTAAGGGGTATCATGTATCGAGGTCGTTGAGCGATTCGGTCTCTTTGGCCTTGCGTATTGTCTCCTTGTTGCATCTTCCCCTATTTATATGTATGGAGATGCGCGCAATTAGTGGTCATTTATGGGGGTGCCCGCTTTGCTGGACAGTGATTTGCATTATTGATAACTAATACACATTATGTAGAAACCCCTTGATTCTCTGATCGTCTCATTGCGGCCAGATGTGTCATGTCATCTTTGGATTGAAACAATAAAATGATATGCTATAAAGAGGGGTATCAAAACTTTTCAAGTATCATCCTAGCGACATCCTTTAGCTTGTATCGGGCAGCCTCTACTTCCTTTGCTGAAGGTGGCATGCCGGTGAGGCTCGAGGTAGTCGGCCTCGTGGCAATCCTGGCCTCGAGAGTATCCTTAGCAGCCTGGGCGGCATTGATACAAGCGGTTGCCGCGTTGACCATGTCAGCAAGCGCGACAAGCTCCCTGGCCGGCAAGGCAGCAGGGGCGAAGCTGGCCAGAGTAGTTTGAGCCGGTTGCGCCGCATTTCCAGATGCGTTTATTTCCATGGATTCTGCGTTTCCATTTCCATCGTCAGATTCCGAGCCCGAGTCGTCATCATGATCTATACCTTGTGGGAATGAATCTTGATCAAAGTCGAAGTTGTCCGGCTCAAAGTCGGCATCATCTGGATCGTCGTCCTCGTTGTCAGCAAACGTCGGCTGGGAAGCAGGCACAGTAGGATGTAGTGCCGCCCTTGTAGTTCTCCGTGTCGCATTTTGGAGTGCCGCATCAGGGCTACTAGATTCTCGACTGATAGAAGTATCACCACTGGTAGCGTTACTAACGGGATTTTGACTGGCTTTCTGTGCAGCTTTAGGAGCGGTGTTCGCGCCGGTCGATCGCCTGCCACGGCCAGGACCTGGCGAGTCGGAGATCAGCTCGGGAGTCAGTTCTGTCATCAGCTTCATGGTCTGGTCTTTCCGTTTCTCCAGAATCTGCGGCTCGTTCATCTTGTGCTTGACCCATTCGGCGGGGTTGTCGAGACCCAATTCCCGTGCATACTGCGTGAACTCCTTCTCTTGTTGGTTCTTGGCCTGGCGCTGGGCATTGTGGCGCGCATTCCTCCGCCGCGACGTCAGGTCGAGTTCACGCAGTCCCCAAACCGTCTGGAGTCGGAGGATCGTTTTGGCGCCGTCCTTCAAGCTCATGCCGCGGCCGGCCATGATGGTAGCAATCTCCTCGGGCGTGAGACCTTGCTCCGACATGCGGGTGATTTCGACCTTGCGACGCTGCTGTCGGATCTGGTTGTTGAGGCGCAGATGGTCGGGCTTGAAGGGCTTGGTCTGCTTCCTAACGGCCTGTCACCAATACAGTCAGCGTCTTGTAGTGAGGAGTATTGCGACATGGTGGAGGGGGCTGGAAATTGCCTACCCGTTTGCGCAGACCCCATGTAATCCTCCAACGACTGATGGTCTTGTCCGTGACCTGGACGCCGCGCGCGTTCAGGGCGGCGGATATCTGCTCGCAGCTCTCTCCATTGCGCGTTCGTTCTTCGACCTCAAGTCGGAATTCGTCCGCCTTTGTTCTTCTCTTCTTACCGTCGGCCTCTTCGACTACGATGGCGTTGGTCCGGCCGGGCCCAGTCGGTGCTGCGCCATTGCTTTCGGTCGTCGCGGGAACAGTCGGAACATGTGTGGAAGACGACAAGGCTTGCGACGGAAGTTGTGGTTGGTAAGGGTGCGTCGCGAAAGCTTGAGAGGTCGCGAGTTGGTGGACTGGGTGGGTATGGTATTGGTGGGAATGACCGGGATTGGCGTCCATCATTACCCGTGGGGTGTCGATGGGCTCGGGGGTGGAACTTGGAATGGCTATCTCTCACTGTCAGAGCAGATTTGGTGTTGAGTGTGGGTTGAAGCTGAGATAAACTTGGGCTAGATTATGTGACTAAGCTTGGAGAGCGCCACAATCCAAGCCATAAATGGTCATGCAGGGGGTGGCGCAGGCTACCACCCAAATTTCAACTACATGGAAACTGTCATAGACATTTATCATTTTAGTCAGTTTGCTATGTTTCTATTGTCAATGTAATGGGGGTAGAATTATTCACAACGATCTCTTTAGGGTGCTAATAAGAGTTTCAATTCAAACTGTCAAGCCAGTTAAGGACTGCCATTCACTCACAAAGGAGCACTACAGGAATCCTTGCCCATTATGAGATTGGGACTAAAGTAATATTGTGTTTGGAGGTTAGACCATGAAGAGATCCAAGTGGATAATAATGCAATGCAGCACAGGCAGCTGACCCAGCATGTCATCGGTGCAAAGATGGCAAGGGGTGTTATACCATGTCTAACCCTTTATAAGGAAGTATAAAGCCTTAGTAGTACCAGGAGATTATCCTATATCAATAGAAATTGGTTAGCGAGGACGTATAATAAGTGCAACATAACTGTTATCGAGGACTTGTAATAGCTTAGCTGATAACGAGTGCTACCTACTAATACGTGTAAATTGAAGACTGTTATATCGCGGAAGAAACGGGGCTGATTGCTTTTTAACCGGTGTCCCTTGCTCTATGAATCTACTTCTTTCTTCCTTCCAGAATAATGCAACCTGCATCGCAAACCAACCAAGACTGAACAGTCATAGACCAGCAAAGAAAACGCGAGAATGGCTCCTCCCACCACTGCCACTACCTTCCTCGGTGGCGTCACTGCCGTCCCACCGGCCATCATCGAAGGCATCGGCACTACATTCGGCCCGTTCGTTGCTCACTTCGCCGAGACCCAGCTGAAGGCCTTCGTCAGCGGTTATCAGCACAACCCCCTGGCAACGATGACCCTGACCACCTGCCTCTACATACTGGTCAGCAACTCGTCCCTTGTAGATAGCCTCCCTGAGAAAATCACCGGTCTCGTCACATCCTCCATCGACATTTGGCAGACCGGCGACGTGGCCCTCGAGGTCAGCACATGGGCCATGATCCATATGTTCCTCCCCCGTCGCCCCCAGATTATGTTGGCCGGATCCGACAAGTCGCCGTACCTCAGCAGTGGGAAGGATAAGGACGGCAACCGTGGATTCGGCCTACTTGGGGCGAGCCACCGCAAGAAGAAGCAGAAGTCGGTCGTACAAGACCCCAGTGAGACCAAGTACTACTCCTGCAAGAACAACATCTGGACTCCGAGGGGGCTGCCGGTTCGATGGTACCTTGGGACAAAAAGCGTCTAGAGGTTGCTGCGTCAAGCGTGGACAGCACTTCTGCGTAACCACCCTTCCCATCCTCCCATCTCCATTGTCCACCCAGGTCGACGCTCCCCAGGGCGAGAACGGTGTCAACTATATCCACAGATCAGCGTCCGCTGACCTGGTTCTTCCGTGGTTGGCGCCCCTTTTTGATCCATATGCCCACCGACGCCGGCACGGAGGGACAAGAGCAGCGGCTGAGCATCAGCACCCTGGGTTTCTCCTGCCAGCCCATCATGGACTTTCTGGACGAGTGCCGCGCCTTGAGGTGCCCCAAAATCTGTTGAGCAGTTAGCACCACCACTATTCTGCGACATGGAAGAGATAGACTCCATTATCTCATCAGTTCCATATCTTCTGGAGTACCGGAAGCCGAAATGTTCTTTTGGGTGGATTGCAGGTCCCTCGAGAAATATGTAGTACGAGTGGGGTTGGTTCCAGCGGTTAGATAGAACTAAAAAACACCTGAGTACCCATTTTCTGCAGGCCGTAAACACAATCGTGATATGGTTTCAGTTCAGGCTTGTTACTTGCAGCACGTTTTTCTACTTTTGATTGGATGCTGAACGCAGCAGAAAGTGAGATTCCCATCACCCCCTTCTCCTGCAGAGCAACCTCAAGCTCTAGAAACCTTATGCCCACCCGGCACCCGCGTCTGAAACACCCCCTCGGGATCGTACTTGGCCGACACCTCCCTCAATCTGCCCACCACCTCCTCCCCATAACTCGCAAACGGCCTCTGGTCCGGACCCGAATAATTCAAGTACAACCAGCGCGTGCCCGCCCCGAGCCCCGCCGCAAACGCCTCGATGTCGCCAAACGCGGCGGCAATATGGGGGGCCGCCGCCGCGTGCAGCTCCGGCGTGTCGAACTCGGCCATGATCAGGAACATGACCGAGTCCTGCTCCTCGCTGCCCAGGCCCATGGTGTCGAGATTCTTGGCTTTCGATTGCTTTCCGATGTTGGCCAGCACGGGCTGGATGATGTACCCCAGCGAGAATTTGGCGTCGGTGGGGGCTAGGTCGCGGATGGTCTGCGTGAGCTGCGCGGAGCGCTCGTGGGTCTTGTGGATGACTCGGTCGTCGTTCTTGTAGCAGAGCGTCCGCCAGGCCGTGCTGTAATGAATCATGTCAGCTTCAGTACATAAAGTATTCCCATTTGTAGTGGGAACTTACTATTTCCCGTTCGGCACCTTGATGGAACTGGCAATCTTGTATATCGATGTGGGTCCCATCTGGGAGAAATTGGAAGGTACCTCCAGCGTCCTCTGGTACAGCTTCGAGTCCGCACCGCCGTCGACCTGCATCACGACGGCCATCCACGACACCTCATTTCTCGTCGACTCGTACGTCCAGAACAGCATGTAGGCCCCGTCGGGCTCCTCGGACGCTTGGCGCATGTAGTCCCCGTACGCGTCGATCAGGGCCGGGCCGGCCTCGTCCGAGTACATGGCGAAGCCGCCCCAGCACGTCTTGGCCGGGAAGGTCTCGAGGTCGAAGCGGGTGACGACGCCGAAGTTGTTGCCGCCGCCCTTGAGCGCGCGGAACAAATCGGCATTGTTGTCTTTGTCGGCCTCGACGACCCGGCCGTCGGCCAAGACCACCTCGTACCGCACCACCGAGTCGCAGGCCAGTCCCGTCCGGCAGTTGTGAAACGACAACCCCCCGCCTGTCAGGTATCCGCCCACGCCGACATCGCCCACGCGGCCGCCCGTGACCATGACCCCCCTCCTTCTCCACCACGGGGTACACGTCGTTCCACTTGGCGCCCGGTTCGACGGACGCCAGCTTGGTTTCCGGGTCGTACGTCGTCTTCTTGAAGCGACCCAGGTCGATGGTGACGCCATCGGCGATGTTGCTGGCGCCGGGCACCCACATGTGCCCGCCGCTGCGGATCGCGAACCGGGCCCCGGGTACTGCGACGATCGCCTTGACCGCCCGCGATACCTCGTCCGTGTTGCGCGGCTGCACGATGGCCCAGGGTTTCAGGCGGGCGCCGAGGGACCAGTAAGTGTCGTTGCGCATTCTGTACAGGGGCTTTTCGGCGAGGAGCAGGACATCACCAAGCCCTGCCTCCTGGAGGCTGGCGATCACGGATTCTCGGGTAGAAGCCATTGCGGAAAGGAAGATTTATCAAAGATGGTCAAGGGGGACTAGTAGGTTGAGCATGATGAGCCGGCAATAAATACCCATACGTGACATGAAGTCGGGTGCTGACTGATCAGGAGGGGCTCACAGGGTTGTACAAATGCAACGCCGCCGTTAAAACCAGACATTATTAATGGGGAATCTTTCATTAGCTCGTACGATAACACCAAGTTGCGGGTCTGCCGCGGTACACGAGGTTCTGGCCTTTTGCCCTGACTAAAAATATCCCCGTCCTCGTGGGATGGAAGAGCCGCATCTGTATAGGTAGCGATACGGGCGGACGCCCAAATGTCGAAGATGTAGGACCCGGCGCGCTGGTAGCGGAGCGCTGGTGGCGGTCGATGCAAGCAAAGTGATTGGCGTCAGCCAGGGCAGTACCTCATATTCGTCAACAAAGCCATTCTCTCTTCAACCGGCAATCTCAAAAAAATTCCCTCGCAGCTGAAACATCGTCGGGCTCTAGGCACAGAGGGGCGATACCACTTTCCAAAGGCTCAACTTTCAAGAGCCGGACCGCACCATGTCGTATTCCTGGTCTGGCAGCTTCACGCACGGGCGGCCAGCCAATGATGATCCGAGCATGTGTCCAGGTGGCGGCGGGGAACCGGGCCAAGGGTGGATGCCGCAGGTGCAAGAAGCGGATCCAGAATTCCAAGCTCGGCGAACGGGACAACTTTCTACCAATCCTTCGGCAAAGTATAGTGGCCCGGCGATTGACTATACCCAACAGGATAGCTATAACTGGATTTGCACCGACCCACCTGCCACGTCCTCCTTCTCGTTTGGACAGGAACAGCAGGGATTGATTGGCCAAGAGCAAGGCCCACCTAGTCTGCTGTTTGAGACGGACTTTTCGACGGAGCCTGGAAGATTATATCCTGCTAGCGCCCCGGTGCCGCCTCCTCCCGAGCCAATCGCGTCATTGCCGCAAAACCAGCGTATAGACTCCACAGATCCGAGCCCCTCGGACGTTCCTGACGCAGGGCCGGCGCCGGTTGATACCGCTTCAGCTTCTCCCAGTCCGCCTCAAGCGCTGAAGCTGGTCCCCGGCAGCGTGGATTGGCCGGAAGGTTTTTACTGGCCGCCGGAGCTGGAGCGCACATCCACCGGCGGGTCGGTTTTGGAAGCGGGGCTCCGTGGCCGAAGAGCTGGGGCGAACCTTCCAGAGTTACAAAGAGGGACGATACTTCCTTTTGTTTCTTCTTTCCAGCAGGCTTTGATTGGTATTGTTGACAAGATGTGAGCTTAGGCGGAGCAAGATCGTCTAGACTTTCAACATGCCGGGTGGATGGTCTTGACGGTCGGGAATCTTTCGTTCGCGCCCATGTCTGAGGAACCCCAGCGAGTATTGGATGTGGCGACTGGGACGGCCATACGGGCCGTGGAATATGGTACGCTTGACACAAACTTTGACTAATAATACCTTTCCTGTACACTACAGGTTTTCGCAGTACGAGAACTAAAGCGCCGTGTCCAGCCAAGCAGCATCCCAACACCACCGTAATCGGCACCGACCTCAGCTCCATCCAGCCCGCCAACGCGCCAATAAACTGCGAGTTCCTCAAAGACGACGCCGAGGCCGAGTGGGTCTTCTCGGACCCCTTCGACTACGTGCACATGCGGTTCATCTTCACATGCTTCAATGACCCGTTCAAGGTGTTCCGCTCCGCGTTCGACAACCTAAGACCTGGCGGCTGGATCGAGATACACGATACCGAGGCCCAGCACCAGCGGGTCGACGGATCTACTGAGGGCGAGTGCATAAGTTACTGCTGGCGCCACATGAACACATTTTCTGCGAGAGTTTTAGCTAGGTATTCGGTGCCTTGCTGATCTGTACGTGATTTTAGGTATGGCGCTGCGACGGTGGGAAGATGCCGTCATCGCCGGATCCGCCAGCATGGGTCGAGATACCCAAGTATCCCACCGCTACCGGGACTGGTTGGTCGAAGCCGGCTGTACGTGAAATGCAATTATGCCTTTTAAATCGCACATTCCAAAGAGGACAATATCATATGTTCCTCTATTCTGTAATTGTTTCTCACTAACGATGATGCCAAAAGTCGTCGACGTCGAAGAGAGGAAACTCATGTGGCCCTGCAACCTCTGGCCCTCGCACCCGCGGCTCCGGCGCGCCGGGCTCTACCAACAGAACAGCATCTGCGAGGGCAGCCTGCTGTCGGCCTGGAAAATGCTGCGGGCCGCGGGCCTCTCGCCCGTCGAGGCGCAAACGCTGATCGACGAGGCCAAGGCCGAGGTCCTGGACCAGAACAACCATATCTATCATACTGCGTGAGTTTTATATGCAATACCCTCAGGTGATGATTTTGTAGTTTTACAAACGATTGAAGGAGGAAAAGAAGTTGCAAATTCCAGACTAGGATCCGGTTAACAAAGCATGCTCATACCTGCCGAAAGTCCATGCTGACATCACTGCAAATTACTTTTAGTTACATCGTCACGGGAAGAAAGCCCACCCAATCAGAGATCAACAACCCCTAACGAGACTGCTCATGGGGAACTAAGATGGGAAAATGAAACGAGGCATTTCCTGTCCTTTTTTCTTTTCAGTGCCAAGAGATATGTATCATATCTCATCGCTTCCCAAAGTCTTGGAAGTAACGGTTAGATTACATGATGAGAAGGGAATGGCAGTTACTTAGCCGAGCCTGAGCTGATAGGTTGAACTTCTGGCGCCAACATCGGACACCAATATATCAATTCCTTTGTATGTACATATGCACCGAAAATGCTCTGGCCAGTGTTACCAGATTGGGATCCGATATTATCAAGTCACGGAGGGCACGGGCAAACGCGAGAAACTAGGATGGCAGTATTTGAAGGGAAATGCGTTGTATATTCTTGAAGTGTACTTGCAGCTAGTGAAACGCCTTGAAGTCCTTTTCTAGCCCCAACAACGAATAAAAGTAACACAACGCAAATATTTCCATCGGCGCTTTGCCCGGTCGGGCGAGCCCGAATAGATTGGCCGTAACGCTGTCTTCCCTTGGGGTGGTCAAATCTCCCCTCCGGTCCCTTGCCAAATTTGAGGACTCCGAATAAATTGGCCGTATCACTGTCTCCCCTTGGGGTGGTCATGCCATCGTTTTTCTATGCACACCTCCCAAGTTCGCCATTGTACCCGAGTAGATCTAGAGGACAAGCTCGGCGCTCTTAATCTCCCCACCAAACTGAGCGCACACGTTGTTGCCCGTGGAGCTGCCCAGCTTGTTGCCGCTGGCGTTGGTAGCGCTGAAGTAGTTGATCTGGGTGTTGTCCTTGTTGGAGCCGACGGAGATGGACATCGTGCCGCTGCCAGGGTTGTTCCAGATGGGTTGGCCACTGAGTAGGTAGAAGGAGCCCTGCGCAGTACCGCTGCAGTCCGAGGAAGTGTAGAGGGTGAGCATGGCGCCGGGAGAGTCGAAGCCAGCGGTGACCATGCCACCGGCGTTGACAGTCAGGCCGGGGGCGGGAACGCCGAGCACGGCGAGGCTGAAGAGGTTGGCGAAGACGAAGAGGACGGTCTTGAACATCTTGGCGGTGTAGGAAATTTGAATGTTGACTTGAGAAGTTGTCTTGAGTCTGGTGACAAATGTGGTGAAGAGGGTTGTGGTCTTGGTGGTATTGATCTGAGCGGAGGAATGTCAAAACCTTAAATATTTGATGTGGTTGGATTTCAAGACATGGAGTTGCAGAAATCGCGGCTGCTGAAAGACAGAAAGATGACGAAAGGAATTTGACTTACGTTGCAATCAAGAACCCCTGTTGAGTTTGTTTTGATTAGAGTGGTTTGTGCGAGTTGATGTTATGGGGGGATGTGTGACAGCAGAGGCTGCTTGATGATCAGTGGTGACTGGTGGTATGTAAGATCACTGGGTCTGGGATGGGTTGCGTATGCCGATGGAGTTCTGGAAAGGAAAGGATGCGCAAACTGTGGGAAGCCGGACCCTCTATTAATAGGAGAAAATTGGAAAGGAAACAATTGAATAGAAGAGACCATTGATTTTCATGCAACTGCCATCTGCCGTGAAAGACATGCATCTATCGACGTTGCATGGGCAAAGGAGGCAGTCACCATTTCGCTTCGTTTGCATTTTGACCGTTGGTTGATCTAATCATCGACGTCGGCTGGTTCATATGGCGCCCTGCATTCGCGAGCTGTCAAATGCTACCTGTAATAACAGCCAGACGGTCTTTGGAGTCGCGTCGCCATAATCCCTATTTGGTTCATCGTACTGCACGTTGGAAGTCTTGTATTGAAAATTACATGCGCTATGCATGTCTGATTGCTGGAGGACTGGATGGACAACGACTGACGGGTTAGGTGTGTTTTGTTTCGGGACGCACAAGGTCTGCAGGGGTCTGAGAAACAGCTGGTGGGGTCATTTGCACCCCCCCGCGAATTCTTCCACAGCTGCTTTTGATTGGCGTTACCTCAAATTCCAGACTGCTGAGGGAAGCTGCAAGGGGCAAGGGTCGAAGCTTCCTCAAGTAAATAGGCTTGCATTAGTGTGTACTCGCTCAATTGCGACAACTGTGTCGGACTCGCTGCTGCTGACTGCTCTCAATGCAGGCAGGTAGATCACCAGACTTCGAACAATTTCTCGATCATGAGCACATATGCCCGCCCACCTTCTTTTTGAGAAGATTGCAGTTCGCAGCACGCAAGTCAACCAACAACCAAGCTCCCTAAACATGCATACCCTAGACACGAGGCATAATGCAAGGTAGGCAATACGGCACTAGCCAGAAAGTCCTCTAGGCCATCGCGGGCGGCATCGCCCCAGAACCTTGAAACCCACGAACCAACGACGAAATTGGACATCGGATGACCCCCCCTGGCTACTGACCGTTACACTTCAGCTAATTTAGTTGTTCAACCTTATTACAACTCTACGAACGCCCCGCAACCAATCAACGTTCTTGCCGAACACCGCGACGGCGGGTGGGTTGTGCCAACGTCAATCCATGATTACATTGTCGTTCGTTTGCGAGATTCGAGATGCAAGGCATGTTGACAGGCTGACAGGGTTTGCGGGGCTAGCCCCCAAGCTGTTGGTCAGGGAGACACTGTCGGGGCCGAATGCGACCGTGCTTGATGATTGCCTTACATGCGTTGCCTCAAGTATCATGCTAGGTTTCAAGACACCATGACGCCTCGTATCGAGGGCGGGCTCTCTACATGATGTGACAGTAATAATTACAGTATGGTTTTCGCGATGACAAAGCAAATTGCGCCCCGATGCTATAGGGCAGCGCTGTCGGCAGGCATAGACGATTTTATTTTATTGGTGGCTTCTCCTTGCCTTCTAGCTGAAACTGTCGTCGAAGTGTATGACACCCTTGAGAAAAGTTTCCATTGAGCTAACGTCTCAACGAAAAGCCTTCAAATCATCCGACCTCCTTCCTCGCACTCCCTCATCTGTGAATAGAAATCATGACATAGATACTGGAGCATCTCCCTCGGAATTGATTTGTTAATTCAGTTCGCATCACGTGAGGGAAGTACGCTGTGATACATATGTTGTCCCGTGCTTCAAATACTTGAGAGGTCACGTTTCATGGCATCGGCAGCGACGTCGCTTGGGTTAGTGATCTTTGCTGGACCTTCATGAGGATATCCGTTGGTGTCTCACGGCATGCGGGGCTTTCCTGTGAGGCGCTATCTTTGGCCAGAGGATACTCGACAAGTAGCACAGCAGTTTACTACTCTCAGGCTGTTAACGCTTGGAATCTGCTTGACGAGCTTCTCTCAAGGTCCAACCCGCGGTATCTCTTCGTTGTGGTGTCATCACTCATGTTTCTTCTCTGCATTGCCTCCCAGACCAAATGCGCAAGGCGTGGAAGACATGTTGCGTTGGTCTATGGAATGATCTTGCTGAGAGTGTCGATTGACGCCTGGGTGTTGCGAGTATGGTCGGAATAGACCAACGCTTCTCCAAGCTTGGCGAGCATGCCATGCTGGTCGGAGACTGTGCACTTCGACCCCCATTTGACGCTGTGTTGTATATAGCTTGGGTGGCAGTCTCATATTCTGGCCAAGACCCTGGTTGCGTCACAATGCCAAGCGGATTCACGGGGTGCCAAAGTCCGGTGCTTACAAGAGCCAGACTCAGTATTCCGATGATTCGTCTCTCGCAACGGACCCCTTTGGGCGCTGCCTCACTTGCGCATTACAGCCAGGCAGCCATCTCCGCGCCGCTTTCCTCCCGTCAAAAGCCTTCTGCCCTTAGTTGTGTTGCATTTCCTCCCTCTTACAATGAGGCTCTTGATTCTAACACTTGCTTCTAGTATACTGGGTTTTTCTCTTGCCAAGCGCCGGGATGAGCTGCAGCAAGTTCTTCTGTCTCGTCCGGAACGCGCATTGCTCACAGTTGAGCTCAGGGTATGTCATCCCATCCCCCGTCTATCCGATCTTCTTCCGTCGCCCCGACTGGCGTTTATTAACTCGGCCAATGCCTGTAGGAACTCGTAGGCAATCCAATTGGCATCGTGGCCCTCGCGGCCGTAGGGACGCCGCCGCAACCCTTCCGGCTGTTAGTGGACCTTCTAGAGGGACCCTTCTTCCTGCCTGGCGCCGGCATCGAAGACGAAGAGGGTGGGACCCGGGATGACCTAAACCTATATTTCGCTAATGAGTCGACGACCTATGCATCAGGGGGCCATGAGAGGCTCCGACGTGAACACGGGGGAGTCTACTTCTGGGGCGAGCTGACCACGGACACATTCCGGATCGCGGGTCTCGATCTCTCGCGCCAGCCGTTTTTGCACGCGGACCGGTACGGTTCGGACTGGATCGATTTCTACATGGAATACAATGCCGTGTTAGGCCTCCGCACCCAGACGGCGGACGACTTCTCGCCGTTCCCTTCCCCGTGATCCCGCATATGGTCCAGCGACGGGGCACACTGGAGAAGAACCTGTTTGCCATATCCATCCCGAGCGAGGCGGCCGGGGCGTTGGGCGCGCTCACCTTCGGCGGTATCGACCCCGCCTGCACCTCGAGCCCCTTCCGCTCCGTCCCGCTCGTGGGGCACGACGGCGGCGCGGCGACCTGGTCGGTCCCGCTGCGGTCGCTCAGCTCACGTGGGCCAACGGGTCGGAGGACCCGCTCCACCAGGATTTTCCCGCCGGCGCGACAGCGGTCCTCACGACCGAATGGTTCGCGGCGGTGCCGCGGGCCTTCCGGTGGCGGTGGGCGCGGGACGTGGCGGTGGGCTGCGCCATCATGCACATGCACTGCGAAGTGGACTGCGCGCGGCGCGCCGGCATGCCGGATACGGTGGTCGGGCTCGGCGAGCACGAGTTCCGGGTCGCGGCGCGGCAGTACGCGAGGCCTATTATCCGGGCCCGGGACGGTCGCGAGCTCTGCTTGGTTAGTATGGTGGACGCGGAGCAGCTCCGGGACCCACGGGGTCCGCTGGGGGGCACGAATATGGTGTTTGGACTTTCGTTTCTTCGCGCTTTTTATAGGTCTGTGGTCCCTAGTTTAGTAGGATCTCGGGAGACTAACAGTTCTTCTCTTAGTGTCTTTGATTTGGACCAACGCGAGATCAGATGTACGTGATTTCGTGTTTTTCCTTGTCCGCATCATTCATGTCGGATGCTAACGTCTCTTTAGTAACAGAGAAGCTAGCAGTCTAGAGCTGAAATATCAAACTGGGGATTATGATTTGATTAGGTACTTGAATGATTACATTATTATACCTGTGGGTGTAGTATCCAAACTAGCTATTATCCGTACACCATTGTTTGCTACATTGCATCCTATCGTTTCCGCACGATGCACGTGATAGCAACGATCCCCACAATGTGAGACTCATCCCTTCTACAGCCAGGGTAATTACCGAACGACTGATTAGCTCAGTGTGACTTTAACCAGTACGGCCGTGCTGGTAACGGAAGTTGGTCGGCTTGACGACCGTTTTCTTGCAGTTGGGCGGAGCCGTCTGGCCCTCGAAGAGGCGGGCGATCCAGGCGCTCATGTAGCCCTGGCCGGCCTGGAAGCCGGGCCCGTGGCCGAGCTCGGGGACCAAGTAAAGCTCGACGCTGGACTGGGGGAAGGCGCCGCAGGTCTGGTTGAAGTCCCACTCGCAGTTCTCGGCGTAGGTGAGCGAGTCGGCCTCGCCCTGGACGATGAGCATGGGCGCGGCGAGGGGGTGGGGGCCGGCGCCGTTGTACTTGGTGAGCCACTCGTTGAACTGGGGGCTCGTGAGCCAGGCCGTGCTCTTGTAGGTCTCGGTCGCGGACATGTTGCCGAACAGGGCGGCGCCGGTGTCGAGGCAGCCCTGGTCGAGCAAGGGGAGGAGTCCCAGCGACTTCTCGGTCAGGATGTCCTCGAGCTTCAGCTCCGGGTAGATCTGCACCAGGTTCTGCAAGATGTAGATGGAGACGGGGGCGCCGAGCGGGCCGCCGTTGGCGAGCTCGATGGAGCGGGGGATCAGCTGGGTCGGTCGCAGGGCCGGGGAGCCGGCGACGGCGCCCAGGAACTTGCCGGCCTTGAGGAGCTCCTCCTGGCCCGGCATGGCGAGACGCTCGTTGGTGCGCCAGGCGGTCATACCGCCCTCGCTGTGTCCAGCGACAACCCACTCCTCGGATAGGAGGTGGCCGATGACCTTACGGGCAGCGACAAGGGAGTAGGCGACGTCGGCGGCGTGCATGTAACCGGCCTCGTAGTGGAATCCGGCCTTGATCTCGGTACCCTGGCCGGCGTAATCGGGAGCGACGACGGCATAACCCTGGGCGGCGAAGAAGAAGGGGCCCAGCCACTCGTAGTAGAGCTGCTGGTTGTTGCTGGGGGCGCACTGGCGAGCGCGGCCGGCAGTACCGTGGGTCCAGGCGACGGTGTTGTAGACGCCCGACGCGGAGAGAGGGGCGATGGGCAGCAGCACGAAGGCGCTGGCGGGGATGGGGTTGCCATCAACGTCCTCGGTCACGTACAGGAAGCGCGAGAGCGACATGCCGCCGGGGATCTTGGTCCAGTTGGTGGCCAGCTGGGCCGCGGTGGGGTCCTGCCAGCTCAGCAGGTCACCGGGCTTGGCGCCCGTGAAGTTGGCGGGCGTGTTGTAGAACGGGTCGTCGGCGAAGTTGGGAGTCGCCCACATGGCGCGATCGCCGGCCAGGGCACCCTCGAAGGCGGCCATGCACGCGGCGTCGCAAGCCGGGTTGGACGGGGTCGGAGTGGCCAAGGCGGCGGCAGATGCCGTCTGGGCGGCCCACACGATGGGAAGGAGGAGACGCATGGTGAAAGAAGGTTCGATGGAAGACAAGGATTGACAAACGAGGGACCTAGTGTAAGTTGATGAAGGGCTCCGAGAACCTGGTGTGTTGCTTTCGATGTTTGAGCGCAGCATATATATAGGTACACTCATGACTTACACGGCTTGCCCAGTGTTTGTTTGCTGTTCGCCACACTGCAATCCGGAAGGGGGCCCAAGTGGAGCAGGACGCGGGCATCGCACCGTCTCCCCGCAGCTGCGAGCCGCCGCAATTCCAACCCGCTGATTCATGCCCCCTGCACCCCTAAAGTCATTGCCGGGCAATTGCAGGGCGAGCGACTAGGTTTCACCGGTGTTGGGTAGGTTCGTTACGTACAGAAAACGAATAGTAAGCTTAAAGTCTGCAGCGTATTGCCCGCATTGGGACACGATGTAAATCACCATCCACACCGGACGACTACCCGAGGTTGTGGTCGGCATGGTACACCGCAACGGCAGATCTTCAGTCAGTAGGTTTGGTTGAGCTAGGCGCATCGGATCCTTGGGGAGCCGGGCCCGAGCCCGACCGGGTGGAGACCTATTTATACCGCTGAGTCGCCAAGATTCTACATCTTTCAATTCAGGCTTATTGACGCTGAAATTTTTCATTTAAGCGGTGAAATTATATGTTTCAAATGCGTTCTTGAACCTCGGGATCGTGTCATGTCCCATGTATTTCAGAATGGCTTAGACAATTCGCATTTGCCTTCATCTCCCAACTAGTGGCCCGGCCCGAAGAATTCAGTTATGCTTATCCCGTCTCATTTACCTTCGGACGAGAAGCTCACACTAGAACCCCTAACCTACCGTCTGATCAGTTTCGCCTGATGGTTCTCGTTCGAGATTACAATCTCCACGTAATCAATCTCCCTTCTGTGGGTCCATGAGCCGGTGGCATTGCTATCTATCGGGAATGGTGCAACAATGCTTCGAATATCAACCAGGCTTTGTGCTATGTATCTGTATCATGTGCAATCTTCGAGATACCATGACCTGCTAACTTTTAGCAACCTTGATGGCACGCAGACACGTGCGTACGAGCACAACTGCCCGAAAACCAAGCTGATGACTGACATATTGAAGCCGGTGAAGCCTGTGATCAACGGCATACTCCTGCGCCGAGCCTTGCTAAGCGCGTTCGTCAAGGCCTCCACTTTCAGCACGCGGCTTGCCGACCGCTGGGGCCGCGTGGTCGTCTTCACCAATCCCAAGCACGTGGTCGGTGGCTCCACGGCCTGGCTGTGGAGCTGGGCAGCCCCTGACCGCGGCCACCACATCTTACACGAGCTCATTGAACACCGTTGAAGTGTCCGATCTCCAAGCCTCCTCATTGTCGTCGTCAGCGCCTGCCTCACTAGTCGCATTCAAAACATCCGATCCCCAAGACTCTTCGTTATCATCGTCAACGATGCCTGAAATCTCACGCAGTTCGGGGTCGAGTCTTCCAGGACAGACACGGGCTTTATCGTAGACCGCCCCTGCATCCCGGAGAGCTCTCACAAGATCTGGATCTGGATACTGGTAGCTCAACACAATCTGCAACGGTGTCCCAAACCTCCTCCAGTGCATGTTCACATTGGCTCCCAATGCGATCAGTAGTTTTGTCATGGGTAAGTGCGTGGGTGAGATTATGCTGCGTTCGAACATGCCTTCAATGACGATGTGTAGGAGTGGTGGGTTATCCTCTGGTAGATTCGCATGAGCGCCAGCTTCCAGTAGCATCCGACCGATCGTAGTGTGACCTCCACTCGTGGCGCACAGCAGCGCCGTACCTGTTCTGATGGCCCCACTCGCAGCGCCCAGCAGCGCCGCTCTTGTCCAAATTCCTTCACTGCCCACCGAGAGGTTAGGGTTCGCGCCGTGCTCTAGCAGTAGTTTGACAAAGCCATCATAGCCATGTACAGTAGCGGCGATCAAGGCAGTCGTATAGCCGTAGTAGTCAATGAGATTTGGGTCTGCACCACCTTTGGCGAGTAAGAGCTTCCCGACAGTCAGGTTGTTATTTTCGGCCGCAATTCTCAATGGTCTGCCGCGCTCAACAAATGCCAGGTTGGCATCAGCTCCCTTAGCAAGCAGCAGCTCGCAGATGTGTTCATGGCCAGCCTCAACTGCAATGTTTAACGCTGTATTGCCGTGAATATCCCGGGCATCGGGTTTCAGATCGCGTCCTTCTAGCCAGGCACGAATAGCATCATGAAGACCCATCATGATGCAATACACCCGGCATTCCTGTCGCCACTGTGAGCTATCCCAGTCTGATGGATTGTATTCCATACCGGGTAAGCCACGACTTCTGCGGATATCTCTTGCTGGGTACCTTGGTCTATTGAGGCTGCAGCCCCAAGCTTGAAACGACAAACTGCCCTCTTTCGGGCGACCTAAAAATTCGAGCAGGAGCTCTAGTGTCTCTGGCGCGCATCTTCCCTCAAATGATGCACACTGGTGGTCCCATTGACGCATTCTTTCGTTCCATAATGAGAGGGCACCGGAGTCCCTATCCAGAGTATGGATGCAGTAGCGTATATGGGTTTGTAAAACCAGATCGTTGGCTCTTTTCGGGCACCAGTGACGCTCTTCGAAGTATTCCCGAACCGACAAGTGCACGAACTGGCAGGTCCGCTTGCTTCTGCCAGACTCGGTGACTATGTGGATGAGATTCTTACATGTGGCAACGATGAAGTCGATGTCAAACTTGATCTCAGGCGAGAAGGAAGCATCAGGCCGCTGACTGACTGCAACCTCCAGCTCCTCTGGGGTAAGTTCGGTACGTGAGCCGATAAGCCACTGGAAAGCCGTGTCAAAAACGTGACGTTTTCGCTTATCAATGGTGTCGTATATTTGAGCGTACGTAGCCGTCAGTCCCTCTGGTAGGGCATTTAGGTAGTCTGAAACAAGTGTCTCGGATTCCAGTTCTAGTAAGTCATTGATATGCAGGGCTGCCCATTGGAACCTTTGAAGGGTAAGTACAGCATCAAGTTAGCGAAAACTATGGGCAGATAGGATCACTTACATTCCGTCACTCTTCCTTGAAAAGACCTCTTCAATCATGTCTCTAGTTTGCCGTGACATGCTCTCTCTGCACCACTTCTTCTTCTCCATCTTCGTCTTGACGTAGGTATTGATATCTTCCTGATTATCACACGCCTTGATACACAGGTTTTCTCCGCCTCCGTATTGTTCTTTGATATCTTTATCGTCGCGACTGGCAATAAAGGGCAATAAAGACCTTTACTGGCCGAGGGCTCTCAGTAAAGACACAACCAATGGTTTCCATAAGTGAGTGGCGGATCTTTTCGTCGCACTCATCGAGCCCGTCCAGCTAGGTAGGTAGAACGTCAGCATGCGCGAAATGAGTCTGCATTATCGGCCGGTGCCAACCGCCTGGTGTGACCATCTACTCTGCTAGAGGTGACGGGAAACCAGCCGCGTGATGCCCGATTAGGAAAGCGAGTTGGGTATCCCCTTCAGGGAAAAGCGCTGTTCTTCATGGGATGATATCAGTGGATGGTTAACATGTCAATTTAATTGATGGGGGATTCACGTTTGACGGGAAATTTATTCTTGTTTGAGTATTAAGTCTTAGCAATCTCTACTCTGCTAATACGACGTAGTCCTAGGCCCCTGCTGGGTCTCGACGCGGATCGTGTACTTCTGGTCCTCCACGCTCAACAGCGTGACCTTGACGCCCCAGCCGGGCACGTCGTAGGAGCTGACGGGCGCGCGCGCCAGCGACTTGCTTCCCTCGAGGCTGAGGGACAGCGGGGCGTCGACCATGTCGTCGAGGTGGCCGGGGCAGCCGCCCGAGCCGGGCGTCGTGTCTAGGACGCGGATGGGGCCATTGCCACCGGCCTCCCGAGTGTCGACAATGGTGAGCAGGACGCCCGGGGCGCAGGTGTTGGCGTCCACGCCGGAGGCGATGCGGACCTCGGCGATGAGGGCATGGGTCTCGCTGGCGGCGACCACGACGGCCTTCTTCCCCGGCCCGTTGACGGCCAGCGGGGTCAGGACGTGCTCGGTGCTGCCCTTCTCCAGGATGCAGTCGACGGACTCGTCCTTGATCCAGCCCAGGCGGTACTTGTCCCAGGCGAAGTAGTCGGGGGAGCCGCCATTGGTCTCGGCCATGATGCTGAAGCCGCCGACGTAGAAGCCGAGGTAGGAGTTGAAGGAGTAGTAGTCGGGCAGGCAGAAGGTGTGACCCGTCTCGTGGACCATGGTCATGTGGATCAGGTCCATGGCGGAGTTGGCGCCAAAGGTCACGGCCTTCTTGGCCACCTTCTGGCCCTGGCGCGTCGAGATGGGGTCAAACGTCGTCTGCGACCGCTTGATCCAGGGCGCGGCCCCGCTCGTGGGGACCACGTACAGGACGTCGACCTCGGGCGGGGGCGGGCGGGCGCCGTTGCCCGTGAAGGCGTCGAGGGCGTCTTGCACATAGGCGTCCTGCCGCCACGTGTTGCCCAACCAGTCGTACGCGGCGGCGGACTTGGGCATGCGGTAGTAGGCCGAGGTGTCGGCCGAGATGTCTAGCGTCAGGTTGCCGTAGCTGGCCTGGGCGTACCACTCGGCCGTGGGGGGCGCCATCTGGTCGTACATGGCCTGCGCGCTCTCGTTCCCGGACACGGCGTCGGGGAAATCCACAAACAGCATAAAGGCCTTCAGCGTGCCGGTGCCGGGGACGCAGCCGGGGTTGTAGTCGAAGCCCATGCTGTACATGAAGCCCTTTGGGGGACGGCAGGTGGCAGGTGGGCGTCCATGTGTAGTCGCCGCGCTCCGGTTCAGTGTAGTTGCCCGTGTCGTTGCCTGATTGCATCGACATGTCGTCGAGCTCTCTGGGGATCACATGGCCTACCGCCGTGGCGGCCTGCCAGACCGAGGACAAGAGGATAGTGCCTAATGCCAACATGATGTCGGATGATGCTATTATTAACGAGGGTAATAGCTGTTCCTATTATCTAACGAGTGTAATAGTTGGTTGGTGAAGCAAAAAAGGAAAAAGATTTTCACAAAATGCTGGAGCCGGCGGCCACTATATATAGCAATTGAGCACCTCTTGATCCGACAGACAGCGATCGTGCGTGCCTCGGCCGGCGCTGCTTTCCAGAAAGGAGACTTGGGCGGGAGGCTGAGTCTCGGGCTCACCCCCTTAGGGCCTTAGGGGACCCCGTCTATCCACCCATTTCTCCTCGTATTGGCCTTTTTGGTCCAATGGGGGTGGCCGAAGAGTGGGGCACTGCGGATCTTTTCCGAAACCGAAACCTTTCCACCCAGCCAGATGCTTGAACGATACGGAATCGCGCCAAGATGCCGAACCTGTCAAAGCTGTCATGCAACCCTGGGTACCCTGGACAATGAAGGGACTGACAGCCATGCATCCCGTCGGCACTGGCAAGAAATGTTCTGCTTAGCTAAAGTGTACACCCTTATCCCTAAATCACCGTTCGTTAGTATATACGGAGCAGAGAAAGGATAGATTACGAGAAGGCATACTACTTGGCATTGTATTTGTTGATTAATTACATGTATTTACCTTCAGACTGGAACAAGTGTGCGCGCGAGGCCGGGTCAAGTGAAGTTGAAATAGTGTTGCGCACAGCCCAACACTCCAACGTTCTAGAAGCTTGCAACAACTTACTCGGAGAATGTGCCACTTCCTGGTTCTTCAGATGCTATCAAATATCCCAGAGCCCCTTTTTGTGATTCGATATAGTTATTCATAGGATGACTATTCTTTATCGATTGGGTATTCAATACATTTCAAGAGGCGCGATGGCAGAGTGGTCTAATGCGATAGACTAGAATTTGAGTCCATAAGTCGGATTCTAGGTATCTATTTCCTTCGGGAGCGCAGGTTCAAATCCTGCTCGCGTCGCACGATATTTCTTTTTCTCACTCCCACATATTTTTGATTCTCCATCGCCTGGTAGTCTCCAACCTGTTAGTTTTTTTGCATCGACTGTCTGGTCAGAGGAGCAAGGATTGTTGCTGTAAAAAGGGTGCTCAATGAGGCCTGGAGTGCGGGGAATGATTGCGCTGAGCACGAAAACGTGGGGGGCGCCTTAACTGTTCCTACAAGACGGCGCCCAGCGGGCTCTCGTTCAGCAAATGTAACGCTGATGCAATACCAGCCCAATTGCGGTGCACTATCTTCCTGTAGATGGCGGTTAAATGAGCTAATAAGAGCTGCCATTAGTGCTGTTTCAATATGTAGGATGCCTTTCTACATCGAACTCCATATCCCCTTGATCGCTAAGTATTGCTCAAACAATGGAGACCTTTTTTTTTTTTTTTTTTTTTAGGAGGATGCACCCCCGATGCACCCAATCAACTCCTACTCCAACACTAAGCACACGCCGACTTATGATCCATGCCTCCAATCAGATATAACAGATGGTATCTCCACTGTTTGAGCAGTATTCAGTGATCAAGGGGATAAGCTCATCCTCTACCCTAGCTACCCCAAGCCCCCACGGTTCCCCTAGCCAAGACTCATTACTTCTCCAATCTTTCCATTCCATAATTCCAAGGGAATATTTAACTCTTGTATCGAGGTTCTCGTTCGCATAGACCTTCTGTGGGTATGGATTTGCCGGATGCATCATAATCATTCCAGCGCCAAGACCCTCGTGGTGTGATTCCATGTCTAGAAGGCAGCCACTTGTTACTAGCGTCAATTGGCCAGCGAACGCCGAGCGCTGCGATACCTATTGGTTACTCGGGCCTGGCTTTGGGTACGTCGGCATTCAGGGCGTCAAGAATGACGAATGAGGGCTTTTGGTATGCACCTCGGCTGGGTTATCAAAACCACTGGTCACACAAGAGTTAGCAGCCATAACTTGACGACCGGGGGTTACAGAGCTCGCAGACAGTTACCACGAGAGAAGCAAGGTTAAGTAATCAAGATGCGTAAATGTGGTTGAGTCGTGAGACTCCATGGAGCTGGGATGATCAGCGAATACCGTCGCAGACCAATGCTCGCGACGTGCGTGGTTGTCGGCAAGGCGGCCAGCTATGATGGAATGTGTGCTATTGTATAACTCCAGACCCTGTCTGAACAGACAGCTGGGAGACGTCCTCGGTGCCGGGAGAAAGTGACAGATATGCATATCACTCGTATAAATGATCCATGAAGCAAGGGAAAGAATGGAATGCATTTGACCAATCCATCTTCAATTGTCACTCGGTATACGGGGTGGAGAGAGTGGCACGTGTTCGTGACAATCTAACTGATAGATCAATCTGCATCTAGTTGGATGTCAGCAGAAGTAAGAGCGAATGGGAACATCGAAATAAGGCTCTCCTGCCCTGCTCATCTGCATCGACTGGTGGAATGCGGGGTGTCGCATACATACGCAGCATCCACTGTATGACTGTTTAGGAAGGGCCGTTACTAAGTGCCAATGATCAATACCTCATTTGGAAGTACATGTAAGTACATACTACCTAATGTTTCTTACATGCGTCTCCGCTAAATGCGGTGGCTACTGCCGAGTCTGACTTCAATTTGTATGGGCAATACCCCCAATTTGCTCCAGAACCTTTTTCGTTTCTTCATTCGGCTGTCAGGATTCTCTCCCCAGGCAAATTAATAGAAACAACAAGCAGAGTCGACCGGAACACACAGTCTACAGCCCCGCCAATACCCTCTTGCTTCCCTTCCTTCCAAATATCCTGTCAGAGCCAACCGCTCCAATCCATCCGCATCGCCGTTGAATTCACTCTGGCAAAGGCCATCAACGATCTTGAACAGTTTGCCACACTAGTGCTGTCTTCGTGTGGGCATAGTCGGCAAAATGGAGTCCGTAATATTGCCCATCGTCCGTGTTGCTGGAGTCTTTGTGCTCTATCGCCTGGCCATCGCTCTGTACAACATCTCGCCATTCCACCCTCTGTACAAGTTTCCGGGTCCCCGTCTCGCCTCTATGACCTATGCGTACGAGGCGTACTACGATCTCTGGCTCGATGGAATGTATACCCGAAGGATCAAGGCAATTCATGAGAAATACGGTGGGCTCCATCGAAATGACAAGTATACTGGCACTGATGCTGACATCCCGCGCATTAGGCCCCATTGTGAGAATCAATCCAGATGAACTCCACTGTGCTGACCCGGACATGCTTGACGAGATCTATGCCGGAGGCAACCGCCCTCGTGACAAGTGGGAACACTACTTGGGGGCCACGATCGGGCCGCTTGGACTCGCAGGCTTCTCTACCGTCTCCCACGATATCCACCGTGTCCGCAAGGGTGCTATGGCTCGTTACTTCTCCCGCGCCCAGATGCTCAGGCTCGAGAGCGAGGTTCGCGACTTCACTGTGCGCACCGTGGACAAGATGCTGCAGCGTGCCGGCAGTAGCGAGTTCGACGTCAAAGAGGTCTTCAACTGCCTCACTGCTGATATCATTTCTCAATACTGCTTTGGCGAGTCCATGGGCTTCACGGATCAGGAGGGCTTCGAGCCAAACTTTGGAACCTGGGTCAAGTATAGACATCCCCTAATTTTCGTGTTCATTACTCGCCGGCAAGAGGCTGATCGGTTACCTGCAGATCGTTTCTGAGCTCCACCTACCTGGTCAGACACATGAACAGGTCTATTCCTGGATTCGGCGCTCTCGCCAATACGGCCCCCTACTTCATGAGGTTTATGGGCGAAGATATCCGTAACGTGTTCGAACAACAAGAAGTACATATCCCACGTCACATCAGCAGAGCGATCTCCAACAAGGGAGACAGCAGAGTGTTCGCAGAGTTGCTGGAATCGCCCATTCTCCCCGAGTCAGACAAGTACATGAAGCGACTCGCCGGCGAAGGATTCACTCTGCTCATGGCCGGCACAGAGACGACTGCGGCCACCCTTTCGTACATTGTGTACCATATGCTTTCTGAGCCCATCATGTTGATGCGTCTGCAGGCAGCTCTCGAAGGCATCAGTATGTCTCTTACAGCTTCTGGTCACCCGAAGCCATGGCTAACTGTCCAACAGACCTGACCAACCCCAAGTGGACGAGTCTCGAGCGCGTCCCCTATCTTTGGGCTGTCCTCCACGAAGCCCTGCGCTTCACCCCCGGAATTGCCCACAGATCTGCCAGAAAAGCACCAGATGAGGAGCTGGTCTACAATAAAGGCAGAACCCACTACAGCATCCCCAAGGGAACCCCAATTGGCATGAGTGCTATGATACAGAATCGGGACCCTGCCCTGTTCCCGGACCCGGACGCGTTCAAGCCTGAGCGCTGGCTTCTCTCCAACGGACAGCAGAACTACGCACTTGAGAAAAAGTTGCTGTCGTTCAGTCGCGGAAGCCGGATTTGCCTCGGCATGGATCTCGCGTACTGTGAGATGTACCTGATGATCGCCGAGCTGGTGCTGCGGGTGCTGCCTCGGTCCAGGCTTGTCAACACAACCGATGATGATGTGGAATACCACCATGACTGCATCGTGGCCTGCCCCAAGAAGGGCTTCATGGCGGTTCGTATTGCTATTGACTGATTATTCGTGCAGCATCGCGTCGTTTGAGTGAGGGGAGAAAGGGTTATTGACAGTGCTGCGAGGTGACAATCCGTACGTAGTTAGTGGTTGGGACTGTCAAGAAACCACCACATCATGGAATCGTAGTTTAGTCTAGTTCAATGGATCGTGCCTTGTGCTGTTCCTTAGCTAAATTAAATGAGACAAGAACAAATAAAAGATGTTTTCTTACAACATATGCAATATGCGGCGCAAATTTGCTATCTCGAGGCTCTGGACTGCTTGGAGCAGAGCTGCGAATTATGGGTCCCTTCACAGCCCAGTTGACATATTGACGTCCAGGGATGTCCATAAGGAGGATGGTGTGCTAACGTTGCAGTCCGAGGTGGCATAAGCCTCCATGCAAATCCAAGCCCCTCCTATATTCCGGTTGGCGCGCCTGGTATCTTGGCATATTATTAATCTCAGGGTCGGCTGTGTAGGATCGTGTGACCAATAGGCAAATAATAAATGGCTGACTGCCGCTGTGCTTATGCCCCCAAGAACATATTGGCCCCTAAAGAGATGCATATAAACTGCCAAGGCTGACAGGCAAGGGGTCTCTAAGATACCGAAAATTCCATCAGTTATAAATAAGAGAGGTGCTACACCTACGATGTCCACTTATATCGTAGGTGTAAGGGGCCTGCCAATACCTGGTAAAGTACGGACTTCACGCCACACCTAATTTTAGGTGTGTACCTGAAGACTTCTAGTACTTCCAGCTTGCTAATGGTGGTAATTACCTGCAGTGTAAGGACTTCACGCCATACCCAATTTTAGGTGCGTACCTGAAGACTTCCAGCTTGCTAATTGTGGCAATCGCCCCTTAACACCAAAAAACATCACTATATTGGCCGGCGTTATATACTACATCGGCCGGCGTCATGCATCACATCGGCCGATGTGGTGATATTTTTTTGGTGTTGCATCGCCGGCCGATGTGGTGTATGACGCCGGCCGATATGATGCATCACGCCGGTTAATATGGTGCACGACACCGGCCGATGTGGTATATAACTACCGACGGCGAAGGTGGTGATATTTTTTAGTATTGCAGCGCCGGCCGATACGGGTGCGAGGGAGCCTCGTGATATAATGGCTGAAACGCATCGATAGATGTGGTGATGTTTTTTGGTGTTACAACGCCGGCCGATACGGGTGCGAGGGAGCCTCGTGATAGCTAAAACGTATCGATAAATGTGGTGATGTTTTTTGGTGTTGTAGCGCCGGCCGATACGGGTGCGAGGGAGCCTCGTGATAGCTAAAACGTATCGATAAATGTGGTGATGTTTTTTGGTGTTGTAGCGCCGGCCGATACGGGTGCGAGGGAGCCTCGTGATAGCTAAAACGTATCGATAAATGTGGTGATGTTTTTTGGTGTTATAGCGCTGGTAATTAATGAGTAAGGCCGAAGTATCGAAAGTCTTTAAGTACGTACCTAAAATTAAGTATGGCGTAAAGTCCGTGCTTTGCCAGGTGTTTGCAGGTCCTTACACCTACGATATGCATCCAACATCGTAGGTGTAACACCTCTCATAAATAAAGCCTAACGGCTGCCGCAAAGGCTCTGTGTAATTATTTTCTCTTTAGTCGTAGGGAGTTAACGAACCCGCCTCCAATTATTACATAAATATTGATACTTTTAATCCACTCACCAGCGCAAATAGCAGCCGTCCAATATGTATCGCGAAAATAATCAACGGGCTCGCCTTCATGTCCTCACCTATGCTCCAGGGGCCAAGCCAGGACAGGATAGACATATCCCGACAGAAAAGCTAAACCGGCAACGTTCCAAAGCAGAGAGCCATGACTTCGTCCATCAATACCAAACTGAAACATGTGCCCCACGATCTTCACGCGCGAGCGATACAAACAGCACGACTTTTTTGGGTCAAGACGAAGGCATTAAAGCTACTACCAGTGTTTTGACAAGCTCAGATCTATCTAAGCTCCGCGTCAAATGGCGCCGAGTGTGGCACGTCAATGAGAAGTACTGGCTCACGGAAATTGGAAGCTGCCTGGTTGCCCTCGGCCTTTTTGTGGCCCTTATTTGCGTTCTGCGTCAGCACGACAGCAAGCCGCTTCCCGAGTGGAAGTACGATATTACCCTCAACGCGCTGGTGTCAGTGCTGACCTCGATCTTCAAAGCGGCGGTGGTACTGGCCCTGGCTGGAGGTATTTCGCAAACGAAATGGCTCTGGTACGAAGAGCCACGCCCTCTGAAGGACATGGAAACGTTTGATGACGCAAGTCGTGGGCCATGGGGCTGCCTGATGCTGATGCTCGACTTTCGCTCGCACTACGTCGCTTCTTTCGGCGCGTTCCTTACAATCCTCGCCATGGCCGGCGATCCTTTCGCGCAGCAGATCGTGCAGACGCTGCCTTGCAAGCTAAAGGACACCTTAGAAGTCGCACGTATCCCCCGCGCCAATATCTACAACCAAACGCACCGCACTGCAAACGGCCCATTCCCGGGAAGTACCGACATATACCCGGCCTTGGCGGCGACAATCAGCAATAGCCTTGCTTCCCCCCTGGTAATCTGTCTTCTATCATGAATCCTATTTGTTCAAGTGGAAACTGCACCTTCCCAGAACACCACGGGTCGGCCTACCGATCCATCGCTATGTGCCACCAATGCGATGATATCACTGACCTAGTCAAGGCTACAACTGATAACACCGACCCTAATATCCCCGGGACGATATACGCCCTGCCTAGCGGGATAAATTTGAGAGGAGATCATAGTCTCGCCGTCACGACCCGAAACAGTACCGCCAAGATACATTTCGATTCACCGTTTTATTTCGAGACGCTTATGTATACCAATAATAGCAACTCGGCAGCGGCGGAACTTTCTCACATCCTCGGTGCCCGCTGTGTCCTTTTACCCTGTTTGAAAACGTACGGGGCACAGATTTCGCGGGGCATACTCCAGGAACACGAGCTATCCAGCGAAGCTCTCGAATGGCAGGCGGAGCGTCGTGTATTCGCGATGGTATCGAATAATGTAACTTACAATGGGAGGTCGTACAACTGCTCTACTACCGCGAACTTGACGGCAGAGAACACCTTCTCTCTCATCAATGGTGCTGCCTTAGACATCCATAGTCTTCCGTCTGCTAACGCGACTTGGACCGGCTTGGCGTTCACAAGCGAAGACTGTTACTGGCACGTGACACATCCGTGCTTACCTCAACGGGTTTGTTATTTCTGGCGACTGAGGTTACTAGACGGGCAATTTATTGACATAAACGGAAATAGGGAGTTTGGTAGGTTACCTGCTCTACAGATACAGAAGTTGCTAGGCGATTTGTTCAACGATAAATATCTTTTCTACCAGTCGGCGCCTTCGGATTCATCCGGCGAGTGGCTCAAAACCCTCTTTCGAGACGGCGCTGCAGACATGAGCTCGGTCGGGCACTTCATAGGCTCCCTAGCCTATTAAAAACACACAACCCGTACTATGATGGGCGTGGTCGGCACTCGCTGGATCTGACGATCCAACACGCGGCCTACTAATTGTGCATTTTCTCGTAATAGAAACAGAAGTATCACACATAAGTATATGAAAAGGAGTGTGTATTGTTGATCAATCTATCTGATATCGAAATTCATCGCGAACATGCTTTATACCCCCTTGTTTTTAGAGTTTTTAGTGGCGTATATTACCTAATGCATCGGGTCCCAGCCCTGCTACACTATTCAATCACAGCCCAGATGCGGACCGAGGGGTACCGTGGACCCGCCAGCTGGGCCGAGGGCGCGGTACTGCTTGACCGGACCTGCGTGAAGGTGAACTGATGGTGGCTCGCTCTCCCCGCCGCACTGTTGGTGCTGGTGCCCGTTTTCATCGGCCTGACCGTCGTGGCAACTCTGCAGGCTCGCTGGTGAGAACACGGGCCCGGAGACCAGACGAAGACGTCGCGTATCGGATTTCTGAAGTCCACGCCCCTGGCCCTCCTGTTCTTCGGCCTGCATCGCAATGTCCTGGACGAGAGGGATGGCCCGGCGGATGCCGTCACGATGCGAGACGTCGCGCAAAATGTCGACGTCTCGCTGAAATGGTGCTGGGTCGAGGGACAGTGGCAATTTGTGCGGCCAGAAACTCCCTAACCTGATTGGGCGCAATCGTCTACGGCCTCCCACGCCCGAGTGAGGTTGTGAGCAAATACGTTCTCACTTGGATGTTGAGCTCCAAGAACTCCTTGGCGTTACTTTGGTATACCTGTAACCCCAGTGACACACGCCCCTTTTCACGACCATCCTTACGTATAAGAGTTAACAATCGAGGTACAAGAAACTGGTCTCTAATATCAGGGTCTTGTTGTCCGACACACAGCTATCTTCAGGCAGAAATCACCGGTTAAAAAAGGGGAGAAAGATAACAGAGAGTGGGGAACGCCCTTTGCGGGAAGCTCCTTCTCCACCTCCACACCACCAATGGGTCACCAATTCCCGCCGGTTCGGCCCCTAGACCGTCCGTCGACGCCCTATCCCCATTTCGACCTCATGCTAATGCCCATTCGGCATGTCCTGGCGCGGCCCGCGGAGGGCAATTACTCACAGAACGGCCTACATCGGCCGGCATATGATCTGATAGTCTCTAAAATCAAGTACATCTAGCATTGATCTTGTGTCCATCGGGATGTCGTCTCTTTTTCAATATATATCACGAGCAGTGGCAAAAGCCCATGAAATATAACATACCGAAGCATAATAAAGTCCTCCGGCCATGGATCCAGCGGTGAACCCCACGGTGCACCTCCAGAATATGCCCCCAGGTGTGCATCCGGAACCCGATGAGACCTTCGAGCAGCTGAGACGGAGCTTGTCGCGTGTCGCATCGCGGGGCTCGAAGCGAGCCGATGCCGGCAACGATGAACTCGAGACCGGCCAACAGCCGCCCCTCGACACATACACGGTTTCTGATGACGCCTTCCCCGAGGGCGGCCTCCGCGCCTGGCTCGTCGTCGCCTCGGCCTTCTGCATGGCCTTCGCCTCCTTCGGCTTCATGGTGAGTATCGGCACGCTGCAGGACTACTGGCATACCCACCAGCTCTCGCACCTGTCGTCGCGGGACGTCGGCTGGATCCCGTCCGTCTTCACGTACTTGAGCCTCGCGCTGGGCCTGTGGGTGGGCCCCCTCTTCGACCGGTACGGGCCCCGCTGGATCGCCCTCGTCGGGTCGGCGGGGTACCTGGCCATGGTCTTCCTGTTGGCCGAGTGTACGCAGTTCTGGCACTTCCTGCTGTGCTGCGGCTTCCTGGGCGGCGTGTCGGCGGCCGCCCTCACGACGACCCCGCTCGCCGTGGTGGCGCATTGGTTTGAGCGTCGGCGCGGATTCGCGCAGGGGGTCGTCATGATCGGATCCTCGTTCGGTGGACTCACTTTGCCCCTGATCCTGCAGGCGACCTTGCCGCGGTACGGATACGCCTGGTCCATCCGCATCCTGGGTTTCATCTTCGCGGGCTGCTTGGTCGTCAGCAATATCCTGATGAAAGCACGGATCCCGCCGCTGCGATCCCGACAGCGCCGACGAAGCGCTTCTCAAGTTCAAGGAGAAGAGAAGAAAGAGCAAGGACATCCGCCCATCGTCTCCCTCGCCATCTTCGGCGACCTCCGTTTCAGTCTATTGACAGTGAGCGTCTTCGGCTTCGAAGTCGTCCTCTTCAGCACCCTGGGGATCCTCCCCACCTACGCGACCCTAGTCAACCCGAGCTACCCCATCGAAACAACCGGCTTCTACCTCATCGCCATCCTCAACGGCGCCAGCTGCCTCGGCCGCCTGGGCCCCGGCTGGCTCGCCGACAAGGCCGGCCGGTTCAACATGCTCCTCCTCATGACCATCTTCACCTTGGTCTGGATGCTGGCCCTGTGGCTGCCCCTCGGCCAGCGGTCGTTGGGCGCGCTGTACGCCTTCGCGGCCCTGTTCGGGTTCGGCACGGGCGGCTGGATGGCGTTGACCCCCGCCTGCGTGGGCCAGCTGTGCCGCGCCGACGAGTTCGGTCGGTATTACGGCACCATGTATTTTGTCGCCTCGCTCGCGACGCTCGTGTGCATCCCCGTCAGCGGCGAGCTGGTCGAGAGCGTGGGGCCGACGGCGTACGTGGTGTTCCTGTGCGCCGTGCTGGCGTTGAGCTTGCTGAGCTTCATCTTCAGCCGGTGGGCGTGCTTGGGTAAACGATGGACCATAGTAGCGAAAGTGTAAGGAAACAGAGAGGTATAGTAATATAAAATTGGTATTGTGTTATGTTAATAATGATATATATGTCCAAGACTCTTCTTTTACATGCTGTGAGGAAGCGAGTGCTCACCCCCCGTAGTTCCACCTTCATTTATCTAAGCCAAAATGCCCGACCGAGACGCCATGCCAAAATGTTGTTGTTGACGGGGAAAACAAGTTGCCGATTTGCCAATTTACTTGGTCCAACCGGAATTAGAGAGACCTCGTCGCGTTTAGTCGAAGACATCCGTAGCGTAACGGGCGTTGCGCAAATCATTCCACCACGCCTTGGCCTCCTCCTCGCTGATCTCGCGTCCCTCCTTCTTCTCCTTGGCCATGTGCATCTTGATGGCAACCTCGGTGACGGCGTCGCCGACGCTCTTGGAGCCGCAGATGTAGAGGCGCGCGCCGTTGGCCCACGACGTCTTGACGTCGAAGCGGTCCTCCCAGATGGCGTCCTGGACGTACTTCTGCCCGCCGCTGGCCTCGGGCTTGCGGCTGTAGACGCGGCGCACCGTGACGGCGCCCGCCCTCTCCCAGTCCGCCAGCTCGTCCGAGTACAGGTCGTCCTTGCCGGGCTCGCGGCAGCCGTAGTACAGGGTGGCGGGCGCCAGCTTGCGGCCGGCGTCGAGCATCGCCGCGCGCTCCTGGATGAAGCCGCGGAAGGGCGCCAGACCGGTGCCCGCCGCGACGCAGATGATGGGCGTCGTCTCGCTGTCGGCGGGCAGGTGGAAGGCCGTGTGCGAAGGGCGGATCGAGACGTTGAGTCGGTCGCCCGGCTTCAGGGCCGACAGGTAGGTCGACGCGACACCGACGTACTGGCCCTGGCCCGACTTGGACGGGGCGTCCAGGATGGAGAACGTCAGGGTAACGTGGGACGGGTTCCAGAGCGGTGACGACGAAATGGAGCTAGGGAAATAAGGTTGGTTGGGAACGTTTGGTGGTTAGAGCGGGGTCATGTGAGGCAAACTTACTATTGACGCACGCGCATGGGCGGGAGCATGGTGAGGAACGAGGCCAGGGGCAGGCCAATGGCCGGGTACTTCTCCAGCAGGTCAAGCACGGACACGCGCTTGGCGATGACTTCGGTGGCGAAAGCGTCACCAGCGAGGCGCTGGAGCTCGGCCTTGACCTTCTCGTCCATGGTGGCCTCAGCCAGCATGGCGATGTTTCTCTTGGTGGCGGGCTGAGCAAGCTCGACGTACGCACCGAAGATGTCGTTGGCGGACACCGGCATGTCGGTGGGCAGCGAGGTCTGGGCCTCGGTCTTGATGGTGAGACTGGCGTCCCAGGCAAGGCCGAAGCGCTTCAGTGCGCGCTGAACGGTGACGGCGGGGTTGATGGGCAGGACGGACAGGTAGTCGCCGGCGCGGTAGGTCGAGGAGCTGGGCAGCTTGATCTCGAGATGCCTCTTGACGGGCTCTCCCTCGGCGGTCAGCGACTTGCTCTCGACCACCTCGGCTTCCATCAGGTCCTGACGGAGAGTGGACAGGCGAGGCTTGTCCACGGTGACGCTGAGGTTGGAGGCGAGGAAGGGCTCATCCGCACTCTCGGCAGCGCCGAAGCGCTTGGTAAGAGCGGGCCAAAGCTGCTCATCCTCCCAGGCCTCGAAGTCAGTGAAGCAATCGCCGCTGGCGACATCGGCGAGACCGATGGGCGCAAGTCTCTCGGCGCCAGCCTCAGCAAGCTTCTCGTTGACGAGCTTGGGGATGCGGTGGAAGGTCTGGGCCCACTCGTGGTGACCGCAACCAAACACGGCGTAGGAAGAGCCCTCGAGAGTGGTCTTATCCTTGATGCTTTCAACCCAGTTGACGAAAAGCCCAGCGTTGTCGGGAGGTTGGCCCTCGTACGAGGCAGTAATGACGACGACGGGCTGGTCCTTGGGCAGGCTTCCCATGGAGCTGTCCATGCAGTCCAGCTTCTCAACCTTGAAGCCGTGTCGGGGAGCATCTGAAGCCAGGCGTTGAGCCAGCGCTTCACATGTGCCGCTGTTGGAACCGTAGATGACGGTCATAGGCTTTGTTGCACCGGAGCCGGTAACCGGTGCCTCGTCCCTCGCTGTCTTGGCGGCCTTCTCCGGGCTCGTGCCTTGCAGGCGATGTTCCAGCTGAGTGGGTGTCATGCCGTCACGGAGCATGGCTCTCATGTAGAACTCATCCGGCTTGATGGTCAAGGTCTGTTTGATATCACCATCGTATCGGTCCATGACGAAGTTGAAGTTCTGCAGCAGCACGGCCATGCAGAGCAGCGCTTCCTGCCAGGCAAAAGGCCGGCCGATGCAGCCACGGGCGCCGTTGCCGAAGGGCTTCCAGCCGTTACGCGGCAGCTTCTCGAAGTTCTCGTCCAGCATGCGCTCAGGCTTGAACTGGTCTGCGTCGTCGCCGAAGACGCTGGGGTCCAGGTGGGACTTGGACAGAAGGAGCAGCAGTCTGTCGGTAGACTTGACAGGGTACTTGCCAGCCATAAGAGTGTCTTCCTTGGCATGGACACCGAACGCCGGGATGGGCGCGTCGAGTCGGAGAACTTCACGGAGGATGGCGTTCATGTAGGGGAGCTTGGACAGGTGGTCCAAGGTAATCTGTTCCTTGCCGATAACGTCGTCGACTTCTTGCTGGGCTCTGCGGTAGACTTCGGGATGCTTCAGCAGCTGCGCGAATGTGAAAGAGAGCAGACCACTGGTGGTCTCGTGTCCGGCAATCAGGAAGGTGATCAAGTTGTCGGTGATGGACTGGTCCGTCATCTTCTTGCCAGTCCTCGAGTCGGTGCCGTTCAACATGGCTCCCATCAGATCCTTGCGATCGCTAGGGTTCGCCTTGCGATCCTGCAGCACCTCGTCCGCAGTCTTGCGGAGCGTCTCGATGTCCTCGTAGTACTTCGCGTTCTCCTTGCTGTAGAACCACGAAGCGACGGTCGGACGGCGGGATCGGTTGCCAGCCTCCACGAGGAAGTCACCCATGGCCTCGACGAACGGGTGCATCTCGGGCTTGTAGAAGCTGTTGAAGCGGTAGTCCATGGAGCAGAGCGCTAATGTGTCGAGGGCCAGACGGGTGAAGTCGTCTGTCACCATGATGGGGGTGCTAGAGCCGTAGCGGGCCCACTTCATGGCCAGTTGGCCGGCGATGTCTCGCATCTCATCGAACATGCCTCGGATGCTCACGGGGCCGAACGCGGGCACCAATACTCGGTGGGCAATGCCCCAGTTCTCTTCATCGATAAAGGCAGAGAAAAGACCATCGTGGACGGCATCGCGGATCTCCTTCAGAGCGGAATCCGGAATCTTGATGAAACGCTTCTCATCGCATGCCTCATCGACCAATTGGTGGGAGCAGAGAACCACAAGAGGACCGGTGGGGAGGTTCAGTTTGTAAACCTCGCCATACTTGTCCGCGAGGGACTTCAGAGACTTCAGAGGGCACCGAGGGTCTATTTCGCTCACATTCCAGCCAATGAAGGGCAGTCCCGGAGGCTCAGGGATCGGAGTGCTTTCCGACATGCTGAATACCGGTAGACCGATTCAGATGTGGGGTAAGGTGGAAGACTTTTAAACTGATATATGCCAGTCGACCAAAGTCGGCTGGAGAAGAAAGTACTAGTTGATGAAATGGGTATCAAATGAAGAGGGTGGTTAGGGAAGAATAAGTAGTAGGAAGGAGAGATCCAGCTTGAACGGATCTGCAACCAAGTAAATATAGATATTATGCTGCTTCAGCTCTGGGATGGGCTTGTCGCAGAAGTCTATGGGCATGAAATAGATTTATAGATGTGGCGCTTTGCCCATTCATCCTGCATTCCGGAGGTGCTGGCAGCTGGGCTACTCCCTCCCCCTAATTTTTAGCGGCCTCAGAGACCCTGGAGTCGGCAGGCCCACAGCCATTGCCCGCGGTGGGCTGCGACGCGGAGGTCGCTGTCGAACCATTTTCGCCGGTCCCAGGTCCACTGATCTCTTGGCGATGAAGATAAAAAAGCGGACGGGCGGGCTCCTGCGCAGTCCAAACATGGTTGGTTACAGTAAAAGTACCGTGATGATTCAGCCGGCCATTCGTAACATTGCCGTCAAGATCGTATCACACACCGACACGATTTAGCTGTGGTGCCTGCCCAGAGAAGTCCATGGAGGTTCGAGAATGGCTACGAGTGCAGAACTATGGAGCAGAAGGAACGTACCCATGTCGTCAATGGCATGACGATTGTTAATAACGGGGTTCTGTAGGGACGGTTGCCATGCCGGTGGCCCATAGAAACTCTTTTGCGCCTCGGCTCGTCGGAGAGGTCGGCTGGTCTTGGTGGTCCTGGGCTGGCCTACTGAGATGCGACAGGGGACAAGGTGGCAGGTGCTCCACTAACTCACATGCAATCGGGCGAAATCTGCAGCAGCTTACGTTAAGTAGAGCTTGGCTACCCATATCAAGGAGCATTTGGCATTCAAAATACACGAATCTTCAATAAGCGAAAGTGAACTGTACGAATCAGGGGCGATGGGCAGGCCAGATTGGGAAGTGGTAACCGGTCGGTTGGGCCTGGATCAGTGTTGTGGTGGTCGGTTTCGGTATCGGTGAGTCGGCCAGCTCGGGAGAAGTTTTGGAAGCACGCGGCGAACATTTCCCTTTTCTGATGACGTTGGCAGGCTGTCAATCAATACGACGTTGGGGTTCATGCTGACTGGTCACTTTGCGGCTGTCAATAGTCAACTGATACATAACGCACTTGGACAAATGCCGCCCATAATAATAACGGCCGATATAGAACAAGTTCAAAGTCCGTCGGGACAACTGTTTTGGGCGGCGGCGTTTCAAGAGGAGCAGTCTCCGCCCGCCAGTCTGGCAGTGGCTTAGGTGCTGCACTTGTCCACTGACTTGTCCCATCCCGCCACTAAAATAAATCAAGACTAGGCTACCGGTCGGAAAGATAAACTAGGTAGTCAACCCTCCCATACAGCTCAATTCAGCAAAGCAACAATTTCATTACCAACTCGACAATAAAAATAGGGAGAATTATGGGAAAAGCTCAAGTAGATAAATCAGCCAATTCTGATCTATAAGCTATTTTTCCCCCAGTAATTTTAGATATGAAAGGCACTGAGTTAGTGTACATAAAACATGCTAAGCCATTTGGAGGGTTGACGGGTTTAATCTTCCGAGGGGAGCTAGGGCACACTGGCCAGCGTAACCCTGCCTTTCATATTCCGGCTTAGGTCAAAACATTGCGCCGACTTGGCAAGCTTGATCTACACTCATGCATTGCATATCCAAACCTTGCCTCGGCATGCGGGCATACCTTGCGCAAATCAACATTTATCAATTTGACTTTGAAGCCGTTAAAGCATATAGGTATGGGAATATCTATTGAGAAAGTAGCCTATACGATCGTAAAACGTACATATCCTTCCGGCCATCCGGCCCTTACGGCCTGTAATCACTGTCGCTATCGTAATCACTGACACTGAAATCACTGCCGGCGTCGCCCACCGCCGGGAACCGGGTACGGCACTCCCCGCGGCGCCTCTTCGCCCTCGGCTCGCGCACCGTAATCTCTTCAGCCGACGAACCCGACGTCGTCGCCGCCCCCGATGTTGATGACGACGACGAGGAACCACCAATCTTGCGCTTGTTGCCCTGCTTGACGGCGTTGCGGATCATCTTGGAGACCTCGAACGAGAAGCCCGTGTTGATGCCGCCGTCGGGGCGGACTTCGTAGCCCATCCGCTTCTCCGGCCCCTCCAGCATCTCGTAGAGCGTCGTGCCGTGGTAGTCTGACGGCATCCATGACGTAACCGTGTTGCTCGCCGCTGCATACAAGAATTATTATGTCAGCCAATCGACTACGACGTATCGTTGCATGTACGACGACGGGCGATGAGTCACGAGTGTGGCTCATCTCATCCGTGCATACACAGAGGCTTACCTTTCAGCATGATTCCGTACGACGCATTGTAGAAGTTGCCGCCCTTGGTCGGGTCGGCCGGCGCCTGCGTCGTGCACGCGATGAAGAACCGGTTCCCGTTGCTCTCCTTGTGGGTGAAGCGCGAGTAGTTGATCGAGCACAGCCCCGACGGCGGCGCCAGGTCCAGATCGTTAAAAGTGACTGACTTCCCGTGGAAGGGGAAGCTGAAGTTCTTCTCCGCGCGCTCCATGTCCATGCGCGGCGCCCCCGAGTCCGCGATGGCGTCCTCGTAGTCCTGGATGATCTCGTCGGGCAGCCGGGACCTGAGCATGTTCCAGCCCAGGCTCGCCATGCCCTGCGCCTTGTAGTTGAGCCGGCGCTCGTACTCCTTGCGCGCAGGGGTGTTGAGGCGCTTGTTGCAGGTCGCGATCCGCAGGGCCGGCTGGTGCCGCGACCCGCACGTGTACCCGAAGTGGCACAGTTGCCCCGGGTCCTCGCGCCGGTCGTCGCGGCGGCGGTCCACCACCTCGAGGCAGATCTTGGTGAAGGCCTCGCGCATCTCGTCGTCGGGGAAGAAGTCGCGGATCACGATCATCACGAGCTCCTTAGTGTCCGCGTCGACGAACCGCACGCTCTCGTCCTGCTCGATGACGTACTGGAGCTGGGAGAAGTCAATGGTCTTGGTCCCGCGCCGCTTCCCCTTGTTGTATCGCGGGTCCTTCAGGGGCTTGCCATCCCAATACGCATCCCATTCATCCTGGGCCTTTTGCGTCCCTGCGGTATAGAAGTCATTGATGGGATACGGGGTTTCCAATCTTTTGATATATACTGTCTTAATCGAGGCCAGGTACTTTTGCTTCTGAGCAGGGGACCAGTTGATGCCCAGGCGGTCCTCGATCTGCTTGGCAGTCTCTTCTACTACTATCTTGGACTTCATGGCGGGTAAACTCAGGGGCTTGTCGGTGTGCTAGCTAAATAGGAACAGACGAGGGAGCAAACAGGAGAAGACAGTGCTAAGCTCGATGAACTTAAAGTATACATCTCAGCGAAGAGGGCTATGGCCTTTGTCTAAGGGCGTAAGTCCTGATTGACGACTTCGGCGAATTCAGCCCATAATCTCCAGGGCCTAAGCCAGTCCATCACGTTCCTGGCGAAATGTTACAAAGGTCTTCGCGATGTGTACCTATTCGGCGACAACGCATTCGGTCTCTTCTGGAACCCATTGTACAGATAATAGTTCCATCTTTCTTTGACATATCATGACAAAGGTCTCGGGGTCCAACTCAAAGAACCAACCCGGTCTCGTCCACCCCACTGAGACAATGGCGTTATGGCCATCTCTCGGGAAAATTTTAGAACACTGTCAACTTTGCCAGATTCAGCTCGAGTATGCCTCGGGGTTTGAACGTGTATGTGTTATTTATAGTAATTAATTTCTCTTCCTTTTATTTACTCGTTACATGCAGGGTCGACCCAGGATAGAAGAGTACGGCTTGGAGAAGAAATTCAGACCAATAAACCACCTTTCATTTCTTTTTCGGTAATCTCAGTTCAGCTTAAATATGGCTGTTGAAGTGCTTCTTCATATCTCTGATAATATCATCTGTGACGGCACTCCTCTTGAACCATCGGTGGCGAGTATAATATCATATCCCGGTTAGCATTAGTTAATACGACCCAACACGCTTTTAGACCCCTGCACTTGCCTCTCATAGCGCTTACCTCACTTTTCTCAGATGCGGGGATGCGTTTTGTCTTATTTTGCTTCGCTATCTATGTCATTGTAACCTGCCGTTTTGTAAACTTATTGTTGACTTGTAACCAGATCCTAGCCCCAACATGACGCCGTCCACAAAGCACCGGCGACCAGACCGTTCCGGCCAAAGTTCAAACCAATCTATGCGCAGCCTGCGCAATCAAAGTACCACTGCAAGACGACAATGAGTACGGCACCGGACAGAAAGTCCTGGTAAGCTGGTATGATACGTGTCCTGAGTATCCCTCGCTGGGGGCTGCATCCAAGGCTGGGTGCGGTATGTGTGGTATGCTACGGAAGGCCCTCCTTCGTCGCAACATTGCATACCAAGGAGCTGTGCGGGTTGTCGCCAGGTAAAAGTACAGTTCCCATAGTGAGAGGTCTCGCCTCGACGGCGGACCTCTGGTACGTTTTCCATGTCAGGTGACTGATCATGAAGGCCGCGAGCTGGCCACTGATTATCATGTTCTCGATGGATAGTGGAGACGTTGAGTCCTCCTAGCTCCTGTATGTATCCCTCGTGCCCCAGCTGATAACTATGGCAAGACCGCATTTGCGAATGGCTGGGAACCAATGGCTATAACGAAACTCATCCTCTACACTGCAAAACCGTCAAACGGATCAAATCCCTCCTCGAATACTGCACTTTAAATTCGAAATTTCCACCAGGAGATTTCCTGCCAACCAGGTTAATACACGTAGGAAATGATGACGGCACCAAGCCTCGACTGGTCGTGACTTCGGACTACCTGAATCACTATCCAGGAACAAGTCTTGATTATGCTTGTTTGAGCTATTGTTGGGGACCAAACGATGCAGCCGATAGCCAACTGAAAACAACATCAAACAATCTGGAGTCGCACTGCCAATATATCGATATCGACCATACCCCACCCGTCTTCCGTGAAACCGTTCTGGTATGCCGGACCCTCGGTATCGAGTAACCTCTGGATAGACGCCCTTTGCATTGTGCAGGGAGATTTAGAAGACTGGGCACGGGAAAGCGCCATGATGACATCGGTCTATTTCTACTCCCATCTAACCATATGTCCCCTCACCTCGCGCTCCTGTCTAGAAGGATTTTTAGAGCCTCGAGAGATGGGGGTCGAGCTTCCTTTTCATTCTCTGAAGTCACCTGGTCTCAACGGCCACTACAGGCTCTGTGACGCCTACAACGATACAGATGCATACGATATCATGCCTCTAGAGTTTAATGACGAGTTCCAGACTGCTGTTTTCCCTCTACCGCTCAATCTCGACAAACTCTTGTCCACTTGGACCTAGAGAGGCTGGACAATGCAAGAGGAACAATGTTTCCGTCGGATCCTCTACTTCGGCCGAGAAAGGCTGCATCACGTTTGCAGAGAGTGTGCTTATGGAGAATACGAGGACAGTTACGAGTTTACGGGGAGACATGAAGTTTGGTTAAGAAATGATAGGACGTGCTACAAGACCATGTGTGTGCTTCGTTCTATAACAAAGGTCCAGGGAGGCGCAAGGGAGGAAGGCATCGAATGGCAAACACATGGCGAAGCTCCAGGTGGACACAGTTTAGATTTGGAAACAACAGATGGCGGAGAAACAAGAGAAGAAGAATCGGAAGGTTCGGAAAGGGAAACGACGTCGCTGAAAGTCATGGAAGCCTGGTATGCCAGCACCGTGGATGCCCGCTGTCGATCTTTAACGAACCTCGCAGGATTTATTCCCTTCAATTGCTGGGTTCGCAAAGTCATGTGCTGGCATCCTGGGCGACACCTATCTGGCCGGCTTGTGGAAATCAAACCTTCACTTCGGCCTCCTTTGAAAAGCGGAAGATCCACCGTTGGGCACTTTGGAATCTACCCTGGCCTCGAAAGCCCCGCCCCAGGACCTCTTCATCGCGCCATCATGGAGCTGGGCCTCACAAGAACGCCCCTTTGACTACTGCGCCTCGGCCGACACGAAACTCCAGGAAAATCTACATGGCGAGCCGAGTGCTGATTCGTGGAACGAGGTTCAATTTAGATCAATGAGTGAGGCATGGCGAACTGGGTTCGATCGGTTGAGATCAATGATCAAACTGATAGACCATCACATGGAGGCCAGAAGCGGCGGCTATTATGGAAGGCTCCAAGGAGGGGAAATCACGCTACTCGCCAAGGTCTTACCGCTTCACAGCGAGGAATTTTTCAATGTCGAGTCGGCCGCGCGGGAACTTTCAGCTGAGCCACCACGGCTTCTTGGTGGCGGTAAGGGACATTTACACCTCGACTGGGATATCGACGAGCAAGGTCTGAGATGTACCAATGGGCTCCTATTACTACTGACCGCCGTCGCATGTCCGGGCACGAGTAAGGTATATAGAAAGATGTGGAAGCCTGGACCTCCTTTGCCGGACACCGAGCCACTCATAGAGGCTTGGGCGAAAGCATCGCGCAGCACGCCGCCTTGTCACTACTGTCCGGAAGACACTCATTACGGACACCATTATGGAATCGTCATACATCCTAGCAACACAGCCTTGGGCAAACACAATAGAGTCGAGGCATTCGTTTTCATATGGTGGGCATAACGGCGGTCGTATGTTTGATAATGTACCGCCTACAGAGATAACATTGATATAACCTCATGTTGGTCACTACACACACCATAGAACTATAAGTACCCATGGTATTGGTAGGAGTGTTCATGGAAAGAGTGCAAAATCTTGAATTCACCGTCACACTTTTGATTGGATTTTTGATTTTTGATTTTTCGATTGACGATGAATTGCTTTCTACTCAACCAGGGGTAGCATGGCGCTGTACCAAGCCATCAAAAACCTTATTCCAACCAAACAGCCATCAAGTCTTCGGAGAATGGGGAAGCGGAATGATTCGAGTAGATATATTGATCCAAGTATTTCTCCTTTGTATTTATTCGTGAACCGACCTCTTGAGCCAACACAACGAACCTATCGAGAGTGTCTCCCCTGTTTCCCCTGAACAACCGAACACACCACCAAGTACCATCAAGTAGCCACAAGAGGGTCCCTATCCCATTGACAACAAACAATGCTACATTTCGTCCACAGAAATCCATCGCCTAAGCCCATCGCCATGGCAGACGACCCCTTCGAACCCAAACCGCGGCCCCTCATCCACATCAACGGCCTCCCGGGCGTCGGCAAGCACACCGTCGCCCGCGCCCTCGTCGCCCTTTTCCATTCCCACAATCTCTCGGCCAGGCTAGTCGACAGCCAACTCCTCATCGACCCCGCGGACGCCGTCCTGAAACGGACCCAGCACGGTTACGAGGCCCTCCGCCGCGCCCTGCGGTTTGGCCTCTTCGAGACCCTGGCCGAGAACGCCGCCACGCACGACAACATGTATGTATTCACGGACAGCCAGGGCACGGACATTGTCGGCGCGTCCACCTGCGCCGAGTACATCGTTGCGGCGCGGCAACGGAGGTGCGACCTGGTGTCGGTGGTCTTGTCGTGCGACGAGGAAACCAACCTGGAGCGGTTGGCCTCCAAGCACCGGGCGACGCGCAGCGCCGGAAACGTTGTGGACGCCGCTTTGCTAAGGAGGCTGAAGGACAAGACTCCCATCCACCGGTTCAGCGAAATGGCTGCCGAGGGCGGCACACTCGAGATTGACTCTACCCATCTAAGTCCCGAGTTGGCGGCATTGGTGATATTTCGACATGTCCTGGATGCTTGTCCGGAGGTGGAGAGCGATATGAGTGACTGCCCACAAACCCAATGATGACGGGTATGGTCGTAAATCAATGATGTACAAATATATACGGAGGATATGGGATAAACTACTTAGTATATCAGAATAGAAGGTGGAAAGTTATGTATCAGAAAAATACCGAGAACATTAGTGCAGACATTTCAGACTTTCAAACCCGTGACTCCATCTCAAGCCACCCATGATCGCGACCATGAAAGCCAAACCAACAACGACACTAGTGACTCCGTATGTGTAAGCGTGGCGCCTTCTCAGCCCCGTCAGTTCGGAAACCCAGGTCGACACGGTAGTAAGACACCCGCAGAACCCGTCTTCGATGCCCTGGAGCACCTGGCAGCCGATGACCCCGCCCGAAGGCACATGTGCGAGATCCCACGCCATGCCCAAGACCGCGGTGCCGAAAATATTGACGGCGAAGGTGCCGAGCGGGAAGGATGAGATGCGACCATTCAGGTACATAGATGCGTAGAAACGGCCCAAGCAACCAAGGGGCGCGAACACCAAAGCAAAAGTAGCGCGACCCCGCCACGTCTCCGACTTCCCAGGGTGTGAGGACCGGTCTGGCGGGAAGATGGAAAGAAGAACGGCACCAAGCCAACAGCCCCATGCCAGCAGCACACTGATTCTGTCGACGAACTTGCGTGTGGCGAAGAACGGTAAGGAAGGCAAGACGGGTTCGAGGCAAATGGCAAGGTGGGCCCCGACGAACAGGCCTGAGATGGAAAGGGAGACGGTGGTGAGGATAACCGCAAGCATTGCCATAAACGAATACCCGCCGTTTCGCGGCACGGTGGTACTTCCACCGTCAGGAGTAGTCAGATCGTTGGAGAGAGCGAGGAAGACATCCCGGATGAAGGAGGAGAAGGAGGTGAACGAGCCGCAGAACCCGGTCGCCAGGCCAATGTAGAGCGGGATTGTCTTCTTGGTGGCCATGTGCGCCTTCTTCGCGGCAGCGAGGTCGACCTGGGCGCGCCCCGGGCTGGAGTTCCCGCTTTCTTCATCCTCGCGGGCCTTCTTGGCCTGTTGGATTTGCTGGTGGTAATTGGGAGTACCCCACTCGTTAAGGAACAGCTTGCGGTCTTCCGACAAGAAGCCCATCACAATGCATCCGGTGAAGTTGGGCCAAAGGACACCCGTAGCCACCGGCGCACCTGGGTAGTAGGTCAAAGCTTGCAATCCGAGCCTCGCCAGCGTCCCGAAGATGGAAAACAGAATCAGGTATGAGATGGTGTAAAGCTGGGTGGCCAGCCGTGAGACCTCATAAGTGTCGGGCTGTTGTTTACCCGGGACTTGTTTGTCGGCTTTCGCATCACTATCGCGCCGCCGCCTCTGCTGGTCTCTGCTGTACTGCTGGTCCAGACTCCTCGTCCGCTCCAGGGACGAATGATGGCGATAGATTTCGGCATCGTCCCGATTCTCAACCGGCGCAGTAGCAGAGGCTTCAGCCACGTTCGCGTACGAGTCTGGCTCATCGTAATCGAATCTCGAGCCAGACGATGCGCGGCGATGTCGGCTGCCCTGCCCAGTGGAGTGCGATGAGTGCGGGTGCCCTGTCTTGGCACCCGCGAGCCGGTGGTCTCCGGATCCCGGCTTGGCGGAAACCCCCCTTGCTCTTTCGCACCATACTCCTGCGTTGGCTGCTCATGCTGCTTCGAGGTACCCGCATTAACAGATCCGATTTTGGTGGTAGGGCTAGTACCTGACGTTGGCCTCGTCAAGCCGCTATCATCTTGTCGGGACATTGTGTCGGGATGAAGCGAGGTAACCACACATAGGTCTTGCACTTGCGTCATTGTACGTCGCGCGCACAATAAAGTGCGTGCAATGGATGTGGTGCACACTAGCTGTAAGGTACACCCCTCTATTCAAGAGTAGTGAAAATTGTGTATTGCAGTAATAGTTATAGCCGCTGTATCTTGAGATATTGTCATTTCTCCCAGAGTCTTGGTCGCATTGTGGTTTGTCAAGCCGCGAAGTAATGTAATGACCCCTTCAGTGGATACAGCTTTTCGGTTTTGTTTTCTTCTGGGTGCTGGGCTTACGTAAAGCCCCCCCCCTGCCGCCCCTAGTCCGCTATTCGAATCCTCCCCCAGATAACTTAGCGGGCAAAGCCAAGCGCTACAGGGGTAGCTCTCCACTGTGCTTGCTCCCTCCAAGCTTATCGCTTATCTCCCCGACAGGTACCCAAGGAGCCCCGCGCGCGCAGCCAGCCAGCCCAGCCAGCAGCATATGACCAACGAACGGACAGTCCGCCATCTGCGAGATAGGCTGGACTCCGGCATAGGAAGTCCCTCGTGAGCGCACATAGCAGATAGTGTAGACTTGTATTCGCTCGAGGAGTGGTTGGTTCTTGAGACATTCTTATTCTTAGCTTGTACACCTCTCGTCTCACTTGGCTTGCCATCCATCATTGCACTGCTTCTTCTGCGCAACCACTTAGTATTTCCTTCGTAGTAACACAGAACCCGAACGCCCGGACGATCCGTTCTCAATTCTACCTGCTCCAAAATGTCTCTTCCGTCCAACGTCCATGTCTCCCGACACCCTTGCTTGCTGGGCAAGCTGAGCCTTCTCCGATCCAAGAGCACTTCAACACGCGAGGTCAAGGCCCTCGTCAATGACATCGCCACCATTGTCGGCGTGGAAGCTTTCGCTTCAGCCCTGACCCCTGTAGACGGCCCAAAGGTAAACACAATACCTGACCGCTCCTAACCCCCAGCGAAGGTCACAAACGGCGAGCTGGCTTACAGGCAATGTCTGGTTAACTGTTCTGGTGTAGGATGAAACCCCCATTGGATTTGAGTACACAACGACCATGATCGAGCCGCAATCCCTATCTCTAGTGCCCATCCTGCGATCGGGTCTGGGTATGGTAGAAGGTATGATCATATACCCCCCTTACTTGCAAGCATCGCAACGCAACATGTACCTAACAATTGCTAACCCCTACCCCCCAACACCCACAGCAATCCAAACCCTGCTCCCCAACCCCGTCCCCGTCCACCACCTCGGCCTGTACCGCGAGCCCTCGACCCTCGAGCCGGTCGAATACTACAACAACCTCCCGCAGCACGTGGCCCCGGACTCCTCGCATCCCGCCGCCGCCGCCAGCCTGGCCATCATCCTGGACCCGGTCATCGCGACTGGCGGGACGTGCGCGGCCGCGATCCAGACGCTGCGCGAGTGGGGCGTGAAGCGCATCCTGGTGCTGTCCGTCATCGCCGCCTCCGAGGGTATCAAACGCGCCGCTGCCGAGTGGCCCGGCGCCGTCGAGATCTGGGTCGCGGGCGTCGACACCGAGCTCACCGGCAACGGCATGCTGAAGCCTGGCGTGGGCGACGTGGGTGACCGGCTGTTCCTAACCATTGGCAAATAAGACAGAAGAAGCTGGAGAAGACCGAATGGTGGGGCTCTTCAGTGGGGTTTGGGCATGTGTCGGCTTCTTCCTCGTAACGGGGAAAAGGGTAGTAGAAAGAAGTGGAATGTTACAGCGATTTTGAAACCAATCTCTCTATTACCACTTGTCATTGTCATTGGAGGTAGACAAAACCCCATATTTGGGCATACGAAGTGATCAATACACAGTCTTAGCTAAGATCAAGAGATTGGCTCTACCGCTCCAGAAGACTACGCCGGGGCGTATCTCTCTTCATCTAGTAATGTGCTTTCCTTCCAGCACTCCTTAAGCCAGAGTTGCGTAACTACACGAGGTACTGGGGTTCTTTGGCTAATAACCGTCCGCACCCCGGCACTAAGATCCCTCTCATTCTGCTCATCTGCCCCGACAACGACGACGTGCGTCACGGAGATATCGTCCAGATCTTCCGATACAATGCCACCACCGAACTGCACCCAGTTCCTGAACTTGAGGACCCTAATCGGCGATATTGACTCGCCCGCCGCGAAGTAAACCACGTTGCGTCGGAACATGTGACACTTCAGATTGCCCAAGTCGTGGCCATGCTCTTCTAGCTGGTTGACGAACAGCTGCTTGTCAAAGGGCTCGTAGTCAATCTCCTTCTTGGGCATGTCCATCAGCAGATCCCTTAGCTCCTTCAGGCTGAAGTTTCTAGCATAGCTGTCCCCAAACTCATCGACGTTATCCTGGGCCCAGTCCCGGAGCCCGTCCGTCGCGTGGAACAGGTGGACTGGTTCGTAAGGCAGCACATAGTTGTTGCCTTCGGCGAGGCAGTCAAACACCCATTTGGGTCGGATGATCTCCACCTCCCCGGCTTTGATCAGACTCGCCACCTTGACCACCTTCTTGTCGGCGAGGAGGATCATCTCCGAGCCAACCTCGGCTTTTTGCGAGATGGCTCCGCCATTTTCTTTGATGAAAGCCTCGATCTGCGCCTTGGACTTCCTTGGATTTGTCGAGTCGCTGAGCACGCAGAACTTGAGGTTCTGGAACACCTTGGACTGCGGGCCTTCGAACACGGCGGGCGTCTCGGCCTCTTGTCCGGCAATCACGACCTCTTTCTTTACCCGCTTGGAGGCCCTTGCTCGCTTCTTCTCCATTTGCATCGTCTTACCTTCCGCAGCCTCCTCCATGCGTTTACGCAGGGTCATGAACTCATCGTAGTCGAGCGCCGAGTCCCAAGTCCTGTCTAGGCGGAGACCCTTGAACCTCGGAAACCGCAGGGTGATCAACTTGGCGAACTGGTCGGACGTCGTGGCACTGGCGGCTTTTACGGAGATCACGAAAGAATCCGAAGGGCGGATCCACTTGTCCGGCCTCTCGGCTTGCCTGGCTTCGCCTCCGCCGAGAATAACGTACTCTGAAGGCGGCTTCTTTCTGTCCCAGTCATGCCATTTTCCTTCGGTCATCTCGAGAATCTGTTGGTAGTCTTCGCCCTTGAAACCTCCACCCACTTTACAGAAGCTGAAGCATGTCTCTGGATTGACGCCCGCTCTGATGTCGTTCTTCGTCGGCCGGAGCCCGCAGAGAAAAGACGACAGTCTGCCTCCCCGGTGACCTGAGCCGTAGTAGCCTCCAATGACCACGACATCGACATTCTCGCCCAGGTCGTCCATGTATTCTGGCTTGACCTTGATCCAATCATCGTTTCGACTGTTGAGAGTATATACCGATCGGGGATCCTTGAGTACAAGGCCCTCGGATGCATTGGCGACAACTGTTCGAAGGGCTGGCTCAATGACTTCCGGGCTGGTAGCTGTCTCATGGGGGTGCAGTTCAAGCCTGCGATGCACACCCTTGACGGCCCTTTCGAGTGCCGCGCGCCTGTCGCGTAGCATATATTGCCTCAGGTCGTTATCATTTAAGTACAGGATATCAAATACCCGGAAGAGTGGCCGCGGTCCGGTCTGATCGAAAGGGTTCTTTTGCGCTGCCAACGCGGCTGTTTTCAGCGTTCCAAAGTTCATGATTTTGTCAATATCCATGTCCCACGTAACCATCTCCCCGTCGAGGATGATACTGGTTACTTCTGGGAGGAACGCGTCCCTGAGATGCCTCGTGAGGGAGGACTTCTGGTCGAAGAAGCCATTACCGTAGAGATACGTGTAATTCTTGGCTTGTCGTGACCAGAAGGCGAACCTCATACCACCGCGTACTGTGTCATCCTTCTGCATGTGCATCTGCATTCGTTCGCCATCCAGCTTCTCTTCTATCCAGAAATCATTGTCTGTCTCGGAACGGTGGCTTCGCGTGAGAACATCGACCATTTTCTGAAATGTGCCGGAGAATTGGAATTGGGCCAATTGCGGCTGGAAGATTTGAAAGAGCTCGATTTGGCTTTGACGGCCGTTGAGGTCTATGTTGGGGCTGTGAAGTTGCCAGCATACGCGGCGGAGGTTGGACGAAACGTTGAATAGGGTATCGCCATCGGCATGCCATATATTCAGAAACGTTTTCTCCGTAGCACCGACTTTCATCTGTTTCAAGACGATGCGAATGAGCCACATGAGCTCGTCGGCGTTCATTCTGTGGTAGAAAGATTCAAGGAGAGGCAACTGTTCCTTCTCTCCGGAGGCGGCCGAAAGCTTGTCAAGCATCACATTGACGTCGGCAATCGACATATCTCCCGGGTCCATCAGTATTGGTCTCCTCGATATGACTTCATGGCATCTTCCACTGAAGTCGCCAGCCATGGAACTGACCCTTTGCCCAGGGTCCTTCCAACGCAGCAGGGCTTTTCCGTCCTCGGAGTTCCTGTCAATTTTCAGGATTTTGACAAAGAGTTTGCCGATAGCATTCTCCTTGAGACCATAGACAGTTCGATCTCGATCTTGGCTCGGGATGATGAGACGCATTGCAGGATAGATATCATTGCCCACTTCTGTGCGCCATCTTGAGAAGAACTGCTCGATGATGGAGCGTCTCTGCTCGTGAGGCGATATCTTATTGGAGCCATGCGGGCCAAGCTTGGCGCGATGGACGTTAGGCCCTGATGGCTTCTTCTTGTTCTCATTTAAACGGTCAAACAGGCCCTGGTATAGTTCTGAGAATAGAAAGGTCCTTGAATGGTTCTTGGGCCTGTACGGATATCTGGCGATGACGGTCAGTATTGACGTGTTTTACGATGTCCACTTAGGCTACTTGCTCCTCGTCCAGTTCTTTGAGTGTGGTACTGCCCGTTTCATATTGGCGTCTTTCTTCATCCACCGCCTCGGGGCTCCGAGGTTTTTGACTCATGATGATGATCTAATGGGAAGGCCGCGTGCAATATTTGAGGAAGGGTTTCGCAAAAGCTCAACCTATGAGTTGAGCGCTTCAGTAGGTTGTGAATTGAGCAGCCCTTCAATGCGAAGTTTGGTGATGCAGCAGCTCAATATGCGATGTCCCGTCTGGAGAAAAACCTCTAAATGAAATACCTAGCATCCAAAAACCAAAATCGAGATAGTTGGCAAACAGGTAAGGAACAACATTCTCTCGTCAGTCTTCCTTTGTTTGATGGGTGGTGATGTTTGACATGGGTCTAACAAGCAGGCAGCAGCCGCCTGGGAGCCTACACGCCTGGAATGCTAGGTGACTTCTACTAAAAGTCCTAAGTGCAGCCAAGATGGCACGCGCTCCAGCAACAGGAACAGTACTGGGCGTAATTGCTGCATAGTGAACCTGTCAGCCAGTCCCTTCAAAAATTTGAGGAACCGACAGGCAGTGGGATGTTTTTGAAATGCCATTTAACGTAGTTGAAGATGCTTACAAGTATGTTTTTATTCAACAAAGACAACCTATCTCTACTTCGTCTGGTTGTTCGCAGTTATCGCTCAATTCAAGTGTCGCGGATTGCTGGTAGTTAGTGGGCAATTGATCAAGTGGAAGCCGTTACCTACGCTCAGATACGCTGTTACCAACTGCCAGCGTATTGACGCACGGGCCATCGAAGATGTCCAATCCACCCATCTAATTGGCCCCTCCTCATGTTAATTATTAGTTTACGCGCTCCCACACGCGACTTTGTTTAAGTGCTACCTAAAATCGGTTCAATGACCCCGGCCGAAGACCCAGAACCAAAACACTGAGACTGAGTGGTCGACCGATCACCACGACACCCTCCATACGACACGGGAAACAACTGCATGCTATCGACCGCCCTCCGGACTCGACTGCCTTCAAGACCCTTACTCGCGTGCCGGACCCCGGTTGTACCTTTCGCTTCACCGCATCGAGCGCTTGCTTGTGCCTTAGCAAGGCATGTATGCATAGTCATTACATCTTCTAGACCACTAGAAGCCGATACGATGCTGGGAAAAGCTGCGAACAGATATCAGGCTTCGGCGCCACCCGTTTCCAAAGCTCAACCCGGGAAACCAGACCTCTCCAAGCAGCTCTTCCCCTCGAGTAGCCCGCGTGATGGCAACATTATCGACTTGGTCAGCAATAGCCAGGGTCGCGGTGCGAGTGTAGGGTCTTCGAAGGCATCTGGACATAATCAACTACAACCGAGGTCGAGTAATTCAATGTCAAGAACCAATACTGGGTCGTCTGTAACGAGTTTTCTCACGCCTTCCGACGGGTTCGCCACACTCTACAGCAAAGCCGACTCGTTCCAGGAAGAGCCCGCCACCACCATTCAGCAAACGGGCTCCTTTCGCGGTGGCGTCCCTATTGAAACCGTGTACATAGACGAGGACGACTTTAGCGACGATGACGACCTGGAACTGGATTATGCGTGCCCATCTGCTCTTCCGAGTCTGCCGCCACCCCCCAAGCCCGCCGCCAAGGCAGTATTCGAGTCGCCAGTATCTGTCCCTTCCACAAGCCAGCAACCCATACCCTGGACTTCATCTCCGGAGGCGCATCGCTTCCCTCCTCAGACAATAAGTTATCTTCCGCCGAAACGTCAATCGCCAGACAGTCTCGCCCCTGAACAGCCGAAGCCAAAGAAACGACAGCTGCCTAAGCATTGGGCTGCGACCAAAGAAGATCCGATTGACCTTGATGCCGTTGCACCGGCCACACCAGCCCCGAAACCAAAAGACAAGACCATGGCGTGGGATACGTCGCAAAGTGCGCTCAAGGACAAGAGGGCGCAGTTCAAAAACAAGACCAAATCAGGACCAGACGGTACACGACGGCTTCATACAGATGGCTCTGTCCCGCCAGAAGATATTCGCACTGCCGTTAATTCTCACAACCTCAAGAAGAATGCCGCAGTCTCGCTCAGCTCGGAACAACGTCAGGTCCTTGACCTGGTCATTGATCAAGGTCGAAGCGTGTTCTTCACTGGTCCTGCCGGAACAGGAAAGTCTGTTTTGATGCGAGCCATCATCGAGCAGCTGAAGAAAAAATGGGTACGCGATCCCGAACGAGTGAGTGTCACGGCATCCACAGGATTAGCGGCATGTAATATTGGAGGACAGACCCTACACAGTTTTGCTGGAATCGGTCTGGGCAAAGAAGACGTGCCTACGCTGGTGAAGAAGATCCGCCGCAACCAGAAGGCCAAGAATCGTTGGCTACGCACCAAGGTTCTTATCGTTGATGAAGTTTCCATGGTAGATGGAGATCTGTTCGACAAGCTGGCACAAATTGCGCGGACTATACGAAACAATGGACGACCTTGGGGAGGTATACAGCTCGTTATAACGGGCGACTTCTTCCAACTGCCCCCAGTGCCAGATAAACAGAAACGGGATGTCAAGTTCGCCTTTGAAGCCGCGACCTGGACCACGTCAATCGACCATACCATTGGTCTAACACAAGTTTTCCGACAACGGGACCCAGGTAAGATATCCTACCGAAATCACACATAGGTGACAGACTGCTAACATCTGAACAGAATTCGCCAACATGCTCAATGAGATGCGACTGGGCAGAATCAGCGAACAGACAGTACAGACTTTCAAACAACTCGCCAGACCGCTGACCTTCGACGACGGTTTAGATGTGACGGAACTATTCCCTACGCGACAAGAGGTCGATAGATCCAATGAGCAACGGTTACGCAATTTGCCAGGCTCGACTCAAAGGTTCGACTCTACGGATACAGGCCATCCCGATATTCGAGACAGATTACTCGAAAATATGATGGCGCCCAAGGCCATTGAGTTGCGTAAGGGTGCTCAGGTCATGCTGATCAAGAATCTTGATGATACGCTGGTGAATGGCTCACTCGGCAAGGTAAAGGGCTTCATGTGCGAAGCCGCATTTGAGATTTGGAGTGGTGAAGGGGCGGGCTCCGAGGACGAGGGAGACTCAGAAGCCCGTTCCAAGAAGAAGATCAAGGCTTTTAGCCGGGATCCTGATTCGACCAAAGATCTGAAGGAATATCCAGTTGTGCAGTTCACTTGTGTTGATGGCACCCACCGAACCCTGTTGATGTTGCCCGAAGATTGGAAGGTGGAGCTTCCCAATGGCGAAATCCAAGCACAACGGAAGCAGGTTCCACTGATTCTTGCCTGGGCCCTCTCGATTCATAAAGCCCAAGGTCAAACGTTGGAGAGAGTCAAGGTTGATCTTGGCAAGGTCTTCGAGAAAGGACAGGCGTACGTGGCCCTCAGTCGTGCGACTAACAAGCAAGGACTGCAGGTGCTGCGTTTCGACAAGAACAGGGTTATGGCGCATCCACGCGTTATTCAGTTCTACAACAAGCTGTACAGTGCGGAAACGGCCATCAAGAAGAAGCCGACGCCATCGCTCTCAGATTTCACTTCTCGGGGCCGGTCAGAGTCTTCCAGGGGCAGGAGCGTCATTGATTTAGACGACGATGAAGAGGCCATGGCGGCGGCGTACGGTTAACGTAGGATTAGGGCGCATTTCAGGTCCAGTGAAAATCACACACCACGGTGGCCGGAGTATACCTAGCATAGGGACGGAGTTTTTAAGACGGAGCGGAATTGTGGTTTGATATGATAATTCACATCACTTAGCTCGAGAAATGACGAGATACCTGGGAGCGAGTCGATACCAAGTTACTGTTGAAAAGATGTTGGTACCTGTCACATGACACCTACTGCAGCTGCAGTAGCCGTCGAGTATTGGAACTAATGTAGATATAATGAATCTCCTTATTGTTTAAGTATAACAAACAATTGACAAGGCTGCTTCAGGTAGCCTATCACCACTCGATATTTGAGCCCTGAATAGTACACTAAACAAGCTCAGACATAACGTCGGGTGCCCGCGGGACTGCGGATGGCCCCAGTGTTTGTGGTCACGTGGCATGAAACTGTCGACTTAAGTATGTAGGTGTCAGGGCCTGTCACTTCCTGATCTTAAGCATACAGACGACGATATTCAGTATTCTGAGTAATGAGTGCTGAACAGTTTCGTGCGAATGTCGAGAGTGAGGAGGTGCCAGTTAACTGCCATGATCGTGTATTGCGAATAGCATTCATCTATTCGGATCATGGGTTGTGGGAAGGCAACGGCGTGTTCGATGTTGTTGATAAACTCCATGCGCGCGGGTGGTCATTTGGCCAGGGGGATTGAGGTTCAATCGGTGCGACTTCCGAGCAAGAGAAGCACCCTACGTAGGGAATTGTACACGGCGACAGAGGCTAACAGTCAGAAAGCACACTGGATATTTTTCACATGGCCCAGATAGCAGCCGGCATCTACCGTTCCTCCGACCAATGGGAGGGTGACTTTCCGCCCGCAGACGACTTTGACACGTTCTACGCCCAGCACTACTTGCTGCTCCACCAGGACGCATGGCGAGAGTACTACTCACCGGCGTTCCTGGCGCAGGCCACCTCGGCACGCTTCTACCGCCTCCCCAACTTACGGGACCTACCGGACGCGAGCGACCCGCTTTGTCAGCCGCGACGAAAAGGGGGGACCGGCCACCTGACCAAGCTTCCCTGCTGGGCGAACAACATCATACGGACGCGACGGAGACAGTCGACCCTCCCTGCCGCTACCCTGGCGGAACTAGCACTCTCCACACTCCGGCAGACCATCACGCGACTGCGGAGAGAACACCCAGGCAACGTCCAGCCTTACTCGGAGACGCAAGCCCGCTTCTGGCTCAAACACTTCAACTTGGATTCTCCCAACAACCGGTCTCCGAGCAACAGCCAGGAGCCTTGGAACCCAAACCAAGCCGGCCTCGAGGTCGCGCAAGGCGCCATCGACGTGTGGGCATGGGAGGCGTACTATTCGCGCGAACGATGGGAAGAGGCCTCATTGGTGGATGACGCACCCTTCCTTGTGCCGGACCTCGACGGGACACGCCCGAGCGAGATTTGGTGGTGCGGATGGCCGGACGGCGCTGGGGTGATTATGTCGGCGCGGCAGAGAGGATGGGAGCCTGAATTCGGTAGCGAAGAGGAGATTGCGTTCTTGGCCGCAGTCGCGGCGAAAGAGACAAAGGGTGTCCAGAACGACGATGGGGGCAGTTTGGACTACGCCATGCGATCACACATACTACTGGCAGTGATGCGGGCTGCCGAGTTGCAAACGGAGGCGGAGATGGAACATCACGTGGAGGAGCTGAAGTGGCGGATAACAAACGCAGGAAGGATTGATGCGAGTGACGCCAAGCCATGGGTTCGGCAGGCTTTGATGATCATGAAGCCGTACGTGCACAAGTGGCGGCAGGGAGGTTACGGCGCTATAGAGGGTCAGGATGAATTGCTTCGCCATATCCTGGTGGAAAATGGCCAGTTTTTCGGAAGATGGAAGCTTTCGCCCACCTCCAAGGAGTTTAATTTCACCCTGAAACCAAGGGCATGAACTTGTTTCTCTGTGTTGTCGACACGACAATATTATTTTCATCTACATGTGTGTATCACAGGAACCGAACCGCCAATTATGTTGTCCAAGTATCAGTACCACTCACTCGACAAGGCGAATTGAAAAGCGTTACCACTGGTATCATATTGTCGATCACACCGTACTGAGGTGTTGAGCTCCAGCCGGTTAGGTTACCCCTATTAGAAACGAGTGAGGTCGTATCCATTGGTACCTAAGCCAGAAGCCTAAGCTTAGATGTAAGTCAGGGGCATTGACTGGTTTAAAATAGGGAGGGGGAGAGGCGCTTAGGCAGCGAGCGGCTTCCTCTGAACTTATCGATAAGCACATGAGCTAGTTGCGGCGGTAAAGTTGCCCAGTTCCCCGCCATTACCCTGGAACCCACGTCCAAAAGGTTTGATAAGCTCCAAAGATAAATTAAAAGTGACTCGTACCTTACTGAACCTCCAGTACCACCATCGTGGGCCTGCAATCCCTCCCAGTCCTGGTCAAAGTCGATCAACCACCATCCATCCCACCCACGAGTCCATCTGTCAATTTGTGAATTCGGCACATGCGCATTTAATAACAAAGCCACTCTCTCTCCCTCTCCCCCAAACCACCCACCATGGCCGAGCAGTTTTTGGGAATGCGTATGACGGTTATCCTGAACGAGCCTAAGGATTTCACATTGGTGGGCACCATTTATTCCATCGTTCCCAACCAGCTGCTCGCCCTCCACCAAGGTACGCCCAGCTAATTCCCGTTTGGGTGCATTCCTTTGTTCGCATCGAGGCTACTGACACATCTTTGTACAGTCCATATCTTGACCACTGGCCAGCATGTGCCGACCTTGAACCTGAACCCGGCGACAATCAAGGACATCAGAGAGACGCCACATCGGTCATACACCGAACAGCCACCGCCAAATGCGGCTCCTGCTGATGTTGCTGCAACCCCGGCACCCCCAAAGCCGTCCAATGCCAGCTTTCAAGATCCGGCCATCATCAACATCGGAAGACGACCGACCATTACCCGCCTTGACGATAATCGCAACTCCCAGCCTCCCAATATTAGCGAGAAGCGCGACCCCCCGCCCATCATCTCGCCTCGCCCAGCACGGTCCTCTGGGCCCAGTCCAGCTCGGAGCTCTTACACCGCAATACACGAGACCACACCTCTGGCAAGAGAACTGAACAAGCTGACTATCGATGCCAATACCAGCAATGCTTCGATGGGCAAGTCGCCCGCCATCGGAGATGATCTGGATCAGAACGACACGACCGAGGACGACGAAGCGCTCAATATGGCCACCCCGACCGCTCCGCAGACCGTAGATGCGCAAGCAAATGCCAAGACTAAAAAATCTCGACAACGACAACGTAGGGGTGGTCGTAACGGGAAAAGTAAGAATGACGGTGATGCCACACCCACCTCAAGCGCAAAGCCTACTGAGCAAGGTGCCGGATGGCGACAGACCCCCATACTGCAATCCACCAAGTCTTTCCAGCCTTTCGCGTCTCTTAAGAAGAGTCAGAAGGGTCGCCAACCACCAAACGCCGATAATGGGTGGGCTTCGGAGGATGTGACTGACGTCCAGGAGGCCGGCGACTTCGATTTCGAGGGAAGCTTGGCTAAGTTCGATAAGCAGACCATATTCGATGAGATGCGCCAACAGGATAAAGTCGATGACGCTGAGCGTCTTGTGTCACACAACCGTCTACCGCGACCCAAGCACGGAACTGCGGGAGGCAAGAACTTTCACCCTACGGAGAACGTACTGGATGTACCGTCAACCACGCCGAAGTTGAAGGAGACACCCGACGATTTCTGGAAAAGCGAGGCCGATGACGCAACCGTTAACGGTGGTGGTGAAAAGCAAATGAGCGGGCGGGAAGGCAGCGGCCGCAATTCTCGTATGCGAGGCGAGTCACGAATGTCCAACTCGAGGCAATCTCAGTCTCGTAAGGCGAGCACCAGTGCGATACAAGGCATGGGAGGACCAAGTCGGGGTAACTCCAATGTAAGACATCCCGCCGACAACCTTGCATACCAGATGCATTTCCGTACGTCTTCCGGGATGCGCAGAAGTGCTAACACTGAAAAGCAACCGATCCTGACGATGAGCGGAGAGGGGTTCTACGCCATGCCTTTGAATCGACGCATAGAGACGGTGACACATCTCCAGATGCTGAACCTGGAGAACATTGCTCACAACGAGATCGGGTTGAGCGAGGACCTGATGGCCGAAAATGCGGGCCGTAGCGTTGCCGAGGTGGCCTTAACTGCGCTTGGTGATCCCGCCATCAAACTTCGCAACGCCACGGCCTCGCCTCCTAATACGCCCACCATTGTTGTCTTGGCTGGCAACAACAAGTCCGGTATCCGAGCTATCTCCGCCGCTCGGCATCTGCGTAATCGAGGCATCAACGTCTTGGTCTGCGTAGTGGGTATTGAGCGTGAGAAGGAACTCATTGAAGAATTCCGACGCCAGATCCGGCTCTTCCGCAACTTTGGTGGGGCTGTATGCTCCAAGGCACAGCTCTTTGAGAACCTTAGTAAGAACAGTACAAGCTTAGCCGCCTCTTCACAGGTTTCTGTTACGCTCATCATTGATGCCCTACTTGGTCTCTCGATCACGTTCGAAGAGCTCCGCCCTAGCGACCAAGCCACGACGTACGAGCTGATGGAGTGGGCGAACCGCAACGAGGCCTTCATTCTCGCCATTGATATCCCCAGCGGCGTGGACCCAACCAAGGGTACGGTCAATGTTATCGACGGCGCCAAGCTCTACGTCCATCCGCGCTACGTGGTCGCTCTGGGTGCCCCCAAGCAAGGACTCCTGAAGGCCGTGGAGATCGGACAGGACGATGGAGATTTGATGGTGGATGAGTGGAAGTTCTACCTCGCGGACATCGGGCTCGGCGCCAGCATATGGCGGAAGGCGGCGACTAGGTTGCGCCGTGGTATCGACTTCGACGACAAATGGGTTCTGGAGATGAAGTACCGGACCTTAGAGGACATGGACTGAAGGCATATATAGGCCTTGTATGCACGCAGCATTGAACTATACTATCCAGCGAGAGAGGGGAGGGTCTCCGAGACTACATCACGAGATACCTTTGAGTCAAATTGAGGGATGAAGAGAAGACTGGGAGTTGTTGGTTTTTGGTGGCATTGCATTATTATTCATACCCACTGCGCTTGAGCATTTTCAGGAGTTTTACGACTAAGGAACACAAAATAGGAGGGGGCGTTTAGGAGCTCATCATCAATGGGGACGGATGGGACGGCTGCTTGACAAGGGAAAATAGATAGACTTATACCAGCTTTTACGTGTGAATGGTTACAGCGTCTCTTCTTGTAGCAAGATGGACGGATAGGCTGTACGTTATTACTAGGGTTATAGTCTATCAATATAGCTCTAGCGATTGCCATGGTATTTGACATGATTCCGCTTTGCCGTACATCCAGCCGTCCACGAAGCATAAACCTACGAATTGGTACTTCTTGGCGTCCTTCTCGTTTCCTTCGCTCTCTGACGTCTCCGGTCCTCTCTGCTCTTCATCGCCATTATCTTTGGCTATGGGCCGGAGGACTGCGGGCGACCGGCAGCCTGCCAGGACAAACACCTCGTCGCCGGGCGCGACGGAGTGGGGGCCTAGCCCCGGCTCGCCGCCGTCCGTGCAGAAGAAGCGGCACTTCTCCATGTTGAGCGTCAGGGCACGGTAGTGGTAGGTCCCACGCCCCACGGCCCCCGGCTGTTGGTCCGGCACAAGGTCGCGGTAGTCCCCCGTGGCCGCGAAGTTCTTCCACCAGGTCCGGACGTCGCGCAGTTTGGGGAGGGGGGAGGGGCCGGCGCTTGTGGAGCCAGTAGCGCCAGATGTCGCGGTCCATGAAGGCGGTGCGCCAGAAGCTGTCGTCGTCGACGCTACCGGACAAGGGTGGGTTTCCTCTTCTCGTTTCGTAGAGATTCTTCCATTCTGTCCCGAGGTCCAGGGTGAGTTGGGCTTCGTCGCGCTCCACCACTGTCGTCCTCCGCTGCTCGTGGTGGCTTTCACCCCTGGCGTTGCTGGCGCCGTCGCTGTTTTTGATCTTGTTTGTACTCGTGCGCGATGCACACGCAGCAACCCTGCCGATGTAGATGCCCTGCATCTTCAATGCGGGATCCTGCAGGTCATGCATAAATCCTACCCCTGACACCTCGTCATCGTACGCGGACCCCGGGTACGCGTCGTAAAGAGCCCAACGGTCGGCGCCGTCCTCGTCGTGGCCGGAGGCGCGGCTGAGATCGATGGCCCAGGTAGGTAGACCTCGCGGCCCCGCAGCGGCGTGGCGGGTGCCGACGGCGCAGCCGAGCTGCCCCAGGTGGCTGTCGTTGACGTACAGCAGCTTGGTGCACTGCGCGAACAGCGAGCCGGCGCTGCACCCGTACCCGACTTCTTGGAAGTAGGAGTGCCAGGCCTGCGGGAGCAGGCCCAGCACGCCGAAGAAGTGGTCGCGGGGGTCGGTGGCGCGGCGCCATTGGGTGGAGTTTATGGCCTCGGCGATGCTGATGAAGGGGACTTCTTCATCGTCGCCACCCACTTTACTTTTCTTTGATCTTTTCGTCTTCTTCGCCAAAGAAGAAGAAGAATACGAAGAAGGGGTTCCCCTGCGGTCGTCGGGCGGACAGAACCGCTGCCGGTGCGCGTGGACCTGCTGCGCCGACAGCCAATGCCGGTGCGGAAACTTCTGGTACTCGGCCGCCGCGAGGTTGCAGACGCGCTTGCAGCAGTCGCCTAGCCAGTGGTCCGAGAAGGCGCGCCCGCCGTCGACGATGCGCGAGAAGCGCACGGGCAGCGTCCCGATGTAGACGACGGCGTCGGCGCGCGGCAGCACTGCTTCCTGCAGCGTCCACACGCGGGACCACCAGGGGCGCGTCAGGAGCCAGCGGGCGCAGTCTAGAGTAAGGGGCCATTTGCTGTTCATGGCGACGCCGGAGGGGCTGCTGTGGTCGCGGTACAACAGCGGGAACTCCCAGAGGTGTTTTCCGCGGACTAGGGAGTCGAGGATACGGAGGGTTTCGAAGAGGAGCTCGTCCAGTGCTTCTTCATCTTCAGGATGATTGGTATCGCTGGTGTCATCTGGCAGGAGCTTCCCGCCCACACTCACGAAGCGCTCCTTTTGCGCTGCGCAGTACTTCTCCGCCCCCTCCCACATCCGCGCCGTCATATGCGATGTCGGCACATACACTTTACCCTCCTCCTCACCTAAGCTCCCGCTCTCCTCCAGCGCCGCAACGATGTCGTCCTGCCACGCCTCCGTCAAGTGCCCGAACCAGATGGCCGCCTTGGCCGCCTGTCGGTAGATGCGTGCCATGAGCCCGATCTGGTGGCTCTTCTCCGCGACGCTGGTCTGGTCGATGCAGATGGCGTCGGCCCAGACGACGCGCTCGGCGTTGGGCAGGCGCAGGCATCGCAGGAACTCGGCCAGGTTGCGCGTCGCGTCGAAGCGGACGCCGGAGACGGCGATGGGTTCTGTTTGGGTAGGGTCGCCCCAGACGTACGAGAGCGTCTCGAAGTTATTGCTGCTTGGCGATTCATTCTCGTTTTCGTCATCCAGCGATATTACGTGCAGGTTGACCACGATGGGGTCGGGAGCCCGGCCGCGGTGCAGTGTCATGAGCCGGATCTGGGATTTGGCGGGTATCAGTTGGGTTTCTAGCCAGGGTCTTCGTGAGACTTTGGCTGCGTCTGGATCACTGCTCTCGCTAAAACCAGTCATCTCTGACACGGATATAGTATTTTCTAATCTGTGGACGTGTACTCCGCTGCGACTTGCCCGCGCTCAACGACTGTAGCTCGATATGAGCTGCACCAAATAGGCAGACGTGAATACTTCAGCTAGAAAGCTGAAAAGGTCTCTGCAGGCCAAGCCTTTTAGATCCTGCCACGCCATTGGTCACATTAATACCTGCGATGGTAAGCATCTATGTCCTTCATAATCGTCCCAACGCGCAATGTGAAATTTCATAAAATAGGGAAGGAGATTCGGCCCGGCAATCTCACCAAGCCTCAGCATGGATGGTAACCGCCCGCGGGAAAAACAGTGCCTTGTCCATCAACAGCACCGATTTCTCTTGATAACTCCAGTCACTCTCGACTACAAAAGGGGAATCAACGAACTGCTTTACTAATATCGGAACTCCTTATTTTCGAAGAGACTTAACCGGTATATTCCTCCAGTGGCTTGGGCTGGGAGGACTGTGTCACCCACTGGGCAAAGGGCTGTCATCTGCGGGGTAGCAGTGGCTTAGCCACCAAACATGTAGTCCGCAGGTATCCCATTGCTGACCTACAGCAAGTTTGTCCAGGTGACCCTCCTTAAGTGGGCATGAAGACCACAATGGCCGACTCCGTAGAAGATCTCCTTCGATCTATCTCTGAGAGCAGTCTTCATTCTCACTCCTGCCGTCACTATGAGGTACCGCTCCAAGTCCATAGCCCTGAAGCGCGACCACATGGGTTGTCTCGATTGCCATTGCCTTACACAGTCCGCCAGGTTTTCAAAGCATCCCAAAACGGTTGCCCGCTATGCGAGGAGTTAGTTTCTGTCTACAAACAAAGGAGTTGGTGGTTACTGCTGAAGGCACATCTGCTTCGTCGATGTTCTTGCTGTAACAGCACGAGGCAGCGCTTATATTATCTCCTGAAGAGCTTGGGTCGGAAACCCTTTTGGCTTGTTTTCGTTCCATTTCCCCACGGACCAAAGCCCGAAGACCCAATACACTCTTTTGCCAATTTTGATTGCGGAAATGGAGCCACGGGAACTCGATTCAATGCCTATACCTACACTGGTAAGTAAGAAGCGGCATCAGTCCACACACGGAAGCTTACAACACTGCAGGCGACGATGCGGCAGATGTCTTGCCGTCCTTTAGCCTGGAAGTTGACACTGCGGAAACCACCCGAGGCATAGAAGAATGGATCTCATCGTGCAATTGCGTCCGAGGAATTCAAGACACGGGCCCTTCTCCATTCCGACCAACGCGGTTAATCGATCTCGGCGACCGGCCAGATTATGAAAGTGTCACAGTAATGCCAACCTTCAGACGCAACGTTCCTGCATATGTGTGTTTTTCATATTGCTGGGGTGGGCCTCAGACATTCGTCTGTACATCGTCCAACTTCAATCCCTCCCAAGGTTGGATAGTCCCCCTTGCCGACATACCAGCTGCCTTCGCGGACGTTTTCAAAGTGACTCGCCAGATTGGTTTTCGCTACATTTGGATTGACAGCTTATGCATCATTCAGGATGATCCTAATGATGTAGACAACGAGATTATTCAAATGCCCAACATATATAAGAATGCCGCCTTAACTATCTGCGCGTCCGTATCACGTTCGTCGCGCCAAGGCTTCCTACATCCTCGAGCGGACTATAGCGAAATGAAGATTTCGCTAGATCTGCCAAGAGGGAGGGTCGGGACTGCCTATCTCGATTCCTTCCTGTGGTGGTCCCCTCCTGCCCCCGAACCTCTAAGCGAACGTGCCTGGGCTTTTCAAGAACGTTTGCTCTCGCCCAGGCTTCTGGAGTACGGCTGGCGGACCGCACGCTGGACCTGCTCATGCACCAATGGCTACAGCGGGGGTACTATTCTATCGAAGAACGAAATAGTGGATGCGGCTTTTGAAGCTGACATGCAACCCAGACCCTACAATCTTTTCATGTATTTGAACCCTCCTGGCATTCGGAACCTCCCGACGTCAAGAACTGATATCTTTGAATGCTGGGCAGCCATTGTCTATAAATATTCCGCTCTCAAACTAACCTTTCCGGAAGACCGCCTGGCGGCGATTGGGGGCGTAGCAGCAGAGCTGCAGCACATCACTGGCGTGCGATACCTCGCCGGCCTCTGGCACCACGAGAGATTGCCCTCCTTATTGCAGTGGAAGGTTGTCTCTTCACTTGGCAACTTGTGTCAACGGCCAGGTACCATCCGCACGCCATCTTGGTCATGGGCCGGGATCGACAACGAGGTCATCATCCACCAAAGCAAAGTGGCCATTGACGCCTTTGAGGTCATTAGCGCCGACGCCATGGGAGGGTTTGGGAAAACTGCCCACGGATTCATCAAAATGAAAGGTCCGCTGAGCAGAGGCATGCCATGGAGAGGGACCGAAACCGTTCAGATGGGGTTATCCCAGGCTGGGATTGTGATACAAGACGACCTTGGGCCGGCTTTGAATATCTGGCCGGATTGCGCCGAGGAGTTTGTGGGTTTTGTGGACGGATATCCTGTAGTATCCACAATGAGACTGGAGTTGGTCTTGTTGGCCATTGGAAGAACTAATTACGATCATGGTATCGTTCGTGGGTTGGTCTTAACGAGGAAGGAGGCAAGCGAAGAACTTTACACACGGGTGGCCATGTTTCAGGTCCGGGATGAGGGCGATTTCGCGATTCGAAATTGGGGTATTGAGACTATCACAATTGTCTAGATATTATAGGGGACGACATATGTTAAACTCGCTACTTTCCTTCTTCTTTCTTTCCATCCTTCTTGTCTCCGTCCTTCCTTCCGTCCTTCTTTCCATCCTTCTTATCTCCGTCCTTCTTTCCATCCTTCTTATCTCCATCCTTCTTTCCGTCCTTCTTATCTCCATCCTTCTTTCCGTCCTTCTTATCTCCGTCCTTCTTTCCGTCCTTCGTTCCATCCTTGTTTCCATCATCCTTCTTACTTCCCTTCCCTTTCCCTTCCCAGTCATACTCAAAATCTCTAGAGCCACATCTTAAGCAAGTAGTATAACTGTAAGTAACCACAGCGTGACAGACCACACATCTTTTACATTCAGCCGACATTGTAATAACACTGTGATAAATTCCTTGTCTGCTGTAATAAGTGTAATTTATCGATAAAGGTGTGTAATATTTAGTCCTATATGAATAGGATAGAGTAGAGTGTGCGGCTGGTTGTTCACAACTCAATGGATGCTAAAATGTGGTGATGTAGATTATAAGACTCAGTAGATTTCGAGTGGGGAAACATAGCAAAAATGGGAAGAAGGCAGCATTGCTTTTCAATCCATTCGCATGTCTTTTATATCAAGCGAATGTCGCCACGTGAACCTAGCCATATCATCCGAGTAGCCACGAGGCTTGTAACGGGACTAATAGGATCACTTGTTTTCAGCCTCGAGTTACACAGGCTACTCCGTACAATGGTAACATCTTCCACAACTCGTTGCTCGAGCAATCGGTGAGTCACTAATCAGCATTATCCTTGCACGGCCCGGGTAAGTGCAAGGCTGGCGGATGCCAAGGATACTTTGGTTGGCTGATTGGGTTGTCTACCAAAGACGACATAGCCACGTTGATATGCACCAATTTCCTGCTTTCCAGGCATCTGCAGCGATAATTGGTTAACCGCTACAGAAGATATGCATGCACATATGACCCTCCCTCTCAACCAAGAGATGGAGGGTGAGCTCATCCGATACGTTGAGATCAATGCCACACTCACCACTTTTGACGCACGATGACTCAACGGTAGAACGAGACCGTATGCAAGCAATCCCATATGCATAGGACAGGTTTTCAAAAATGTGCTAGACTTTTCTGCTCATCAAACAAGACCAATACGTCCGTATGATTGGCTGGCTCATGGAGCGCGTCGATTTGCAATCAGGTAGACTTTCTCGTATGCATACTTAAGCAAGCTAGAGCAGAAGGACGCGCATCGCTGAAATATGAGGCTTATGAGTTATATGCGTTTGCCCCGTAAGTCGTCAGCTTCCTGAACATAAGTCGTGAAGAAAGAAATACACACTTAATACGGTATCGGATAGGTTTGGAGGGGGGTGTTTCCAGGTTACCTTCCAAATAAGGACTTTGATAACCCAAAGAACCGCAACTATGCGAGAGCTGCTGGCGTCGATGGAAGTTTGAGCTTTTGGCGAACAGTGGCAGTATTTGGGCACAAGGGCGGCTTGAGTCAACGATATCAACCATCACGAGACCAGCAAAGATATCGTCTGCCACCAGACGGATTTCTTCAACCTGCCGTCGCGACCAGCATGCGCTGGGTATCGAAGCGGGAAGCTAGCAGGATCGAGGACGAAGCCTACTCACTACTGCGCATATTCGACGTCAACATGTCGCTACTTTACGGCGAGGGCCCGAATGCGTTCCAGCCGCTCCAGCACAAAATCCTAAAACAGAGCGAAGACTGCACCCTGCTCCTCTGGAACAGCGACGCCATTCGCGACCTCAAGATGACCAAGCCCGAAAGAGGCCTGTGGGTTTACATGCTCAAAGCCTACAATCACTCGCATGTCGGCTCGGCGTCGAGTCTGTTTGACAGTTCCAATCCAGAGGGGCCTGCTCAATTGCGCCGTCCAGAGTCAGCAACGAGATGACAGAGACGACCGGGCGTTTTTAGCGATCGCTCTCCGCCCCAGGTCCATCTTGGACAAGTCCTATGAAGATATAAACGTGCGTCTCGGACCGGGGTTCTTCGTGATCGCCAACTCCGACCTTATGAACCGGGATAAGTGACGACTCTCGATCGTGTTCCTGGTTGTTTCTACGTAGCTGCCGAGATCGGATCCTAATAGTGAGATCCGTTACCGATCCGGTTTTAGATCTTGGCTTGATCCGGTCAGACCCCTTTCGATTGAGACATTCACGGTCAATTGGTGTGGCAAGGAATACCGGGTCTGGCTTTTGTGCCCACCGGAAGATCCCAGAGGTGGTTCGCAGCCAGGAAGAGACTTGACAGAATAGCCTATTAATCACTGCGATTGCTCCTCATTATCCCATAATCTTTAAGTGGACCTCGCCGACACAATCAACGTGGACTGACGTCCGAATAGACCTTTTTGCTTTCTTTTGACCGGTTGCTGTGCGCTTTCATGACGGAGTACGACACGCTAATGATACGAATCTGCGTCAATGTGATCTTGATCCAGGCACGCATGAGCCGATCAAGACATAGGGGAGGCGAGATGTGTAAGACAGTCAGTGAGACAGCCCCAATCCGCCTAAACGGAGCTCCGGTCTTTGGTATATCAATGCGCCGGTGACTATTCATCTTATGCCAGCCATCTGGAATAGCTGCACCTTAAACAGTGTTATCTCGCTTCACTTAGAGGAAGTCCTTTAAGTCGACCTTGGCTAACGCCAAATTCCTACTCTCCATCAGGCCCCCTCTTTGCAACTATCCAAAATGACGAGGAAGTTCACCTCTCGACCCGCCAACTGAAGACCGAATTCCCTCTAACTCTGCTGGTTCATTCAGTGTTTTATGATCTTCAAACTATAAACCACAAACCAACAATCACAACATGCGTTTCCAATTCATCTTCATGCTCCTCCCTCTCCTGGGCAGCACGCCCCTAACCAGCGCCTCTCCCACCGGCATGGGTGTCTCTTCTTCTTCTTCTTCTTCGCCTTTGTCCCTGCTAGAATCCCGCCAGTCCGGCACTTGCAAATGCCCTGAGCCGGAAGGCGTGTTCCCCAACCCCTGCAGCTGCGACCAGTACATCCAGTGCACCAACGACATCCCCCTTATCGGCGTCTGCAACTTCAACGAGAGGTTCGACTCCGAATCGAGGGGGTGCATCCCGGAGGGCAGCGCAAGGTGTGCGGCTGAGCAGGATTGCTGTTCCTCTTGATCCAGCGGCTGTGTTAGGGTCATGATGCGGTGCTGCTGGCTAGTACAACGGGATAAGAGTTGATGGGTCTGGCTACCGGGACTGGATGGACGTAAGGAAATGTCCAGGACTAATTTGGTGTACAATTCATACAGCCTAAATTATTTTCGACACGAACTCCTCGCCCAGACGCTCCAAGACCCGTGACTCATTCTAGATGTCTTGAGACCGCATCAAATTTCCCGATGCGGGTGGCCTTTTGAGAATACAGTACTACAGTCGCAGCTTGGCGCCTCATGGAATACCACGCACTGGTGCTATATTAGCTGCATTGCCTCAAAAAGCAGTATCTCAGAAATCGTGATGGTAGGACCCAGGCATGTGTGGACACCTTTGCGCTTACCTTAGACTCTCGATCCAATATAGCGGAGCCTACTCGTATTGTATAGATCGCTCCTACAAATTGATAGGGTGAGCTGACTGTGCAGGTCTCTGACACACTCTGACGAAATCTTAGAAGGCTTTGGAGTTTATGGTCCCTTTTGGGTGTGATGGAGCGAGTAAATTCATCGCAATGGATGTCAGCACCATTCCAAAAATCCCGTTCGTCACCCGCAGATCAATGGAATTGAAGAAGTATAAGTTGCTTGGAATACTCCTTGACCTTGGCTCTTGTACTTGTGCTGACGGCCATCATCCATCAATTCTTCAGTTAGACAAGCATAACACACACAACCTCCCCTCCGCTTACAGTCCAGCCCCAAGTAATTAGCCGTCTAATCACCCATCATGAAGCTCCTCTATCTAGCCACGCTCGCGCTCATGGGCCGTTCTCTCGCCACGCATGTCAAGTACTGCTCCAAAACCAACCTCGACGGGAAATGTTTCGACATCGATGTAGCTGACACGCAATGCGGTCCGTAAACCCCAGACCTCCGTCCTAAGAATCCTGTCTCCTTCACCTAGTATGAAACTCCTGTCCACTAACATGCGACGTGGTGTCAACAACAGTCAACGTCGACCTCAGCGTCAACGACCAGTTGCACTCTGCGGATATCTCTGGTGGAAACTGTGTCTTTTGGATGTAAGCTTCATTCCCCTCTTTACTTTCAACACCCCGCGAATGCGCAGCTTGGTTGGATATACAGATACTGTTTTGGGGCAGCAGAACGCTGTCAGATTTTGTCATTATAGGTTCCACAGCTGCAGAAGGAACACCGCCTTGATCGACGCCAATAGGGAGAGGCTCGAGTCTCGAGATATACCAGGTCGCTAATGCTAACGTTTTCGATAGCAACGCCGACTGCGACGGCGACCACACCGACCAGCAGGACGGACGAATCAACGATTTCGCCAACCTCTGTCCGACCATTCCGCGCCACGAATGGCAAAAGGTAACCTCGTCCTTCAAGTGCTGCACCGGCAGCAACTGGTGCGCCGGAAGTACTCCACAGTGCCGCCCTTGAGTGTGTCAGAGGCGAAGTTCATATGAACTACCGAACTTCTCATTTCTCATCTTCATTACACACTCTTTTCGCGTACCCGTCACGATCCGATACGTGGGCTTGGCCAGTGAACTTGGGGGGACTTTCTGGGAAGCCAGCCCAGATAAAAGAACAAAACAACACAATCACTCGTTTCATTATATATCGGCAACGTCTTGTGTCACATGTGATATAATTCCGGTGCACTACTGGTTTTCTATAGCGACCCACGTCGATTCGCATGTACCAAGTCAACATCAGTTTGGACGTGTCCTGGACAAACAATTCAGCAACCTTTTCCCCTCCAAGGCCTGAACGGCCCGTGTTGAAGGCCTGTTATATGTCCGTTATCTTGATGCCAACATCCTACCCCATCTTTTCCAGCTCTGCAGCGTCGACGGCAATGTAGTTGTACAAGACGCCTCGCTTTTGGTCCACATCCTTGACGGGGGCTATTTTCCGGTCAGCCAGAGTGGCTAGAGTGAGATAGTGTACGTTACCTTTTATGGGGGCACCGAAGACGGCTGGGAGGCCGATGGCGCCCAGGGTTAAGATCACGAAAAGCTGCATGTCGTTTGAGAGGATGTTCAAGAGGTGACGAGGAGAGTAAAGTTGGGTGGGATAAGGAAGTTAGGCCGGAGGAATATGGAAGTAGTTGCCTATGAGTAACTTCGATTGCCCTTTAGTAGTCAGTCCCTCGTTGGGTCTTTATGGTAGATGCTTAGCATTGAACCGCCTGAAGCGGGCCGGAGTTCGGTATATAAGTCAAAGCACCCCTCGACGGCCACACCCCTCAACGGTTACCATAATAAAACAAAGTCATAACAATATAATAAAACAATAACAACTTAATTAAAAAATAATGAAAAATCGTAAAATTATAGAATTAATCGAGATCTATTTCGATTAAGCTCCAGGCTTTAAATTCCTTATTAAATTCCTTTTTTACAATCTCCTCTACTAATTCCGACCGAGTTATAATAAGGCGCGCTTACGCCGGCCTTACCGCCTCCCTTATACTAATTACTATTTCTGTTATATAAATATACTTCCTATTTAACGCCGGAATAAGTCTTTTCTTTTTTTTTTCCTCTTTTTTTCTTAAGGTTTACCTCCAATTAAGCCTTTTTATATATTAATTAACCGATTTAACCGTTTAAATCGTCGAGACTCTTTTAAACCTTTCGAAATAATACCCTTCTAATTACTTTATCGAATCGTACTAAATTATCGGTTAACTTCTCGAATAATTCTATTAATTACCTAGAACTCCTTAAAATACGAATTAAAATAACCGAAAATTAAACCTTTAAATTTAAGGAGGGGGCTTAAGGGCTAAGGTATTCTACTAGGCCTCGAACCTCTTAAATCGGTTATTTAAGGGCTTATTAATATCGCGAGGGAATATATCGAATACTTTCTACTTACCGTAAATAACCTTAAGTTTAAGCATAAAGGTCCTAACCTTCTTATAATACCGAAGGAACTCCTTCTTACTTATCCTTATATTATTAAACCTTAAATAATAGAGAATTACCTCGTAATAATACCTCCCCTTTAATATATTAAATATACCGATATCTAAAGGTTAAAGGAGGTACAATATATAAACCGGTAAAAATAGGAGCTATACCTTAACCTCTAGGTAAGCTAATATAAACTCCTCGGTACTATAAGAAGAATAGCTATCGAGAATAAGTAACCGTTATTATTCTTCGTCCTCCGGTTTAATTTATAACAGGAATACTTCCTTAAATTAAAGTAAGGCTAGCTTATAATTAGTCCAGCCCTTAGGAAATATAATAAAAACCCAGTCCTTTATAGCCTCGATTAAAGTATCCTCCTCCTTTAAGAATTATTAAAGCTAGAACTATTAACCCTTAAAGATATATATTAAAGTAATAAACCGGTTATCCATATTAATTATTTCTATTACAATTACCTACTCTCGGTTAACGGAGTCTTTTATAATAATCCTTTTTATATTTACTAGCTTAATTACTATTTAATTACTTCCAGCACCTAATTATATACCGACCTCGTTATAATTCCAGACATATTAACAGGGGATAGATTAAATAAATTTATAATTAAATCGATTAAAGAAATTTCGGATATTCTCTTTAAAGGTGCTCGTAACGTATCTAAAATCTATCCTAAAAGAAAGAAAAAATCCGATTACCTTATACCTATTAAAAAATTTCTATACCTAACGTTTATTAAATATATAAGGGTTACCGTTAGCCTTAAGTATATACTAGGCGAATATCTTTAAAACTATATACAGAGGAGAATAACCGAGCTTAATCTGAGCAATTACCCATCGAGTAATATACTTCTTATCGTCGTTATATAACACCTGCCGAGACAAATTATAACGTTTCTTAATCTGCCAGCCCTCGATCCGAGCCTTTAAAGTAATACGATTAACCCCCTCCTTTAACGCGGCCTGTCTTAAGCTCTTATTACTAATAACGTGCTAAATTACGCGCTAGAGCTTTAACTTATCGATTATAATATTATAATAAAAGAGTAAGAGAAAAGGGTGCGATTAAGCTAATTTAAATAAAAATATAACGAAAACTAATTTATATACTATTAAATCGGTATGTAGGCACGATTCAGGGGTAATCTATTAATAGGTAACCGTTGAGGGGTGTGGCCGTCGAGGGGTGCTTTGACTTATGCTAACTGGCTTCTCCCTGGATCTTGGGCAAAGTGTTTGTTATTACAACCTACAGCATAGCTGCATACCCGATAATGCGAGGGACTCTGATGGATAGAGGGGTTTCTACTGATCCGTACATCATGGCTACATACCCGATAATGTGAGGGACTTTGATGAAGATAGGGGTTGCATGCAAAGCACTCCAACTTATGAAATATGACGCCCAAATTTTTGATTAACGCGTTGCGTATGTACTGTCTGGTCTAGGCACTTGGTATTGTGGATGTGCTGCTTTGTTACAAACCTTCTATAACAGAACATGAGGGGAGGTCTGCATCGATTCCGGCTTAGACCTGCCAAACTTTCATGGCATTTACGGAGGCTTTGCAGATTGACAACAGGCCGAAGAAAGTGTGTGTATCAATCGTTTCCGAATAATGATTAGGGTCAAAGTAATTTAATATCAAGGCAAGGGTTTTCAGAATTGCATGCATGTATATGAGGGCAAGCTAACTGTAATGAACATGATCAACTGATAACAGAGAGCCACTGCTGGGAAGTTGTGATTTGACATTGGTCTCGACACGGGAATTGTAACACAGATATCGAATGGGTTTGGTTGTGACTAAACGCCAGAGAGGCATCAATCTTGCTGCTCTGCTCTATCTATAACTTCTCTGGCTTGCTACTTGCCTTTGGTAGTTACTTGAGACTTCATCCCCTTTAACTAGGTTGTCACCATCTAGGCTCTTAAACTTTCACAAGCATCAATATGTTCAACATGACCCACCGTGTTCGTACCTTCTTGCTTGGATTTAACAAAGTCACTGTAACTGAGACAAATGACGATATATACATTGATGATCCCTCTTCGTTACCTGACCGAGAAGCGTTGCTGTCCGGCGAGAAGCAAGAGGTAGAGGCTGTTAATACAGCCCAGCTTTTGAAGCTGAGGTGGGTATCTACTTGTCAATGCTACATTACTCTTTACTTCCTTTGTTCTATTCATCTCAGCATTGTTTGTCGACTTCGGAAGCCTAGGCGACGGCAACTACTACGTTTCTGAATATTGCAAGTTGAAACTGTGTGCGCCTTGAACAAAACAAACTGATTAGGTAAAAGCCCCAATCATCGACCAGTTCCACATACCTCTGGATACGAGACAGATGGAAGCGACATTGTTGCGCCCTGAGCATTCGTCTATCTTCAGGCAGCCCCCTAGCCGAGAAGTAGACGACGCCTGGGAGAGAATCGCCAACGTGCGTCCTATACCCGTCACGCGCGAAGACGTGCTCAAGCTGGGCAAAGAGCCCGAGCGGTTCGCCAAGTTTCCCGAGAGCTTCGGGCTCGGCCCGGAAGCGTACATGGCGCGCCTGGACATCTTCCACGTCCTCCACTGCGTGGACCAGGTCCGGCGGGAGGCCTACTTTGACCACTACTACGGCCGGCACTGGGGCACGCGCGCCAACGCCTCGGAGCTGCACAAGACGCACATCTCGCACTGCATCCGCATCATCCTGCAGAACATCATGTGCTCGCCCAACTTGGACGTTTACCTCCACTTTTGGGCCGACGCAAACCCGAGCGCGTTTCCGGATTTCAACGTAAATCACAAGTGCTTCGACTTCGAGCGTCTGCTGAAGTGGCAGGAGAACTCGGTGGATATAGAGGCGTTTGGTGCGGTTAAACGACCTGCCAACGAGGAACCAAGAAAAGTGTCCCCTGAATTCAAGAGGCTCTTTTCTTACGATGGCTTCCATCAGTTTGAAGGGGACAAAGTCACCTGAAGCATCGCATGTTTAGAGTGAATGGTTTCTCGTAGAAATCACCCCCATCCCTGATACCGGGAAAAGTAGATAGAGCGTGCTAGTTTGGATGCTTGTTGTTGAGACTGGAGACGGAGTCAGCTAGATTGATACGAATACAGACATAAAACGGTTTGGATCTTCTTGTGGGATGCAGGTGCAGGCTCAGCTATGAAGTCAAGGGAATTCTGGAATTACCAAGGTTCCATGAGACGTGGACTCGACTGCTCGAAATTGCGATTGGTGTATGGCTTCGTGTCAGACAGATGGGCGTCTCCGATTCTGGTTGCATTAGGTACATTGCTCCCAGACGTGCTCATATGATCAGCCTTCTCACATGATGCCCGTTTGTTTCACGTGGCAGATATGACTTCTTTATCTTTACGAATATAAACTTATTAGGCCAGCAAGAACTTGTATCACCGTCGGGATCTTGATTTATCTAAAAACCAAAATGTTAAGTATAGTGTTCAAACAATGCATGGTGCAATTCGCGTGGCAAGTCGTTCAGAAGAACTATCCGCATAGCATTGGTAATGATCAGGAACGGAAACACTATATACAATAATTGAGTAGGCCACCTATGGCGTTGATTTTGAATGCAAAAGAAAGCTCCTAGTGTATAAATACCACATCCTGACCGTGGCCCAATTTCGCAATAAGACATTTCCAACAGACCTGATTGGGGCAAATAGCTACAGGATGAGAACCCGGACCACTGCGCCGACTCAATACTGATATGATAGCCAAGCGCGCGATAGGGTTGTCGTAACATCTCACGACCGCGTGTCCATCTATGTTTTCAAGAACCTGGTCCCATGTCTCAATCGACAGTAGTTCATGCTCTCCCGGCCCCTTATCCGACGAGTGAGTGCACCATGCGTTATATCTACCGGGCCTTTGCCTCGTCAACTCCTTGCTTGACAGGGCGCGGCAGATATCGATGTCGGCCACCCAACTACCGGCATCGCGCACTGATATGACAGCTTCAATAACGTTGACGTCGGCTTCGTGCCGGCCGGCGACATGGGATTGGACAAGTGGGGCCTGCCAATCAGTGAGACTGAGATGCAGGGACGTGTGGGAGAATTGATCCAAAGGCACATCATCGAACACCGCCGGCTCCACTTTCCATGCGCCCGGATCCCGCTTGCGAACCATGAGCTGCGAAGGCGACGTAAGGATGGAGAACCCCGGCTTGCCTATGTTACCAAGAACGCGTACAAAACTGTAGTCGGGGTAGATGTTTTGCGGGTCATTGAGTATCTGGAAGTTGGCCAGTCAATCAGGTTACTGACTTTCATATGACACTGAACAATATTAATCTCAAGCTTTGACAGAACACTTACCTTTTTATGAACAAAGATAGAGTCTCCAACGGTAAGGCCAATGATGTTGTGCCACTCGTTCAAGTTATCAATGACGTTTTCACCTGTTTCGAAATACACAATCAATGCCATGGCGGTGGTTTGGCAAAGTGACAAAGAACGCGGTGTGATTGCCCAGACGTCTTTCCTGGACTTCTCTGAGAAGATGGGCGGGTCGAATTCTCTCTCGACAATGGAACATGAAATGGTCGCCCCCCTGCCGCAGGCTCACGGTAGATCTCTGCGATGGCAGCCAAGACCCTAAAAAGGGCAAACGCAAGTTCTTTTTCGAGATGCTCCTTCAGTCGTTGTGGATCAACGAGGTCATGTTGGAAACACCACGCTATGTCATCGATCGTGACACTTACATCTCTGGTGATTAAATGATCCGCCACGTAGATGTCCGCATGTTCACTCTCGCAGAATGAGTCGCGCTGCAGGGGGGCATCGAGCTGAACTGGCCGAACAGAGAATGGTAAACATCCGTTTCCTTGCCATTGCGTTTCACCTGGTCAAAGTAACTGTTTTAGCTCCATGGGTCGCCTTCGAAGTCCACTCTGTTAGATTCAAAGAAATGGGAGTCATTGCGAGATCTAGACATCATGAGATCAATCTTTTCTTCTTTCAACTCCCGTTCCAATTGAGTCGAGTATTCAGACAATAGTACAGGTGAGATGATGTGGTCCGGGATCTGGATCCAGCGGCGGTGCCTATTGTGATGCCTGGTTTGTGTTGTTGGTCGTGGTACTTCATCTTCCTCTGGAAATACAGTAGCAAATTGCAAACCAGGTTTGTCGGCCGGTGCTGTATGGGCACATAATATGACATGCTTTGTGCCAACACGTTTCAGACCGTCTATTCTCGCAGCAAGCCGTCGAAGCAGTTGAATCTTCCTGTTGGGGTCCTTTAAGAGGAAGAGAAGGCGCTGTAGATGGAGTAGTCCAAACAAAGGTTCCCGTCCAGCTGTCAACAAGGTAGGTAGAAAGGCAGGTCGACGACGTCCCAACGACACTGCGAGTAACGCTTCTTTGTCGCCCCCGATATATTCGTGTAGGCACTGATCAATAGCCTTCACCCAATTACCACTTGTTTTATCACATTCTCCCTCTTCGCATCCAGATGTTGTTCTCTTTATTTCCTGAATGATGATGATTGATTTGTTGGTATCGTGTTTTGGAATACACCAACATTTGAGAAGGCTGCCGAAACACACCAGAAAGAGCTCGTTCAACGTCAGCCGAGAACCATCCACATCAAGTCTGCGGGTCCGTTTTACAGCATCGCCATAGTGCATGTGGTGAGAAAGGGAAAGCGACCAATAGACACCTTGGTCGTTTTGATGCGATGGATCTGAGAGACCCAATGACAAGACACCACCGGGTCGTACCAGGCAGTCATTCATCGAGATGTGAATGTTAGAGGCTGGCCCATTAAATACCAGCATATCTGGGAATATATGCCAAGCTGAGAGGCCCACAAGTACTGATCCGTATCGGACGGCGTGCGGCTGACCTGATATAAGCCCTTCCGTGGCAGCGAGCGCCGATGTCCAGACATTAATCACATCGTTGTAAAGAGAGATGTTGGACTGGTGGATGGCGATACTGAGATTGTTGATGATGAGAAGGAACTGCTTGTATTGTCGCTGCCGTGATTTGTCGGCTGTTTGCAGCCAGGCCCTCGCACTGGCATCCCACTTCCCAAGATGGTCCCGGGTGATTTCCTGCTGCGTAGCAGAAGCCAGGGCTAGTGGAACTTGAATACCCTCTTTGAACGTGGATATTATTTCCCTTTTTCTCTCTGTTACAATTTCTGCCCAGACAGATATGGCTTCGGATTGATTCCACATTCTAGCAATGATGCAAGCTAGCAAGTGGACTGGTAGTGCGGCCTTGCTAGATGTCGCTGCCGCCCAAATCGATGTCGCATCAATACCGCCATATTCAGTTCGAATCCAATTACAACTTTGATCAGGGCTTTCCTGGTCTGCTTTCAACACATCCTTGCAGATGTCTGAAGCTCGTGTTCCATAGGCTTTGATGAGATTTGGCGTGTCTGGACACACTCCCTCAAAAAGAGCCCCTAATTTTCTCGCCGTCACATGGAGTGGGCCGTCCTCTGCCTCCCGGACGCGCGTAGGAATTAGAAGATTTCCGATCGTTTGATACTCAGCAGGAGCCTCAAACTTCATCAAGGTAAAATCAAAATTGAGATTGGCGGCCGCTACCGTAAGCTCCTGAGTTGCATGCGCAAACCCAGCTTGAATGCGGCCTATCGACATGCTGGACACGGTACTCAAGGGAAAAACACAGTACTGGTAAGATGTTGTCGTCTAAACAGAACCATGTGTAATCGGGAAAGGAGGGGTCGAGGAAAACGGGTCAAGCTTTACGAATTTGTTCCGACACGCTGATTAGGCAAGACAGAAGCGGGGTACGCGTCGAATCACAGATGCAGATACGACTGCGCATGATCTGTGGGCTTCGTATATCAGGCTGCCAATCGAATTGGTTCTATTACATTCCTCAATTTCTTTCACATGTCATCTATTGGAGGCGATACGCCTTTCTCTAATCCGTCACCGCCAGAATAATTCGACGCTCCCATCTCTACTTATATTGTTAACTAGCCACTGAGTTAGATAGGAGCAACACACCATGGTAGAGACTTTGGTGAGCCCGGTGTCGTGAGATGATCTTGCACTTCTCGAAAGCGGTTCAGTAGCCTTTTGGGCCCCAGATCTCCACGTCGTACCATGTTACCTAATCACGTATGTTGATACCAATGTTAAAGCTAGTAAATCGAACCAAAAGAACCCCTATTCATTTCACTTCATGCTCATTTATTCTCAGTTTTACCCCCGAAGTCCACGAACTTCGTTATCAGTCCACATGGCAATGGCACATGGCCATGCACCGCTAAAATCGAGGCTACTGTTGGTGGACAATTTGCCGCGTACTTCCTCAAAGTTACAAACGCCAAATCTGGTGCAGGTAGTGAGTATCGAGCACCTTGTGCCAGTTCCTTAAACATTCTACATCATGGCCATTATAATAGGCAATAAAGTAAAACATGGTATCTGACCTCAGCAGTGTTCAAGGGCGAGATAGGAAGTCTGGGCATGATCCAGAAACTAGTACCTGGGCTCTGTCCGAAGCCAATCGGTTGGGGTAGATAAGAATTCAATCCTGACACATACTTCTTTCTTTGTGAGTTTATCGACATGCAGGAGGGGCTAATGGTTCATGTGAAGCTTCCACTGCGATTAGCAGAGCTACACAGGAAAGGGATTGCAGCGGACGGGTTTTACGGCGCTGAAGAAGTCATTGCCGGCGGTGTTCTTACTGTCCGTCCGGCCAGAAGCAACTCATGGGAAGACTACTGCTTCCGCTACATGCGTGTACTCAGAAGACTCGAAGAGATCGCCTAAGGCCCGCGCTCTGTCGAGTTCACGCGACTCCTAGACGCTCTATTTAATCGTATAATTCCCCGGCTCCTACGTCCGCTTTAGACTGGCGGACGTGAAATCAAACCCAGACTCATACACACGGATCTTTGGGATGGAAACATAGCCACCGACCCTGACGGAAACCCCATAATATTCGACCCAGCTTGAATTTATGGCCATAATAAGAGTGAGCACTACCTTAGCTCTATCATTATTGTCTGCGTCTCCACCAACCTGGCTCCACAGTGGAAATAGGGGCTTGGTTCAACCCTTAAATTTTACCGGCATGCCCTTCATTAACAGCCACCATGACTTTTTCCCAATATTAGCACCGGCTGAAGATCACCTTGAGAGGAATACCCTATACGCACTGTATGGCGACTCTCCATCCTGCTCGAGTCCCAAAGCTAATAATGTGAGAAAAAGCGTTCAAGGCCAGAGCTTCGGCTACACTGCTTGGAAATAGATTTTTCCGGCAAGAGTAAGTAAAATTATGGGAAGACTCCGGCGATTTATATCAGCTATGGTACTTACTAATTTCCATTAAGACTTATTAGATACTTGACGGAGTTGGATCAGAAGTACCCAGAGTCATACGAGGAGTGGGCTCAGTCACGTGGGGAGGAAGTTTGCCCGTGCAAAGCGGCCTTTGACATGCGCAGGCTGTAATGACTGGAATTCACGGATGATCTATAAGCATATATATGAAGCTTGTCTCATTATGTTTCGTGAGCTCGCCATTTTGCCAAACTACCTAATAGAAATAGATGTTGGTTCGTAGACACTGACATGTTGCTCTCCCTTATTATTCGTTGGTCCGTGCATGCAAGATGAAATTGGCAGTGTTGTGTACTTTAGGAAAACATTATCCCTATCTAACAGAGATTGAAACTCTATAACAGCTATTACCAATGGTCCGTCGCCTACTTTCTCTGACTGGCCTTCATTACACGCACGTTGACCTTGTAGTAGGTATGGATGAGACTACTCCCAGCATCCCGCTCCCAGACGAACCCGTCCCGGTCTAGGAGCTCAAAGTCGTACCTCCAGAGCAAGCTCGCTACGATCAGCCGGATGCTCTGGTGCGCCATGTGCTGGCCAATCCACTCCCTGCTCCCAATGAGGAAAGGGCGGTACGCGGCCGAGTCGTCCTTTGCGAACTCAGCGCCCTTCTTCCTCGCCGCTCCCTCTTGGAGCCACCGTTCCGGGCGGAAGGTGGCCGGGTCGGCAAAGTACTCGGTCAATCTCTAGATGGTGTACAGGTCGGCGGACACGACGGTCCCGATGGGGATCTACAGCCTCGCGATGGCGCCCGCGGGCGCGGTGCGTTGCGCCGTTGGCGGGCGGGAGCAGGCGCAGGATCTGTATGTGTGCCTCAAACGATCATCTGGCTCAACTTCTGATTTTAATGGATGTCCATATCCTTTGCTGCAGTGCTGACATGGAAGGTTACCCTATAACATCCCTGGAAGTCTCCCTGGTAATAACCCTGTGATACAGGGTAGTCTCGTGGATGCAGGCATTGGGAAAAAGCAGCCGGGCCAGCCGTTCCCCGGTGATGTCGTCTTTACGGGCGAGGCCGGTGTGGATCTTGGCGCATAGTCGGCGGTAGGCGTACGGATATCGCAGCACGCGCACCAGACGTAATCGTACGACAAGACGGGCGAGCAGCGTATCACTTTCCATAAGATCCTGAATAGTAAGCTGTCCGACTACAACAATTCTAGGGACCGCATCTATCCCGACGAAACGTTGGTGTACCGCACCTCGGGCCCGGGCGGGCGCGAGTGGCACATCCCGCCAGACACGTCCCTCAGCATGACCGGGAACCTCGTGCACCACGACGAGCGGATCTTCGCGGACTCGTACGCCTTCCGCTTGGAACGCTGGGTCGAGAACCCCCGGCTCGACAGCTACCTCGTCTCGTTTGGCAGGGGCTTGTTTGGGGATCAACCTGGCGTACGGGGGAGCTCTACCTCGCTCGCGGCTTTGTTCCAGGTGTACGGGACTGCCGAGCTACGAGGTAAAGACGCCGTCGGCAGGCTGGAGCTGTTTGAGACGTCGTCGACGGATTTGGTGATTACGAGTGATATGGTCGTGCCGGTGATGCCGGAGGATTCGAAAGGGTTGAGGGTCAAGGCGCATCGGCTGGTTGAATAGGTTGCTCGGGTGATAAACTTACTATACGCTCAAAAGGGCGGCGGCTGTTAGTGGCTTTGGAGTCAAGATTTCATCCTGATAGTCTTCAGGGAACTTGGATATATTGGCGAGTTCACTTTTTGCATATATAGAACGATGCCGATCAAGCGCCGAATATCACGATACCCGGACTTGTGGGTGTTAAGGCTCGGCTAGGTAAAGTGCAAGTCGGCCCTACCAGACCCATACCAAAGGAACCAGAAGGTGTACTCATTGGTTCTCGTCTGATGTCTCTCGTCTGTGCACGACGTATGCAACTACTGTATATAGATTAGCGTCCAAGTCAAAGATCTGAACTATCGGCAGACTTTTGATCGCCTAATGAGCCAACGTCATGGCGTATCCACTTCGCTGGAGAACGTGGCCCCACTAACCCGCACCCCAGCCCTTCCCCCGCAGGCGCTGATTGGAGCGCGTAAACACTTAAGCCGCACTGCAGCCACGAAGCCTTGAACTCTGAAGCTTCTTGCGCCGTCCCGTTCACGTTTTCCCCCGGTTGGCCAATCAGGGGGCGGCAACTAATGGAACCAATGGGGCACCCGCCGGGGTTCGTTCCTTGCACACCCACAAGGACTTGCAGACCGCCCGCGTGATTGTGAGACGACTGAAAACGAGCGGGGGAGACTTTGGGGTTTTTGCGGGGGTCTGGGGGGAGATAACGGGCAAAATCGCGATGAAATCGTAGGGGCATTGGACGAAATATTACCCACTCCCCATACCCCGGAGGTTGGGGGTTCGGCGCGATTTCGGGGCTTGGCGTGGACCAGGTGCCGACTTCTCACGACTCAGTCGACTTTGCCTTACCCCCTGGCCTTGGCTGCATCGACGCGCGTGACGTATATGAAGCATCGTGTGCCCTCGCATCCGTCAGTCCCTTTGCTGGGCGAGTCTGCACTTCTTCCCTCAACCTCGGCTATGGTCACTCTCAGCTGCTAGATAATCCAGCCAACAAATTGCCAACCACAGCAATCAAGTGTTATGCCAGGACTGTGCATGAGTGAGACAGAAGATAATCACCGCCATCATGATGGAGCGCCTCCCCGGCTTCAACGTCGCCAACTTCCTCGAGAAGCGGCAGCTGCTCATCGCCATCAACTGCGTCGCCGCCCTGTCCATCTTCTTCTTCGGCTATGACCAGGGCATGATGGGCGGCGTCAACAACGCCAAGCACTACATCGACCTCATGGGCTTCGGCCACGTCGACCCCGTCACCAACGAGCCCATCATCACCGACTCGCTCCTGCAGGGCGGCATCGTCTCGGTCTACTACTTGGGCACCCTGTGCGGTTGCCTGTTCGGCGGCTGGATCGGCGACAAGCTTGGTCGTATCAAGACAATCGCGGTCGGCGCCGCGTGGGCTATTCTTGGGGCGGCGCTGCAGTGCTCGGCTATGAACCATGAATGGATGATCTGCGGTAGGTGGCGAACGCACTGATTATAAAGATCTGTACGAATGACTGGCTGACGTGTGGAAATAGCCCGCTTCGTGAACGGCATCGGCACCGGCATCCTCAACGCCATCGTCCCCGTCTGGGCGACCGAGACGGCCGAGCACACGTCGCGCGGCCAGTTCATCGCCATCGAGTTCACGCTCAACATCTTCGGCGTCGTGGTGGCCTACTGGCTCGAGTTCGGCCTGTCCTTCATCGACAACGGCGCCAGCGCGTTCCGGTGGCGGTTCCCCATCGCCTTCCAGATCCTGCCGCTGCTGGTGCTGCTCGCCGTCGTCTGGTTCCTGCCCGAGTCGCCCCGCTGGCTCGTCAAAGTCGGCCGCGACGACGAGGCCCAGTTTATCTTGCGCCGGTTGAGGGGCTCGACGGGCGAGGATGCGGTCCGGGCGGATCTCGAGTTTAATGATATCCGGAATATTGCGCAGCTTGAGACGAAGGAGTCGAAGCATACGTCTTACTATCACATGTTCTTCGGGATTGGATCGGGGGAGTTGCATACCGGCCGCCGCGTGCAGTTGGTTATCTGGCTTCAGATCATTCAGGAATGGGTCGGTATTGCCGGAGGTTAGTGTGGCCCCCTTGACCCCCAATGTGGGACCTGAATACTAACACTACCCGCCCAGTCACCGTGTACGCCCCCACCATCTTCCGCATCGCCGGCTTCGACACGGAGAAGAGCCAGTGGATCAGCGGCCTCAACAACGTCTTCTACATGTTCGCCACGCTCATCTGCGTCTTCACGCTGGACCGCATCGGGCGGCGCTGGACGCTGTACTGGGGCGCCGTGGGGCAGGGCCTCGCCATGTTCCTCGCGGGCGCCTTCTCCAAGCTGGGCCAGCAGGCCACGGCGAGCGGCGACCTGTCGAAAGCGAGCTCGTACGGCGCCGCGGCGGCCTCGTTCGTCTTCATCTTCACCTCCGTCTTCGGCGCGACGTGGTTGACGGTCCCCTGGCTCTACCCGGCCGAGATCTTCCCGCTGCAGGTCCGGGCCAAGGGCAACGCGTGGGGCGTCGTGGGCTGGTCGATCGGGAACGGCTGGCTGACGCTGCTGTGCCCCGTCATGTTCGACGCCATCGGCGAGAACACGCTGCACATCTTCGGGGCGTGCAACGTCCTCGCCATCCCCGTCGTCTGGGCCCTCTACCCGGAGAGCAACCAGCGCACCCTCGAGGAGATGGACCTGCTGTTCGCCGCCCCCACCCCCTGGGTCTGGGACGCCGAGTCCACCTTCCGCCGCCTCAGCGCCGAGCGGCCCGAGCTCGTCGCCGCGGCGCACCAGCACCACAAGGTCGTGGATCCCGAGGCCGGGTTCGTGTCGGCGCATGACGAGCATGCGGTCGCGACGTCGTCGTCGGACAAGGAGACGGCGGCACTCTGAAGTGGAGTTGATTAGTTGTTGGAAAGCGTAAACACCAATATGTGAATAATCAAAAATACAATTTTGGGGGTATCTGTTTTCTTCCAGTGTTCGAGACGAAATCGTGTTGTGCTCGGTGGTAATTAATGTTCGCTGATGTGGCTTGGCTAAGCATGTATCGGAGATGGAGGGAAAAGGGGGAAGCGTTGAAAATAAATATAATACGCCCGCCAAGCTTGCCAATTCGGTCTACAAGATATCTGTCAAAGGAATTAAATAGTATAGAGACCAACACTATGCAGTCATATGCGCCCTTTGTTTGCCCCAGTACCAGGTCGACCCGGTGAGAATACATAGGTAACCACCCGAGCATGCATCACGAACAAGTGACAACCCCCATTTATATCCCTTCCCCCCGCTTCCGTCCACGCCTTAGCAGGGGAAACCACAATCCATGTCTATTGTATATCGATGGGTAGGTTGGATCCGCACCCCGCGTTTCCTGTCCCACCGGCCGACGCTGCAGTGGTCGTTCTTGGTGCCGGGGGCGCCCGACTCCCACTTCTCGCCGCCGTACTGGAAGGTGACGACGTTGAGCGTGTCGTCGGGCGTGGCCCAGAAGTCCAAGCTTTCCATATGGGTGTTTTTGGCGGGCCAGCCGTTCTGCGGCTCCAGCTTCCCCTGCTCATCGAACTTCTTGGCCCGGTGGGCGTCGTACACCCGAATATGGTAGCCGGGCTGGCCGCTCGCCTTGCGGAGCTGCTCGTTTTCCTCCCCGCTGGAGAAATCCCAGCGCTCGTCGTAGATGTGGAAATGGAGGCCGCACCGGCCGTGTGCGAAGACGGGCGGTAAACCTCGCTCGGCGACCATGACGTCGGCCTCCGAGGCCGAGGCGGTCTGGTTCTGGTTCTGGGTGTCCGCGGCGGCAGCGGCGATGGCGGAGGGGATGGAGGGGGCGGCCCAGGCCTGGGCGGCGATGGGGAAGAGGGTGGTGATGCGCATTTCTGGATGAGGGGAAGATGAATCGCAGATATTCTTTCTTTCTTCGTAGGGAGGACTTGTAATGATAACGAAGAAGGAAGACGATGAAGAGTTAGACCAGAGGGGAAATAAGAACAACCTCTCAAAATTTATCTCTTAATGGTAAACATTTCATACAATATTTGAAGTCTTTTCAACGACTGGCACTGCTGGGCCCATTCAGCATCAATTCGCCTCTTGAGGGCATTACGAGCTCAATTTATCGCTGCTGATTGGACGCCCCCACTCTCAAAAGAGATCATTCTCTCTATGGTAAGGTGAAATCGAGTGCAATCAAAACGAGTCGTACGGTGGTATGTGAGAAAGTATGCTACGTGATGGGCAGAAGATAGCACATTGGAAATATTAGGGTAAGAACCCGAAATCACATCAGCGCATGTCAGACTCAGACTACTTATACACCAGGGCTACCGGATAGACTAAATCTCAAAGGTACAGTCAACTCAGCTACACTTAACTGTCGCCAAGCCCCGGTGAGGCAGAAGTTGGTTTTTATTCTTAGAAACTCTGGTCACACTGTTCCACATAGCGATAAGTTCAACTAAAATGCCCTCTTTGTAGAGCAATCGAAAGTTTGCTGTGGCACAGGATAATATGCCTTGCCCGACGTGACTTGGCTAACGGGAGTAAGCGTAACAATGCTGCCTACATCTCTGGTGACACAGTCTCCAGACCTAGTCGAAGGGAGACATCTACCAAGAAATGATTAGCCGAGGGGTCCTTTGCAATCGAGTCTGCCCTGACATGCATTTCCATATCAAGTATACGGCCCCAGAAAACGGGCTGGTAAGACCATCCAGTTCACATGGTTATCATTTGTGAGCGGTTAGGTGCTCTAATACTCACGCTTATCTGCATACTCAGCCTCGTTTGACTTGTAACATGTAACACTGCCATAGCCATTACTACTGCCCCTTATCTAGAGGAGGGCTTAATACGACGTGTGTAATATTTTCGCTGTCGCTATGACTGTGGTATGGTTAGAATTACTCTGATTATAAAAAGATTGCAATCTTGCCGATTGGGCCTGCCAGATAACCACATCCGCATTTTCTAATCGTCAGGCTAGATTCGGGTTCGGGTTTCCTGCGTTACCCAACTGTCGTTAGTGGGTCACTACTTTCATCATCATCTACCACAAACGGTGACTTCCATGCCCGCCTCCTCTTACCATTTGAGCTGCTCTGGTCAAGGGAGCCAGGGACTTCGCCGTCAGATGATGACCCATCTGTATCGTCTGGCACCTTGACGACCCTCTTCTTCCTCGGTGGCGTTTCGTCTTCTCTTGAGACAGGATCCTCCCTCGAGTCGTCCCCGGTCAAATCGCGGTCAGGAAGAGACTTTTGCCACGACGATCGACGCATTCTCTTCAGCCCTCGATGGGGATCTGCCTTGCCGTTCCAGAAGCTCATGGTGCCGCCAAGTCGCCGCTCAAACATCTCCAATACCTCTCTCTCGGATTCCACCCGGTGGACCAGCCGGTGCGGCCCCGAAAATCCCGGTTCGACCCAGGTGGCCTGGAACTCGGTATACCATTTTATTTCTTGCGGCGTCAGGAGCTCCTCAAGCGGTCGCTCATGTCGCCAGTGCTGGCCGGGCAGCACTTCCCACTGCTTATCCCAAATACGCCACCTCGTCCACGTCTTCCGCACCCGCTGGTACGCCTGCGTGTCGATCTGGGCGGGTGGAAGAGTCACTCTTGTGTTTGTTGTGTCGTCATCCGTCTCGCTTTCCTTCTCGACAACCGACTGCCGCCACTCATCCAGAATACGATCGCGCACCTTGTCCACCTGGTACCGGAACTGGTGGCACGGCCGCGAGGCGTCTCGATGACGGCACATGCGCGCGTAGGTGTTGGGGTATTTCTCGAGATCGAGGCCATGGTCGTCAATGAGAGACATCAGCTCCTGGTGCTTCCACACGCCCACGTTGAGGTACCGCTTCTGGATCAGGCCCTCGAAGGACAGCTGCCAGATGCCCTGCTTGACCCACTCATCCTTGATGGCTAAAGCGGCCCTGGTGCGTAGCCGGTCGGTCATCATATAGCGGGGCAGCTTGGGGTGCGTCGCAGAGCGGGGGTCCTCTTCCAGCCAGATACGTTGCATTTCTTCTTGCACAAGGTCGAGGAACTGGTTCTTGGGCAGGGATCGGGTGCGGTCCAGGATGTATTGATAGCGCCTCTGGCGGGTCCCGAGCGAGGTTGACGCGCTGGCTGGCTGATTGGTCGGGAACGGACCGGAGGCGGGTGTTGCGTGTTGGAGATCGGACCTTAGTTTCTCGACATCTTGGCCTAGTGTGTGCACGACGCCCTGGATGTGGACTAGGTTTCTGGTGATGGAATCCATGGCGATGGAGCGAGTGGTGGCTTTTCACACAAACACGGAACGGATGATCAAGTAAATGCCGAGTAAATGATGTCAAATCAAATCAATCTGTCGACGAAGGGGATATTTGAAATGCCTGAGAATGCCCAACAGCTCCATTACGGCTGGAGGGGCTTGGCTAGATAATACTTGGGTTGCTTTTTATTTCCCTTACAACAATCCACAAAGGGAAGTATCATCTCTTTGCGGTGCTGTGAACAAGAAAGGGTCAAGGGGACCGTGGGCTTTTGACAAAGAGTTCCTCAATGATTTCAGGGTAGGCCCTAGACAGATCGTGCGTCCTAATCTATGAAAAAGTAATCTGCATCTCTTTGTTCTTCAGATATGCTAGAGGCGGGCGTTGGAACTGCGTGGAAGGCTCGTAAAGGCCTCGAGCTAGAGACATCCACGGCCGGTCACGAAGGGACTGTGCCACTAAAGTATATTATATGCGCAGTGATACTGGCAGGCGGCAAACTACCCACGGCCTACTTGATTCCATATATTATATGGTGATTTCTCAATGTCGGAAAAGGTACAAAGAATGCAAGTTCATTAATTGCTACGCCTACCAAGCCCTCAGCAACAATGAACAGCTCTGACTGACCTATCATATTCGGTTAAGCAAGAGAATGCAGATCGGCAGGACCCCCCCCGGACGTACAGATACAGGCAGTGCAGATCCATCCCAGAGACAAATCGGGCCTGCATTTGGGCGTACATCCAGTCTATCGGTAGTGACCCTGGAAGTGTACCTGACGCTAAGCTTTCTTGGTTCCGATACCTGTCGCTTATATCGTCGGTGGAACTTACTGCGTGGTCAAGTACATGGCGCAGAGATACTGAGCATATAATCTGTTGATTTCGCCGGGTCTAAAAGCCCCAATAGCCTTTGGCTCTGGGCCTGGAGCTTACTTACTTTCCAGCGAAGATGGCTTGAGTATTTTTCACTCAAGTATGGCGGACTCGATAGAAAAGCCCAAAACCTCGAAGCCTTGATGGTGACCCAAGAAGTACACGAGGTAAGAGATCCTTCATCGGAGCTACAAGTACGCGGTCGATTATGGGCTGAGGAAGAGAGAGAACTGAGAACCGACAGGTCGGTAAGGTTCCGGTGCCGCTTAGCCGCATGATCTCGCAGCCGAAGAAAAACTCTCTTTCCCACGCGTGCAATGGAATATTCTTTACCTTGCTAAAGTTCGGCTCAATGCTACTACCCGACGCAGGTCAATTTTATTACGTTGACCACTCGAACAAAAGTACCGGGACAAGGGTAAGACATATCCATGCTGCGTCGGACTAGCACCCGCAATGAACGAACGAACTTGAGATGAGGGGAGAGAAAGTCAATGGCCCCGAACAGACTTTCAAGCTTGGAGAACCCCAACCCCCAACCCCCAACCCCCGTACCCCGGCATTCTCCGCCGGTATTGGGGTCCCCGCAGATTTTTCCTCCACCGAGGCACGAGATCAGGGAAACCCACCGCGAGGAGAAATTAGTTGCGGGGGAAGGATGTGAGTTTACCCGTAAAGAGCACTACGAAAATGCACCCGTCGCGCGAGACTCCGCGAATTTTGCGGGGACCCATAGCGTGCGGGGTGGCCCCCGGGTTTTGGGGTATTGGGGCTAGTCTCGCTTAGCATCTCGTGACGAGGAATCGCCTGACTCGCGGAGAAGTGGTCTTGGCGTTTCCTCTAATGTAACGCCACGCACATAACATGTCGACATGAGAATTGTACGTAATAAGAGCATCGAGAAATGGGGGAGGGTACATGTAGGTAGTAGTGCTTATATAAAGCAGCTGGAATGAAATCTCTCGTTCCCCGGCGCATCGTGGACTGTTTACACGTTTACTCCTCTCTCCACCTTTCCCCTTGCTTGGCACCTCGTAACTTGAGGAAATGAGCCCATCATGGCCGAAAAGGTAGTATCGGCGCCCCAACACATTGGTGATATCGATGACTCGGTCAACGTCGAAAAGTCTCACGATGTCACCCTTTCGGCGCAGCAGCGTGTCGACGCCGCCGTCAAGACGAGGTGGTCGTCCATCACATCGAACCCGAAGCTGATCGTCATCGCACTCTTCGCATCGTAAGTTGGAGTGTGAAAGAGGGGTCTTTCTTGGCTGAAAATGGGAAACTAACGGGCAAATCTCAATAGCTTCGGAGGCTTCGAGTATGGGTATCAGCAAGGCATCCTCTCGCAGTCGCTCGTCATGGCCCGCTTCACCGAGAACTTCCCGACCGTGGTGGCCTCGTCGACGGCGACGGGCTGGCTCACCTCGATCCTGCAGCTGGGCGGCATCGTGGGCTCGCTGTCCGCCGGTTTCGTCGGCGAGGTCTTCTCGCGCAAGTACGCCATGTTCTCGGGCTGCTGCTGGACGCTGCTGGGGAGCTACCTCTACATCGGCGCCACCGCCGGCAACCCGGCCCTGCTGTACGCCGGCCGCTTCTTCACGGGACTGGGCGTCGGCACTTTCAGCGGTGTCGGTCCCCTGTATAACGCCGAGATCGCCTCGCCCGAGACCCGTGGGTTCATCGTCAGTTTCTACCAGTTCGCCACCATCCTGGGCATCATGCTCAGTTTCTGGATCGGCTACGGCTGCAACTTCATCGGCGGCGCCAACGGGCAGTCCGACCTGGCCTGGCGCCTGCCCTCCATCATCCAGGGCATCCCCGCCGCTTTACTGGCTGTCGGGATCTGGTGGATGCCCTTCTCGCCCCGCTGGCTGGTGAAAGTGGGTCGTCACGAGGAGGCGAAGAAGACGCTGGCCTGGCTGCGCAAGAGGGACATTGACGACGACGAGGTCCAGGCCGAGTTCCTCGAGATCAAGGCCGAGGCCCTGTTCGAGCAGCGCGACTTCGTCAGGCATTTCCCCGATCTCGAGGAGATTCGCGACGATAGAACGGGACAGAGGATGGCCGTCCTGAAGAGGGAGATTTACGGTTACGTCCAGATTTTCCGGTCCTGGGATAACTTCAAGCGGGTGGCGACGGCGTGGCTGGTTATGTTCTGGCAGCAGTGGAGCGGTATTGATGCTAGTAAGCTGACCCGACCCCCCTCTCTTTCTTCCTTTTATCCAGATAGCGAAGTGGAAATGTGACAGTGGCTAACAAGGACTCCTCTCCAGTCATCTACTACGCCTCCAACGTCTTCCAAAGCTTCGGCTTCTCCACCGGCACCATCGCCCTCCTCGCCACCGGCGTCACCGGCTCCGTCTTCATGATCAGCACGCTCCCCGCCATGTTCCTGATCGACCGGCTGGGCCGCAAGACGATGCTGCTCAGCGGGTCCGTCATCATGTTCGTCAGCATCCTGTCCGTCGGCATCATCGTCGCCAAGTTCCGCCACGACTGGCCGAACCACATGGACGCGGGCTGGGCCGCCGTCGTCCTCATCTGGGTCTACATCGCCGGCTTCGGCTTCGGCTGGGGCCCCGCCAGCTGGGTCGTCATCTCGGAAATCTTCCCGCTGTCCATCCGCGCCCGCGGCGTCTCCATCGGGGCCAACTCCAACTGGGTCAACAACTTTGCGATTGCGTTCTTCGTGCCGCCCATGCTCGAGGCGTGGGCTTGGGGTACCTACATCTTCTTCGCCGTCTTCTTGGTGGGCGGCTTCGTCTGGGTCTGGCTCGTGCTGCCCGAGACGAAGAACGCAACGCTCGAGGAGATGGACCGCGTCTTTGGCAGTCACACCGGCGCCGAAGACGCTGCTCTACTGGCACTTGCCCAGCGCGACGTAGGCTTGATAGACTTCGTGATGGCGAGAGAGCGGAGACGGAACGGGATGGTGGAGGAAGACGAGTAGGTAGTTTAATGTCACTCAGGGGCGGCGGGCAACGGCGTCTTTTCGACGCTGTCCGGCTCGCCTGCCCGGTTGGGCTTTCTATAATCATGATGCCGGTCTACGACGGGCCAAACCGACTCTCGGAAGAATAGAATACATAGAAACTACATTGAAATGATACCATTTATAAAAGCCTACTTAACGCATCACGGTGATCGATAGCTCGGGGAATTTCCCCCATCCCCTCATTCTGCCCCCCTTATTGCGCCGCACGGACCATGTTTGAAACAAACTTGGCGACATGAAACCACCAAGAAATACGGAGTCGGACCTTACGTATGCACGATCTCACTCACAATCATTGGCCAACCACTTCACAAACAAACAAACAAACATAAAGTACTCACCTCATTAAGAGAGTCGGTATATTGTTTCGGTACTGTTGGCCCTCAATTGATCAAATTATCCATCCCCAATCCCATCGTCCCAAGTACGGACATCCTCCTCCCCATCAACTCACACAATGACGCCCAACGCGTCCGCCTCCCCACCCGCCACCATGCGCGCCTGGATCGTGACCCGGAAGGGTCTCGAACTAGATGCGCACCGCCCGGCGCCCACCGCGGCCGCCCTGTCCAAGGACAGCAACAACCTGCTCCTGCGCGTGCGCTACGCGGGCCTCAACCCGGCGGACCTGGCCCTCATGGGCACGATCCCGTCCTGGCTGCCCTGGCGCCGGAACCCCGTCGTCGGGCTCGATTTCGTGGGGGAAGTGCTCGCGTTCGGCCCGGGCGCGCCCCCGGAGCTGTCGCATATGGGCACGCTGGTGTGCGGCGCCCTGGGGGTGCGGCAGGCCTTCTTCGGCGCGGGGACGTTGGGCGAGGTGCTGGTGGTGCCCGCGGAATTGGTCGCGGTCGTCCCGCAGGCGATGCTCCAGTCTCCCAGGGCCGCGGTGGGAATGGGCGTCACGGGCCAGACGGCGGCGCTGGTGATGCGGGAGGCGGAGGCGAAGGGCGTCGGCCAGGTCAAGGAGTGGGACGGGCTGCGGGTGTTGGTGAATGGCGCCAGTGGCGGCGTGGGGTCGATTCTGGTCCAGGTTGCCAAGGCGAGGGGCGCGTACGTGGTGGGTGTCTGCTCGGGGGCGAATGCCGAGATGGTGCGGAGGCTGGGGGCCGACACGGTACGTTTCTCTGGCAATGCAATTGCTGTATGCGCGGTGAAGTTTTGGAGAGTTCAATGCTAACGCGAGAGATGTATGTAGGTGGTTGACTACACGGCACATCAAGACTTGTACAGCGCCATTGGGGAGTCCACGCAAAATCAAAAGCTGGACCTGGTGGTCGACTGCGTGGGCGACGACAGCCTGTACACCCGAAGCCCCGGTTACCTCCGTCCCGACGGCCGGTTCCTGTGCATTACGGGCGGACCGTCGCAGGGAGTCTATCCCTTCATCATGCACCAGATGCGACCGGTCTTCCTCGGCGGCTCGCCGATCAACTACAAGATCCTCGGCATGGGCCCGTCGGGGGCGGGCGCCCGGGAGGTGGCGGGTTGGGTCGAGAAGGGCGACCTCAAGGAGATTCCCATCGACTCGGAGTTCACGATGGACGAGGTCAAGGCGGCGTACAAGAAAGTGGAATCGAAGAGAGCCAAGGGCAAGGTGGTGGTTCGGGTAGGCGAGTGAGGGTGGGCAGAGAGTACTACAATAAGCAAGGAGTTCCAGGGTAAGATTCCTGACGCCCAGCTTCGATCAAGAAGAGATGAACGGACGGAAGAGGTTCAGTTCGACAAGTCTTGAGTTCGCCAAGAACGGCCATCTATATTCAGCAAGATGCAATATTGGTACGCTCAGTCACCTTCCGATGATCAGGGCATTGGCAATTCTTTTTTTTTTCAATCAAGCGACAGCACCAGAAGCTAGGAGAAATGAGATTGCTTCATCATCACTCGATACAAGAGGCTTCTCAACATATCGGGACTCGTGCCCAGCTTCACAGACTCCTGTAGCCATTCTGAGCAATGGGCGGGAGAGTGGGAGAGCACATGGGCAATTGACGGCTGGGGTTGCCTGTACCTAATTTCTGTAGTGTTTGACTGCCATCGCGACCAGTTACAACAACTCTAATAAACCACTGTCAATCGAAACCGGACTACGGGTATTCGTTCTAGGCTTTCTTGTCACTGTACCGATCAAACAAAGTACTATGTTTCGTAGGGTAATATCGCTCCTTGATGGGAAAAGGCGTCAATTGATTGATTTGAGAGGAAGAGAGGCAAGCGCAACCAAAAAAAACCATGAGTCGTGCAAGTGTCTTGGCATCACAACTTCCAAGACTCGCCAATAGAGATTGGGTTCAAGATGTTACCAGGTTATGTGATACAAGCCTTTTTTGACACTCACGGAACGGAACTTGACGCTGTCGCTGTCGTCGGAATGGACATTGAGGCTCCCATTTCCCCTCGTCTTGGCCGACTTGGCATGCGATGTTTAAATAAACGGAGCTTTCATTTTTTGACCTCACTTGAACAACTTTTAACGACAGAGAGATATACCCATTTCTGATTCTCCCAGTACCACGGACATGAATAATTCGGCGAGCTCAACTTGACCCGATCGCGTCACCCGATCGCCTCCATGACTCGGGGCGGTTTTCAATGACCTCCGTGATAGACAGCCAGCACTAGCGCCGCAGTACAGGTGAGTTGCACCAATGCTTCAGCTGCACCTTTTAGGGGACGTTACATGCAATTGGTCAACAGTTCTACGCATCACGAAGGCTACCTACCTTACTAATTCACTAGCAATCTCCGACGTATATCTAAATAATTGCTTGCTATATGCCTAATTGATCTGGTTTCTACCTGTCAATGTAACCCAGGTCTCATAGCCGCTCCTCTTAATGTTTCCTCCTTCCATTAGCTTGTTTCTTGTCGCCGCCTCAGCACGCAATAACCCCAGCGTGGGGTTGCATGCCAAGAAAATTCTGGTGGACAATCTGTAACACCATCTGCCATTTGAGCCCCCTAGATTTGTTTGCCCGTTTAGAAGAGCTGGGAAGAGATTTCCGTCCGAGCAGCACACGCGACCTAGCGACCCGTGTTTGCCTGCCAAAAGTTACCATAATTAGCCCAGTAGCCCCAAAAGCCTAGGCCCCAAGTTGCCCGGAAGGCGCAGAGCGCGACCGGGCGATCCCACATCTTGGCCGAAAGCTGAAGCTCGCCAAGACTGCCTGCCCCCGGTCCAACGAGACAGTGACGGCCCCCCGAAACACGATCAGGGAGAGGCCAAGGGCCATGTTTGTCCAGACTTGGCTTCGACCTCAAGCATTTTGCTTGACCTGTCCCGAAAGTATCGTGGTAGCAGTGAGATCGGGTCCCTCGACACTCTAGGTAGTTACATTATTCATATTAATAAGAAGCTTGGTTTCTTCTTCTCTCTTGACTCTGTTTCTTTCTCTCTATCTCTCTTCAAACTTTCATTACCAGTTTCTATAATTTTTCGCTCGGAACAAAACGTGCCAGGTGCACCATTTCTATTCTTTTACTCCCTTCAGATCTGGTCATCTGCGTTTCTGCCCCCGTCTAAACCTACCTAATCAGTATCATCACCCGTATTACTCATCTCTCTCCACCGTCAACATGTACGCCAGAACCGCCATCGCCATGGTCTTCGCGACCTTTGCCACTTTCGCCGCTGCCGCCCCCTTGAACATCAACCTGGGTGCCTATTCGCCTGCCCTGGTAGTCGGTGATGGTGCGCTCACATTCGAAGGCGCAGAAGGGAAAGCAGCGGGAGCCAAGGCGGCGGGCACCGGTATTGCCAGCGAATAAGTGGACAACGCCTCCTGACTTATCCATACGCGCAAGGTAAGCACCGAAAACCAAACACTGATATCGACTCACGCAGACTGCTAACATGATTCTCTGTTTTCCACAGATCAGAAAATGTATTGCTTAGCAAACCTGTCACCTCCCGGATAGCTTGAAGCCCCTGCCGCTTTTTGATCGCCGCCAATGCGCGATGTTAAACGTTGGTGATAACGGCCACAGTGGGGCTTCAGTTACAAGGCCTACTACAGCCAGTACCGCAGCCGGAGGCCAGTGGCTGTCGTTTCTTTTCAGAGAGCTACAACATATACACAAGTACACATAATAGAGAGAGAAAAGACATGATAGTGTTTTAGCACCTATACACTATCAGTTGATTGATTCAATTCGGGCGGCCACAAAGATACCAAACCTTCGGAGTTAGTGGGGGGAAACCAGATGGCAGCTTGGCTGGCAAGCTGAAGCGGGCTCGCTGGTGCTTGATTTTTTCAGATGCAAGCCCCCAGAGTCGCAATGCCAAGAATAGAAATCCGTTCCAAGCCGTTTCATCACCCGTCTCTGATCCCCAGTATTTTTCAATTGCCCAGATTCCGAAACGAAATCTGTCTGTCCCTCGCGAATGTCCCGCCTGTAAAAGTCCAGCGGCAATCATCCAGACGGATCGAATTTTGACTGTCGCGGAATTGTACACAATTGGCTGGGTTCGGGAAAGCGTAATTTCTTCCAGTGCACACAGTAACAGGGCCCCATCAAAACAGGAAATACACTCCGGCAAGCGCTTCTAGCCAGCTGTGTCTCAATCAACAGTAGTACCTCCAAATCAAACCCAATTGACAGAATCATGAACGGAAACGATATTTAATCACTAGAAATATATAGTTTACCTATATCTGTATTCTCCTCGACGGAATAGAGGCTTATATGGGGATTATTCAGAGATGGGGAGTTCTTGTGACATAATTGGTGCTCCTGTTCAGGGGGTCCTAGGTTATCTTGCAGTGCAGTTCAATGAAGTATATTCTAACACGCAGTTCATCGGCCGTCGTAGTCGTACATAACTCATATTCTCCCTTGAGGGCTACCTCGCCCAGTCAGGCCGTAACTCATCACTTCTTGTGTTTCACAATCTCCGCCGGGTCCTTGTACGCCTCCTCCTTGGGGACCAGCTTGAAGCTTATGGCCGTCGACGACGACAGCTTGTCCGCCGCCTTCTTCTCCACAATGGCGCGGTACTCCCCGTCTTCGCACAGGTCCTTGAGCGTGATCTCGCGGGTGCGGGCCAGGCTCTCAATCTCGTCGAGCCGGTCGAGCGTCGCCTGCAGCTGCGCGTCGAAGCCGGGCAATTCACAAACGTCGCGCATCGCGTTCTGCATGGCGACCGAGTCGGCCTGCACCATGCCCATCGAGTCGATGTTGAAGATGTTCATGTGGTCGTGCGTCTTGATCCAGTCCGGGTTCGTCATGATCTCCCGCGCCTCGTACAGCGGGATCTGCGGCAGCCGCCCCGCGTCGTTGAGCGTGCCCGCGGCGCGCATCTCCTTCTCCTTCCGCACCAGCGCCCGCGCCAGCAGCATCGCCGACGACGCGATGTCCTGCGCGTCCTCGGCGCCCGGGTCCAGGTCCCCGCCCAGGATCCAGCATTGGCTCATGAGCCAGCGCCGCTCGCGCTCGCAGATGGTCCGGCACGCGTCCAGCATGTCCTCCGAGCGGGCGACGCGCGTCATGTGTCGTAGGCGGCCGCCAATCTTCTCGTAGACCTGTTCCAGGATGTGCGAGGGCACGTCTTCGTTGTAGGACTGGGCGCGGAATTCTCGCAGCGCCTTGATGGCGGTGGGCTTGGGGATGTCGCGCACGGGAGTGATGCGAAGCCGCGTCGCCTGCCACATGAGTCGCTCCGTAATCCAGTATTCGTCGCTGTTGAACACCACCGTGACCAGATGACTCGCGGCCCACAGCTCGGCGCGCTGCTGGATAAGCTCCAGCATGTCCTGGCCATCCTCGTCGTCGCGAATGAGGTGCGCGCCCGTGATGATGAGCACCAGCGGCTTGCCGACCTTTTCCTTGCGTTGCAGGGCGATCTTCTCCATTTTGTTAAAAGCTCGTTCGATGTCCAGCAACGCCGTCGTGTCGCGGGGGCCCTTGAAGCTGAACAGGCCGCCAATGGAGTCCTCGTGGAACTCGAAGTCGAGGGCCTTCCCCAGCCGCACGCGGAAGATCTCCGGGTCGCCGTGGGCCTCGAGCATAGCGACCCCCTCGCCGCCGATCTTGCGCATGGCCTTGAGCAGCATGGAGGTCTTGCCGGTGCCCTTCTCGCCGGTGATGAGGTGGTACTGGCCCTTGATGGTGCCGTCGACGATGCTATCGATGACGGCCTGCTCGTCGCGGGGGATCCAGTCGTTGTCCTCAAAGTCGACCGTCATGAGCTCCGAGTGGGGGCTGTTGGGGTCGACGTGCCGGCTCATGGCCGCCAGCTCCACGCTCGAGTACCCCACCGCGAACGCGTTCTCCATCTTACGCAGCACCAGCCGCTTGTAGTAGGCGTGGTACGAGTAGCCCGCCAGCCCCAGCACGAAGACGGACCCGAACGCCGTCGCGCTGCCCTCGATCATCTTGAAGAGCGCCGACCGCCAGCCTTGCTGCTCCTGACCAGCACCATCCTGATTCCCGCCTTTCCCTCTTGAAGAAGAATCGGCATTCTCGACCGTCTCCCGCACGAGAACAGATCCACGTGACGGGTCTCCAAAGACCTTCCGAGGCACCACCACCAGTCGCGCCTTGTTGGCCCAGTTAGCGAAAATTCCCCATTGAAGTCAGAATACATGGTCTCTTACTGGGCGTTGTCTCAATAAGGGGCCGAATCTACGCATCGGGCATTCTTACAAAATGGCACGCGTAGAAGTTTGGTTGAATGAAAAGGGAACTAAGGGGTGTTGGGGGAGGGGAATGTTGATAGCGCAGCTGGAGGGCAGCTGGGCATTTATTGTTGCAATCTGGCAATGCGCTGTCGGCCACGCTTGGCGGGCCTTTGGCAGCCCCTTGGCGGCTGGGCGGTCTTTGGCGGGGCTGGCGCACGGTTGTCAGTTTGTCTGCTGTTGCTGACCTCAGGGCCAGAAAGCTCCTTTTCATCAACGAGGTATGAAGATTTCGCAAAGTCATACCAGCTCAGCGTTATCGGCCAGTAACTTCCCAACTGAATAAACGACTAGCGTCTTGTAACACTCGGTTTATGATTCGTTTAGTTTATTTGTTAGTAAGAATCCAGGTCTGGTCATCAATTCTAGAATGACTAGCCCTTGGCCCTGCGCAGAGCTCACCATGTCACATTTTCCAAGTCTGTTCATGAATTAAGGCGGCAAAACGTGATACCATGTATCTACTCTTGAATGCTTCCTATGTTCGTGGCTTCTCCGAGTTTGGGAACCTGCCTCCTACATGATGTGAAGGATCCTATGCCTCATCCGGTTTGTTCCTCGAGACACGGCTTTCAAGCAGCAAGAAAGACACTCGCCCCTCCGGATCATCACTTCAGTTTCCAATGTCTGGCCACGAGACAACTTTGACTGGAGACAAACTGTCGCAAATGCCACCACCCGATCAACATTTGACTGTAATATGGAATCCCAATTACAACAAACGCCTAGTTCTCCGTCGTAATTTTTCATCATCTCTTCATTAATGTTCCAGCCCTTTTCAACCCGAAAGTGCCTCACACTTTCGCGCCGAAACGGCAGACATTTTCCTCTACAGCCGACTGGTCCCGTATGAAGCAGCACCTCCATACTAAACTTGCCGGGAGGAATAACGATGTCGACTGAGGGGCCTCGTACTCGATAAGACATCATTATTTGTCCTGACTGATTAGATTCAGTAACCTCTGCGGTGACCATATCAGCTGTGAGATGAATGTGATTGTCCCGGGTTTCAATCTCAAGACCCCTCGTGGGTTGTAATTCAAGCCCCAAACCTCCATTATGGCCTGGTTCCGTTGCTCCAGCATCATTCGCCGCGAGGTTTGCATCCCCTGTGCGCACGAGGCTCGCTGTTCCCATTTTAGGTCTTGGCAAATCGATGAGGTCCGATACAGAGTCGTACTGTTTAGGTACCTGGAGTTTGGAGCCACCGGGTCTAGCTATATGGCCAGGCACCAAGTTGATACAGCGGAGGGAAACGGCATTTGTGGATAGGGCCACCATGCCTTCAATATAAACAACCAGCCCATCTTTTGCAATGGCTATTGTACTTCTATAGTACTCGGGCAATGGAGCGCCTTGCTTAATATCGAAGCCACAGCCCGTGAAGAGGCCGAGAGTGACGGCGAGCATTTCGCCTAAATCGTTTATTCTGTTTGACCATCCGAATTTTACCCATCGATACATGTAGTCTGACTCACAAAAGGGGATAATACCCTGGCCTGTGGCTTGGTCGGCTTTCCGTTTGTAAAGCCACCGAAGACCTTCCGTGGTGAGACAGATGTTGTGCGGATTGTGCAAAATAGAAATATTGGAGATCAAACCGACCAGAGTAATTGCCAATATGAGAAGGCAATCGGAGTACCTCGATTCCCCTCTATCACCAGCACAAGCGAAGCAACCGCAAGATCTTTCCAGACTTTTCAAGCCCGCCTCCAAGTCAGTCTCCGCTCCAGGGAAAGGCTTTTCCAAGGCATAGTTCATGGCTGCTTTCAATATCGGAGAGTTTAATTCGGGAAATGTGCTTCCAACCATGTGAACAAATTCATTGCCGAAACATTGAGGGGCGAAATCAATAACTCTGTATTCAAGAAGGGAAATGCCCATTGCACCGTTGGCGAAGCCCTGACGTAACTGAGCAAAAATACCAAAAATACCACCCAGCACACCTTGAAGTTCTAATAACTCGGTGAAGGATTTTCCAAACGCTGAGGAAAGACAGCAATCCCACGGGACACGTTGGCGTATCAATAACAGTCGAGGGTCATCGGGTGTGTGTTCGATGATATCATATGGCTCGCAAAGAATATAGGTCGAGTCCGTGACTGCGACCTGCGAGCAACCTGCGGAATCTGGACGGCGGAATCTGATATGAACCTGGGCAGAAGTCGACTGATCTTCACTGTCGACGACCGATGAATTGAAGAGTATGGCGTGATCTTCATATTCTACCTGCGTTCTGAGATCGAGTATCCAATAGGCTACAGCAGCGATGAAGAGACAGCTACTTCCACCCTCAATGGCGACCCTATGTTTAATGCCTTTGGAAACATCAAAGATAGCGAGGAGGGCCTTCGCCACGTCCCGCGGTCTAGAGCATCGAGCATGGTCGTCTGGTACCAAAACGCCATTCATCATCTGGTTTGCGATCCGCGAGAAGGGAGATGCTGATAGAGCGCCGCCACACACTTTGATCAGCGCTTTCATCTGTTGGTCCGATGGCTCGGCATCTTCAGGAAACTCGAATTCTCGCCACAACGCTGAGAGAATCCCTGCGGCTATCATTTCGGAGTGCATCTCTGCTATAGCAGAGCAGAGCGCGATGACTTTGAGTCCGGAAACAGACTGTGTCATCAGCTCGAACGCGCTCCTGTAGCCGAACCCAAAGTATAGGACCTCCTTGAATGCTGTATACCAGCTCTTTAATCCCGCGATGGCGTCCCACACCCGGTGGCGGCCGCGCTCAGACAATTGGAACCGACTTGTCATGTTCATCGCTCCGATGTAGGTAAACTGTTTCAGCCCGCCGCCCTGAAGTCGGCTGAGGAGGTCGATGGCGAGATGTTCGCCTTGACCAGCGCCACCCAGTCTATCTGGCCTTGCTGGACGAAGCCTTCGTCGCTGGTCGGCGGGCTCTCGCGCGTCGTGAGCATGTTCGATGGGGGTTCACGTCTCGGCATAGTTGTCGGTCGGCTCGTGGCTGGGAGCGATGATGGGGGCTTCTAATGAATTTCTCGATTACTTGAGAGACTCCTGTGTGCATGCTTCAGGGAAAGGAGGCCGGTTTGTTCCTTCTCGGGGGGACTTCAGCCTGGTCTCGCATGCGAAGCGAGCGGGGTTCTTGAACGCAGCCTATCAGCCGCTTACATGACCAGTCTTGGCGCATTTGCGTTCCTACACAGCCCACGAGTGCGGACGTCTCGCTTAATTCCATAAAAGGTCAATGCCTGCCGCTTTATATTTCTTTTGCCTTAGTCAAGGCGGACATCCGTGACGCAAAGAAATCGAAACACCACATTGCATTTCTCCAAAACTTCACAAGCAACCACATTGGCAATCCTCAATAACGCTTCAAACTGTGGTTATGTTCCCATAACCCGAAGAAAGTGATACAACATCCGTTGCCTCCGAGACGCCGCTTGAGATAAATCTGTATCCTGTTCTCTCAAATTTGTACCGTCTGATCTGAACGGCATTTGCCTCCCCGCTCAATATGAATGCAGATCTGCACAGCCAGATTTCGCAAGCTGAGAATTCTACGTATAACCCAGCATGCGATATATGTCTGGAAATCAAGAGAGGGCTCACCCAGCCGGATTGTGAAATCGATTTCGGATCGGTGGATGCCATACTCGCGAAACGTCACCCATGCCACAGCGCTTTATTTCATTTCCTCAACCGGCACCCATCTACAGATTCTGTACCCAACGGCTACAGAGAGATCCGCCTCTGGAATATAGATGGGACCGGGGGGTTGTTTTATTCGCTGAATGATAGAAATGATAAAAACCACCTTACCTCGGAACATGCGCTTTTAGTCGGTAATGTGCCGGACACGATAGAAACGTCTATGCTCGGGCGACTTCTCGATACAGACTGGGTCGAGGACGACCTACTCCGGGAATGGCTGAGCGAATGCCTGGCTGAGCATGGGCAGGCTTGCGACGACCCCCTCAGCCTCTCCAGGATCTCGCCGGCGTGGCTCATGGATACCACCGACAACTGTCTCGTGGATGGGGACGGCGTTCAGGACTATGTCGCGCTGAGTTACAGATGGGGAACCACGAAACATCTGCAGAATGAGATCTCCACTCTCGACAGCCTTCAGCAACCAGGAGCATTTTTACACGCCCAATTTGTCGACCTGATCTCGCCTACAATTAGACATGCGATGGGACTGGTCCGCATTCTGGGCGAACGCTATCTATGGGCCGACGCCCTGTGTATTGTCCAAGATAGGGGCGAAGAGACCGCAGTACAGCTGCGTTTGATGGGAGCCATCTACGCCTCCGCCAAGCTCACAATTGTCGCAGCCGACGGAGACGCCAGCCATGGGATACCAGGACTGAGGGGCATATCTCAGCCACGACAACTCCGCCAGATCAAATTTCCTCTGGGGCAAGACGACCATGTGCTTATTAGGCATAAGCCCGTATTCAGAAACGCCGACGGATGCACCCCCTATTTCAAGCGGGCCTGGACATATCAGGAATATATGCATTCCAAGAGACGTCTTATTGTTGGAAACAACCAGTTCCATTGGAACTGCTCTTGCATGACTCACCACGAATACATGCACGGAGCTGATCCGAGATCTCACAAACTGTTAGCCCAGATCCAATTTCCTAACATCCTATCGGGGATACCGGATTTCGCGGAGCTTAATACTGTTGCCAGAGAGTATAACAGCCGAGAGCTCTCTTTCGAGGAAGATGCTCTGGCAGGCGTGAGCGGTTTGCTCTCGGTCATGAGTCGTGGCTTTGCAGGCGGGTTCATATACGGCCTCCCCGAAATGTGTTTCGATGCGGCCTTGATGTGGAAGTTGACGCCTAACCCGCAGGCGGACACCGCACAGCCTGGGCAAAGACGTGTCCATTCCGGGAGGAACCATACAATTCTCCAGGGATCGACATTGCCATCGTGGTCGTGGTTAGGCTGGAAAGGAGCTGTGTCGGTGATTGACGAGGAGCACAGCCAAGATGTGGCCAGCTTTGGTTATTCGACGAAGAGAATCACGCACTGGTACAGCCAGGAGACGCCTAGTTCGATTACCCCACGCCTGATCCGACCAACTTTTCTGGACTATAATTTTAACTCTAGAACCCGCTCAAAACATCTCATTGGATTAGACCAGCAAGATCCCAATGATATTTCCAGCAAGGACACGACAGAACTCTTGCTCACAAAGGGGTGGAAAAGGGAACATTTCAACAACCCCTCAATACGTCGTGAGTTTACATCGAGGCTCCCTGTGCCTATCTTGGGAAAATACATCTACAAGCACTTGAGTCTACCTGGACGTCATTTCTGGCGCCCGTTTCCCGTGAAACACGAACATGCTTTTGCAAACTGGAGCATGCCTCCGCAGCATCCCTTCTTATCTTGCGACACAAAACGTGGATGGTTTATGGCTAGAATAAATCCTAGAGACGAGTACTACGCTGCTTTTTCCCATGTACAAGTATGTACTATGGGCAGGAAAAAGAAGGAGTGTGGGTATATCCAAGTATCATCTACGGAATACCGGACGGGATTTCCGACCATTGACTCGGACGAGGGCCGCACGATAGAGCTTGTCGCCGTTTGCTTACGGAAACGACCAGGGTTCAAACAGGTGGAAAGGGTTAAAGGCCGTTTCTTTAAGTGTTCGAAGTTTTACCAGGAGTACGGTGTTCTTTGGGTCGAATGGGTGGATGGAGTGGCATATCGAAAGGGTGCTGGTTACATCGACAAGAGGATTTGGGATACACAGCGCTTGGAAGACGTCCATCTGATGCTTGGTTGAGACCAAATACACAACTCCTATGATGTAGTATTGTATAATTTAAATCCTCAATAAGAGAAAATCTGAAACCCCTTGCCGCTCAGGTTGTCGCCGTGCCTAATAATGGACCTAATTGTTTACGGCTGATACGCGCCCATGAGACCTCAAAGGTCAGTTAAGAAACCCCTGGCACCCAGAGTTTAATAAAGTATATGGTAGTCTTTGGATTGAACGGAGTCACGGGATCGCATACCGGAAAGGTGTTAGGTATATCTGGAGTATTGCTTGGGGAAAATCAGACATGCATCTCATACTACGCTAGATTTCAATGTTCCTCGAACGTGATTGGTGTCATATACTTACTGGGGTTCCCACATGGATTCGATGGGAGCCGAGGGTGAAAGACGACAGGGACAGTAAACGGAGCGCGCAAAAGAAGCCGTGAGGTACATTCAAGTAGCCAACACCAAAATAGCAGTCTTTGGATGGTGGTTTCCCAACCATACGGGTCTACCAACTCTTTTGGTAAGTGTCTTTGCTGGCGCTCCCAGTTGTCCATAAGGAAATACGATTCATCCTACACCAAAAGACTGATCACGAGCAGGTATAAGCTGCGGATACACAAATTAATGAGGCAGTGCCATCTCGTATTGGTAGCCTGGAGACATAAGGAAATCTTCAATCCGATGCTGCTCAGTTCTTCTGGTATCCTCTTGATGCCTCGTATCGGCGGGGGCAGCCCTATAGAGAGAAGGGAGCATAAAAGGAGTCGTTCCCCCTTCGAAAAGGATAGCACACCAGGAACTTGTCTTAATCGAATAGGATCTATGTAAGCTAGGTTCATTAGGTTAGCGGTTTATAGAGTAACTGCAGCAGACACGTCACATACCCTTAGAGACGTAAATCGCCAGCCGCTACGCGGCGACGTTGCGACGTTAAATATCAGAACAAACTAATAAATACAGCCGAACAATAACATTAAACATCTGTATCTCGGGCGGTCACTGTGCTAAGTGTTAGAGGTAATATAGCTGAAAAATACTTGAAACATATGCCTTTACATGCCATCTTGTATAACAGTCCTTAAAAATATACCTGTCAGTGGTGTCCGGGGCGCCCAAGAGTCGGAATTGCCTCAAGGGTTAGTAGTATACACCACTTAGTACATCGTGGTTGAGAAAGCGTCGAACGTCCCTTAATATCCAGTTCAATGCACATTGTTGATGCACTTGGTATATACTACGCAACAATGAGCAAACTACTCAATGTTATCGTGAGACTCTGGGAGTCCTAAAGCTCTGACATGAGACACTTCCAAAGCGACGTTTTCAGCCGCAATGAAATGCGGTTAGCGCGAGACCCCCCTGAAGCCCCCCCTAGTCGGTCTCGAAGCGCCGCTAAGGACCGGGCCATCACGATCTAAATCTCAAAAGTAAACAGCAGCCTAATTCAACATCACTCGTTACTCGTTGCTTTTTTCAATTCCCGAGACTCGAGGGCTCATCAGTCTCGGCGACTCACCAATCCACACGCTCATTCCAGTCACTCGTTTTTCTCATTTGGCCGACGCCCCCTCCTGATGCATTCTTACACCTCTTACCTCACGGCCCTGCTCGGCAGTGCCGCGTTGCTGGTATCGCCGGCCGCGGCCGACTGCTGCACGCTCGACGACCCCATCAACTCGTTCCGGTCCTGTTCGCCGCTCTCGGTCAAAGCGGACACCCCCTTCTTGGTCAAGGCCATCAACTACACGCAGTACAGTGACACGCTGGGCGGCGGCAAGTTCGACCCGGACACCAACTGGAACAGCCTGCAAGTGGAGCTGGCGCGGGGGTCGGGCAGCATCAGCGACCCCTTAGGCTGCTCGTTCGCCAAGAACAAGGCCAAGTGCACCGTCACGACGGGCCCCGTGTGCGTGCTGATCGACTGCGTGCCGCTGGCCCAGGACGCCGCGCACGCCACCAACGGCGGCAAGACGGTCATCACCGACTTCGTGATCCCCGGCGGCATCCCCGCGGGGGCAGGCCCGTCGGGCTCCTGGTACGACCTGGCGAGCACCCAGTTCGACCGGTACGAGACGGGCTTCAAGGCGACGCTCGCGAACCTGACGGCGAGCGTCTGGCGCAAGACGCTCTACGGCAGCAACCAGTCCAGCCTGCAGTACGACAACAACTGGCGGGGCTTCAACCTGACGGACATGTCGACGGCCGACGCCAAGGACACCGCTGACGGCTCGGGCTTCTACCCCTTCGAGCTGCAGGGCGACCCCTGGCCCGGCTTCGAGCTCCACACCGTGCCCTGCGCCGCCTACCCGTGCGCGCGCAAGTGCGCCCACGCCGCCTTCGGCACCAAGTTCCAGGACGACTACACCACCGCGGACATCGCCAAGGCGACGGCCTGCATCAACAAGTGCGAGGGTGTCGACAAAGTCGTGAACTACTGCCCGGACGTCGACGGGGGCAAGTCGCAGGTCATCACGGCCAAGGAGCTCGGCCTGGACTCGCAGGCCGCCCTGGACGCGTACGTGCCCGACGGGTGCGCCCGCTCCGAGGGCGCGGCGTTTCCCCAGGCGGCTGCGAGCTACAGCGCCTCGATGGCTGCCAAGACGGCGTCGGCGTCTTCGACTTCGTCGCCCACCGCGACGCCGACGGGCAAGAGCGGTGCCCGCGGTGGAAGCGAGGGCTGCCGAGCTGTAGCTTTGGCGGCGTTCGCGGGAATGATGCTGAAAGTCATGTTCGATGTATGAGTCTAACACAGGCATCAGGTCGTCATCCGCCCATCCATCACGTCCAACTGAATTGCCCAGTACCATAATTAATCCACATACCGCTTTGAATATATACCCGTACGAACACGTACGTGTGTGACCCATCCTTAATCTGCTTCTGCCTCGTCGTAGGATGTCTGTATATACATAAGTCAACCTGACATTAACAATGCCTCAACGTCGGTCACCCAGCATCAAGAATGTAGAAGTCTGTAACTGGATGATATGCTTGTAGCAACATTGATATGTTTGAGGGGTATTCTAAGCTATATAGCGTGTGCTGTAATGGTACAATGGATAGGGCCAACGTACATTCACGACCGTCATGACTGGGGAGCTTCCCCGTTGCCTTCGCTGCTGATCTTGGACCTCAGCCACTCCGGCACGAACGCCTTGACCTTGACCTTTTGGGTCCCGTTGCCCTCGTCGCCACCCCACTGCATCAAGAACTCCTTGCTGGGATCAAAAGCCGCCGCCTCCGCCTCGCCGGGCAGCTGAACATCAGTCATCATCTGCAGTCGACAGAGCCCCAACCCAATATTTCCCACACCATCGAGAAAGCTGCCCGCGCTGCGGCCCTTCCTGCCTGTGCGGCCTATACTGGAGAGATGGGGTACATCGGCAGCCGACAGACCCTCACCTTCCTGCCCCTCTCCTACGGCCAAAGGCCTGTACTCGAGCCTCGCAGGCGCCGCCTCGTCCTCCCCGTACACGACGACGGGCAGGATCCGCTTGCGCACGACGCCCCGGTGCTTGGTCCGGATCGTCAGCTCCTGGCCCAGGTAGCAGCCCTTGCGGAAGTCGATGCCGCCCATCCAGTCCATGTTGGCCTCGAGGGGCAGCGCCGCGTCGGGCAGGATCTCGGCCGCGCCCTCGGCCACGCCGTCCAAGTACCGCCGGATCCGGTACGCGGCCGCGTCGCTCGGCTCCGCCTGCACTTGGGGGTCTGATGATGATCCGGGACGACCCAGCACGCGCAGCCCCATGGTCGGGGACCGCGGGTCGCGCAGGACGATCTTGCCTTGCTGGTCTGGCAGGAGGTCTGTGATGAGTATGCTGTGGTTCGCGTCCTCCGCTGTTCCATTGTGACCTGCGACGGCAGCGAAGGCGGCGTCGTTCCACGCTTGCCACACCACGCACTCCTCGGGCTCGAGGAGCTGGATCTTGAACTTGCTGCGGAGCTTGTACTTCTTGAGGTGGCGCAACAGCGCGCCCGCCCGCGCGTCGTCACACTCGATTAGGAAGGACGTTGGCGGGCCGTCCGGGGCGCCGTCCTGGCTACCGCCCAGGCCGAGCGTGTCCGGGTAGACGAATACGTCGTATAGCACCCGGCCCGTCGCCTGCAGGAAGCCCGTGTAGAAGCCCGCGACCGGGCGGCCCGGCGTCGTCAGGTCGTTCATGTTGGAGGTGATCATGCCCTGCAGGAACTTGGCGGCGTCGACGCCGGCGACGGAGATGATGCGGCGCGAGGGCAGGGCCGCGTAGCCCGACGAGGGGGGCGGGGTGGTCGGAGCAGGAGTCGAGGATGCCCTGTTGCCGCTGTCGTTGCTGCTACATCGCGCAGAGCTCGAGAACGTCCGGTTCGGTAGGCTGAGGCAGGAGCTGCAGATAAAGGCGCTTCGGGTCTCTTGCCGCACAACGCTTTTCCGTAAAGCTGCGGCGGCCCTGGTCGCGGGGCGCGCGCCGGCGCATCGGGGCAGGGCTTGCATCGTCGTAGGTGGTGATGGCGCAGCTGGCTGTGTCTTCTTGCGACAAGGCTGTGGGCTTCGGCAGCCTCGTGGCGTCGAAAGTAGAAGCTATGCCTGTTTCACTTGGCTGTCTAGCTACATGGGATCACAAATTTAACCTGGTCGGCGATTGGTCTAAGTCCGCGGTCGAAGCATTCGGGATACTCGAATACTCGGCCGATGATGTCAGGCCTTGTTGGTTGGTTTACGTGCAAGAATTGGCGTTAACCGGCCGTTGCGGAAATTTTGGTGGGGTAACGGACTTTGGCGGTCTTAAGATACCGACGGCCGAAAGCAAGTACCTCTCAAAACCACGGAGAGGCACGGGTCGCCACTGGGAGCCACATGATGACCGTAACATATCCAACGGTGCCGTTGATCCTTCCGGCCGGCTGATTTCCTCCTCCTGAGGAGTGGCTGTATCATTTTGCATATCTTTGCAAAGACCTGGGGACCACTTCTCCCCGTGATCGTAAACGGTTGAAACATCCTGCCGCGTGTCCCGGCGGCAAAAGCCTTTTGTTATTGAGTGATGATTCTGATATGAACGACGGACTCGGTATTAACTGGAGTTCCCCCCATCTGCCAACTGCCCTACCCTGCTACCGTCTCAAGAACGGGCAAAAGCCGGAGTGACCTCGGGCTTGTCAGTTGAGATCTCGTTTCTAATCGATCGAGATAACCAAACAAGTGTCTTTGGGTCGTGGCGTTTGGTCCGGGAGGCAGCAAAGCAGTTTGAGGCTTTCGACCCGCAGAAGTCTTCACCGACCACTCAATTACTGCCGACTACTAGTAGTAGTACTTACATGTGCCTAGTAACGGTGCGCCAGGCGAAGACTCGTAACGGTACTAGCAATCTCGGCATAACTGCATGTAGTTACTCGCCCCCATCCGTGCCTGGAGCCTCATGTGTGAATTATTGATGTTGGGCTACAACGACGACGACATGCTGCATGCCTTCTGCATCCGACGCCCGGAGAAACATCAGGAAACATCCTGCGATGGCTCCAAGGTGCAATCTCTCTTATGCGCCGCGATGGACTCGTTGACCGCCTTCCGATGGGGTGTATGGGGTGTGGTGGTGGTGCGTGGTGCCCGCCCACCTACCACCTGAGTCGGCCCCGGCTGGATACATAATCAATCTATCTTGTTTTTGCCGTGGACTATTGAGATTCAGTGCCATGCTTGAGCCTCACGTGGACAGGACACATGCTTGGTGCGCCATGGTTGATGGTTATCGACAAAACCACTAGTCGGCTCGGGTGGTGCGCCTCCCTCCACCCGGTTTCCACGCTGCATCTCGATAGTAGGCCACACGAGCCTCATTGGGTCTCAGATAACCTGGAGATGGACAGAGAGCGGTGATTTCCTTTTGGCAAACAAGAACGCCCGCCCACATTACCGGTCAGGTACAGACCGATCGTATGTAACCGTGGTGTGTGTAGAAGAGCCAAGGTACTTGTAAGACCCTGTGGCTTGCTGCTTGACTTTGCCGGCTCTCTGCCAACTGTTTCCCCGCCCTTTTGGCCAATAAGCGGATGATGCACCCGGCCTCCCCTCCAAGACAACACAAGGAGAGAACACCGCCAGCTTGGTCGTCCCGCGCTACCAGCCCAAGGCACCAATCAGGACGGAGGGAGACAGCCGGCAAGTGGTGTGCACACACCAGCGCATCACCAGGTAGATTAGATTGCATGGTGGTTGCGTATCTTTGCTGCAGAAGGGCGCACGCCAGCCTGACCAGCTGCTTCGCTGCGGCCGATGAATCATTCACCGCAATTCTGCCCGCTACCACGACGGGCTGATACGACCTTGTAGCGGTGGGGAGAATTGCCCTCGTTCGCTAACTCCCCCATCCTTGGCATTGAATACATCATGTACCTATTGAACACTGGATAGACTTGGCAGCTGTTACGGCGTATGCAAAGATGCACACAGCTCATAGCGCTTGATAGCGAAACATCGCGGGTCGAGTTGGATGTGGGGTTCATCTACTACTCAATCTAATCTATCAAGGCGGCGCGGGAAGGGAAGTGCCAACTTTGGAGATCCCGGCTGGCGGCTGGTAGGTAATCGGTCGATCGGTACATCAATTGCCAGGCACAGGGCGGCTGTTACCTATATGTGCGTAAGTCAAAACTGGGGAGAGTTATGCTTGATATATGCACCCTGATATAGGGCCTCGAACGCAAACGGCTCTCGCAAGGCAAAAATGGACCTCACTTCCCCTCACAAATGGGAGGAGAGCAGCCGGTTGGGCGAATCAGACCGCGAAAGTGGGTTGCAGGGCAGATTGGTTTATGTATACACCACCACCACTTATCTCACAGATTTACAACGCATCAGCATCCAGTACTGCACATATTGTAAGGCGCAAACAGGGCAGCCAGGCAGCACAGACTAGCCAGCAGGGCAGATATAGTAGACTGGTGACTATGCGACCAGTCAGCATGAAGGTTTGTTCGCAACGGCGCTTGGCATTGTTGGCATACACTCGATGGATCGTGTCCAGTTTGCTGCCGCGACTTTGTGGAGATTAAAACACGCTCAATATCCGTAGACACAATCCATTCAGGTGCATTCTGGCCCAGGGCGGGCCCGACCTTCATGACACAGCATCTCGGAGTGGGATAGTGGGTAAGTGGGCGCGCTTGCAATTGTCGAGACCGTTTCGGTGTTCTAGGCCTCCGGCTCTGGCGTGGCTCCTGCGTGGCTCCTCCCTTGCGGGGAATCAGCCGAGTATCAGCCCTCCAGGTGTATCAGCGTCGTTCACTGCAGGCCAACTAAGGTCAATACCAAGGTAGGCAGGCGGTGGTTGACAACTACGCCTCGACCCAGAACGGGCAATACTGCTGGTATGTGTAATGAAATTACAGGCATCCATAGTCGATCGTATGTGATCGATTGGATGTCGGTCGTCGATTGTTGACTTTTGGCGAACACGCAAGCCCATTCGCGTTGGGGTGGAAACAAAAAGACCCCCATTGGCGGTTATTACGCGTAATACACGACTCCCCCGTTACTTGTTACCCGGTCACGATACGGGTGACGGGGGTAACGTATACTTTATGCCCGGAGTATACGAATGCACAAATCAAAACCACAAACGAATTAGTAATGTGCAGATTAATAATGAGACATTTGGCTCACTTGCACACTCCCACGCAATACCCGGACCTGTGTTCCGTAGAGTCGGAGAAAATGGCGGTGGGTGTTCATGCAGTCAGCAGGTAGATGATGCAAAGACAGCAAAAGACACTGCTTATCGTTACACCTCATTTGGGGAAAACGACGATAAGTGCTTATTCGCGACCATAGAGTCGGGAGAAGAGCTGCGGGATGGGCATGAGTAAACACCGCAATGCGCCGTCCTGCTGACCATATGTTCGTATGTGGTGGTTGGTCGGTTAGGGCCAGCAGGGCACTTCTTGGAGAAGCTCAAGCCGGCGATGGGAACTCGCATTTCCGCTGTTTGCGAATTGCCGCATTTGGCATTTTGATGCAGGGTCCTTCCTTTCCGTCCTCGTCGTCGCCAGGGGGCAAAGGACAGAGAGGAGGATCTCCGTTTCCGTATGTAGAACCGCGGCATCTGGTTTCATGGGAGAGGGTGTGCCGCGAGGAAGGCATTTGGAACATTCGTTATTTCTACCACTTACGGCATCTACTGGACAGTTGCATGCGTTCCCAACAAAAAGAACCGACGTGATCGTACTATGCTGTCGTGTGTATCGACAATGGACAATGCATAAGCAGTCGAAAACGGACGACAACAATAAAGCATCGTATGAGGACGGTGTTCGTGTGTTGCATAGACCAAGACCCCCTCATTCTCTATGAATAACTCTGGTAACGCAGTGTTGATGGGACCTGGTTACGGAATGATATTCCCAAGGGGCCAGAGGGGGTTGTTGCATTGACGCACGGCTCACGGGATTGACCGTTCGACGTTTCGCTGAAGGCGCCCCCCGCCTGCCCGCCCCGGCACACGGACAGGGGAATCGTTTGGCCTGCCCAGCTTGCCAGCCCACTGCCCTGACAGCTTAGCAGCAGCTTACCTTGACCTGAGCGAGCTACCCGCGGGGCCCAGTGCCAGGCGGATCAAGGGACGAGTTCCAGTTCCTTGATTAATGCCTGTTCGTATCGTTACCCCACAAACCACCGATAGTGAAGCCAAGACCAGCCAAGCGAGAAACGAAAGATAGAGGCTGGCTGACCTTGACCCCAGCTTGGCTTATCGTCACTTGGGAGCAGGCAATCGTATCTAGGTATTAGCCATTACCGTAGGTATGCATCGTAAATCAGTCTATCACCCAGGTACCAAGAAGTAATATTACTCCCCCTCATCTGACCACGTCGGCAATCAAGCTAGAAAGGAGGGTCTTATTACACATAGACAAGCAGGCATCGTCAAAGGGCGCGCGGGCACATGGCTTACACAAGTAAGAATTGCGGGAATGGATCTCGACGCACTTGACACAGGCACCAGCCAAAGGACCCTGCGGATCTGGAAGGGATCAACCAATAGCTAGGTACCATGATGCCACCAATGGCGGCCGCCGATGGGCCCGACATCTGTAAACGGTGATAGGAAGTGATAGTCCCCATAGTCAGCACGGGGGACGCACATCCGACCACCACCTGCCACCACCACTACCTATTACTACCTCGTAACAGCATAGCGCATTGCGTTCCGAAGAGCGAAGAAGGGCACACAGAGTTACGGGGTGATTGAGTTCGCCCTTTTGCACACAATGCGAAGTGGTTGGTTGCGGGTAGAGCCAAGCCCAAAACACAACAACCGGCGGGACAAGCTAGCTAGATAAACTAAATGCTCCAGCTAACAAACTGGTATCGTTCCCAATCCGCGTACCCGTACCAAGCGAAACGGCGTTCCGTTCCCAAGAGCTAGCTAGCAGCCATACGAGGCGCTAAGGTGACCCGAGCTGGGTACCTAACCTGGTAGTTCGCTACGTTCGCTTGCTATGGGAACGAACAAGATAAACTAGCGTAGAAATTGCGACGGAACGAAACAAGTCACCAGCTGACGACGAGAAATCGGTAAGTCGTGTTGTGGACAAAAGATACGAGAGAGAGAAACTAGATACTGGATAGGGGGAGGGGGTGAGTGATGACGAACAGCATGAGTAACCTGGGCAATCCAGGCCCTCGCGAGAAGAGACGAATTCGTCGAAACCTTGAGAGGGGCAGTAGGCAGCAAAACGGTTAACCGTCAATCAATCAATGGGAGCATTGGGGATGAATGGATGAGCAAGCGACCAGCAAATCTAGGCCGCCCTGGCGAAACGCGAATTCACTCAGTTGGTATGACATAACAGGGTTGGTTGGATGGATGGCGGGATTACCAAAGCAATTCCATCATCCTTTGACCGGCTGCGGGAATGAACATCACAAAAGCTACATTCTCTCGGATAAGCTCCCACCTACCAAGAAACCGAAAAAGGGAATGATGCGATTCGGCAATACGGAATATCTGTACCAGTAGGTAGGTAGGTACCTTTTGCGCAGTAGTGGTGACCTCAGTAGCCGTCGTAGACTGAAAACGGGGGAAAAGGTTATTTGATGGCCTGGGTACGGTACGGTACACGTCGAACCCGAATGTAATTCGCGGCCGGACTCGCTTACCGAGCAGAGCAGGGCGAAGCCGCGAACGATTGATGATTCGATTTCAAAGCTAGTACTTCCGACGATGATTCAGGCAGAGGCCATTAGTCGGATTGTCTCCGATGGGATTGATTGATTACTTAGCACCAAAGTCAAAGAAGGGGCCCAGTACTGTTTCGTTCGTTGCATTAGCACAACACGCGCGGTTTGACGCACAAAGGGCGAGAACTTGCCTGGAGGCCCCAAAGTCCGATGTCGCATTGACGCCATCTTCGAATCAATCAAGCATCATCAGCCGAACTGGACCATGGATCAAATGACTCGATAGAGTTGCCTGGTTGGGGATGATAGGTGATGATATGATGTCGATTGGGTTGCTTTAGACTTCTAGGATCACACGATGCAGGCAACTCACGAGTTATGTTGAGGACAAGTTTGAATTTGGATTTGAACTTGTATTGTAATCTTCCACGCGCTGGTTAAGTATGCAGGAGTAATTGTGACTGTGATGAAGTTCCAAGACCACTCGACCATACAGCTCAATTGTAAGCTTGTGTGTTACTTGTATGAGCCATGGGAGCGATCAGCGCCCCGCCATCTTGTCCCCGTGTACCAATGCAATCTTCCGAAAGCTCCCCTCCTTCCCCAACTAGATAAATCCCTTTCTGTGAGTGGTGAAATCCCCGTTCTGTTCAATCCAGAGTACCAAAGCTCCTTGACCTGTGAGCTACCGTAATAGAGCTCCGTTGCTATAGCCATAGCCCAGTCCGTAGTGATGATGATAAATAAAAAATAAGGAAATGCAAAGTTCGCTGCGCTTGTAAAACATGCCATGCCGTCGTGGTATATTCTTTTTGAAACGCCGCCCAAGATGCAAGAGTGAAAAACACGAGAGGAGATGATAATAAAAAGTGACTGGTGGTGTTGTCACTTAGTAGACCGATATGGCAGATACTAAGCGGTTTGGGTTCCGCGGCGGCAGATAGTATCCGTCGTTGTAGAAATCGGACTTGTCATCATCCTCTGCTTTCGAGTCGTATGTCTCGGTAGCTGTGCTTTCCCTCCGCTTCTGGGTGAATGTGGGTATGGATGCGAACGGTGGTGAGGGTGGCATGGATTCGTCCTCCGAAGACTCGGAGTCCAGGTCGAGCTCGGGCGGTGATGCGGAGTGCGATGGCGATCGTGTGAGTGTAAGCGCCGCGTAGTCCTCCTCATCATCCTCCTCGGCATCGTCATCCAAGACTTGGTTCACTTGTATTGTTGGTAATTGTGTGGCGGGTGTGGAAGACATGCGCTTCAGGGAAACGACATCGGCCATCTCGATATCCTCGTCCTCCTCGTCGTCAAAGTCACTGTCGTCCGAGTCGGACTCGGAGTCTGAAGAGTCGGCCTCCCAGTCCTCCTCTGACCGGTTTGGTACAGAGTCAGCCCATTGGATGTGCCTCTCCTCGTTGGTGTTCTTGGTGCTGGCGCCGCGGACGGATTGGTTGAACCAGCTCTCCTGTTCCCGCTCAGCTTCGGCAAGGTCGATCATCAAAGAGTCGAGCAGGTTGGCGTGGCCGACCAGGAGGCGGAGGTTGTGGTCGGGTTGGGCGGCCTCGCGAGAGAGCTTGGCCCGGGCCTTGTGGGCCAGGAAGTATGTTTGTGTGATAGACATCTTCTTGGGTGATGATGTTGTTGATGTGTGTTGTGTGGTGGAGGAAGTTGTGTGTAAGGGAGACGAGAAAGATGTTGTAGTCACCATTTTGACTGAGAAGAAGAACAACACGATTGTGTGGTCTGTGTCTATTATGGTGCAATGCAATGAGTGAGTGGTAGGTGATTTTTCTTCTCGACCTGTGAGTCAGGCAGCAGAAGCGACTAAGGCGTGCCTTTTTGTATAATTGATGCAAGGCAGGGTTCAGCGGTCCCAGAAGCTGGATTTGGTGGGGGGCCTGCCAGGGTGCTGGGATACCTGGGTACTTCGCGAGATGAGACAGGGATAGGTGCCGTTTTCGGTACCTGGTACTGTCGAGTCGGATGAAACGAGGCTCGTGAGCAAGTCCCAAGAGAGGTTGATATATTGGGTAATACTGGGTTCAGTATGCGCCGGCGGTGTTGTTATGTTGATGCCGGGTCAGGTAAGCTTTCCTTTGTTTGTTCGAGGATGATTACTGAAAGAGAATACAGAGGTTATATCTATTATTATAGAATAGTATGTGTTCAAGATTCTCGAGAGGAGGAAGGGAATACTAGGCCGGGCGGAGGGCAATGGATTCTTTTGTAATGCTGGCGAAGAAAACCAAAAGACCCGCCTAATGGAGGGATCGAGAGGGGGGGGTGTAGGGAGTAAAGTCGCTGTTCTCATGTGTCCACACACCGACGTCTCGGTCTTAAACGGATCAGAAGACAGACGCCGGAGGCAGCGGCCGGACGAATTCTGTGCTTTGTTGGCTAAGCAGGCTCGCAGGTCGCCAGGTACTTTGTGCCTCTTTGCTTTGCCTGCCTGCCTGCCCGCCTGCCCGCCCGCTCCACAGAACCACAGGGACGCCCACAGGCTTGGTGCTAGGCCTTGCTAGGTACTGCTAGCTTGGTATGCAGCTGCTTGTGTAATCCACGTATATGGGCGGTGTACATGTAATCCGCCGCTTCGCAAGGTAGGGAAGTAATAAAAGTGCGTATTACGAATTATGCCCAGCTAATGGAAGCTTGTCGCCTAACCCCAGACGGATTTCGGGGTTTCCAGTTCCCAAGCCGCCCGTTACCTCCTTTTTCCATAGTTTCCTCCCCCTCGTCGCATCGTCTCGTTCTCGCATAATAGACGTCGTACTTTAACTTGACCGGGTGCCAGTCTCGTGGCTATAGGCTGAACAGGGGGGCCCAGCAGCCTCTCCATGTTGGATCTTGGCCCATTGGCCCTGCCAGCAACTGGCGGTTGGCGGCTCCAGCAATTCATGGATGTGACTCCAGTTGCTTTCATAATTTCTTGCGCATTCTGTAAGCCACAATACACGTACCTTCAATCATCACCATTACCCACCGCACGTAAAAAACTCTCCGGGCGGGCATTGGTAACGTCCAGCCCAGTCCAGCCAGCCCATTGTAATTGTCTCCGAGTACAACAATACAAAGCAAGAAACACCCATACTACGTAAAGTCCATGGCTTAACCCCAGCCCGAGGATTCAAGTCTCCCGGCCAGTGACATTTGTAAGAGTCACCGTCGCTCCGTTAGTTGGCTCCTAGTGCGTGCATATTCTTTCCCGCTGTGACTCGATCTCGTTCCCCCTGGGATCATTATCGGCCTCGGCTTTGGCTCGGTTGCTGATGAATCCCCCAAGTCCGTTCCTCGTTCCTGTCAGCGATGTACCTGTCATAAAACCTGCGCCAGGCTCCGCTCTTTCCAGAGCGCCGAAAAGAATAAAACAGACCCCCACTAAAACGGGTCAACTATGAAAATTGGACTGGATTGTTCAGCATCGCCAACGTCCGATTAATAATTCCTACCCAACTGTGGATTACGTGCCCCTCAAGGCTATAGTCGTCCATTGACTTGCGCTTCTTTTTGCTTCCCTCTCATTTGAGCTCTGAAACGAAAAGAATGGGATCGAATCACCGTTGAGAAGGGCCTGGATTGACTTCTGGACCGAGCATGCAGATTAGATGATCGACTATGCGATTGCACCATGACCCATTGCGCCCTGGCCATTAACAGCATCAACCATGACGCTTTCGCGATGACACGCATCAAACGTGTATCGAGGTATCCAGTTTCACATTAGATAAGCCACATGATGTCTTCTCCGTCGGCGTGTACCTTATTATGTAGGTCCCGTCCGGCACCAGGGCTTGTGTGCCGTGCCGCATCTACAGTACCTTGGTCTTGCTGTGTATTGCTGCATGTAACGTGCAATCGCGTATGACTATTCTGGCGGTATACCCAATTGCATGCGCTCTCGCGATCTCCTTCGTTTTTGCTCTGCTGGCTGCAGGCCGTGTGTGAAGAAATCAAGTTACGGTGCATAATGGGCTCACCGTTGATTTGATGTGTGGCTGTCTCGCCTGCAGCAATTCACTCTGACATGGGATGAATCATCGAGCATCATGGCCAACCGCGCTACCGGAACGGTCGCAGTGTCGCAATGTCGCAGGTTGCAGGTCGCAGCCCGTGTCAGTCGTCCGCCTTTTCGGGGATGACTCGATACGACTAAAACATGTCATCTCGTTTGAACATCATGAAGTACAATCTGTCTGCTTGGCCCCCTTGGCCGACCGGCCGCCTATACGACGTACCTATGCAGAGGCGCCATTGGCCGAGATCCCGAGATCGTTGTGGCTTTGCACTTTTTTGCACCCCTGGCCTGCCTTACCTGCCCTACAGAAACCTACCTATGTAGGTAGTCGTTAGTGATGACGGACATCCCATGCGTATTCAGTTTCGTCGACGTGTTACGACGCATAACGAGAATGGTGTCGTTATGCAACATCGTATCGTATTGACATTGGCTGATCGAATTGATCACTTCATTCATTACTTTTACTTTTACTTTTTTTTGTTGGGCTTTTGGCTTGGTGCTGCCTGCTGGCAGTGCGCCAGGGGACTTTTTTTCTCAACTCAATCATATGCGCATGGGTAGCCACGTCACGCCTGGGTGGTGCCCGCGCATATCCGGCCTGAAACTTTGACCTCTTTCTATTCGACGCTTGCGGCGAGGCCATCGTCAAAGGGCCACCGCCCTAACCTTATCCCCTTTGTTCTCTTCTTATTTTTCCCCTTCTCGGACGGATGTGGCTCCTGTTTGGCAGGCAATTATTGGCTTTCTTCATCAGGGGTCCTCCCGCAAATGTTTCCACGATGGTCGAGGGAACAAATAGGAAAATAGGTAAAATAGACGGGTCACTTGACCTTCTAGGCCCTTGTCTCGTATTTGCTGAGGTGGTGAAGCTTGGGATGATTTGCGCATGCAAAAGTACGGCGGTGGAGCGCCCATTGAATAAACTGCATACCGCCTGTAGGGCTGAGGAGATCAAATTTGCTACTGCCGCAAGTACAGCCAGCCCAACATTGAATCTGGCCAAGCCACACTCAGCGCCTCTCGTCTGGTACTCGCTTCGGTCATCTCCTTTGAGACACGACAGGAGCGTAACGTAGCAGCGCCGTCTGTTTCTTCTGATTGGTCGGAATACTAGAGACAACAATGGTGTTCCAAATCTCATTACCGCCTTTGCGACTACATAGGTCACTGCATGTCAGCTTTCGTTACCCAGCCACTATTAGGTACCATTGGGTTCAGTCGAGGTTTCGATAATGGGTGCCTGCTTACCTGATAATTTGCTGGAACTGGAAATTGGAAGCGGAGCCATACATAAAATTTACAATTGTTCGACACGAAGAAAAAAGACACACACCCCTCACCTAGCCCAGTCACCGCCAAGCAGTAGGGCTTGATCAGGCAGCCGGAATTGGAGGATATCTTCTGATCACTTGCGACACGCCCAACGGTTCACCGGGGCAACGAACATGCCGCCGCGTGGCCCAGTTCGGTTTTGTTTTAATGAAAATCATATGTGTGTCCCTCTCACGGAAAGAGGAAGCGAAGTCGCTGGAAACGAAACGTCCCCAGTTGCCGGCATTGGAGGATCTGCTTGTCCTAAAGTTTCCGACAGATATGTTCCTCCTCGGCGTCCAAAGTGACTGATAACCTCCGAGTTGCCGGCACGTGCCCGCGCAACTCGGGCTCCCGGGTTCTCCATTTCGAGATATTCCATTTAAGACCAGCCCAACCATTGGATGCAGATCATGCAGATTACTCTGGTATGTACTCACACACTTGTGAGTAAGCCAGGGGTTGGCTTGTTACTGATAAGATTTCGGAACTCGAGGATCTAATTGCAACCTAGTGAGGGGTGGTATGAACCGCTAGCGACGCCGTTTCGCAGTTTCGCAGTCTCGCTATCGCGGATCTCGCGAATACGGCCCCCTTATCAAAGGGTATGCTGATATGCCACGGGTATCACGGGACAGAAACTGCTGCGATGAGTGACTACCCTGGTCCATGACATCAATCGATTATGGAGAGCCAAGTTTGCGCCAAGCTGTATTCTTCGATATTAGACATGACACTGCGACATTGTTTATTAGATGGGCTCTTTTTATCCAGGTAACCGCGATATTCGGGCATCGCTGGCTGATGCGTGCACTCCGCTAGCCACGCTCCCTGCACCCACCATGTTTTCTATCACAGTCACCACTTACACCCCGGCCACTATCCACCGCGACAGGCACAAATTGCCAGGTATGTCACGAAATCTTTGCAAAGAAAAGCAAATTTTGCAAAAAAAAGCAGCAGGGCCCCTGCCACCTGCTTGCAAATCTTTCGCTACCCAAGCCTGATTTGATATCAAAAGGTGGCCGGCTGAGGGGTTGGAAAAGAGATTTGAGTATTATTGCCGCCGTCGATTCCCTATCGTTACCCCCCTCCCCCTGGCCTAATTGTGCTGGCGCTATCAAGAAAAAGACAGGTGACAGTTGATGGAGCAAATGGTTGCTCCGCTAGTTCTCTTTCCTTAGTTCCAATCCGACCACCTGGTGCAGCCGCTTGGCCGCTCTTTCCATCCTCTGCCTCGTGCACGCCCGCAAAATGCACGCACGCACGTACGCACTCGCATATCACGCAGGCAAGCAAAAAGTCTGCCCTGATAATGTGGAGCAGGGAAGCGAGCGACACTTTTGTCACCACTTTCATAACTCAATCGGGGATATGGCATGTGTGGTAAATCCGAACGCCAAGACCCTTTCCGCCAGTTCTTACGACCGGCTGAACTCTACAGTCCAATATGCCATCCGTCAACCCAATTACGAAATATTCCCCCTCATCAGCTGGAAGAACTAACATCACCCTCTCCTGACATGAATCAGCCCGAGCCCGCTCTCCGGCTCGGGCTGTTGGATGCTTCCAAAGTCCGCTGGACGGTCCCGAGGACCTCAGATCATTTGATTTGCCGGCATGCAATCTTGCTGTACACTCCTTGACACGTCTTTGTGTTGCTGTGCTGTCAATTCGAGATTATCCAAGTTTCCTGCTTTAAGCTCCCTAGAGTTTTGTTTGGTTGTTCGCGAGTATGACCTATCTCAACTCAGAGACGGCGTGTTTCTTTCCTTTTCTTTCCCCATTTCCGCTTGAATCGCCAAGCCCTCAAATCCGTTCAAAATGGCGTCATCGCGTCTTGAAAAGCTGGGCGGCTGCGGGCGTCAGGAACATCAACTCTAAAATCAAGGTTTTATGGTAATGGATGACTTGATGTGGAAACAATCTATTTCTGCGGACGAACTGACACCACGGAGACCATGTACCTTTTTGAAGAGTTCCCCCTTTTGACCCCAGATCGGCGATCGATGTCTCGCGATTGATGCGGCTGCTTCCCGCAACTCAAAGCTACAGAAGGTGCTAGCAAAGATAGCTTACTTATGCGGCCCAGTAGGCAACGATCCGTTTCAATGAGGCTTTTCGAAAACGGATCCCTTCTTAGGATATCTCATCTTTGGGATGGGGGTGTCTTTTTTATTTGCGCGGAGCAGATCGGACGAAGTGATGGGCTCGGGCAGCCCAAGCCCTGCCCCTAAACTCATCCCATCCCCTTCCAGAGCGCATTCAAGTATCGTCCGCGAACTGCGCGCAGCCGCCTTGAATCATGCTCAGCGTCCCGTTAGACGGAAAAGGGGCCTTCAGTGGTTGTTCCCGGCTACCGGCGATGCAGCCAAGCCAGCCGGCAGGCTTGTCCGCTGGCGATATCAATATATTCAAGTTTGGCACGGCCGCCTCGGGGGGCACAAGCAAACCGTGCCTCATCAACATCATGCGGTAGCCGCGCCTTGGCGCCCGCTTGGGCGGATGCCGCGCACGCCGCATTGCGCATTTGATATGTTTCGTATATTTGGTTTCGATCTCCCCCTTTCTTGGTGATCTCGGCCAAGAGCTGCTTTTCCCTCCTTGTTTCGCCATGCTTGATGGTCCGAAGTTGCTTGGCACTGCTTTTCTATCATGCCGGGCCTGATTACCGTGGCCCGGCGGGGGTAATGTCAATGAGGCCTTGGCTTTGCCTCCCGCGCCGTCCAGTAGTCCAGAGGATCGAAACTAATCGAGTACATGACACGGGGGAATCACCACACCGAGGACCCTTCTGAGGAGGGGTCCTCGTCCTCTTGGCAGGTTCTGTTGGTTTCATCTAGACGAATAACATATCAAGCAGGTCCCTCCGCCGGTCGCGTTCCTGATAGGAAGCTTCTTTGCCTTGACCCTGGGAATCCTTCATCGCGCTTGGCGGTCGTTCATCTCGCAGCCAGAACATTGGCTTACGTGTTCCTGGATCTCAATCCCTCAGGATCTATCTCATTACCCCTCTCGATAAAGGGTCCTGGGCTTCTTTTACTATTTCACTATTCTTCGGCATATGTTTCAAACCGTTACCAATGCACTGCAGTTATATTGAGGCGCCAGGGGGTGATTTCTTCAGGGAGGTAACCCACATGCAACGGGCTTCCATAGTGTATTGACGTTTTATACGGAACTATGAATCTCTGTACCGTGGCCTCCACGGACGGCGTTCGGAATGCGCTTGCTGATCGGGTAGGATATAGATCTTTTGCTATTGCATCCCGTTACGGGTCCATTAGACCCGGCCGGGTAGGCACCGGGGACTACATATCTACTTGCGTATGTGGCGGCAAGGTGGGTGACGTGAGCGCTTCGGCGTATGACGAATCCGAAAGCCGATGCCACCCCTGGAAAATATTACCGAGACCCGTTACGGGCAACGGACTCGAAAGTATATTCCCATGTTTTTGGTGTATGCATGTGTATGTCCGGATATGGGAAAGTAGTGATAGGAAGAATGCTATGTCTGGAAGTGCGCAGATCGACGCACTCGCGCAATCTCTTTACCAGTCTGGGACAACTGCAGTTCTCAAACCTCACTGACGGACGGATTAGAGAGAATGATGACGGTACACACGGGAAAGGGAAACCTCAAAGGCCCCATCCCCACTTTGACAGATTGTGTAAGAAGGGAAGGGGGAATGCAATGCAAGCGTATTTGTCAGGGCGCGTTGCGAAACTACCTGATAAGCAGGCTGACAGTACATACAGATGTACCTCTCTGTCTCGCCAACAGACCAACAGTAACAGCATACGTTTCCCTTGCGGTGCGCGTCAGCTGAAGTAATACACACCGACCCGGCCCCCATTCCCTTCCATCCTCAGCTCCCGTCGTCCCCGCCCTCTCTGAGAGTTGGAGGAAGGGGGGCTGTGTTTCATCCTAACCCAAATGATGCGAGTGAGAGCGAGAGGTGACAGGGAGGCCACGCGATAGGGCTGAGTTGTCGTACCCACCCTGCCTGCCAGGGGCATGCATGGGGAGGAGATACCGATGGGGGCGTGGTTCTGCCATTATGCTTGCTCGCTGATGCGGTCAGCTTACGTACATCTCATTCGGCGCCGTGTCCTCGGTGCCATGATGTGATACAATGGGAGAGCCGCATATCCGGTCCAGCATCCTCTTCCGGCTTAGCTGCGTGCGTTATCGTGAGCCTGACAATGCTCCCGAAATCCCAATGGACTGAGTGGACGTACCAGTAGGATTTTGATGGGTAGCAAGTTCCCGCCCTCGTGGGAAGATATTACTCACTTTTGGTTACGACAACTACACAGACAGTTATCTCACTGGTGTTCACGCCAGTTATTCCCTGGCTGGTGTTTATGCAAGTACTACGGATGGCAGTGAAATGATGTATCCCCTTGATGGCGATAGCGCTGCTTTCAATGGTAATGGTATATAATACTTCCTATCAATAATCGACAGGCCAGTTTATCTAATTGGATACCACATTAATGGAATAGAGACTGTGCCAATAGCACCGAGTGATCACTGGCATGCACAATGCAGTATAATCAATCTAGTGAGAGCAACGCTCTCGCCATTAAGGGGATAATATCTGAAATTGCAGTGTCTATAACAACGCTTTTTGACACCATACGCCAGTCTATGTAAGTCTACTGCGGATTTGTGGATTGATTACCCGATGCCCAATTAGTCATAAAAATGTCAATATGTAATCCCAGCCAAGCCTTGTATTGTCCCCGACGAGGAAGCGACGAGGAAGACTAGATCTAGGCTCGCAACTTCTGCATCCCACGTTTGCGCTTTCCGCCAACCTCGCGATTCTCCTCCATCTCCAGTAACGCCTCCCGCTTCTTCTCGCCAACGAGCTTCAGGGCGTCGCGAATAACGCGTGTTTCGAGGTTGACGCCTTCCTCTTCCCAGGCCTCCATAGGGCGCCCGACGCGCTTTTCGATGGCGAGAACAAGATCGACGTCACGTTGACCGACGAAGGACACGGCATCACCCTTGCGGCCGGCACGCGCCGTACGACCGACGCGGTGGATGTAGTCGTCCGGGTTGCGCGGCAGGTCGTAGTTGATAACCATGGAGACCTCGGGAATATCGAGACCACGGGCCGCGACGTCGGTCGCCACTAGGATACGCGCCGCGGAGGCTCGGAAGCGGCCCAGGTTGTTGATGCGCTCGCGCTGCGGCAGCTTGCTGCTCAGCGAGACGACGCGATGTTCTAGCAGGCGGAGCAAGTGGTGTAGGTACTCGCACGTCTGGCCCTTGTTCACGAACACGATGATGTTCTTCTCGACGTTCTCCTCGGTCAGCAGGAAGGTGTGGAGGTAGTGCTCCTTGTGGGTCACGGGGACCTGGATGTACATCTGGCTCAGGGTGGACGGAATGGCAAGGGCCTGGTTGTCCACGACCGAGACGAAGACCGGCAGCTTGCCCGGTTTCCGGGGCCGGCTCTCCAGTGCGCGGACTTCGGGGGTCATGGTGGCGGTGAAGAGGAGGGTTTGTCGCTCGTCTGACGATGGGAGAGCACCGAGGCACTCTTCCAGATCGGGTACCATGCTTCCAGGGCCATCGGACGCGAGGAGGCGATCGGCTTCATCGAGGACCAGGAACTTGACTCGGTTCAGACCTGCAATGGTATCTTGCCCAGAACTCCGGATATGGTCTGCGAGGCGGCCGGGTGTAGCGATGATTAAGTGCGGCCTCTGTGCCAACGCAATTGCTTGTGTTCTCATATCCGCCCCACCTGTTATCAAGCAGGCCTTCAAGGTCTGGGCAGCTGAGATGGCCTTGAACTGTTCGTAGATTTGCAGTGCTAATTCCCTGGTGGCAGTTAAAATGACGGCGAAAATGCAACTGGGATCCTCAGCAAGTCTTTGCAAGATGGGAGTAGCGAATGCGACAGTCTTTCCGGAACCTGTCCGACTTCCACCGATACAGTCCTTGCCCGCCAGAATTTCCGGGATAGTTTCCTTTTGGATCTTCGTCGGCCGCCGAATAGCCATGTTGGACAAAGACTGGACGAGCCATGGCCGTAAGCCAAGCGACTCAAATGTGGTATCCAGCTCGACGGGAACATTGGCCGGGGTGGTGTCTGTCACAAGGTCGAGGCTCGGAGCAGCAGGTGCAGCCTGTGTTCCCTTGGCTGTTTGCCCCTTCCTCCCAACGCGCGAGGGCGCCGCTGCTATGGAAGAGATGATGCCAGCTTGATACGGCTCATCGTCCACCGGATCGACCTCAACCTCAACGCTCACTTTACGCTTCTTCCTGGGTGAATCACTATCCAGGGAGTCAGAATCTGATCCGGATAGGACGTCGCTTCCGACGTCGCTTCTGTCCTCGTCGGATGGTGGCGTGATTTCCATCTCTTTTTGGGGAATCCTGGGCGCCATGGTTGGTTGATGTGAAAAACCTTGGTGAGATTTATTAGCCGACAGGTGAAGTGACAAAGTTCTAGTGGGGTCGCTGTTTTTTCGATGGCCTGGTGTGGAGCTGGGTCGGCCAATGAGCGTCGGCAATCGCGTATAATTAGGCGCTCGGCGCTTACAGGCAAGCGACCGCTGGAATAAGCCGTACACGAGAAAGTAGAATAATCAAGGTAATAGTAGTCTATATACCTTAATTATTCCACTTGCTCCCTGTTATAGCAGGGAAGTAAACGGACATATGTACCTACCTATGTTCCGGTATAAACATTAGATATAAAGTATGGCTCTGCTGCGTTCAACTGGAATAATCGTGAATCGATCCGTTAGACTTGGCTTGCAGGAGCGTACTACCGCAGGTGAAGGCATCCAGCTGCAGGGGTTTTCATTGATACCTACCTAGCGTTCTCAGTACTAGATACTGCCATGTACCTCGTGCATAGAGCCTACCTGCCTACCTCGTAGAATTCAATGCAGTCGTTGTCGGAGCTGGTTAACACAGTGCACGCCTTGCAATTGCTTCCTGGTGGGGTACACAGACCCTGGAAGGTCGAGTCGGAGAGTGCCCAGTTGCTTCCGACCCTACCATCGATCCAAGTTGCCTGGCAATTGGATGTGTGATAGCACCCCTTACGGCTGCCCATGGCCTTCTAAACGCCAGCAGGTCCAGTGTAGGCAGATGATCGGCGCAATGCAATCGTGGTTGGAACACGCCCGCATCGATTCTTTCATCTCGTCCGTCATGCAATGGGTCTGCTTGGGGCAAGCCAAGCGATCATCTTGTGCAGGGCCAAGGCGACCCTAGCGATGGCCAACCACCAAGCCATCACTGTATCAATATCGAAATTCGCGAAGTCGTCACTCAATGTAGCAGTTTCGCAATGGATCAAAACAAAACCAATACCCCATGGTTTGTGGTCTCAATTGGCTCGCAGGTGGGTTAATCGTCCGACAATTGCGAAAGGCAATAATAATGCACCGGTCACATCAACGAATGACACGCTGTTAAGCTTGAGCAAGAAGACAGCTATCCACGATGTTTCGGATGGCCTCCGCTGATTCGTCCATATTCGAGGAGGGCGGACAACGGTCATTAAGGGCACGCATATAATCTGAGACCTGCCTGCTCTTACATACAGGCAACCTATTTGCCATTGGACCCCATCTTAATTGCATATGACCCTGCCGAGTTCTATTCATCTCGGCCAGTGCCGACCTGAGAGGTTGGAGTTAAAGGTTTCATTTGGAGATGGCCACCGATGGTCAGCACTACTGTCATTCAGATGCTACGCGAAAGGACACTGCAGCGTTTGGCGTTATCAAAGAAAGCGTTGCGAAAAGAAGAAAAAAGCGTTCGGCGATTCCATGCCAATGTCGCAAGCCAGAGAGTACCGTAGGCAAAGTCCCCCGGCATGCAACGTTGGGTACGCGCATTTGATACACGTCAATCCCGCGGCACGGTACATACGAGCTTTGATGAGCGGCATACCTGGGATGGAAATGAGCGACTGGTGAATCTTACTCATCCGTCAGCTAACCTACCCATCATCGTTTTACCATGACGCTGCTGCTGCTGTTGGGGCACACATAGATGATCAGCGCCAAGGCGGCAAGTCTGGCAGCGCGATGTAGTCGTATATGCGGCGGTGGGGATGAAGTGAGGGCGGAATGCATCCTGTACCGCTTACCACACCTATTGCCTAACGATGGCTAACTCTCAACGTCTCCTCAATACACACATGGTCGCCTTGGACTGGATTGGAGTGGGGGTGGCATGGCTCAATTCGGCCAGGAGTGGCGGCTGCGAGGTTCGCAGAGGCATACCTACCTTAGGCAATGGCAATCCCCCCCCTCCCCCGGCTTTGGCTATGGGTGTGTTGATGTGATCCGAGTGGTTGGCTACAGGCCGTATGTAGTACGACGGCGAGTACAGCAAACAATGGCTTCACCAGAGTCCTCAGCATCTGATCATCTCAGCCGTTGCCCGCAATTCTTTTTACGAATTTCGCTCCTGGCACCGTTAGCCGCCAGGCCTTGTCTCAAACTTGGTTCCCCATACCAGTTGACATGCCGGTATGGGTAAGTATGTATGTGCCAGTCGGATTCAAGTCCTAGTACAGGAAACCGACACTGGAGGGGTTTAGGGCCATCAATCATACCTAGCAGTTACTGGCGACCCCGCTAATGCACCCGTTGCACTTCGGTCCGTCGGCCAAGTTGGACCACTAGATAAAATTGAAGTACAGTACCTCTGAAAGCAGCCCCCAGCTTCTTCTGCATTGCCGTCCGAGGCAGCCAACATGTCAATCAGACCATCAAACACAGGACGGTTCCAGATGCAGGTCAGTCGTTGCGACTCCAGCTTCCTTCTCAGCCCGTGTGTTGACAGTTTGACAGCGCATTATCGAGCGCTGACAGAATATGACAGGTACAACTGCATGTTAGTTACCTGTATGTCCAATTCCAGGTTCAGACGGCTGACGGACGGTATGCGTTGTGTATCATCAACGGATTGATCAAATCAATGCCACCTTCAAGGTTTGAATGTTCAGAGGTGTCAGGTCTGGCATTGTGGCCTCCACCTTGCGATTTGATTCCTGCAGATTAGGCGCCTAAGCCAAAGCTACACGCATAGATTTCTGGATCTGATGCCGGCATCCCTGCATTCAAGGTTGGAGCCAAGGGCCATACCGTCCACTGGGCCTGCGCTGGGCCTGTACGTACCCAAAACCGCTAAACCGGCTCGAGCCAGTAGTGGCGCGTTCCCCCTCAGCACACACCCAAAGCCCAGAAGGACCCAAGCCCAAACCTGATCCCTCTCCACTACTTCCACACTCACCCACATACTAGAAACCCTTCCCTCAAATGGAGGGGGTCACGCACGCACGGGAACAACTTGCAACAGTCGTCGTCCTCCCTTGTTGACAGACATCTGCCTCTTCCAACCCTCCAGGCTTTTTAGGTAGACTTGTTCTTCTGCTTCAAGACCAGACAAGATATTACATTCATTCGCTATCTTCTTGTTATCACTTTCTGGCTTCATTGCTCTTGTGTTGAATCGTACCATACTACCTTATACATACATACATCACCACTGGCATCGCCTAACTTGACCCGATTTATTAACCTGACACTCTGACACTTTCTACCGACCGACCGGATCGTGTTGGCTGAGCCTGATTGGCCTTGGCAACAACCATAGAAACGCCCTTCTGCGGACAACCGAACATAATCAACGTCACAAGAATAATATATATATTACTGTCGGCTGCCGTACAACAAGCACTTCACCTGCCTCTGTAGACTTGTTTTCCACTTTCGCCGGCAGAACCGCTGCACAGCAAACTCGCTTCGACGCTACCGATCCCATTGAATCGAGAACAAACACCCCGAGTCTCCGAACACACCAGCGCCGGCTGTATCTAAAGTTGGGCAAACAACAGCAATCAGAGTACTTCGAACTCTGAGTCTGTACACCTGCACAACTCGCTCGACGCCACGGTGCTTAGCTGCTTCCCCTGCAGCTTTCGAGTCGCTTGTACAACTGTGCCACAATGCCTGAACAAGAGAACTTTGGATCGGGGTCGCATCCTGTAAATGAACCCTTTCTTTCCGCCTACGTTCTCCCTCCTGCCACTCTTCTTTGTTGTCGACCAAACTCCCTTGTGGCTCGAGACGAGAGACCCAGCGGCGCAACCACATCTCTGAGACACAAAATGCTAACAGCTCCCTCTTCACCATGAAGGCCTCGATCCCAACGCTCGAAACCCCGACCCCGCCGACCCTCTCCAATACCAGCAGTCCCGTCCCCCTCATGTCATCGCCAGCTCCTCTGCTTAGACCGGCCCTCGGCGGCGGCAGGTCGGGCGGTGGGCGTACACCGAGATTGGGCCTTGCCATTCCGCCATCACCCAATGCCAAACCAGTCGGCGCCGCACAGAGCACGCGGCCGGCATTGCCGACTCTACACCTCGCTACTCCCATGGGCAGTACAGGAACGCCATACGAGCAGCCTCCTCGGCAGATTGGTGTTATTCAACCGGGACAATCAGCAAGCGGAGGCAGCGAGAGCAGCGCGGCACACTCGAGGTCAGGCAGCTTTGGTCCCATGGATGGCCGGGCAAGCAACCCCACATCTGCAGGATCCCAGTTCTCTGCCTTGTCTTTTGCATCACAATATGGCATCGGAACGCGCCCACAAGGCACTCCCGACCCTGTATCAGCTGTTGGATCTATATACTCAGAAAGAAGCGAGGGCGGCATTGGGATGGAGCGCGATGGCAGCATGCACGGCTTAGAGGCTCAGTTCGACAAAATGACACTCGAGAAGGCTCGGACTGCTGATGTCGAAGACCTAGACGACGATGGCTGGCGAATTGCTAGCCTGGAGAAGAGAATTGTCGAGCTGGGCAGCCTAGGCGAGGGTGCTGGAGGTGCGGTCACCCGATGCAAGCTGACAGGTGGAAAGACAGTATTTGCTCTGAAGGTTATCACGACAAACCCTGACCCGGATGTCAAGAAACAAATCGTTCGCGAGATCAATTTCAACAAAGAATGCGCTTCGGAGCATATCTGCCGCTATTACGGTGCCTTTGTCGACCCAGCTACTGCGACCATCTCCATTTCCATGGAGTTTTGCGAGGGCGGATCTCTCGACAGCATATATAAAGAGGTCAAACGTCTAGGCGGCCGTACCGGCGAGAAGGTACTTGGCAAAATTGCTGAAGGCGTCCTGGCCGGCTTGACGTATCTGCATTCCAAGAAGATTATCCACCGAGATATCAAGCCCAGCAACATTCTGATCTGTCGAAACGGCGATGTGAAGCTCTGCGATTTTGGTGTTTCTGGAGACTTCGGAACTAAGGGTGAAGCCAACACCTTCATCGGAACGAGTTATTACATGGCCCCTGAGCGTATCACAGGTCAAAGCTACACCATTACCAGCGATGTATGGTCCACGGGAGTCACGCTTTTGGAGGTGGCACAGCATCGGTTCCCATTCCCCGCCGATGGGACTGAGATGCAGCCTAAGGCTGGCCTGATCGACTTGCTTACCTATATTGTGCGGCAACCGATACCAAAGCTCAAGGATGAGCCCGACGCCAATATTCTCTGGAGCGACAGCTTCAAGTATTTCATTGAGTGCTGGTAAGTAGTACACTGTGCTTCGGTAACTAGTGACATACGCTAACTTTATCCTGCAGCCTCGAGAAGGAGCCGAATCGTCGCGCTAGTCCATGGAGGATGCTTGAGCATCCTTGGATGGTCGACATGAAGACCAAGCGCGTCAACATGGAGAAATACCTGTCCCAAGTATGGGGCTGGGATAATAAGGAGAAGGCCTAGATGAGCAAGGCGCTCGCTTTTTCACAGCGATATCAACTACGACAGTCGTACGGCGACACTTTTACGAGCATAGCATATATGGTTATGGTCAGCGATCAATCATTATACTAACTGGATACCCTCAAGCGTCACAGGACTATGGGTGATGAAGTATATAAAGCGAGATTTTTGGCTTGTCATATTTGGATATTCAACGCCATTACTCTCCACTTGAGCAGGAGCGGTTCGCAGATCACAGCTGCGGGCGAATCGGGTTATACGACGGGCGCATTCGGATACCGTCTATCAAATGGCCGAGTCTGTTGCAGACGTAGAGCTTCACGTGTCAGTGCATGGGACGTGGAAGGAGGCACAAGAGTCGAGTCGGGCGTTCAATGGATGGGGATAATGGGAGCGGGTTCGATGTATTTTGGTTCCACTGCAGGAGGCCTATCTTCCCTCCCTTTGGAAAGATCATCTCAAAACAAAAAGAACGTGTTTCTGCTCTTGACCCAAGTATATGCTGACATGCGTTGTGATACGATGGTGGCTGTCGCACGTCATGGTGCCCCTACTACAGGACGCCGTGGGCAGATCGATGCAAGGAATGTCCTTCGTCGCCTTGCTGTTTCCGACAGCTTCTTGCTATCCTTCCATGCATAAGATTGACCTTTTGGGGTCCCAGGGATGTGCCACTAAATGCATGCGGCACCAATGAGGGGGGTTGGATGTCAGCATTTGCTTGATTGCTTCTTCCCGTCAGATCAGAAAGGGGGCGCGGGGGTGGGCTGCATGCTTGCATGAAGCAGTCATCCTCTCAGTGATTGATGGTTTTTATGTTTCATTTTGTCTGCTATTGCTACTACCGGTACATACTTCGCAGTCATCTAATAAGATACAGGGGTAGTGGACTATTATTCTCTACTTTCGAGATAAATTGGAGTAAGCCCAATCAATGGGGGGTGAAGTCGGCGTAGGGAGCTGCAGGGCAAAATCGCGGCGCCAACATGCTGCTGCACCACCACCTACCCCTCTTCCTCCTCGGCGACGCCGAACCCCTGAACACACTCCCTTGCATTTGGGGCGGCACACACACACACACATCTATCTCACCACCACCACCATCACAATGGGTGCTGGGGAAGCTCTCTCAGCCTTAATTGATATGTAGCCTTTTTTACCCCACGATGCGCGTAGACCGATATGATGCGTGTCTCACCCTGCTATCTTGCTACCCTGCCGCTTCGCTACCGACCCGGCCCCCAATCTGACATGGACTGATAAACAGACAGGCGCAGACACCACACACACAGGGGCAAACTGCAAGCAAATCCCTTCTCGCTCCACCTGGCACGTTACAACCACGCGACGGTACGGCGGTATGCTTGTCTGTTTCTTTCTCTCTTCCGGGCGAGGTCAGATCAGGGGAGGCGGGGAAGGAGGAGGAGGGGAAGGTGAGAGGGCTGGTTGGGGGCGGTATGCAATGCAGGAGGAAACGCCCCGTTTGGGGGCCGAATCTGCAGACCAAGATTACACCGCTTCTGGGTTGGTACACAAGAGATAGACAAGCAGTCAGGTAGATTGTCCGGAATTGACAACACAGATGAGAGCAGGTTCGTGTGCCTACATGTTAGCGGGTGTTCTTGGCACAGGCCTGGCAATTTGCCGATGCAGGCTGAGATGCGGATTATGGTGAGCGATATGGGAGAATGTAGATCTACCGGGAGCGTTGGTGGCCCAATTGACGTCGGCTTAGACCCCCATACTGCCCCGAGCCCTTGGGGTCGATATCATGGTTACCCGGGGCATAGCATTAGATAGCGCAGCTTTCTCACTTGCCGACTACTACGGCGGGCAAATAGAAAGAACTTCGCGAGTTAGGCTTCGTCGGGTTGTCCACGACCTTCTTGAGAGGGTTTCATTTTACTCAGATATCGTCCACGTGGGAGTTCGCATTGCTTTTTCGTCAGCTGAGCCTGGAGGGGTGCCTCACCCCGCGAGCGCAGTCGAAAACTCAACACGACAATATCCTCAAGCACCTAATGAGAGACTGGAACGAACCAACCACTGCTGGAGGTGTATAATTGTAGTAAAGGAGTCGGACTGACTGTCATTTTCTTGATGGATTTAATGAATGATATTGCTGTCTTGATCCTGCATATCCATCATTGAAACAGAGGAAAGTAGGGAGTGTACAGTTCACCGTATATAAGAGCAAGAGTAAAGGAAAGAAGTAAAAAGCGTTGGCAGAACAAAAGAAAGCAGTGAGTGTGGAGGTGGCTGAGTAGCAGCCCCCTATGCCCCCCTATCGTACCACCAGAAAACCAAGATACTTGTCGTTCTCTCTCTCTACCTAACTACCCGATTTCCTCCACCCAGGCTCCAGGAACGTGTAATGGCTCTGGGTGCTCGACTACTTGCCAGAAATCACCAACAAAGATGTCTGTAGGTTCCGACACCCATACCTTCCAATCTTCTGCAAGGGGCCCGTAAACCAGGCCTATTATTTGCACGTCATGAAGATTGTCAATCCAACTAAATGAACGATGACGACCTGTATGGTGTTGAGACTGACTTTCCTGTTCTTGCTCCTCCTTTTTAGTCAGGGCCTCGAGCCTGCTGTCCTTTAGGTAATCGCCATATGCGGTCAAGTCGACCGAACAGGTGGACAGAGTCTGCACCAGCACTTGGACTGCAACCTCCCACTCGACGGAAGATATTTCCCAAGGAACGTAGTGAAGCAGCTGAGGGACGATCTTGGATAGGGGAAGAGCCTCAAAGATCTGATGCTGCTGCATAGACGCATCGGACTCGAGAAGAATTGAGTCCAAGACGTCCCGCAGTAACTCACTCCAGCCTATAACGTGATAATCCGGAAACACCAGGACGCTTGTTATCAGGGCTACAGCCAGCTGAAAGATAAGAAGCGACACAGTGTTCTCGGGGACTCCTGAATCGGGTAGGAGTCTGAATCCGTCCTTCAAGATGATCCCATGGTCTCTGTCATCTTGGTGGGATAAAAAGTAACGTACTATATACGGTGCACTATCAGTCTGGCTTATGATGGAGCGGGCCACGATGCTCATCGCCATGTATAATCTCCACGGAGTGGAGTCTGCGTTGTCTTTGAGCGCCGGGTCGTCCGCCTGCAGGGAGTGGATCAGAGTCACTAGACTTTGGTAGTCGCCGTTGTACCCGGCGAAACAAACGCCCATTATCGGAATGTTCTCCGAGTGGGCATGCAAAGCCTTCTGGATACCGTCGAAGGACTTGCTGGTACTGTTCCATGGCTCGACGTTCGCGAGGCCATGGAATTCAACGTTGTGGGTGGTGAGATAGTTGAAGATCTCCCAGGAGGATGACCTCATGGCCATCTTGATGATGCATTAGTCACATTGCCTAAAGCTGATACGAGTTGATTGCCGTAACATACCGTAATCATGGAGTTCTCTCGAAGCCAATCATTGGAGTCGTGCATAAGTGGCATGTAGAAACGGTCGTGGATATTCACACAACCGCCTTCCACAAGCCTCCTGAACTCTTCGAGAGAATCCCGCTGGATTGTATCCCAGACGATATCATATACTTCCGAATCGATGGATAAACGGGTGAAGTTACGAAATTGATACTTCCAACCCCATTGGCTCCGATCGAGGATGAGCTTGATGGAGTTGAACGATAACCATGGTGGAAGACTCCATTGACGAGATCGAAACGGACGAGAACCTCCAAAGTTGATAGTGACTTGCTGAGAGATCTCTACGCGGTCTGAGATTCGGACACGAGTATAGACTGAACAGTCCGCCGCCGAGCCGTTTTGGTCAATCCCAGCTAGTAGTGCCCCTGGGTCCAGTCGGTTGGTCACAGCTTGTTCTAATCGGGTAACAATGGTCTCGTCAAGGTAAGTGGAAACCTTCTCAGCAACCCTGTCCACAATAACATCCGGGTAGGTTTGCTGCAATGCGCTGGAAACTGTCAGTCAGATCGGCCGTTTTTCAAGTTAGGCTGGCCACTAACAACATGTACTCCTGGCTTGCGACTTTGTATGCCAATGAAAGCAAGTTGATGTCTCTAGATAGGCGCTTCTTGAGATTCTTGACCATGTCTTTTTGTAAAACTGCCCTTAGTTTGCCCCTGATACCCTTTTCTTTGACAAGATTTGAGAGCTCGTCAACCAGGCCACCAAGGCTTGCAGCTGCAGTGTCGCATCGAAAGATCGCCAATTGAAGAGGGCTGTTTGTATCCACAGGGTTGTGTTTAATACTTTGAAGTTGGAGGCCTAACGAATGAATAAAGTTGAGATACTCATGGAGATCTTGGAGGTCTTCGGACACGTTCTTGATTTCCCCCAGGAGGTTCTTGATCTTCAGGCCTGCTGCCACAATGCGCCCTGCTAATTCAGCAATGCTGATACCCGAGGCAACAATCCCAACGAGTTCAGCCATAGTGGCTACATTGGGAGCTACCTAAGGCGACGCGGGCAAAAAGGGGCAAACATGTTAGGCAGCAAGCCAACTTAGTAGAGGGACTGACGGTATAAAGTATTCTTGATAAGGCTGTTTTCGGATGAGGCGGGAACTTCTTGTGGGGGTGGGTTGTGCTCTTGCGGGGGAGCTTTATGGGGGTTGCCTTTGGGGGTTTGCCTTGGGGGTTTGCCTGATGGGAAGCCCTGGGTAAGCCTTTGGTGCGCCTCGCCAGATGCCTTACAAGGAAGAGAAAGCCATAGACGCGGGAGAAGATCGAATCAGAGGAGACCGTTGGCACAGTACATGATGACGACTTTTGATGATTCAATACCAGCATCTAGGCAGCTGTCTGCCTTGACAGGGAGTCAAGATATATGATCTGATTCTACGGATGCGCCCCTCTGCTTCTTGTGAGTGAGCGTCGTTGCAGTCCGGGATCGCATGAGGCCCAAAATGGTGGTCTGACACCATCTAGATACCTTGATTGGTTCTGAAGGCAAGAGAACAAGCCACCAAACGTGCTGAAGCGTGTTTCCAAGAATTGACAGCGAATATGCAACCCTACTCTTGGAGTGCGTTTCACAGAGCACCGAAGAATGACCTTGATTTTCAACCAGCCACCGGTTAGCACAAGTAGGTAAATGCGAAGCTCCATCACTTTCAGTCCAGCAGAGAGTTTTTCCATTTGACGTGTGCCTTTACTCTGGCTAGGTGGCTGATGCAAATGCGATGCTTAGTGCTGGTCACCTAGGCCTGCTGACGTTCTGAAGGATCAAGTTGCAGCGCCAAGATACGATTTATGCAGCCACATAGACTTACTCTGGTGAACTGCCAACCCCACCATTCATTTCACGCCCGGTTTTATGAGAGCACATGAGCCGGAAGCAGTAAAGCTGTGTTATTCTGATTGCTCTAGCACACCAACGGCCCCTCAAATATGGGCTCTGGGCGGACGAACACCTAAAATGTCAGGTGCTAAGGAGCGCCTTACAGGCAGAAGTCGCAGCCGTATTGTCCGCATGTGTATATCTATCACTCCAAGTATACTTCGCCCTCGTATGCAGTCACCTGTGAGGCTGGGTTCCACATAAGTGTGCGAACTCATATTCGCCACATCTTGGACATCTCGAGACCCTCGGCGAACGTGCCGAGTTTGCCGTCGATGGCATACCCCTGAGCTTCCAGCGCCCGGCACTCCATGTAGAGATCCTTCAGAGGCACCGAGAAGCACTCGATGAACTCTCCTTCCTCCAGCTGTGACTTAGGCTTCTGGTTTGCGGGATCGTTGAGATCGATCTTGACGTGAATCACGTAGTTGCACGAGCTTGACGAAGCAGGGGCTAGGAGCGGCTGTGTATCAGTACTTATACCTAGCCAGCGTAGACGGCAGTAGTAACTTACAGCTATGAAGAACAGGTCGGGGACCGCCGCTGCGGTCCGGGATGACGGTGCCGACGTAGCCCGTCTCCTCGAGAAGCTCGCGCACGGCGGCGTTCTCGGGCGACTCGCCGGCGTCGACGAGCCCGGCCGGGAACTCGACGACAATCTTGTCGGCGGGCGGGCGGTACTGCTTCTCCAGCAGCAACTCGGGCCCCGTCGCCTTCTCCAGGATGGCCACGATTTGGATGGCGTCGACGAGGCTGTCCTTGGGCTTCGTGGTGCGTCTGGTGCCCTCCCAGGATCTCTCGTTGCCGTTCTGGTCCTGGTACGTGATTCTTTGTCGAGTTTTAGATATGTCAGCTTTGCTCCCTCTCCGAAATAATTGTCGTAGGGTGGCCAACGGTGTGGCAAAGGACGGTAGCGCTAGTTGCTGCTTACTTTTCCAGGCTGATCCACTTCGCGTCCTTGTTCTCCTGGGTTCTGCGTCAGTATAAATCTCGAAGCATGCAGAAATCAGAGATACGTACTAGGGGCTCTCTGCCAGTGACTCTAGCGGTTTGGGACGCCATCTTGGTTTGTCTGTAGTGCTTATTGAGATTTGCTCGGCGAGGTTGGATGACTGAGTGAGTGGATGAAGTGAGTCAAGTACGTAGCGTTTGCTGCAGAGATATGTTTGAGCGGATAAGCCGGCACCGGCCCGGCTGCCAGCTGTCCACCAATAATGGCTTTCGCACCACAGCAACGACTTAAGAGTAGCAACAACTACTGCTCGAAATAATGAAATATACACTGAGAATCACATTGGTTGCAGGTAGTTTCGAACAGGGTCAATGGGCGCGTACGGAGTGGCTATACTGAACTTAGTCACCTTGTGTTGGCCACAACCTCGCACTTTCGTGCCCCGATAGCTAAACCCCTTTTATTCGCCCGAACCACCCATAATACCGACTCCTCTAGGCATTGAATACTCGATGGCGCCTTTTCTTCTTCTTCTGCTTTTAGTCATAACAGATGCATCGAAAGTTGTCCCATGTTCTCTCATATGATTTTTACTGTCAGCTAGACCAAATACCCAGAGCGTATATTCTTTTGTTCTTCTTACTTCTTTAGATTCGTACCAAGCCTCTCTGACAGAAACAATGGGTTCTCACAGAATAGGTAATTCTCAGAAATATATATATATATATAAGGAAGGTATTACGTATATTATCCGGCATCGGGAAAAGACTATTCTGTCAGACCCATGTGGACTTTTGTAACGCTGGACGTGGGCTACGTGATGGAGCACAACATCACGGAGACGGAACTTCTCAGAACGGCCTTAGGCGCCTCCTTGGCCATGGACGATATCACGGTGCTGTTCAAGAGCACCGTGTCCAGGTCGCTCGAAAGGCCCTCGCCTTTTGTGCAGCAGGGTAGCGGCCGCGCCACCGCCTTCGAGGTCTACGTCGACGGTCAGGGCTGTGTCCAAGGGGTTCGAAAGTACTTCCACAGTTTGACATTGTGTTGTCGGATCTACCTGCCGCCAACTTCGTGAACGGGAGGCACGTGGGGTTTTGCTTCCACTTCGCTGATCGGGTTGCCTCCCACCTCTGCGCCATAAGTTTTCTTGCTGTCCGTATTCGTACCGCAGTTGTTGCCAGCAGTCCCTGCATCTCCCTCCGTGTCCTTTTTCTTCTTCCAAACTCGGACCGCCAACCACGCTCCAGCCAGTAAGCATATAATAGCCGCTACAACCCCGACGATAATGCCAACCAATGTGCCCGTCGTGAGCGGCTTATCGCCGACATCGGGTTCCGCTGTCGCGGTATGCCAAATTGTCGCAACCGGTGCCGTTGAGCTAATGGGGGGCAGCAGTGTACTCGTGGGACTGACTGTTGGCTTCTTGCTGGTGATGTTAAAGTAGTGTGTGGTGGCGTTATCCTCTCCGTTGAACACCTGCAAATAGAATACATTGGCGAACGAAAGATCGAGCGCGCTGTGCGACACTGTCCAGTTGAACATGGTGCCTTGGATGTTGTCTTGATACGGGGTCAGCGAAGTTTAACCTGTATGATGAAGCTGATTTGCCACCCACCCTCGATTCCCGCATAATTAGACAAGCCGCCTTCTGGGCGACGATCTTGCCAAAGTCCCAGCGAGTAGCGCCGCTTGCCATCCAGTCTCCATTCTAGGCCGATCGATGTGCCGACCTCGAGTTGCTGATTGTTCGAATAGACCCCAGTGGGGCCTGCAGTCCATGGCTCCAGAAAATCGCCGGCTTGTGCTGCGGGAACAAGGAGGACTGTAACGATACGCTTCCAGGATGCCATTGATCGTTCTGAGCTCTTCGCTCTAGGACAAATCGTCATCTGTAAAATTTATATGCCCCAAGTATGTTCGGCTAGAACCTTTGGAGAAAGGGGAAAATAGAATAGGGAAGAATGCAACAGAATTTGTAGCCTAGTCGATGGGGGCTGCCGATATATGCCAAATATGAGACCGCAGGGGCTTACTCATTTACTGGTGTCTGCCGAGCCTTGCGAACACCATATCACTTTCTCTCGGTGTATATTGTTTTTATGCTTTGATGTCCCAACCGTACCAAATTCTACATTAAGCCACAGCGCTATCGCGTAGTAAGCTGAAGACTTGAAGGCTTCTGTATCACTGCATGGCGGAGATTGCAGGCATAGGATCGGCTACTCATTGGGCAGCCTTCTTTTGGTTCCGTGCTTAGTCCGCCGCCCCTAGTCTATAATAAGTGCTTCGGGGGTGCCAAGCCCCAGGGTTCCTACTCCTACCTTACTTCCTACACGGAGCTGCTCTCAATCAAATTCATGCTACTCGGTCTGATTCTTGAGATTGTTGCAAGCCTCTACAGTACAGGTGCCTTTTCCCCTAAGCCCAACTTGGCGAGCGCGGAACACGATCCCGCGGCCGCGGCGATGAAAGTTACAATCCGTAATCACCTTCCAGATGCATACCATTCCTATTATTAGATGATATCCGCAATGTGACCCGACCAAAATTGCACATCAGCTATTGCACATTGGCTTCAGCCTCAGCCTGATTGGAGTGAGCCGGGGCATGCGACGTCCCTTCTACCATCCTCGCCAGGGACGAAGAAGTGATGACTGGCGGTGCCCGTCACCACGAATGTACAGAAACTTGTCCACGCTCTCGAACCCGGTTTTGAGATCTGTCACGTGGTGCTCCCCCGGTGACGACCTGCACCAGGCCCTGCACTCGAAGGTATTAACAATGCTGTTGCGTAGGATGGCGTTGGCGGCTACGACTAATTTCACACTGGGCGCGGCGCAGAACTGCTCGACATCGACGTCGCGATCGGACGATGATACACAAAGTGAAACACTTCGTCCCACATCGTCGCAATCATTCGCCCTGGAAGCGGTGTGCACTGTTGAACATCTTCTATGCTGCTCAAGGGCACGTAGTATCTCCTAGCAATGTACTCTAGCCTATCTGCTCCAATGGTGTAACTCGCTTGGGGTCGTGTTGTACTCATATTGGGGTCGCACTCTACACATCAAAACTGGAAACCGCCGGTTCTCATTTTATTGGTGGCATAACAGTGAGGTTTGAAAGTGAACGGTGGTTGTTCGTAATACCCACCCAACTACATGGCGCCATGCGCTCGCCGATTCCACCACGAGGCTATTCTATCCATGGGTAGGGAGGATTCCCATCGCCATCAACTCATCCGCACGTTCACCTTGCGATCCAATAGCATGTTGCTGGTCCGCTGCCCCGACTCCATCATAGCGTCCTTCTGGAAACGGCACGCCTAATTTAGGTAGTAGACAACGTCGTCAGCAGCTTGAATCAATCCAGATTATATTATACTTGCTGTGTGGGGGCTGAGAGGTATTAGCCAACTTACCGAGATACGGATGCACAAGGACGCCGGGCGCCATCAGATCCCGGGACCGCTCCTTCTGCCACTCGTACAGCTTATCCCAGTTGGTACACTCGTGTACGTTCTGGAAGTCTGCGGCGGGGAAGACCGACGTCGGCTCCCAGGTCATGGTGATCATGGACACGTCGGCGTGGCACATGACCGACTGCCGCAGGATCTCGAGACAATGGTCTGTATTCGCAGAGGCTCTCTCATTAATGACCAGGTTCGGAGGATTCTTGGTTGGAGGGGGGAGGGGGTGGAGGAAGCTTTACCATTGTGGAGCCAGTTCAGCCGTCGCTCCTCGTCTGTGATGTTGGGGAAGTAGTAATCCTTGAACCAATACTGGCGCAGACGTTTCTATGATACCGTGAGTCAAGTCTCACCCGTGCAAAAGGAACCCAATTTCTGGGGCAAGCTCACGATGCAGTGAAGCTCATGGACTACACTGAGCTCCACCCAGTAGCTGTCTTCTTCTCCGGGCATGGGGATGGAGGTCTTGTTGACTTTCCGCAAGTCCTCGCCGCTCACTCGGATATTGCTGTACTGTAGGAGCTCCTTCCACTATTGTTGGCCCCGCCACCGGTCAGTATCAGTGTCCCCACAATCGATAACGAAACTAATTACTTAAGCTTTTACTTACGGCCTGGTCGACTTCAGGGGATGGTGGCCCTTGATACGGAGATACAATCCGGAGTTGGCCTTGGTATTCCTGGGGGATCTTCTCCACAGCTTCGTATGCCGGAGACCACACTTTGTGCTGGTAGGAACGGGCAGCGATGACCCCCCGCCGTAGCAAGATGAGGTATACGGCGGTGTAGATGGCAATGATACAAGTATGAACTAGAGGGAAGATATGTTTCCGAGAGTTCGGGGACTTCCCATGCACGCCCCCAATGAGGCCCTCGCTCGAAGAGCAGGTGCTATCGGAGTCGTGATAGCTTTCTGCAGCCTCATCTTTCAACGGCACATAGGAAGCTCGTTTGAACCATCCAGTGACTGGGCTGGCCTTCATGGTGACTCAATACGATGATCGAGAGAGAAAGAGAGAGAGACGGGAAGAGTGAAGGTCTGGGAGGTTAAGAAATAGAGCCCAATGGACTGAACCTGGGAACGAGATGTGACTATCTTCTAGATATTTACCACTGTGGCCCAAGATCTCTGCATCAATCTAAGAGACAGATAAACCCCTCAATTACCTCAATAATACCCATGTGGTAGCCTATTCACAATACTGTTGTCTCATGACTGCCGGCTTATGGTGCCACACTGATCGCGGGGAAGGAGTATACTCCGCTTGTGTGGTGAGCACTAATGCATGCATACTTACGCCACAACTCGGAACCGGTGTCGCCACATGCCCAACATTTATGCCCACCTCTCGCATTATAGATTATGTTAGGCGATGTCATTCGTCGAGCCCAAATACCACTGCATATAGCAACGTTCCACATGATAAGAAACCTGTTTTTGAGTCTCTGAAGCCATCGCGTGATAGCTGCAGATCTGGAACTTACAGTAACATGGTCCTGCACCATGAGGCATCACAGAGGACCCGCGTACCGCTGGCATCACGAGGACTTGCATGAGTAAGCTAATAGATCGATGCGGTACCAAAGAAGCGTTGGGTGGGCCACTATGCGGTTTCTGATAGATGTGGTATGATTTGTTTTGCGGGCAGTGGCAAGGTAACAGATTGGAGAGGGGCAATAACAAGACTAGGCAATAGAGGAGACAGAGGCCACGTGAATGGATAAGATATAAAGTACAGCAAATCCCCCAAGGCCGAGGGGTTAGGGAGACAAGCCCGAGCAGCAACCAAGAGAACCTGTCTTGTCCAGAAGCACCACTTTTCCAATCTATTCGCTACCTATCGCCTACCGCGCATCATGAAGCAATTCCTGAAAACCATCTTTCTCGTCAGCATCCTAGCCACAAGGGCTACAGCTATGCCCCTGGCACTCTCCAGTCAGTCACAACTACTCTGACCTTGGCAGGAGGCATCTGAGAAACGAATGAAGGATGGATGGATGATCCGCCTGGAAAATACTGACAGTTTCTCGCTAATTAGGCAACTCGCCGGCGGTAGTCCCCCGCGGTAGCGATGCCGACGACGCCTACCACACCATCACCCCACACGACAACGAGAAGCGTGGAGACGACGCTGTGAGTATAGCCCCTTTCCTTCTATTCCAATACATCGAGTCTGGTTTCGTTTCACGGCGGAAGCATTTGCCAACATGAGACTGCGTGATCCAGGATGATGCGTATCACACCATCACCCCACATGAAATGGAGAAGCGTGGCGATGATGCCGATGACGCATACCACACCATTACCCCCCACGAGATGGAGTGAGTTAGTTGCGGTCTTGATAATTGGGTGATTACGGGATTGCGAGATGGCGGTGCGGTAACACGTACGAGTGCGATCGAATCTCTAGGACTACTAGGCAAAGTAATGTGGATCTAGCACCCCTGAACCATATCACTACAGATTATTAGTGATACTTTGCATACGAGTATACAAGGTCCACTAAAGTCATTTGAATGTCCAATGCTTGTGAATGTACTGTATCAATACCCCAGGCTACATCTTCTCCCCACACATACCCGTCGTCTTACATGCTTCATCTTCATTCATGCATGGCGCTTGACAAGCAGTAATCGCGTTCTACACACCCTCGCCTAGGTTGATCCCCAGGGTCAACTTTACCAGATTTTGCAGGTCCTTCATTTGAACATCTTAACTTGATGAGCAACGCCACTGGTGCAAGGTCGGATTTGAGCACAATTTCAGAGGGCCGTAGGCAGCTTGGAGAATAATTTGCTCGTAGTATACCGTCGATATCATTGTTGCCGTCTCCAGCTCTGAAACCTTAGTAGCCGATGTTGTATCGACTAGATATCTGGTGGACGGACATATGGCCACCCTGATTCTTCAATGAGCTGAGCACAAGCGGGCGCCGGATTCAATAAATCATTTGCCAACACGTCTACTGCTATTTAACATGTGTACTGAATACCTAATATTTTTACAACAGATGGCCAACATATTTTCGATTGATACCGCATATCCTATAGAAGGTGTCACTGCTGCCTGCCTGGTGCCCCTGAACCGGGGGTTGGTCGTACTAGTTTCCTGACAAAGAGAGCAGACATCCTTCCAGGTTTTCGTAAGGATGCTAGCCCACGGGCCAAAAGTCGAATTGGTATTCTTCTTTGTTTGCCTTTCTTTCAAATGTGCGAGGGAACAAAGACCAATGCACCGGTGACACCTCCGAGGCGGCAAAGCGGAGGTGAACGGCCTGCCATTTCCGTCCCTCGGGTTGAATGGCGGCTATGTTTGCTGCAAACCTACCATGTGCCAGTTCGTTTTTTGTCTGCTCTCTCGACCCTTTTGTCAAGATGTTACACACTTTGGATAATAACGGGGAAATGCCAGCCTGGGGGGTATAAGAATCCTGCCTCCCACCGAGTCTCTCTCTCTCTCTCTCCTGGACTTTTCTCATCCACCAACGCTTACCACAAGCAGTTTCCTAGGGTTCTATTTCCTTTTCTACTACTATTTGTTAATTTCTAATTACTAATTAATAACGTTATTTTCGTTACTAACGAATACTTACAACGGTCATCACATCACCACGTAAACACCAAACAATAAAAACAATTCAAAAAGAAAACAAAATCTACAAAAACAAGATGCACGCCACTACCGTCATCAGCATCCTCACCGTCAGCCTAGCCGGCCTGGCTGCCGCGGCCCCCGCTCCCGCCCCCGGCCGCGCCGGCCCCCCGACACGAAGCGCAAGTCGCGGACCAGCTGCGTCGACGTGGAGCCCACGATCCACTTCCGGGACAGCTACACCGTCTACGGGTCCGACTACCACGACGACATGGTGGGCAAGTGGGGCGAGCACCTGCGGAACCAGCTCAAGGGCTGCGGCGCCACGTCGGACTGGCACTTCGAGTACGACCAGACCGACGCCTTCCAGAAGCACTGGGACTGGAAGTCCTGGTGGAACCTGCCCATCGGCCAGCACGACTGCGTCCAGAAGGCCATCAACGCCGTCGGCGGCGACAACGTCGACTGCATCATCGTCAAGAGCAATGGGCTTTGAGCGGCGGTTCGTTTTGTTGCTGTTGATCATGAACCTACGAACAAACCAAGCCGTCGTATTATATGGCTGAATGATTAATGAAGGACGGCTGGATCCACCCGCATGGTCGGAGACAAGTGCGATACAGGGTTCTGTACTGTCAGGAGTTGGTTGGGTTTTCAGGTCTGGCTTTGAGGGTTACTATGAAATCATGAAACTTTCTCTTCTCAACATGTGTTCCTGTCGTGAAGATTTGTCCATGAACGAATGACTAAGCAAATCAGGTGGAAAGAAAAGGTATCCTAATTAGTCAGACTCCAGATTGCACCCAGCTACGACAATAAACTCGTAGCGATTCTTTTTTCTCTCGATCTTAGAAACGCCACCGTCCACTTCAGATCATATACATGAACTGCATTACTCACTTTAACCCATAGCCCCTTGAGAAAAGAAAGAAGATAAGAAAGAAAAAGAAGAAAAAGAAGGAATGGGGGCAAAAGCAGGGGGGGTCTAACTGGGTCTGCAAAGCAAACTGCCTGACGCCAGTCGTAAACAAGGGCGTCCGAGGCCAAGGTGAAGTTGGGATGAAAACACACGGCAGTATTGGAGAAGGGCGTTTGCCAGCTCTGCAAACCGAGGCTGTAGCGGCAATAGTCGACGGCTCAACCATTGACCTGCCTCCCCCTCCATTTCCCAGCTTTATGTTGTTAAAGAACCTCTTGACTCGGTTCCCGCGCGTTGCCTACAGGTGTTTGTCAGTCATCGTAAATATGAGGAAGCGCATTGGGTGTCACATGTCTATCTCCGACGTACTGTTATTGGGCCCGGGCTTTGGGTCGACATGTTTCCGCGTCTGTGAGGCTGACCGGAGGACTGTCGAGGCATCGTTCTCTGCGGATCGGCGGGGTCTTCCGTAAAATTGGTGTACTGGTTGCCGGTGCCTTTCTGTACGTTGTACACCCAGTTGCCGCCGGTGTTGCCGAAACCGTTGTACTGGTCGCAGTCATGCGCCCAATTGTTCAACCAGAGGTCGGTGCCGTATATGTCGATCCTCTTGTTTTCCTCAAAGACATGGAGGGCGTCGACTATCTGCCGAGGCGACATGACACCCGGTATGCCGTAGAAGCCTGGCATTGGCATGTCGGAGGTAGTGATGGTCGTAGGGCGAGGCATGTTGTAATCAGAGAGGGGTTCGCGGGGGCTAATAGATCTTCGTGCTGTGAAATGGACAAGCTTCATAGACATGTTTTGTCTTTTTCCTTCGAGTTCGTCCTGTAATTTGGAAAGGTGGCGGCCTTTTCCGAAAAAGCTGATAATCCTCTGTCGCCGACGAGTTTCTTTCACCATCTCCTCGATGCCGCTTGCTTTAATGCGATCGATGATATCAGTTGCCTGCTGCTGGATATCCTCCGCCTGCAACGAAGGATCGTCCAATATGGGCTGAATTGTATTGTGCAGCTCCAAGAAATATTTTTCGTACCTTCGCAGTGTGTCGGGGCCGTCGATGAAGGATTGGGCGGTTTTAATCAAGGAGAAAACCGATCCGACTACTTGCCCTACACCCACCAGCACCCCAAATGTCTCGGCCATGTTGGATCTTACCAAACAGGGAACAGTCGTCGTAATTGTTCGTACAGTCATGCGATTTCGAAAGCAAGCACCAGGACCGGAGTCGAAATGGATCCAAGGGGGGTCGAGAGGTTACCTCCCGCCCACCTCGTCCCAGACTACGTCCAGGCTGCACGGCCCGGAAATTCCACGCCCGTCTGGAATAGATGAAGAACTGCCGGAGGCTACTGGATGATTGGTCGACCGTGTGGACAACTCGCAGCAGGTAAAATACAGGGTGACATCGGCCAGTCAACTACATAGAGGTCAGGCTGTCTGGTTTGCCCAATGGTAGCTTGCCGATGCAACACAATTGGCCGTAAGACTAAGTACCTGGTATCTCCCACTTGCCGGCCGGCAAATATCGATACCTTTTGAGTGGCAAGATAGCTCCCATTCAGGTCTTTCGGGTCTGGTGGAGCGCTTATAGAGTCACCATATTGATGAATTATAATGTTCTAATATAGGTCGTATTATTTCCAGTGGCAAAGCAACCCCTATCAATGTACTTAGTGTGATGGAATAGTTGCGCAGCCAGCCCAGCCATGAGTGACTGGCGGACGGCCGCATCTAGACTTGATGGCATTCCGCCTAGCGGTGCATGCAGGGGAGGGCGAACGCGAAAGGGGGCCAGGCAAGGCAGACCCTTCCAAAAGGGGGTTCCAATGGCCGCATTATCCAGCGGCACACCAGGCGCACCGGTTAGGCTCACCTTCCTTCATATTACTTGTCACTCTGCTCGCTACGCTGGCTTGCATATGCCTCCAACCACGCACGCGGCCTGTCCAATATGATTGATGGCAATGCCAGAGCCCATCCCCAGGCGTTAGCCGGGACACCCACTCGAACCGGCGAAATGTTTGCTGCAAACCATGCCCAAGGAGGTATACAAATCAATGGGAACGACGCCACGGAGCACATCGACAACTCTGGACGGCAAGCTGGCAACACTGGAAACCAAAACTACTTCAACTTCGGTGAATACCCATTCGGTTATCACAAATCTGCTACGCCCGACACCTCGAGGAACGATAAAAACAAAGTTCTCATCTGGATTGGGCTGCTTCTTTCGGTAGCCGCAATCGTGGTTATTATCGTCATCATCGTTGTCTACAAGACAGAAGGGCATGGTCCATCCAGCACCAGCTCTCCATCCAACACCGAGTAGGTTCAGCCGAAGTCTGCCCAAATTCTTTCTTCTTCTTCTGGCATGTACTGAGATCAATCTGGTGATAGCCAACCCTCAACTCGCAACCTTGACTCGAGCCATACCTCTGCCCCTTTTATCCCGACGTCGGACGGCGTCACCGCTACACCTCAGGCCCGGCAGACGGCGATCACCACCCCAACCTCCACCTCCACCTCAAACCCCCCCAACCAGCAGTCCACCTTAACAGAAACCCCAGCAACAACGTCCCCGCCGACGACGACGAAACCAGTCCCGCGTTGCGAGTACAGCTGCCTAAACACCAACTCCTGCGTGTGGGGCTGCCCCGGCGCGCCGTGTAAGAACTTCAACGACTGCAAGGACCCCTACCCCTGCGACACGGCCAAAGGCACCTGCTGCAACACGGGCTGCGCGCTGTCTTGGACCTGCCGACACGCGTGCCTGTCGTCGTACAGGTGCGTGACGGCGTCGACCGGGGGCTCGATCTGTACGACATGATGCGGTCCATTGCGCAAGGATGCCGCTTGCCTTTGTTTGGAAATCGTAATTATCGTTTCCAACCTGCCTGATTCGTCCTGTCGTCCGCCGACGAGCCATGTTGGGCACCGTGCAATTCACGGCATTAACATTCCGTCCTCCTCAGCCGGCGTCTCCTCCCGGCTCGACGTCTCTAGGAACGCCGAGGATTCGAAGCTCTCGTCTTAGGAGGGTATACTGTCCGACATGGTAGACTCTGCACCGTATCCATGTGACAGGGGTGTGGTCGAGGCGAAGTAGAAGAGCTATTTATGGGTGTTCCCTCGGGACTAGGGGGTCCCAGCAATGACCCTCGTACCGGATGGTGTAGAGTTGGTGCATATGTATGTCGGTCCCGTTCGACAACGAGTATTCGGTTATGTACTATACTGGATTCCTTTCCCGGGGCGCAACGATAGAGATTATAAGGCACACAAATAGACAACCAGCTATTCGGAAGGTACGAAAGCTAGGTGTGTATAGTCTCAGTCACTTTGATAATCCATCATGTATCTTTAAATGTATTCTGAATTATATTTTTTTAAATATTGTATCTTTTAGTTCGTTGTAATCGTTGTTCTTTTCCATCCCATACTTTTCCCATGATACCCCTATCCTTTTAATCTCCTATAGTTTCAGTTGTATCTTCATCATCATCAAACCGCCTCCTCGACCTCAATCTCGGCCGACCCAATGTGCCTGGTCTTCCGGAACCGGGCGAAGCTGATGGAGGTGCTCTCCCAGATCCACCCCTCGAGCGAGCACATGGTGACGGCGCCCATGGCGATGCTCATGACGCCGAAGACCCAGCCCATGACGCCCCAGCCGTAGGCGGCCTTCATGGCGCCCGCCAGCACGGGACCCAGCAGGTTCCCGATGGCGAAGGCGGCGTTGTGGACGCCGTAGGCCCGGGCCGTGGCTCCCTTGGGTCCGTAGGCGCCCGGGTTCTCCCGTTCCGCCAGCTCGACGACGGTGCCGACCTCCTTGAGCAAGGGCGGGCCGGAGAGACCGGTACCGATACCCACCAGACTCAGCAAGACGCAGAGCAAGGCCTGCTGGCTGATCCCGGGCCCCTCGGCCAAGCCCAGGAGGATGAAGGACGGCCCCGCTAGGGCGAAGCCAAGGGTACACAGGATGCGGGGCGAGTTGCGGACGCGGTCCATGATGTAGCCGCAGATGGGGCTGACGATGATGCCCGGCAGATAAAAGCCGAGGAAGATGAGCCCGGCGCCGAGGACGGCCCAGTGGTACGTCTGCTCGACGAAGATGGGCAGCACGCTGTCAAAGGCCGTCTCGAAGCTGCCGACCACCAGCCAGCCCGTAAAGGCGGCCACGAGGCGCGGGTTCAGCATCAGCCGCCGGAAGCTGACCCCGGCGGGGCGCGAGTCGGTCGTGAAGGACAGCTGCTCCTGCTGCTGCTGCTGCTGTTTCGACTTCTCGAGGGCGGATACATTCTCGCTGCTGCTGCTCTTCTCGGACTTGCTGCCGTTGTTGTCTTCGCTGTCGGATACCACGGTAGACGACACGGCGGTGGAAGAGTCCTCCGAGTCGGATTCCGAGTCCGAGTCCGATGGAGACGCCGACGCCGGCAAGGAGGATGCGAGCGGCATCTTGAGGTCTGGCTGCTTGCGGTCGAGGATTACCAGCAAGCCGAGCAGGATGTCGAAGACGATGAAGGCGTAGGCGAAGATGAAGACGGCCGACTCGCCGCCGGCGCTGAAAAGGACGCCGGCGAGGGCAGGGCCGATGAAGCCGCCCGCGTCGAGGGAGGCGGCCACCCAGCCCATGGCGCCCCCGGCCTCCTCGGTACCGAACGCGTCAAACAGGATGGCAAACCCCACACTGGACACGCAGGCCGACGACAGGCCCTGCAGGATGCGCCCGAGCACCAGGAGGGCGAGGCTTTTGCCCAAGTGCAGCAGCACCGTCGAGGCCGCTAGGGAAACATAGCCGAGAAGCAAAGGGAGCTTCCGGCTCTTCGCCCTGTCGGCATACCAGCCGAAGATGGCTTTTGGGTGAGAGTCAGCATGGTGTCTTCCAGGGGATATATAAAGGAAGACTTACGGGACCCAATGAAGACGGCGCCTCCGTATACGCCGACGAGTACCGAGTTCCACACTTGGACTGTAAAGAGTCAGTTTGATGTTTCATCCCCCATTGTTTCACCAAAGTGGATACGTGAGTGGGTAAGGGCGACTTACTCTCGGCATCGTCCACCAGACCGATGCGAGATTTCAGCAAATTCGGCAGGAACGGCACAATGAGGCCAAAGAACATGCTATCCTACAACCGAGTCTTAGCATGAGTAAAGTGAGTCCCGAGCCGGGCCGGGGGCGACGGGGTGAGAGATGTTGGAAACTAACCGTCAGCGCCGCCAAGTTGACGACCACGGAGATGAACCACGAGGCCGAACGGATCTTCTCCAAACGCCATGATTGCTGACTGCTATTGCTCTCCTTGCTGCTGTCCGCCTTGGACGAACCTACTTGGAGCATGCCGAGCGGTGATTATTGAAACAATTAAGTTTTGAAAGAGAGACCTGGGTAGTGAAAAAGGGATTGCTAAGAAAATGCCGAGACATCAGGGTTTTGTATAAGGCGGCTATGCTGTCGTCGCCGAGCCGAAGGTGTGACTGCTTGGTATGGTCTTGGTAGAACTTGGTAGAACTTGGTAGTATCACAACAAACGAATGATGGGCTTGGCTGGCAGGAAGTGGTTGACGACGCCCAGAAATGCCAATGCTTCTGACTCTTGTCGTTTACGTATGTTTTAGGGTTTCCGCGTCTGCGGGAAACTCGCTCGCTGGTTGGGATGGAGGAGAGAGCGGAGGCTAAGGCAAGGTAGAGGACGTTATTCTCTGGCTGGTGGAGAGGAAGTAGTGAGTAGTTCAGATCGGAGAGGACTGGCACAGAAAAGAAGGGTCGCAACGCGCAAATGCTTTATATCAAGGCCAGCTGCAATTCGAAAGATCAGAAAGATACACCAGTAGCCGATCAGAGAGCCCGGCTCCCCGACAGGCACCATTTTGGGTTCGCTCATTAATCGTACGGGCGCCGCTCAAGGGCGCATCAAAAGGGTGCCTCAAGGACCCTTCTGCACCATGGTCGCCGCTGACCCTTACAACCCGGACTCCGATTGGTTTGGATGACAATTTCTTGGGTCCAGGGTCGTTTGAGCTTGTTCCCCTGTTCCCCTATTTCCTGCGTTGTAGCCGGATCATCTACAGGAGCACACTGTAGGCTAATGTTTTTCGAGGGGACCATCTCATCTTTTCTTCTGTGCCGAAGACAGTTTCCTAGTGCAAATACTTCATGCAAGAGTTTATTATTATTGCTGGATTGTGCATAACGGCAAACGGCTGTGCCCTGTGTCAACTTAAGGTTTGCTGCTACGGTAAGCTACGCAACCATCCCATGTTTTGCAGCTGATCTGGGGCAGGAGCTGGGGGAGTTGAGGATTGACAGGCCCAGCAGAACTGAGTCGCCGTCGCCCCATGGGCCACCCGTCCGGTCGACTGAGGTTGGGATCAGACCATTACGTAGTAGTATGAGGCTCTGGTGTTTGTTCAGACAAGCGCCTGCTGGTCTCTAACGGTTTCGTCGAGTTTGTGGGTGGTGTGGAACTGGAACAGCGATGACACTCGAAAAGGGCAGGACGTCGGGGAAAGCTTAAAAAGAGCCAAAGCTTCTCGAAGAAACGTGGAAATGTGGAAAGGGCCAACAACAAAAAAAAACCCGACCCCCGACCCCGGCCCCGGCTTGGCACGACTCCGGACGATCAAATTGGCAGGCGCTACTGTCGCAAGCATTAGACTTAACGGGATCAAAGTTTTCCTCGTTTCTACTTGGCAGCCCTGCGACTGCGTGCGTCGCGCCTTGGCGGCTAAGAAGCTTTTCAACAAGCCTGTTCGTGGCCATTTCGATGGCTTAGCAGGTGCCTTTGCGGTTCTTTTCGATCTAGGAGAGCCAATAAGCGCCCCGCTCCCTTGTGTGTGTGTGTTTGTGTGTCGTCGATTCAAATACGACACTGCACCCGGCACGGGAAGTCTCCTTGGGTCTCATCGGGCTTCTTTGTCATTCCCCATTGTTGCGCCCGGTGGCTGTGGCTTGTTTTGCCTGCTAACTGCCGTCGTTTTTTTTTTGCTGGAGAGACCAACCCTACATGGCGCATTGGTGTGGCAGCTCTAGCCTCTGCCAGTGGCCTGATCTGAAGGTCCATCTTGGCTGTCCCCTACCTGTCGTCACAAGATCTGGGCCAAGTGATACAGCCAAGTCCAAAAAATTCGCACAAGATGGGTTTATCTACCAGGAGCAGTGCTTGTGTAGGTTAAGATGAAAGACAAAGTCGAAAAGATGTATATAAACGGTCGTCCCAACGGCAATGCCCGCAGAATTGTGGTCGTAGCAAGCAACTCAATTCCAAGCAGGTCACTTGGAATACCACATTGTATAGCAATATTACCCTAATCTTCTTTGATTGACTGTTTGATCGACTCTGCTACGAAGCTGTAATCGAGAAAAAAAAGGTGAGCAGTTTTTGTTGTTCTCCTTCGTCATTCCTACCCGAATGAGACCCCCCCACTTACCAGGGAACTATAGTAGTATCTACGAAGTCGATCACCCGATCCAGACTAATAGATTTTCACCACTACGCAGGAAGAACCCGCAAGAAGCCCCACCGAATAACGTTATTGCCCGAAGATGCTGCGTATGGTCGGTGCCCCCGGGCCCTCACAGCCGCAGTTCCTGGGAGACCAACTTCTCGAAGGCCCGCTGAGGCGCCTCAAGCGGACCAAGCCTTCGGCGTCCTCGGCATCCTCGGGGCGGTCCGACGCCTCACCTCCCCTGTCCCGCACGAGCTCGAGGAACATCTTTCGGCCCATGCTTGGGAGAAAGCCTTCGTCGGGGTCCTCATAAATTGGTTAGCCATTTCCCCCCTCAAAAATCAGCATACGACATTGGCACATCACCAGGGCCAACATGATGAGCGCTTGAGTGTGGACGCAGGTGGTGCATCTTCTCCTTCTTCTTTGGCGGAACGGCGCCAAACCATTCTGGCCTAGGTTCCTCCAGGGCTGGGTTTCCTGGATCTGACGAAGGCTAGATTGGCTGGTTTAGCGTGTGGCTAGGAGCTGTATTTATTATTTATTCTTCAGAGCGTTGTCGGCCGTTTGCTAAGGGGAGAGATGCTCCGGGTACTTACTGGCGTGGAGTTTCCCGGGTTGGATTACTCACACCTCGGGGCTTGGAAGGCAAAAAAACAAAGCAACAAAACCATATACACAATTTCGAAACATAATTAGCCAAAACTTTGAACCGCATCGATGACTGCTTGCTTTCACGGTGCACCAGAAAGAAAAAACCATGAGCTCCCTTCCGCGGCCAAAATGTTTCCCGGCCAGAATATTCCGCGAAAGGGACAATGGGGACTTCAGACGGAAAGGGGGAGCCAATACCTTACAGAGGTTTGTTTCTTTTCTTTTCAACGGCAAAAACGGCGAAAACCAGTGATTATGTGCATCTTTAGGAGAATACGGCAGCTGCAGCGAGCTGACCATTATTAGCTTTGCAACGCAGATGTAACCGGGTGAAACCAGAAGCCTGTGGAGTTTCATCTCTTCTTTTTTCCCGCCCGACAGGGACGGCCGGTCTAGATCCCGTCGAGTCAAAAAATCACACAAACATCAGCCCAACATCAAACAACGCGTCGGGATGCCAATCCTGCCATCTCAACAAGATTTCGGGCAAGGCGTTGTCAACTTGTGAGATCGCCCAAGTCGCAAATCGCATTCGTCTCGAAGCGGTCATCACGCTGAGGCATTAAACCAAACGGGACGCGTGAACATCAATCTGGGCAAGAGTAATACTCGGTTCGAATAGCCTCGTAAAGAAGCTGAAGAAAACAGCTGATGAACGGTTCGAGGGAGGCCTCCCGTCTTAAGCTCAGCTCCCTGATTCAGCGGAAGGCTGGATGGTATCAACCCTTCGAGCGAGTCGATGACAAAGGAGTCTTCCCATTGCCCATTTCAAGTGACAAGCGACCAAGTAATCATCCACACTTCGGCAGAGAAGAGAAGTGCGATACCCGTATTTGCAGTCGTCGTTTTAAGCATGCACGGATTTGCGGTGCATCAAACTTGATGTCACGTGGGCCACAAATAGGCTAGAACATGTTTGTCAGAACATCTCCTATTTACTTGGTCTCAATATCAACATGATGTTGCTACTGAAAGTCACAGGCAGAGCAAGATCCAAGTCTACTTGCTGTCGAGTTTTGCATTCAACGTCAAAGCCTTGCGGAAAAGGAGTGGGATAATCCACATATATAGAGTAGAAACCCCTTTGAATATAAAGCCGCTTTCGATTCCGCCCCTGCCACATTCCGTGTCGACCCCTCACACGCCCTGATCCGCGCCTCCGCGGTGTTGCGGCAGATGCTCAACGGCGGCGGCGGCGGCTCGGAGGTTGGGAGGTCCGGTTGTCTGGGGACTCGCCCAGCACCTTCTGCATCCTGCTGAACATCTCCCGCACGCAGTTCGGTGAAGTCCCCCAAGACGAGCGGAGGAGTTCCTGCATTCAGCTTCTCTACGACCTCGCCATCACCACCGACAATTAAGACCTTACACACTGTGTGCGGCCGTGAGCGCCTAGCCAGATGTATTGAATCTGCAATATACAAGATAAGCATTTCAAAATGCAAATTTCAATGCATCAGATCCAGAGGGACAGACTAGTCAATATCGGCATACCCAGGATGAAATCTCACATGTGCGTTCATTTTGGATCTACCTGGACTTCTCCCAAACGTACTAATCGCAGATAATGATGGGTGATATCTGAAAGATGCTTCATGTACGAAGGCAAGTGGCCACAGAGAGATAGATGACCAACGAAAGAGCAGAGCAGCACATCTTATCAAGCCAGTGTGATAGAAACAGCAAACACGCGGTTGAGTTGTCCAGGGAGGCATGTCCATATGCGATGGCCATAAATGTCTAGATGACGACCATCCTATCCGGGCCCCTCGGGCTGACGCACACTTCCCCTATCACCAAGCACATCACCAAGAGTATGCATCGAGCGAGGAGGCGGCTTCGGCTCCGAATGTCAACCCTGCCGGGGAAACGGGGTTCGGAACGCATCCTATATTGCACCTCCTGAATTCGCATATAGACCTCCCCTGGCTTCGACATGCAGTTGACTTATCGCACACTGCACACCTAGTCTAACAAGATGAGAATTTCCTGCGCGGCTGAGGAAGATAGTTTGGCTGTCAGCCGCCAAGCACCTTTTGGGATCCAACCGCATTCCTCCATGGGCGATATGAAATTATCGATGCAAGGGTAGCTCGAGGGTAGGGTTCAACCAACGAAATGAGACCAGTGAACCGAACTACCGCAATTGATCTCTACCCCATGCCTTTACCTACAGCATAAGAGAAAAGTTGCTGAGCAAAGTCACGCTGGAGGATTTTGTTATTTCTTGATCCCATCCTTCGAATATATGACATGAAATTCTGTCAGGGGGGACAGTGAGTCGAGGTGGTGCAATGTGATATATCGTATTGCTGCATGGCCATGCTACTGTCATCCGGCATGCCGGGTCAAATGCCAAGATCGGCTCGTCTTGGTGACTCAGATTAGTAACTCGGGTTGGCGATGCGATGTATGCCGAGATTGACTAGCATCGCTTCATAACCAACTACAGTTGGACAATGTACTCATGTCATGAATCGATGCAAGTCAGGACATACCTACTTATATAAGCCGCCGATGTAGTCCATCATAGTCAATGCCAAGATGCTTCTCCTCCACGGCTCTCGTCCAGCGAGCTTCCGTTCCCGTCCAGTCCAGTATTCACTCGTTCCCCCCTCTCACGGCTCTGTCTCAAGCCAACTAGACAATCGTTTTCGCTAGCCAGTCATGGCTGTATTACACTCACTACTCTGGGCAGCTTTGCCCTTCCTATTACTCATTAGCCCCTCGCTGCAGGCCGTCGGCACATTGCGTGTAGACGATGAGCATCGCGGCACCATCTCGGCAGTGACTGTTACCGGTCCTGCTACTGGGACTACTACTGGAACCGCTATTGGTGCTGGTACCGCTACGCCTACGCCCATCCCTCTTCTCGGGACCCAGTCGGAACCCGTGGCCGTTGAGGGTGCATACCTCATCGCTTTCAAGGAAGACTACAGATACGTAAGCCAAACCTATTTCGCCTACCTCTGGGGAACAACAAGCAAGGTCTGGAAGGGTGGGACGTCCTTGTCGTAAAAGGCCTCCCGGGACGTCCTGGGAGGCCGTGAATCTCCATCTTCCAATCCTTAGTTCATTTGTATTCGTTTTCACTAACAAGTTCTTCGCCTCAGGATGACAAGTTCCTAGCCAAACTGTCCGGCAAACTCAACATCCAAGCCACCCTGCGCCTCGACCTAACCGGCGAAGCCTTCAACGGCATCTCGATCCAGATCCGCCCCGGGGACGACGCCGACGACGTCGTGGACACCCCCACCAAGATCGCCGCGTCCTTCGAAGAAGTCGTCGCCGTGTCCCCCATGCGCGAGCACACCCGGCCCGAGACCCCCCGCGAATTCCGCCGCGTCGACGATCCGGCGGCCTTCCTCGTTTCGCGGGATCAGGATCGGGCGGCGGGAGGACAACGGTTCAACAACAAGCGACAGCATCTAGAGGAGAACGGCACCCAGAGCACGCACGTGATGGCCCAGGTCGACGAGGCCTACAAGGCGGGCTGGACTGGCAAGGGCCAGAAAATTGCCATCATTGACGCATGGGTGAGTCGAGTCCCTGAACCAGCTTTGCTCTCAATCAAAAAGCGGCGAAGAAAGTAGCTATTCTGGTAATGTTTTTCAGTAACCCAATTCACTAACCGCGCGCGCCTCCCTTGGCATATATCCAGATCGACTACACCCACCCCGCCCTCGGCGGCTGCCTCGGCCCCGGCTGCCTCGTCACCTTCCACCGCTCCTGGCTCGAGCCCGACGACGTCGACAACCCGGACCCCGAATGCAAATCGCACGCCACCGCGCTGGCGGGTCTCATCGCCGCCCAGGAACACGTATCGGGGATCCGCGGCGTCGCTCCTGGCGTGCAGCTCGGCAGCTACGCCATCAGCGGGTGCAAGCACGGCGGCAACGACGAGAAGCTCCTCCAAGCGCTGGACCAGGGCATCAAGGACGGCGTCACCGCCGTCGTCTACAGCATGGGTAACATCGACGGCTGGTCCAACGAGGCGCTCGACATCGCCTTCGACCGCGCCAGCCGGCGGGGGCTCCTCGTCGCCGTCTCGGCCGGCAACCACGGCGAAGACGGCATCTTCAAGACCAGCCGCCCCGCCGAGGCCGCCGAGGTGCTCGGCGTCGGGTCCGTCGACAACACCCGCTCTTTCATCCTCGGCAGCGTGTCGACCTACACCACCAGCAGTCAAGGAGGCAGCTCGGGCGAGGGCGAATTCGCCTGGCGGGACGGCGAGCCTGGCTCCGGGGCGGCCGGGTGGAAGGGCGTGACGATGCCGCTCTGGTCCAAGCTAAACAAGGACGACCTGGGCGGGCATTGCGAGAATCTATTCCCCGCCGACGTGCCCGACCTGAGCAAATGCATTGTCCTGGTTCCGCGACCCCGCGACGGCCGCTATTGCTCCGATATCGACCTCGCCGCCCGCGCCGGCGACAAGGGCGCCGTCTACGTCCTGATGGTAGACGCCGACCAGACCCAGCGCATCGAGGTGCCCCGGGTCAACACCCCCCCAGCTACGCGCCATCGCCATGACCAACCGGAACCAGGGCGACGCGTGGCTACAAGTGCTTGATTCGGGGGGCGAGGTCAAGGTCAACATGACGGTGCTGCTAGACAAGACGCGCGTGCTCGACAACGGGCCCCGCCAGCGGGGCGGCCGCATAAGCAGTTTCAGCGCCTGGGGCCCGACCTACGACGGGTTCGCCCCCACGTCGGTCTCGGCCCCCGGCGACAGCATACTGACGACCCGGTCGGGCGGCGGCTGGGTCGTCACGGGCGGTACCTCACTGTCAGCGCCCTTCGCAGCAGCCGTCGCAGCGCTGGTAGCCGAGGCGCGAGGCACCAAGGACTGGCAGGTCCTCCGAAGCCTACTAAGCACAACGGCCACGCCACTTGTCCGCGCCGCCGCCCCCGACAACTGGAATCAACCCGGCCTCCAACGAGCGTCGGTCGCGCAGCAGGGCGCCGGCCTCGTGCAGGCCATGAACGCGATCCGGGCGCCGTGCGAGATCAGCGTCCACAAGATCCTGTTCAACGACACGGACCACCGGCAGCGGGCCATCTTCACCATCCGCAACCCGACCTCCCAAGCCATCACCTACGAGCTGGGCCACATCCCCGCGGGGACCGTGTACCCGTTCATGCCCGACAGCTGGCGGCTGGGCAACTACAACGACATCATCAACAACGGCATACTGTACACCTCCGACGCCGCCACCTTGTCGTTTCCCAAGACGGGCGCGCGCGTCAGCGTCCCCGCCTGGGGCAACGGGGGCGCGGCCGTCGTCGAGGTCGAGGCCGCGGACCCCCAGGCGTCAACAAGACCCGCCTGCCCGTCTTCTCCGGCTGGCTGTCCCTGAACGGGTCCGACGGCTTCGACTACCGCATCCCCTATATGGGCCTCGCCGGCAGTATCAACAAAACTCCGACCATGCACACCCTGACCTGGCTGCGGCAAGACGGCAGCACCATCGCCCCCGGGGGGCGCCGTCGAGCTGCCCCGCGACACCAGCGGCGGGATCGACGCGTTCCCCAACCTGGGCTTCCGGCTGGCCCTCGCGGCCCGGCAGGTCGTGACGGAGCTCCGGGACGCGGCGACGGACAAATGGGTCGGCGACCTGCCCATGCGCTTCGGGCTGATGGGCTACAGCAACGGGGCCGCCTGGGGCTGGCTCGCCGACTTCACCAACGGGACCAAGGTGGCCGACGGCGAGTACGTCGCCGTGGCCCGGTCGCAGGCCGCCTTCATGTCGGGCGAGGACCGGTCCGGGTGGCAGGAGGCGACGTCGCCGCCGCTAAAGATCAAGTGGGTGGACTGAAGCACCCAGATCCAGCCAGCCAGCTAGGAGGCTGGTATGGTTGTCACGATTGTTTGTGTACTTACTTATGATTGCCTAAATATCATTTGACTCGAAAGGAGCGCACGCTTCGAATCACATACATGATCTCCGATGACATGAAATGACCCTCGTGACATACCGAAGGATGCCGTCCACATGGCCCCCAATGCTGTACCGAAGGCAATTGCCGGGTTGTTCACGACTTGCTGGCCGCAGATACGCAGCGGTCGTGAAGCCCTGTCACTTCCATGGTAGCCTGCTGGCCACGTGCAAGCATGACCCAGCTCAGTGCCGTGGGCTGCATCGACGAGGACGTAATCTTCCAGCAGCGAGGTAGTTCGGTAGAGGCACATGCTAACCTCGAATCAATCAAGCCTACTATTTGCCAGACCGCCAAGAAGCCAAGGCCCAGCTCATTTGGGGCACCTAGTACGCGCAACCCATGGGAGAGAGTGACGAAGCTCTAACGGCGAACGACTGACTCATGCCTCGCACCTTCCTTTGGCAGCGAGCGAGGCATCGTGAGATTGCATCGGGTGCGTGACGACGACGACGATGTGGCACATGGCAGGTATCGCGTACTCCGTCCAGTCCGGCTTGATTGCTTGCTTCAATCCTCACCGAACCAAGGTCCAGCATTGCGTGTAATTCCACGAGGCACGGACGTGAAAGAAGAATGCGACATTGTCAATAATTAGCAACTCAAAAGTCAATGGGTCCCAGCGATGCAGCAAACCTCGAATACGAGGTGGGATAGTGTTGCACAGGATACGACAGCGCAGCAGGGAAAATAGGATAATTAAAATGAAGTGAGGACTTCTTTCCTGCACATAGTAAATAGACGATAATAAAATACCATGATTGACAGGTTGGGTGGTGGAACGTGGAAAGTTGCTTTCGGATAACGAAAAAAGAAAATCAACTTAGCATCTCTTGGTTTCGATCCAAGGACCTCCGGGTTATGAGCCCGGCGCGCTTCCCCCTGCGCCAAGATGCTTTCTTTAGTTGATGACAGAAATGCCCCTGTCAAAACCTACATAGGGTACCGCCTGAGGTGATGTGACATTATGTGGACCAGATCTCGTCGCTGACCAGAAGCTGGGGCGCTGCTTATGGGCGGTGGTGCCAGTATCTTGCTTATGTTGGTTGGCGCGCGGGCTATTGCAGGACTGGCAGACTGGCATCGATCAAACAAGACAGACGTTTGGGGGAGCAACAACGTACGAGTGAGTAGGTAGGCAACGAACGATTTCATTCCAGTCACACATTTTGGCTGGTACCGAACAGGACAATGAGACAAAAGAAGCCGATTCTAGAACCTCACCCTGTTTCCAGTGCAACAGGCTGTCTGTCGTTGCCGGTGACACCCATTTGACAAATTGTTGGGTGCCGCCGTCGCCGTCTAATAAGTGTGACGGGGAACGGACGGAGACTCTTCCGCAACATTGATACCTATATCCAGCCAGGCTCAGGACATGCGTGCACGAGTGTGCGCACTTGACTTGGGTCTTCTTGTGACTGTTTGTCTGTCTGACTACTAATATCAAATACCGTGCCAACGCCGTGCCAACGTCGCAGGATGGACTGCACACACACTTAGCAGCGGCCCATACCGAGCGGCCCAGCGAACATCTCATTTCAGTTGGCGGCCGCTTGGGTGAATGGAATGGTGAGACCTGTGGCGGGTGAGAAACGGCTCGGTTAGCTAGGCAAAAACAAGAAGAAAACGAAACGTGAGACTTGCGAAATCATCATTTCATCTCAAATCACCCGGTCAATCCTTCCCTAGGTCAAACCAATGTGGAAAAGGACGGGAGAAGGCAGAGACATAAAAAAACGAATACCGTTCACAATGTTCCACATACCCGTTGTTCACCTCCTATTCAGGGGGAAAGAACGGCAGTCTCAGGTAGGTATGTTCTCTTCTAACGAGATACGAAAGCGGGCAATGTGAATGGATGACGACCGACGCGACGACTTTCCTCACTTTTAGCCTCGCAATATGCGCAGCCGGCTTGCGACGGCCGCCCGCTCCTGCGGGTTACATACAGTACATACCATTGCCCCCGAAAGAACACTGTGCATAGAAGGATTCCAGATCAAGTTGGTCACCGCAGTAAGATTTCGAGATAGATCCCCTTTCGCCGTGGGTGGGTTAATCGAGTCAGGAAGAACGGGCGGGCGGCCTTACTGCACGTTGTCTGGTTGTTCGATCGGTGCCGTGGTTCAGGAAAAGAATGATAGCGTGAAAAGGTTTTGGCTGGCTGTGCTGTGTGCTGTGCGTAATGATGTGCAGGCAGGCAGGCATTGGCAAACTGAAGATCTATTCGTAGCTTTTCCTTGTTGCGGAGCCCCATTGCGCAGCAAGCCCATCATCAGATCGCCAAGGAATAGGTAAGTGGTAGTCAACCACCCCCCCAACAGAGAGAGGGGCATTTCTCTCGTACGCATGCTGAAGCGAGCGAGCGAGGTGGCTGACGCTGTGTAGAAAGGATGGCTCAGCACACGAAGCAGCTCAGGGGCTGCTAGCTGAGCGGACTGGCTGGTCAGTTCGGTTGGTGGTGTGACACAAAACAAACTGTACTCCTTCGGTTGCAAATTCACTGACAAGAGGAATGAATGAAAAAAGAAGTACTCGCTAAGAACAGTATCGAGGAAGCTCTCAACTCGGTTAGCATATCATCGAGTAGTTGTCCTGTCTTTCTGTCTTGGTTGCATCATATTGGGCGAACCCGGATCATGCGGACGACGATTCCGTCACATCTGCCTCTCCCTCTGCCTCGTGTAAGCCGCGGGGTGTGAGGTTTCGCCGCTGCTCCCCTCCTCGAAGGGGGCGGCGCGCGCTATTTCAAATGGATGGATGCAGGGCGAGGGGTTTGGTTTTTTAGTTACAGTACATGTAGGCAGGTGTGTTAGCATGTAATGTAGGCCGAGCTGGAGTTGGGGATCTGCTATGGAAAGGCCTGAATAGGGAGGGGTTGTCCGTCCGCCGGCGCGTTTGCTTGTTTGAGAGGATGGGTCAAATTTTCTTCTTAACCTCCTCGTTGCCAATCCGGTTAGGGAATGGGGTAGGTAGTGCCTGTAGGGAGGAGCAGAAAGTTGAAGAAGAAGAAAAAATCGAGGATGGTGGTTGGAGTGGTGCCCACAAGAGACCGGACGGACTACTGGCTCTGATAAGACATTTTCTTACGCAGACCGCGATCCTTTTAGGTAGGTGAGAGCAAAAAGTAGGTTTACTAGTCCGTCGCAGCAGGGCGAGTATTGGCCCATACAGAAAGCCTACAGGAGGTACGGATATGTATTGGGAGAGAGGGGAGGAGTGTGGTGTATATTACAGGGCGGTACATTGCGACAGTCCTCGTATCAAACTGGAAGCATGTGCCTAAGATGCTGCGAAACCGTTTTGGGCGAGTGCGGTGTCGAACGGGACGGGTATTAGTCGGGCGGGACCGCGGACGTGGAAACGACAGCATCCGATGGGGATTGATGAGAAATTCACCACTACCGCCACTACTACTCCAAATGGTCGGTATGCGCGAGAGTGTGTGTGATATTGTTCGTATCGTCTGTTTGATGCTGCGTTGCGTTACCTGCTTTTGCCAGGATCATACAAGTAAAAGTGTGTAAATGGGCGAATGGGGAATCGGGCAAAGAAAGGCATGTAAGTAAGTACCAGGGGGGCCTGGCGAGCGCTGCTGTCAAGGGACTCAAGTCAGTGTCAGCCAGTCAAGTCAAGGGCCCGGTTTGGGAATTGGAGAAATTTGGCAGAAGGACAGGCCACAGTGCCGCTGGACGGTACGATGGTGGTACCGCGAGAACCCCGCAGCAGGACCGTTCCCAATCCGCTGGTGAGGAGAAAGGGAGAGTCTGGAAAACGAACTTCATCGTTCCGCCTGGAACAATCGTCTCAAACCACCCAATCAATCCATCCATTAATTGATGGGGAGGGGGAAAGGATGTGATCAGCGTGCACCTTGGTTCAAAAGTAAGAAGAAGGCAGGGAAAGGGCAACGACACGAGGTGACAGGGGAGAGGAAAAAGCTGACCTAAGCCTATCGAGGAAGTATCCGATCTCCTCTCTGATTGGGCGGCACCGATCTCTAAAAGCATCTATCTTCACAAATGCCATTGTTGCCCAATATATGATTGCAGATTTGGCGGGACCTGTGTTAGGTACAGTGATGGATCTACTAACAATAGTCGAGGTTTCGTGACGACCCGGCTGTATTCATTTTTAGGTATTCAGAGACACAACCTCCCTGGCTTGCTTGGTGGACGGCGAGAGCGAGGTTGCCTTGTTCCCCGGGAAGAGAGTCAGTCAGTCGGCCGATCGATGTCTGGGCAAAAGGACAGGCACGTTCAAATGTCGTAAGGATGGGATTCAGGCGAGGATTCCCCCCACCGACCGGCGGTAGGTGGTCATCAGCTTTTCGATGCCGATACACAATTTACACCAGACTACTGCTACTTACATACGACCCTGACCTTGCTGCTTCCCTGCTCGTTTGTACCGACAGCTTACGGTGTGGCTGACATGACAGATGGAACTTCATTCTGGCGAGAGAAGGGCCAGTGGCCAAGAGTTCCCTAGAGACGAACAACGCCGCTTATTAGTCGTTGGCTGATAGGATAGGTCCCCCCTAAGAATATAGCTCTATTCCTTAACGCCGCGGTAAGAATTTCGACCGCCCGGCAGAGGAGTTGGGGGCCAGAATGCCGGCTTGGGTTTTCTCCCCGTCTACCAACCAGAGACTTCCAGTTGAAGTTGTTGTTGCTGTTGCAGAAGTACTATCGACGATCTGGCCATCCGGTGTGATATCGGCTCGTTTGTTTCGATCGGTAGGTGCGACACTTCACCAATCTACCTATCCCGCTTCTGCCCAACACCTACGCGCGGCGTCGGCCAAGGAAGAAAGGGCGCGCGGCAACTCTCGAGATTTGAGGAAGCCGTCATCCATAACATTTGTATCCACCCCACCCCACGGCTCACGGGGAATAGTTCCCCGGTCCAGTTGGTCCAAGGCTGGGCTGGGTGCTAAATTGTCCACGGCTGAAACCATCGGCACCAGCCAGGTTCTACGAGCGAAGGAAGCAGTGAGCAAGGCCTGCATCTCTCTGTTCACCAATGTCTGTGTTATTATGTGCCGAGCATTCTGCTGCAGGTTTCAGTCGTCCAAGCCAGTCAACTGGCGCCGGTTGCGACTCGGCTTTGATGTGGCGGGCCTCGGGATGCGCAAGGGTGCTGTGCTGCTGACTGCAATATATTATGGCTGATGCGTGTGTGTAAGTACTTACATACTCCGGCCGTGTAATGTACGAACCCCATTTCCAACTTGGTTGCATGGATGCTAGGTTGTGTGTATTGGACATGCTTGCTGTATGTAAATCAATTCGCGACAGTCTGAACTCGTGATTGTGACGCAAGTCCCGAATGAAGACAGTGAGAAAAATGAAAAGGTTGCCAATTTGCTTTGCTCCTAATCGCACCGCGTCGTGATGGGTAACCCCATCATTGTGCGTTTTTGAGTTTGAAACTGTGGTGAGAGACTGAATCAGCGCTGGCTGGCTCTTTTGCTGCCAAAGTCGGCACTGTGGTCTGTAAGTGGTAGTATTCGGCATGGGCAACTCGTTTTGGAAAATTGCCCACTTGCTCGCTCGCGCACGCATCAGAGATATGTGCGTAAGATTGCCAAACCATTCGCAATAGATTTGGGAACAAGATCGGCCGGGCCCTCTTGTTTGTGAATCTGCACTACGACACCACGAAATGTTCGAACGACGTAGTAGTAGTCGTAATCTACATGGTTACTGTGTTCATCATAGGTCAGTATTTCGGGCAGACGCTACCTTTCGCTCCTCTCCTCTTAGCCCTTGCCCCCCAGCACAGCTTGCTTAGGCATGTGTGTGTTGCGTTGTGTTGGGAACGGTCGGCCTGCCGTCGCCTAAACCCGACAGGAATCAAGAAAAAGGGCTTCTAAAGTTGGCCCAGGCCGAAACGCCAGGCGATGGACCCCCGTTCGTCCCGGAGCGAGCGTCAAAAATAATCAAAATAGAAAAGAGGGTGATATCACCTGTCGTTCTGACACCGAGCGTCCCTCATGCAGGTAGGCCCTCATGCAACGAGTCATTGGCAAGCTGAAAAATTAGAGCGGTGGTGAGTGACTAGGATAAGATCCGAATGATATCGTCCACCTTCTATCAAAATCCTTAAGAAGAGAGGGGTTTGTCTTTTTCTTGTCGTAGTCAGGTAGTGTTTCCCGTTAGATCGGCACGCGGGAGAGGTCGGTGCGGACGATACTGACTGTATCACTCGGAGGAGGAACAAGAGAGTATGAATAAGGGACAAGAGGCTTTTACGCCTATTCGTCAACCATTTGCAAAAGGGGCCAATACCGCTGATAGGAGTATGCGGATGTATCAGCAAGCGTTGCTTATTGCTGGCGGTTTCTAGCAGAGAAGTTCTCGAGGTCAATGATAGTGAGTGCCCGTATGTCGGTACAACCCCTCTTACTACTTGGTGGAAGTACCTACTGTACTGCAGGGGGTCCGGTTTTTGACCCCTTGTCACAAACCAGGTGGGAGACAGGGTAGCAGCAGTAACAGGAGCATGGAAATCCTCTCCGCCACCTGCCGCAGCAGCAACTACCTACTATCGACGCGCCACAACCCCCTTCAACATTGTTTCCAACTTGCAAAACCTGGGTTTGTCGCTGGAAATAGCATCTCTCTCATGCATGCACGGAGCTGTTGATTTGGTTGCATGGCCATTACTGAGCTCGACTGAGTAGGACACGATCTGCTCAGCAAAGAGATTACTTCATCATCCAAGTTCAGGTACAGGACTAGGTCCATGCCTTTGTCTGTCTCGACCTGAGAGCCACGGAAATGCATCCCGCAGTCTAGTGTCGTGATAATGAACTTGTTTCATTCGTTGCTGATATCCTTGCACCCCTGTAGCTTCTGGCACTGTGGCTTGAGTGCGGTCCGGGGTAGGGGGTGTGTCGCTATCAGAGTTTCTCTACGCTTGCCGGACTGCTTTAAGGTCCTCGCGGAAGGTGGGATGTGTGTAAGTACAGTACGTCGCGCGCTACTTCCCACCGTACATGGTAAGACGTATTGAGGAGAGGTACCGTTGCAGTCAGGCATTCCTTCAATCCAACCAAGCAGCGTAGCCTGTAGGTCGGTCGGTAGCGTGCGCAGGTCTTATTATTAGGTGTTGCGCTGTGCTGTTCGGGCGGGTGATGATGATGCCGCTGAAAAGAATGGAATCCATTCAATCAAATCCACCGACCACTCCTTGTAACTCAAGGCAGGCATGATCATCACGACATTCCGAAAACCTGCCCCAACCCTGCAAACGTCCACCTGGAGCACCACATCTAGAATTATTTCATAAGATGCTAGCGGCTGACCGACAATGGGCGGCAACGCAACCGACATCCATACATGCAAACTTACAAATGCCCGCCATTTGGTAATCCCGACTAACGGGCAACATACGTACATCATAAACACACTACGACACGGGGAACCGGCTAGCGACCAGATTGTAGAACAAAAGGGTGAGGATGCATAAGGAGTGGTACTGTTGTCCTACACACTTGAGAGCAATCACGAATGGCTCTCAGGTACACATACATAGGCGGCATATATATTTTGCTCCTGTCGGCCTAGTGGGCCTATCAGAGGCCAGCTACCGAGTCCGTCCGGTAGGCAATATATCAGAACACCTAGGCCCTGTACATTAAACACTTTGGATTTCTGGCCGGTATGGGCGCTGGAACGCAGGAGTGTCAAAGAAGGGCGTGAGGTGATTGGCTGCCCCATTGCCAAATCGGGAACTTCGAGGGCAACTTGGCCGAGGATTCGATAAGCACCGAAGCTATTAGGTTTGGGGAGGTTTGGCTTCCGAGTCAAGAGCAACAAAAAAATCGAGATACGAGCGAGTCCCACCGAGGGCAGAAAAAGGAATGCAATATACAAGTGTAGTAATTAGATAGTTGCCTTGGGCGCATGCTTTATGCAATGATGACTGACTTTGAGTATTCGTCAACCATTGGCCGTGGGACCATGACCGAGGGTTTTATTTGTGATTATGTAGCGATTGTCTTTTCACAGAGCCTTGCCAGCGGGTCTGGCTGCGTATCTCAATCGGCGCGAGAGAAGGAGAAAGATTCGCATGTTGCAGTCATCATGTCAATACGTACACGGACCAAGGACGTAGGTCATCGTAGAAGATTACGACCGACGATGAGGAGTCGGTAATGACTCTAACCTAGAAGGAGAAGAACCACCTCGTGTCTGTTTGTCTGTCTGTCCTAGCCGACCAACCTCGCACTCGTGATATCCAAGCTAGATCCTGGGTATCAAAACCAGCGAATACACCCTGTCCGTCCATATGGAGACGTCGGTGGTTTAGTTGAGCCATGGGTTTGATTGGCCAGACAGAGTAGCAAGCGGACGATGACGGCGGTGCACACCTAACAACAAATACATTAACATACTTTTTTCTATTTTACCCTATTTTCAAAGAATGCAACTGGCTATCCAATATTTACCGCCAAAAGTGGTGGTGCTTGAGAGTGAGAGTGGAATTAGCCGTTCCAGGATGGTCCAGGGTCAGCCTGACTTGACTTGCTGCTGCTATCAAATAGCATCTCACACAAAAAAAGGCGAAGTGTTAGGGAGTGGGGCGCGCTCTTTCGCCGGTCTGCCTATCGGTCATCGTCTGGCCCGTTCTATTACTGGCTGGACCTTCTCGGAGGAGGGAGAGGAAAGTACCTTCGATTTCGGTTTAGATCCAGCTCATTGATCGAAAAGAAGGGCAACCACGCAGTGTATGGCATATGCAATCTGTAGTATCAATGTACCTTGTACATACAGCACATACTGTATGCCGCCGCGAAGACGCCAATGGCATGCAAGCAGTATCACCCTCCGGTTATCATCAGGAGATATTAAGAATACTCATCGGCTTAAAGATAACGCCAAGGATGTATGCATAATGACCCTGGCGGCGGCGGAGCTGGCAAAGGAGATTCCGTGAATGCGCGCATCTTCGAACTCTCTTTTCTGTCCCTTACGCGTGGATCTCTCTCGCATCGTCACGCCCACTTGCAGGCATGTAGTAGTAACAGGATCTTTTTCCTTGACCGACAAGATTATTAATGGGATGGTCACGGTCGTATCATCATCCGCGAGTCCGCCAGCCTTTTTCCCCCTCATCAATGAATCCTTTTCGATCCATTTCATCATGCCTGCCGGTACTAATGGGCTCCTCCAGTGGATGGATGGAAATGGATATGGATGGATTGGCTTGCTTGGAATTGTCGGAGATTCATAGCATACATAGCATAACACCTAAGCAAGCAGCGGTGGACACTCCGATATGAATCGGGACGAGAAAGCTTCCTGGATTGGCAATTAACTGCCTGCCTGCCTACCACGCTACGCTACAAAGTACGCTGGCCGCTGCTGGCCTGGTCACAAGGGCAACCTGCGATTTACACATACTTCGTCCGTCCTTGTGTCTCGTGCGCGGCCGCGTTCCCAATTTGTTTCCGGCCGGTTGCGGGTGCACGCAGCGCCAGAGACACGTTTACTGAAAAGCCTTTTACCCTCTCTCCTTACCACCACCCCCTTGCCTATGCTATGGCATAGTATGGCATGGCATGGCATTGGCATTGGCATTGGCAAGCAGCAGGCGGTGGTGCCGCAGCGCAGCGCCCCTCATCATCAGACAAGACGGGGTGATGAACATGAACCAAGCGAGCTCTCGTACGCACTAACGCTTTGCTGTTTGTGGCAGCCTCCACGAAAAGAGCCAGGTAGTCCGTAGTAGGTTGCAATCAGCACAACACAAATAATAAATCGCCCACAACAGGGCCCCATGTTTCAACCCATTGATTGACGACAGTGAGCAGCATGGAACCTTGAATACGGGAAAAGGAGGCATGACGACGGACGGATGTGTAGGAGGGAAAGCTATCTGTCTCATATGTACCAGATTGTCTTGGGCACGATGCACAGCCAGTCGGGCAAGGGCCTAATGGGCCCAAGCCCAGCATCTTGAGCACCCAGCCAGCCTACAGCCGCGCTGTGAGTGGCCCTGTAGCACAGTATCAAGTTGGCGCATACGTGCACTATATCGGTCTTTTGTGGCCTCGGCAACTAGCTACACGTCCCTGTGCGCAGGCATCAATCCAATATGCCCTACTCTCTCATCGGTGTCTTAGGCAACTATACGCAAGGAATGAATACAAACAATTTTGATTTGCCGAGCAGATTGCAGCCCGGGCGCTGCTGTTCTTGTTGCAAGTCCATCCATTGTTGCATGGTCGCCTATGTGTTTTTATTTTGGCATTTGCCCATCTCGTGTATAGATTCCGAACTGGTATCCAACATCCACATAACCTAAAATGAGGGCCGGGGTTTCGCCCATTCCGTCAGGATACCACGTAGTTCCTGGGTTGTTGAGCCGAGCCTTCCATGGATCCACGATTGCGAGTTGATGGGTGTTTTATTTTATTTTAGATCAAGCGCCGTCAGATTGGACTGGCGTGGACTGGGTTCAATGTTGGTAGTAAAAAGTGGTGGCAGGTATTTTGGCTTATGACCGGGGTCTCGGATTGGAAACACATACCTGACTGACTGCTGCTCACTGCTGCAGTTCAGTTGCAAGTTGGGCCATTTCATCCATTCATTCGTCCAACTGCGGCTGTCTATACGTACAGTGTGTACATAGTGCGCATCCCTTTCTTCGTTTGCGAACCCGATGGGCGAGACGACTGATCAGGGGTGTGAGTGCGAATGAGTGTGTGTGTTAGTGTCGCGCGCGTCTGGTCTGGTCTAGAGGCCACCCCGGACGTACCTACAACTTACAGCCCATTGATACATCTGACCTGCAACCACTTTACACCAGCATGGTCATCGACACGTCGCGTGTTCGGGTCGATGATTGCCATGCCATGGAAACCGGTCATAATGAGAATGCGCCCCATATACTCCCAGATGTACCTTAATCATTACATGAATCGGCGCGAGCGGGAACCGGCGAGGTGAATGAAACTCGAGGCTATCAATCGTTCACTTTTTCTGGCCCTTCGACCTTTCATCACGCATTACGTGGGGACCATTATTCCCTGCCTTGTCCACTCTGAACGCAAACCCGCATCCTTGACGAACGGCGGCCGGAGGCAGAGGCTAGAAAAGTACTCTGGTGACTAGAGGCAATAATTAACCCCGGAATTGCGAGTTTTCTCTCACACACGATCCATCTCGCTTGCTGGCTGGTGGTTTGATTGATGGTCTCAACTTGCTTTGCTGATGCCGCCGTGGTGTCTCCCCCTACCTACCCTACCCCTCCCCTCCATCACACACACACACACACGCATCCCAATACGGCATGTACATTCAATACCTAGGGTAGGCCATCATGTTTCTTTTGCCACTGCCGTGTAGGATAGGACGGGACTCCTCTGGGCGCGCAGCGTTTGACCTCGCCAATCGAAAGTTTCGTGTTTCCACCTTTCGGTCGGTCGGTGGTGGTCCAACATTTACTGTACATTGTAGACTGGCAACCGCAACCTGTACTGTGCCCATTCTTGCCAAAGGCTTCTATCTACGTTGGGCATACGCCTGGATCATGAAGTATGTGTATATGTGTGTATGTGCGAGTGTGAGTGTGCGTGTACTAACTGTTTCTGCGGGCGGGCGCCTCGTCAATGTCCCACAGCCAGAGAGACAATTTACTTATCCCGGCTCTGCAAGCCTCAGCAGGCATTGCTCAGGCGGTCACAGGTATGTATATGTGGTATGAGGTATGCAGTGATAATTGAACCCGAACAGGCTTCATGTTGACTGGGCTGGACCGGACTGGATGAACGGCCGACGCACTGCCCTGGCCATGTCCGCCGATGGTAGCATATACCACCACTATCCTTGGTCCTTGCAGCACCAGCAGCAGGGAAAGACGGCATGGGACCGTGTGGTTGACGACGGGCCACACACTTCTCGCACACAAACAAAGATAGTCAAGTGTCGGGCAAGGCTGCTTGCTTGTTACTGCTGCTGCTGCTTACTGCACCGATGCTGGCTACTCGCTCCTGACTCCTGGCTGGCTGGCTTTGGCTGGGCTGGTCTAATAGGTCGGGCGGACTGACAGCCAACCTTGCCCTAGTTCGATGATTGATCCTGAACCCTTTTTTCCCTCATCCAACAACCACACAGTTCTGAAAACAGTGTGGCATGCCGCCCCCTTTGAACATGCATCAAGGCTAGGAAGACTCCAGGCTAGGCTGGCATTGCCTGGTCAGCAGTGTCTGGCTTTTGCTCTGATGGGCTGCGCACCACACTACACTATTACAAACAATACTCCGCTTCCTGCACTGCATGTGCCTAAGCTAGCTGAAAATAACAAATCGCTACGATGCCGGACGGAAATCCTCGTCTCGCTCGGCGCTCACAATTCCATGATCAACCTGGGAGGTAGCAAGTATGGAGTTGGGGGCTTTTTTTTTCATGGTCGGTCGGTCGTTCAATTTTTTTATATTTTTTTAAATTTTTTTAAATCGCCATTTTTTGCCTTCCCCTGTCGTCCCAGGCTGGAGCCAGCCTAAGCGACTACGAGCTGTAATGGCATGGTATGGCGAATGCACTAACATGCTCCCGGCTGGGGCTCTAAAACACCACTCCTCTCCCAGCAGCACAGGAAAGAGGAGGAGGCCCCAGTCCATGGAATCCACGTTTTTCTCGTCAGGCTTTGGGAAGCGGAGATACGATTGGTCGAAACTTTGGATGATCGAGAGTCGCAAAGCAAGTGTGCTAGGAACCACTTCGCTGCGCAAACCAAGCAACGCAAATCCCCGCCGATGAATCTTTTTTTCTTCCCATCTGCTGGGGCCGATGGATGGGCACTTGCAAAATCCATATATTTCCAAGATTGATGAGGAGGGACCTCTGGCAAGTCTTGGACCGTCGGTGAACTGAACTAGAGAAGGCATGCGTATGTGTGTGTGTCTATGTGTGTGTGCATAGGGACAAGTAGGTGTACGTGCAGTAACACAACACAGCACGGGAGTATGACGCTCCTCGGTTCTCGGTGATGATGTTATGGAGAGTCTGTTCTAACTTCAGGCATTTTGACTTGCTTTGCTTTTGTTGTGTGTGGAATCCATACTTGAGCAAAGCCTGGGTTGGCTGGATGGATCTCGGTTTGATTGTGATTGTGCGCAGTTGTGTGTCGTGGATGGATTGATTGGGTGTATCACTGGCTCTCTCTACACCACAGTCAGTACCTCTCTACGCCTCCTGGGTGCACTGCAAACGATGCAAGCATCACCTCAACCCATAGGAGGTATCTACAACTAACACCACACAAGGCATGGGCCCCCTCTCCAAGGGTAACAAAAAAAGAACGAGTCCCTTTTTTATCAGGCATTATTTCCTTCTTCCTGCTTGTGCTAGATTAGTGGGTTTGTTCTCATTCTTGCTGTTCCGCAACACCAATTTCAGAGTGCGAGCGGTGATCCATCCACCAACGACACAACCGGTCGGGACTGGCCAGTCAGAGCCAGTCAATCCAGCCGAAACTAGCATGTCATGTCTATCTTCCGGTCGGTCGGTTATATTTGCGGTACGAGAGATGTATTAATTACATTGGACAGGTTACATGCTCCTCTGACCTGCCTACCTGACCACTTACTTCCCCGACTAGGCTAGGTGCTACAAGCCTACAGCCTACAGCCTTCATACAGTGTAGTTGCAGGTACATCCGACAAGGACATCGAATCTCCATGTTCATTCATTACGCACACGCACGCAACGCACAAGCCCGTACGTTTGATATCCATCCATGCCAGAGAGAGACGCATTCATTTGATCAATCAATCGTTCAATCAACTCCAATGAATTACGCACAGAGAGGTTGTTCGTTGACGTAGCTGACTGGTCGGCTGTATGTACAAGTGGACATATGTACCGACAAGGGGATTTTGCCCGACCGGCACATGCGATACAGGAAACAACATAGGCCTTCGACATGCACATTTTATACCACACGCGCACCCACGCAACACTATCTGCCTCTCTGTGCCTCTTTCTCTCAACCACTCGAACCATTCCTCTGTTGCTGCTGCTGCTGCTGCTGCTGCTGCTGCTGCTCGTCAATGTGTGTGAGTGCTGTGGTGCTTGTACTGGTAGTTCAGAAAGCAGCCGGAGGAGTACCGTACACACACACCCGCCCACCCAACAACCAACTCAACTAAGTCCGATTGTACCGTACTGTCTGTCCCTTCCTCCACATGTCCACCCACTCCCACCCCCCATGTCACCCAATCAGGGCCGTTGTCCTCTTAATTTCACTCCCCCTGGCTTTGACTTTGCCAATCACAGGCAAGCGTGGTTTCCAAAGAGCCATGCCGCTCTGCCTCTCTTTCTCTCACGCTTGCTTCGCTCACGTACAGTATTAGTACCCTCGCAGCACTAAAACCCAAAAACCTTCCTAGCAGGCCTGGGAGTCTGGGACTCACTTCCCTCACGGTGACTTCCTCCGTTCCCCACTTTTCCCTTCCACTTCCACCTCAACCCATGCCTGCCGCTCGACATACCAAGTACAGTAATACCCTTACACCCCTGGCCGAGGACTAATCCACGCAAAATTCGGTGGCAGTACTGATGAGTCGCAGCCAAGCGTCCCCAAGCCCACTTTCGTTCACGCCCTCCCCATTCTTTGTACCCCCCTCCCCCCCCAAACCCTCTCCACTCTGGCATCCCTCTGGCGAATCTCTTCAGACATGGGCAACGCCAGTCTCAATCCGGCTGATACCTAGAACATACGTAACTTATTAACGATTGTATATTATTCAATGAGCGCCCAAGTTCCAATTGCATCCGGTCTTCAGTTCAGGAACTTTTGCAAGTCCAAGGAATTTGAACCTCACTGTCATGAGTGCTTGTTCCTCGTGAAAGGCAAAGCCATTTTCTGTTTCTGCCATCATCCGTTGTAAATCCAACAACCATCCTCTTCCCGTTGCACCTTTTCGTCAACAAGCGCTGCAGCAACAAACCGTCCTCCCGATTCGATATATCTCCCACTCGGTAACCACACCCCACCAACCAAAGGAGGAACCAGGAACGCGGAAACCAAAGAGTCGAAACTGTTGAAGTCTCCTTCTTTTTCTGTTGCTCCAGTTCCTTAACTACTTCTGCTCCCTGCCGGCTTTGAATAACACCTCAGTCCGGCTTGTTCATGCTCGACATGGCTCATATATGACTTATTCGGATTCACCCATCAGACGACAATTGAGTCTTGCAGCATTCACTCTCGGCACCGAACCTAACCAATACAAGCACACCAGCTTGACCTGACGATTGATGAATGGAACAGCCGCCAAAGGGGAACAATACAAGTCACGCCAATTCTGAGCATCCTCTTCCTGGGTTCTCGCCTTGAGCACCACCAGGTCTTTACATCTAGAAAATTCGGAACTCTCCCAGGAGTTTTGATTTCTAGCTGTTCCTCATGTCTTCAGCTATCTCGATTATTGCCCGTCCATTCGTACCTCCCTATCTCCCATCTCCAGTGGGATATCCGCAATCACGAAGGCTCGTGCCTCCGCCTCTGAGCTTGAAGAAGGTACAAGATACGTCTGTGGCCGACGAAGCTGCCCTATACTCGGGCGGTCTTCGAACGCCCCCAGCTGAGGACGGCATGGGCACCACTTACCACCACAACTCGGTGCTTTCTTCGACGTACGACAGCCATGTTGCTTTGGCGAGACAACCCAACAGCCTGGTGCAAGCCAGTCGCCCAGGCATGGTTCTCTGCGATGCCACGCTGAACCAGTTCTCAAAGAACCAGGCCCAACAGCAGCAACAGCAGCAGCAACAACAACAGCAACAACAACAGCAATCAGCACTGCCGCCCCAACATCATTACCAAACGGCACCACAACACCATCAGCCAAGTGTGCCGCATCTTCCGCAACCTTCACAGCAACCACAACATGCCTCCGTCGTGGCATCAGTACCCACCTGTCACTCGGGAGCTTCTCGCCATTCCACACGACCGTCGACACCATCCTCTACAAGGTCAAGTCACGCACACTCGGAGGGGGGCACCGTCTCCCGAAGGGAATCCACCATGGTTATGCACAGCCTGCGCATGCCGACCTGCATCAGCCCAAATGGCGGCAAGCTGGATGACTTCGCTGCATTGGTGAGTGATTCTATGCCCCATATGTGCTTGGTATCCAGCTAACATTTTTGCAGATGACCTGCTTCTTCTGGTTCGAGAATATGGAGACTATCCAGTCGGCCGAGGGCGTCAAAGAGCGCAACCCCAACGCACCGATACCTCCTCTGTCCTCGTACACGAGGCCTGATCGAGCTTACACGAAATGGGTAAACACCATTCTATCGACCACCCAGGTCACCCAGAACGTGATCCTCTTGGCACTCCTCTTCGTATACAGGCTGAAGAGCACAAACCCGAAAGTCAATGGTAGCCCTGGTAGCGAATACCGGCTTCTCACTGTGGCGCTTATGCTGGGAAACAAGTTCTTGGACGATAACACCTACACGAACAAGACCTGGGCTGAGGTGTCGGGTATAGCTGTTAAGGAGATCCACGTTATGGAGGTTGAGTTTCTCAGCAACATGCGATATGGTCTGTTGACTTCCAAGAAACAGTGGGCGGAGTGGTTGGACAAGCTGGCGAGCTTCCATGATTATTGCGAGAAGGCCGAGCTGGCCGAGAGGGCTGCCGAGATGGCCGCAGCAAGACGAGCCCTGCAACCGAACCTGCCGTCGCCAACCCACCGAACTTTCGCATCTCCACTGCCTTCGCCCACCAGCATTCTGCCAACCAGCGTCATGTCCTCCACCATGCAAGGCACGCCTGCCTCGGTCCCAGCTTACTCACCAAGTGCAGCAATTTATAACACGAACCAGAGCTGGCCAGGGCAATTCCAGCCTACGCCTGCGATGTCACCCCTGGCCGCCAAGCCAAGCTTGAGCTTCAACGGAACCCGAAAGCGAAGTGTGGAATCAACAGAGTTGGCCGAGCCGGCGCCGAAGCGAGTAAACCGTCAATCAGTCGTGTCCATGCCTCCGCACGCGCGTCAATTGCCTAGTTGTGGCGTCGACCCCGCCCGTCTGCCTGTGCCACACCTCACCCTGGACACCACCCAATCTACACCTGCTGCCTACGTCCCGCCGCCTAACTATTCTCAGGGGCCAGTCTCCTTGCCGCCCCTAGGAGCCGGAGTTCGCGCTATGGCAACCGTTTATCCCACCGCGACCACCTGGGCTCCTCAGGCTCCCCCTCATGGCTACTTGCGGACCTCAGACACCAGCTTACACAGCCCCTTCGAACTATGGAACCCCTACGAAGCGAACCAGCCCACGTGGCTTGACCGTCTACGGTTCCTCGCCTTTGACCGACTCGTACGCAGGACACCACACCCCCATGACCAACTCGCCGTCCGTCTATCTTCAGCAGCGTAACAGCCCGTACAAGCCTCTGCGGCCTGTCAACACTCTCAACTACCCGCCACCTTCTATTCCTCTTTCCGAGTACCATTTGGGCTCTGCCCAGATGCACTATCAGCCGCTGGGTCGTCGCAACAATGTCCGCACTGGTATCGTGCCGGAATTCATGCCCGGTTACGGCAGTGGCCGACCGACTCCCATGCCAGCGGCACACGCGCTCCACCAGTATCATTCTTGATTGATAAGGTGTCATACGCATACGTTACTTTCGGGGGTTTTTTTTTCCCACTGTTATTTGCATGGCAATCGGCGTTCCAGAGAGGGTATATGAAATGGTTATTCTCACGGAATCCTGCTTTTGTTTTTCTTTAATTTTCAGCGACAGCATCGAGGGCATCTACGAGGCGTTTTTTCTTTTCGGTGAATCCCATGGTGGGATTTTGCAGCATGCATCACGAACATCTGAGGAGTTTACCGAGGAATTTGAGATATACACAATTTCGGTTTAGGGGAAAGGATTGCCATGCGTATTATGCAAATGGCCGATGTAAGATTTGGAGAAATGGATTCAATGAGATACCCTTTGGTCCCGGAAGCGGACCAACATCCACTGGTGGTATCTCGCAGGGAGGAATGGATGAATATAGCTCACAGTTAGAGATGGGTTGTCAGCGATGACAACACGAGCCGTCCTATGGACCTTGATACGACCAATTCAAGCAAATTGGTTCTGCCAATGACAATAAAAACAACAACAACCACAACCCTTTTTGTCTACATGGGCAACGTTGAAACAGCTGTGATCAATACTTATTCATTCCCTTGACTTTTCTTGATCGACCGGAAAGCACCCAGGATCGGTATGATGTAATGCCATCCGCTGCCTCGGGATTTTAGAAGGTCTTGGCACTCTTATCTTATCCAGACAGTTCGGCCCGGGTCTAGAAGGTCTTGGCACTCTAGCTCCAGCTCTACCCGGCTAATTGATTTGCCGATTCTATTTCGGTGTCATGGGTAAGGGTTACCTACAAACAATGATTATTTATCCTCACGACTTGTGTGCTCTATTTGCTTTAGTAATATCCATCTTATCGTCGAATCATAAAGGATCTTGAGAATAGGATATTGCACCAACAATAGACGTCGAGATTCGTTTATTATTATTAAGACGCATCTTGGCACCTGGCGGGCAGCTGGCATCGACTTGAGGAGCCAAACGTCGTTGTACGTATGTGGTGAGGGCTTGGTTGCGTGAGGAACCAAGCGGTCACGGTCGAATAGACTGGTAATGTGCGGGCCAACATTCCGCTGGGTTGGCTTTCTTGAATGGAGTGGTGTGATAAAATAAAATATGTATATATTTGCGACCTTGAGACTAAACATCGACAGCTCAAGGTCTATATAAGGATGGCTAAGAAAGATAACTTACAACGATAATCTTTCGGACCTTCACTAAAACAGTCCTGCCCTGCAGGTAGCCATAATGGTCCCCGGGGATGATACGTTCTTTCCATCCGTGGACTTCTAGTATTCATTTCGGGTCTATATCTGGATATACACAATCCAGTCGTTACAATTCCTACGTTTCTCTTCGAAAAAGAATACTCTGTGGATTTGATATGCTGGCGCCGTGCTCGCCACACCGCCTCGTAGAGAAGCCCAAGTGTTTGTAGCGAGTGAGCGCCGTAGTCCGGCCATATGGCTCGCTTCCACGTGGTTTCAGATCTTGTACTGAGGTCTACGCCTGTTCGGATTTGAGCTTCGGGAAGTATTAGCAAAGAGCTAATCATTAACAAATAATTGTTGAAAGGTGGTTGTTTGACCATGGCTCGAGAGAAGGTACGGAAATGTAGATCTTCTCTCTTGTCGTGATATACTAGGTGCTATCTTCATTCATAAGGGTTTGGTAGGTAGCCTGCTGCCGAGCCAATGAATTTGAGCTTGAAAGGTTGCTGAAGCAAATACACGAATATATAAAGGCACTCATGCGTGAGTCTACAGCGTAGTGATACTTATCTCTCATAAAATCTCCTGGGGCGGTAGACAGCTTAATGGATAAAGAGGCGCTGGGAGGCAGTTGTGGTTTGCATGTAGCACTTTGCTCTTTTCATACAGTGGTTTGGTTACTATGCGAGCACCATCGAGAGGTAAAGCATGAACTTACAATATAGCAACCTCGAATATCAGTGGCTCGGGGCCATCACCGAAGCAGGATGGACAATTGCCAGTCTCGGGTTTACAGTAAAGTACAGAGGTATGTAACACGACTAGAGGTACCCTGCTTCGTAACCAGTCACGCTTAGTTATTTCCCTCTGTGCCATCTAATTATAGTTGTGCAACACGGCCGAGGTATTACTAACGACCCAGCACACGGGACGATAGTTACCACCCAGGGTTGGACCTTGAGAAACGTGTTTAGCCTCGCACCTTGCAACTCGACGCAAGTTGAAACGCAAAATGGTGCAGTATATGAGTATCGGCCTTTATTACAACACTTAGTAACCAGGGAATGGAATCGGAGGGCTCACATTGTTGTCCCGGACTGCTATCTCCACAAAGGTGGTGGTTGTCACGTTGAAGTCAGGCAAGCAGGCAGTATGCGTGCGAGTTTGACGCCGAGTTTACTCTTTACATTGCATTTTGATAAGGTACTAAGTTTGGTTCCAAGGCTTACAAGCTGCATTGGATGTACTTTAAGCTTAGTCGTTTTCTAGCGTCCAGTCTCTCAACCGATCACCGCAAGAGCTGGTGCTATAGAAACACTAATACACACATTCACATGTACTAGGGTTGTGGAAGATGGCTATCAGATCAAATAGGCAGTGCTTGTTTTGACGTTTGCTTGCGAGGGCCCTTTTAAAGATGCTAGATATACGACAAACCCCTGGTTGTTGTTTTGTCATGGGTTTCTGTAGATCTCTTTTGATCATACGTGGAATTGTATACGTTTACGGGATTTCTTGGTAGAATACAGCCTGATAAGGGGCTGGCTGACTTGGGCCAAGCCACGTAGGCTACTCACAGGTCAACAATAGTCAGATCTTTGAGCTGGAGACGCAATTTAGCGCGTCCCCATTTACAGCCACCGATAAGACCAACCAGATCAGACATTAATCTGTCTTTATTCAATTGCGGTTGCAGCAGTCTTCTGTGGAAGTCCTGTCAGCTGGACTGGAAACTTGGACCACAACCGGGTGTTGGGTGACATTTTGCCCACGTCCACCCCGATAAACGAAGGTAGTTGATACATAGAAACTCTCGTGTTGGTAAATGCCATCTAATTATAGTGTCGATATGTCATTTCCGATCGCGGGGTTTTCCTGCTCCTCAGAGTCCCGGCTTCCGGAAGCAGATGATTTCGGCAGGCCGTATGCACTGTCCGAATCGCCATATGGACCTCCGAGTTTCCAATCTCCATGACCCATATTGTAGATGGCTTATGGTGATGTGGTGCTCGAAGGACCCAGTTGCAGATGGGTAGGGCGTGCTAGTGCCCCGAGCAATTTACCCGGTCGCTGAGGTTTTCTGGATCGCAACACCACGTGAAGAAAGACCCCCAGACGATCCGCAGCTCCTCAAATTGATATGGGTAAAAATGTTGGTCCAGCCACACAACGCTCGGATTGTTAGGTGATGTTTGCTCATCCGTGATACAGGTACATTTGAGACGCCGTATGTAGCGGCTGACTGCTGGTTGAGTCGAGACAGGTTCGAGCGAGTAGACTTGACAGCCCTTGAAACAAGCCAATTGTCGAGAAAACGAGTCCCCCTCAAACAACAAAATACACACCACAGCTGTGCCTCGGCTCCAAGAGCCGCATTTTTACTGCCAATTTCACCAAAGGGTTAGGCCTAGGCCCACGACACGCGACACGACTGTCTGTGTGGTTATCCTCCCGTAACCACTTAGGTTACTCGATGGACATTCGCGCCGCTGGAAAATCTCGGGAGGCGCTCCCGAGCACGGACTCGGTGTCACGGTAGGGTAGGATGGATCAATCAGCCGCATCAAATCGCTGCAGGAGTTGAGTGGTGTGCTGCAGCCCAATTACTTACTTGTTATTAGCACTGCAACCTTCCAGAATTTGGCCGATGCAATTTTTTTTTAATTAAAACGGGAAGTTTATTCGCCGGCAGGCGATAGTCTACATTAGGTAATGTCCAGCTGTGGCTTGAACCAAATTGCAGACCCCGGCAGATCAATTAATTGATTGGCGGTAGTTGCTTACTGCTGATGAAGAAGGAAATACATGGCAATACTACTAGGCTTGGAAGCTTTGGAAGCTCTAGAAGGATCATTCATCAATGCAAAAAGGAAGTGTCAGTTGCTTTTCCCCACCTGCCCAGGCTGTACCTCGTCATTGTTTGACAGCGGGAGTCAGCAGGTCGAATCCGAAGATAAATTATGGTCACTTGCCTATTCGAGAAACAAGACGCTCTGGGATTCGCAGTCGTCGCCTATTTTAGGGTCAGACTCGAGGTTTGCTTGTCCTGCGCTTTTCTGCCCTCCTTCGCCGTGTGCTCAGCTCACAATCCGCCTGAAACGCGGTGCACAGACGAGTGCTCGTGGAAAAACACAGCCAAATACAGGGTCTAGCGCTGCTCGCAGGTGGCCCACACGCCACAGCCAGCATTGCGTTATCCCCCTTAACGCATGAATTCGTCCCATACTCTATTTTCTGCCTTCTTCCATGCAGGGAGCGGCCGGTGCCTGCCTCTTAATTTTCGTCATCGTCGTCGATGCTTCTTGGGGAATTGACCACCTGCTCTGCTGGCCATGACTCTGTCGACCGCTTCGTGGGCGACTTTGTCGAGGGCAGAACACATACGTACGCAACTGGCCAAAGGACCACACATAACACACCACAAACGTTTAACATGCTGGCTTAACCAGGTTTCCAACCTTGCACGGATAACGGTTTGCGGAGCCGCTTTTCCCTTTCTCCTGTCGCCAAGGGGCCCCGAACCAGACCTGTGGCTCACCATCTGCTCATTTTCATGTACGCCTGTATCCTGTGCAATTCCCGTCCGGGCATGGGCACTCGTTATGGACCTGACGGTATTCAACCATGGGCTTCGATCTCTCGGGAAAATTATTGATGACGGCCGTATGGCTACTTTACTTGTACGGACTATTGGCCCGACCCCTGAATGAAGAAGACGCGAAGTCTTGGTAGTGCCGCCCAACGGCCGCGATTTAGGGCATTGCCGACAGACTAGGCTGCCCCCATGCCAATAAGACTAAAAGTGATGGCCCAAAAAGCAAGATCGCAACAACTCAATCGTGGCTTGCGACGATGCATGCTTGGGTATAGAACGACTGACTATTAACCCTATTCAAGAGTTCTGGTTGGTACGGGTGGTAGGACCGCCACACATGACTCCCCACGCCCAGCGGCCTCCTTATGGCTTGGCCTCTGGCGAATTCATTTTGTCATGACATTTTCTTAGCTGGGTTTGAGGTTGATTGGCCCGTCATATCAAGGCCCTGCCCTGCCGGCCTCCTGGGAGAAAAGAGCCAAAACGAAAGACCACTAGCGCTGGTAGGAATTGAACCTATGTATCTTCATTTATCACTGCTCCCTCCGGCTCTGGGTCCCCATCCTAGTCCCAGTCGCTATCCCAGTCCCCATCCCCCACTCTGGAGCGACATAGCCGTCCACGGGAGCTGCGCCAAGCCGCGCCATTGGCGACCAGAACCCGTCAAGGAACAAGAACCCATGCCAATCTTTCGATTCCATGCATCTATTTCTTTAAACTCCTGCCGGACGCCCGTTCCCTTCCCGCCTTCTGTGCTGACCGCCCACTTCGACCTACGTCTCTTCAACCTGAAGATCGACCAACCCGACAAGTCTGTGTTCAGCATCGTCGTCGTCTAGAGGCTCTCGATTAATACCCACACTCAAGACAAGATGCCGCTTGCAAGGGAGCCAAGCCAACGGTCTAAATGGATGAGATGGCACAACAACAACAATGCAACCGTTGCCGCCACGGCCAAGTATGTGATCCATCCAGTATGAGTCCGGAGTGGTTTTCCACCTTCGAATATCATACACATCAACTTAACTTTCTTTCTCTTTTACTAATTGCCGTTTTGCAGCAACACAAGCAAAAATGAGCCTGCGGAAATCATTCATCTGGGCGGTTCTCGTATCAGTGACCCTCCATCAACAATCTCGGAAGAGCGTCCGGTTACACAATGGTTCACCATGCCTCCCCCGGAACTGCCTCCCACCCGGACGTCTCAAGACCACAGCCAGGATAAGCGACTCCCATCCCCGCCGCCCTCGGCAACTAGTTCCATGATGAGCCCTCCGCCGCTCAACGTAATTCAGTCAAAAGGCAAGCCGCCGGCCCCTGTACATATCCCTGCTGCTCACCAAAGGATGCTGTCCCCCTTGCATTCGAATGCGTCAAACGGAGAAACGGCATTCTCCCCGCCCTGGACCGGATCTTCCGCGGACAGCCGGGGGTCGGCCGCCATGTTTTCTCCTGCTCCTAACCCATTTGCTTGCAACCCGGTCTCTCCCACCTCGAGCGTATCGTCCAACGATTCGCCCGACCATGGGTTGAGGCGGTCTCAATCCGTGGCCGACATCAAGGACCGCTCGAAGGACCTCTCGAGATCCAACACAGCACACGGCAGCCGGCAAAAATGGAGACCTTTTCCTAATAGCACGCCGTCCGAATCCGAAGGCGAGACGGACGACATCTACGCAAGACAGCCTGCGACATCACGCGTCGAATCGAGTTCTTCCGCTAGAACCTATCCGCCTCCGAGCCACCCTCCGCCTTCTGGACCTCTACCTGCCATCTCCCAGGTTTTATCGATGGGGGACGAGCAGCAGCAGCGACGACCTTCAATTGGGGCGGCGAGGACGACAAATCAACATCAGCCCTCCGCTGCGCAACCACCTGTCCCAGGCCAATCTGGCCAGGTTTCTTCTCTGACTCGGACATCGTCGCTGAACCGCCCTACAGTCTCACTGGTGGTACCCCCTAAGATCGGAGTGGCGAAGACGACGAGGCACACCCGCGAGGAGCGTCTCTGGCTGCATAGGAACTACCGGGGCGAGGCTAACTTCCTGCGCGCCTGGGGCCTATCGATCGACAGCGAGGAGGACCGTGACGAGGGTGCCGTGCTTCTTCGTGAACTGTGCCAGTCCGAGCAGGAGGCCAAGTGGCTCAAAAGTCAACAACAACAACAACAACAACAACAAACGCACGACCAACGGGGAGAACAACTCACATCGATGAACAACAGCAACAACACCGCCGCAGACGGCGGACCCCTCCACGTGATCGAGGAAGAGAGCAACACCGGCCACAGCCCGCGGCAGCTCCCGCCCTACGGGTACAAGTACCCGGGGGTTATGGTGGAGGAGACGCCCGTGACGACGATTGTGGCGGCCGACCACGAGGACGGCGTCAACCTGCGGATCCCCGTCAAGCCTCCGTGGTCCAACTCGGTGCAGCAGTACCAGCAACAGCAGCACCTGGCCAGGGTCGCGGCCGCCAACAAGGACCACGCGCGGTCCGAGAGCGAGCATTCCGTGCTGGGTGCGTACCTCGATGTCCGAATGAGCCGCTTGGACTGATTTTTGTGAAATTTTTGTGCTACGAACAGGAGACGTTTATCACGGCAATAGGATGAGCTATGAATCTCATTACTCAGACGAGTCGAACTTTATATAGTAGTGTGTACATTGATATATACGGGGGTTGCATCGGTTGGTTGGCGGTGGGTTACATTGGGTGGTTTCTTTTGTTGCCCTCTTCATCTTCTTTTTTCCCTACTGCGACAAGCAGACAGCATTCATAGCGGTGGCGCATTGGGAGGGACGGCAGGGCTGATTAATATGTTTTTTGTCGGTTCTTGTTTCCCCATGACTTCATGGGGGAAACTGGGCGATGTATGGTGGTGGTGGTGGTGGTTGTACAAATACTCATCAATGTATTTATATATATATTTACCTTATCTAGACTGGCAGACGAGAATCAGCGGCCATTACCGGCTGGCTTATTGGGAAGAATGTAACAGAGATCATTCAACCAAGCTTCTACAGGTCCTCTGTTGTTCCATATATTCTTGCTTAATGCGCACAACTCAGTATGTAGATCCTGTGATAGCTTAGGTAGAGAAACGAAATCTAAGTCGGCGCCTCGTGGCCGATTCGCATCTGTCCTTCCATGCGCTCATGTACATGCACGTAATTGCTCACTTGTTTACCTATCGTCGCAGTTGAAGAATGTAACGAAGAGCCAATTTGACAAGATTGGTTATCAAAAGTTTGATTGGATCGATACAGAGGCGTTTTGTCAAATGCGGTTGCCTTCTCAAACCGCAGGTATGCACGTTGCCAGCGTTGGGCGCAGCAAGCTGACAATCGGCAATGACTGTAGCAACAAATAGTAAGGTGCGAAAATATCTTGCTGGAGTGGAAGAGAGGACAGGCGAAGTATATTGTAAGGATACAGCCATGTAAAATACTCGTCCTCTAGAAATAATGAACTATCTATATAGTTTAAGTTACGGAGGCTTATTGACATCAAAGACATCCTTCGACAACAAGTCCCATATAGTGTAACGGTCAACATACCGCGTTTTCACCGCGGAGCTCGGGGTTCGATTCCCCGTATGGGAGCTACAACTGCATCATGCAACTTTAATTTTTGCATTTTTCTCGATCCCTACACTAGTAGTAATTCTTCCCATTCATTTTCAAATCGTCTCCTTAGTATTTTTAGCCAATGCTATCTGTTAGCAAACCAATACCGGATGCCACACTTTTGCTGGTCGTGCAACTAGGCACTTCATCCCACATTCGTTGTAGACGGCCTCGGATATGCAACAGAAGCATTCCTCAAAAAGCAGGAGATATAAATCTAATTGTGAGAAACAAATACCCAAGGCTAGACGACTCTGCTGACATGTTTTTGCATATAAGAACTGACCGCAATGGTCCATATACTCCATAGTTGCCAAAACTCACCCTTGAACAGCGAGTATATCTGACCGAGCCGAGTGCTTCGCAACCACCGAGACAACCGAAACACCCCGAGTCCCCGAAAGCACCACTGTACGGTACAAGCGCAATGAGAAACAGAAATGCACTTCGTTTGTGAGATGGGATATCTTGTTGTATTGCAGTAGCAGCTACTACTACAACCATACACAACCTGAGAAGAGGGACCAATGCCAACCCCAGATTTGTCCGGATCGGTCAATCATGGCGTGGCCAGATCTGACCACAGACAAAGCACGCTGTGGAACGCCGTCCAGAATGTAGCAAGCAACGCAACGCTTTGGTCTATGTGGTTTTCATAGCCTTTCCTCACTATCCTCGCTCAGAAAAGAAAAGCATGACTACCAAGCAAATATTCGTAAATAACGTCTTCCATCTCTCTTTCAGCAACTTCCTCGTTTCCGCTGTAGTCGTCTGTTTTGATAGTCATGCAAGGAAAAAGGCCATGAGAAGCGACATCTGCACTCAGCAGGGCATGGCAGGTTTGCCGGTTCAGAATGCAACGTCCCCAGTTGATGTCACACATCTCTCAAGTAAAGTTGCAACCATCTGTCTTACCCGTTTCCTGTTTTAGCGCCCCCTTCGTCTTCGTCGTCGATCGACTCTGTGCTCATTTTCCGGCTTTGCATCACCTTGAGTGCCGCACCTTCGTTGGACTCCATCTTATGCAATCGCTCTTTCTTAAGTGCTTCTTCGCCACTGGTCACATCAAACACTTCCTCATACTCCGAATCGTCCCCCTCACTATCTGGACTGGGGTCTGGGCTAGGGTCACCCGGTTCCTTAGTGATGGTTTCCAAAGGCCCTGGGCTTCGGACAGTCGGGTCGAGCATGGAAGCAGGCTCTGGTGTCGGAGTTGGCGCACGCCTACCACCGCTACGGGTAAGTAATGCGTTGACATCGAGAGGTTTAATCGTGGGATCGAATGCGGCAGGCAACCCGACGGCAACGGCGACACGGTGGGCTTCCTCGTCGGGCGCGATGGTGGGTTCGAGCTCGTAAATGCTGTTGTTGTCGCTATCCGCTTCGTGTTTTTGACCGCCTAATATGCTTATATAGCTGTGACGGCCGGGGTCCTGCGCTCGCTTGGCCTTCTTCTTCTCGCGCTTTTCGTTGGGACGCACGACAACAACAGGCACCGGCGAGTACTGGAGGCAGTACTTGGAGAAGCTGTTGTAGCTACTAAAGAATCCTTGTACAGAATCCAGGGACCGACCTTTAGTGCCAACGATTAACATCGACGGCTCGTGTATCGCGATCTGGAAGGAAGCAGGTCAGTAAAAGGTACAATATTCTGTCGAGACTTTGCGACTGCCCGCTCGCTTAGGCCGCAACAACAGCGTCGTGTAACCCGACCACTCTGCATCAACAACTCGCTGTAAAGGTCACCGTCAAGCCAAGCCAGGATTGCAACGACATTCCGTTGTACAAGAAGATAGGAAAAAGCGCTGCCGCAGCCAACATGGCAAAGGGGATCAACAATGCGCCGTAGCGTCCAGCTATTGTTTGGTTAGAAAAACTTACGAAAGACTGGAACGTGTTGTGCAGTTTCCCAACAGCGTATTCCACCACAAGTGAAATCGCCAAATCTTTGATGTTCTTCGACTGGATATGCTGCATCAATTGCTTGGCGGCATCCTGGTACGACTTGTCTGATGGCCGCACTTGGGTCTCGATGACACGAACACATACTATCTCGTCTCCGTCATCGACAAGTTCATCCAGCAGCCACTGCAGGGCGTGGTCGGAATACGAGTTGTCGTCGACGCCGACCATGAAGGTGCGACTGCTCCTGGTCTTCTGGTAACCGTCATGACGAAAATTGAGAGTCAACGATATTGGATTCTCTTTTGTCGGCGCTTCATTAGAGGCGATATTGTCGAATCCAACATGCTGTTGAAACCTATGCGGGGAAGGCGAGTGTGTCAGCGTTTCGGCAGCCATCGAACAGGCGAAATCGCGCAAGCATGCGGTTTGGAAGAAAATGGTAAATGCTGGTTTCAGAGCACGAAGAGGTAATGTAATGATGATAGCCTAGGAAGGCCAGCCACTGAGCCGTTCGGGGGAAAGTGGGTGCAAGGAGGTGAAATTGGCTTGGCAGCAGGTCGGTGACGCCAGCGAAAGTCAGGTCGACAATCGTCAGATGTTTTACGAAACCTCGTTGGAGAGGTTACAACCCAATGGATTGGCAGTGGTGGGAAACGAAAAGGATCGCCAAGCGCTGAGTCAAACTCAGAGAGGGGCAGACTGGGATTGGCGGGGAACCATCGAGTGCCAAGCGAAGACTATCTGGGGTCGAGAGGGCTTTATTGAAGAGGCAGCCCGAAGGGTGTAATTCTGCAACCAACATTGCAGCAAGCATAAGCTGGAGTCTAACGGCAGGCGATGCAGTCCCGAGGACCCCGTGGATGCGAGTCGAGATGACGTCTCAGTCAAGGACGAATAGGCGTCCAAGGACACACCGTTCGTCCATCCCCACGATCCAAACGGCGTGGAGGAGACCATCCCCGGCAAAGGCACGTGAGGGATACCACATCTGGGTGCAGGTACACGCTGAACGGCTTGTACTCGCTTGTGTGTGGTGTGCCATGTGATGCACCCCTCACGACACGATTCTGGAGTGACGAACCCCCAAGAGTGGCTCAGGTTCTTGCAGCTAACCCCTCCAGAGGAGCTAAAAGCAGAGCTCCAATTCTCTTGAGTCGAGGCCATAGCGGGCCGCATTTGCAGCGTCGCGCAGTTGTGGCCCGATCAAGGGTCATCCCGCGGGATGCTAACACCATTCGACGTCGTTTGGGCTGATCTTGCTCGAAACTTGCCGCATGCAAATAGCGACATAAGAGCAAAACAGAGCCTCATCTCCAGCAACAACGCGACAACAACTTCTCAATTGAGTATTGCAGTGACCTTGCCAAGGACACGATGATTGTGTATGAATGAAGAGGGGTTCGCAGGGAGGAAGAAAGGTTCGGCCAAAACAACAGAGGGGAAGACAATAGAGAATAGTAACTCACCGGCGATGCGGAGGCGATGCATCCCGAATTCTGCTGCTGCCATGGGGCTTCTTCAATCCTTGCGGCAACTTGGGGTTATGAGGCTGCCGGAAACTGACGCTGGAGACCGATGGCTTCCTAGACAATGGGCCAGGGCCGCTACTGCCGGGGCTAGGAGCAGTTTCCGCACCGGGGCTAGGGACAGTCTCGTTACCAGGCGTCGAAATGCTACTAGCGCTCGTGTCGTCCTTGACTTCTGCCCTCGATGAGGACTCGCCATTGTTCGCGTGGGCATTGTTCGGGGTATTTGGTAGGGCCGCCTGGCGGCCGGCATTGTCGAAATAGTCTCTCCGTCGCGGCGTGGGTTGCGATCTAGGCGAGACGTCGCTCGTGGGACTCTGCACGGGGGTGGTGACGCGCGACATGGTGGATGATGTCGCTGCTGCGGCTGCGGCTCGGGCAGTGTCTCGAATATGTCGATATATCTGTCGGGAGCGGGCGTGGCGGTTGGGAATGTAGTGATAATCGACTAATATACAAGTTGTTGGTTTGTGTGTTCGTTTCAATCTGTACCTGACTCACGTTGCCTCAAGAAGAGGGCGGAGGAGGCAAATTCGCATAGGCCAACATTTGGTAGGAATGTAAAGGGTGAAGCTCACGATCGAGCTTTGGACTAAGGCTAGGGCGCAGTGACTCTCAAGGTAGGTAGGTAGGTAGGTAAACAATGGGTGGCTCTCGCGGCGGGGCAGGCAGGTGCCCTCGTGACTGGATTTTGACTTTAGGGAGGCTTGGGTCGATGGACGCCGCAATGCTTTCTCTTTCTTGCCCTCTTGCCCTCCAGACGGCTATTTTTGGCGGAAGTTGAGGCTGCGTTGGGCGATGACAATGTGGGATAATGGGTTGAAGCGTCGAACGAACAAAGCCTGAACTGGGGACTCAATGGACCAGACTGGGCCGGGGGCAAGCACCGTAATTGTAGTATGTCGTAAACCTTGGTCGGTCGAGCTCGACACCCTCCCCGGAACCAAAGCGAGCTGACAGGGTCACAGCTACCTCGAGAAATCAACGATAAGCCTAGGCTGCCAGGGGTCCTTGAGAGGTGCTATCAATCAGATTGAACCAGGTCCGGGATTGTTAGGTAGGCAAGGTATGTAATGTAGGTGAGGTATGTGCATGCATACATGTACATACACTGGTTTGCTGTGCTTGCTGCCTGGGATTGATGATCCAATGCGCGTGGTTGACTTTTACTTACCTACTTTATCAGCTGCTTTTTTGCTTCTTCCCGCGTTCTCTATCGTTCGCCCGAGTCCCCTTATTCTCCTATGAGACCTAAGAGGGTATTGGTTCAAAAAAGTAACAAAAATAACAAAATGCTGCTGCAAGGAACCGAAGAAGGCCGCTTCCGTAGGAGGTTGATGCGGTGAGCTCTTCGCCAATGCCGACCTTATCTGCACGTCCTAGGCTCGAAGTAGAGCCAGTCAGATTTCTCGGTACCAACACGTTCGCGCAGAGCGCAAGGTAGATTAGGTATGTATGCTTTTCCCAGAAACCTTTCGATGTTTGTGCGACAAGTCCTGCGCTGCGAATGATGTGGGATAATAATGATGTGATGTGATTTGGCCGGCTGGGACACTAGAAAGATTTGAAGGCAGGCAGACAAGCAGGCGCTCTTTTCCCTGTTGCTTTCTCCCTTCCTCTCTACGGACGGTCGCTGATGTCGATCCGAAAACACGCAGGAATCCGGTTACAAACGGGTCTGGGATGGATAGAGATGTCGTCAACTCTCTGTTCTCTGTGTGCCTTCCGATGTCTGAGATCCGGCTGGGAGCTGCAAAAAATAAAAACAGGGTAGCAGCCAAGGCGCCCGAGGGGGTGGGTTTCCGAAACTTTTTTTGCTATCTTTTACTTGCACAGCAGACAAGAGGTGAGTCAAGCAAGAGGCTTCAAAAAGCTTAGGAAAGCTTGTACTTAGACAGTGTCTTACGGGGGACGGGACCCAGATGGGGTCGGTATGACCTCCCTTTATGTAAGAAGTTCAGGGAAGAGGAAAAAGCACAGCACATTCACGCGGAGCCCAAAGCCAAGGCCAGAAGTGAGGAGCTAGTGGGGAACCAGGGCCGCAGATTCTCATACGGCGGCTGCTGATGGAGTTTATGGATTGTGATTGCGAGAGAGGGCAAGAAGAGCGAGCTGGGGGCAGAGATGCGCGAGACGAGGATTGCCCAATTCCTGTACGTTTCGGTACATGTACTCTTTTTCATGTTTGTGATGCCAAGAATGTTGGGTGTGGCCCGATGCGGAGGGGGAGTTGTGAAAATGGGACAGGACAGATCGGAACAGACTACATGCACAGTAGAGAAAACAGCCAAGAGGCTAATAGAGGCTGGGCGGCAGATGCGCAGCCCAACGAGCTGGGGCAGGCAGTTGTCAGTCCATGGGCCTCTCTCTGTCTGAGGCTCCGGCCGAATAGGGAGGCACCTCCCCCATGGTCAATCGTTGTCAGCGTGGACGACGGAACCCGTGGATGCGCACTGCCGCTGAGCGACGAAGAGATGTTCACGGCTTGGACGTGCCACAAAAAGTCGTCCCGTGGGGCATCAGGGCTGACGGACGGGGTTCGGTCGAATTTGCCAGTTTTTGTTGCTGCTGCTCCAGAGTCCAGTCCAGTCTCCATGGTCCTTCTGGATATCGCATCATCATGCCACTTGCAGTTTCACTTTTTCTTTCTCCAAGCCTACCTCCATTTCGTAATTCATACACCGCGCTTATCGACGTCGCAGATGGCTGCATGGTATACTGTACTTTGGGGGAGGCGGACCATAGCCACCTAGATGGGAGCTGAGCTGGGTAGCGGTACACATGGGCATCCTTGGCAGGCTTGGCACCGCTGCGAAATAAAAGTTGCCAAGTCATCGCACAGTATTGCAGCGTGTGTCGGGGAACATCTTTGGTCTTTATTTCCTAGGGTCAATTTACATACCTTGCTGCTTTGCACGCGGCGACCCGCATTGCCGGCCCTCCGCCATGTGAATTTCAAGCAATCATCCCACGCAACTGGCGCCGAAATTCTGTCTGGTAAGTTCTGTGAGGTGGTAGCGCAGGTAGCATATGAGCGTACGAGTAGGTATGTGTGTATAGGTTTATATGTCCTATGTAGAGTAGAGACGGGAGGTTCAAGCAACTTACTATATAGCAGGGCAGAAGGCTTTATCTAATGGTTATGCTATTGAAATAGCTCAATAATTCCCTAGCCAACAGCAACAGCCCACCTAATCACATGTTTTGTGTTATGACGACACAAACCACCACGATAAGATTGATTCTTCCCATTTGATGACCCATAGACGCAGGCGGCTACCTAATGCACTTACTAACACCTAGCTAGCATTCGGACGAAGCCACAGTAGGTATGCAACAACTGACATAGCTGAGAAAAGTACTCGCATGTCGATCTACTTGACATGCCCACCTGGGTGTCTGCAGACCACCATCCAGTCGCTACCTGGAAGCAGCTTTTTCGCGGTGCGGTGAAACAGAAGCGTGGAGGTCCTTTCTAAGCCCTTCTTTTCGACGGAAGACAGGCCCAGCTCGTCTGTTGCGCTCGTTTGCAACGGCTAAGACGGCTCGGGTCGCTCCAGCCCTTAGAGTTCAGCACGGCAACCAGATCCGAACAAAAGTATTATTTTCAACTATTGTTCCGGAACAAAGAGGCCACGCGTTGCGGGCGGGGATCCCGTCAACCGGTCGGTCTACGGTATGTAAAGATATAGTTTGAACGTCTAGTTTGCGTCGAATTACCTTCTCATGCTTCAAAAGGGGCACCTGAGAGGCCAGGTAAGCTAACTTTGCAGCCCTGGGCCCAAGTTTCCCAGCACCCAGCCAGGCTGGCCTCCTTGAGCGGAGCGGAAGTGGGTGGAGGGGTTACAGCACCAGCGCCTAGGTGAGTACAGCTAAGTAGGTACTTTCCACTTTCTGGACCAGTGCCGATCAATGAAATAGGAAAACCACCAGAGCGGGGCAGGATGCAGTGTGGTAGGTACATGTAGGTAATACCTTTCCATTGCTGCAACACACCGGGCAAACCCGCCGCCACCACCAACGCGGCATGATGGCTGGTGGCCGGACTCCTCAACCTCGCTTCGTCCCCAAGGGATATGCCCATGTCCATGGATTGCAGTCTCGATACCATAGCGGCTCTGTGACACCGACTGCAGAACACACAGATGGACGAGAAAGAACATGTTACAAGAGATCACCTGAACAGCGTACAATTGTGCCACCTCGCCTCACACCAAATCATCTGGCATCACTACACTCATGTTCAGTAGCATAGCTCAACACCCGATGCAGCAGCATAGCTCAACGCCCGATGAAGCAGCATAGCTTAACGCCCGATGCAGCAACTCTTGGCAAGCTGCAGCCTCACTGCTTACCGACAATCATCTGACTCGCTCAGTAAAACACAACGATATTGCATCCTACTACGGGAGGGACATACGTAGTAGCAGAGCTCAACATCCTCGTTACGTGGGAGATGATCTTGGCCCAGGATTGCTTTACTATATTTGTAGATTAACGAACCGATTGAGAAGCCTCGTTCCACCGGTCAGTGGCACGATGAGCTGCCTTGGTTTGTGATTTAGCGTCATGAACCAACATATCTCATTCGGACTCTATCGGTCTCCAGAGCAGGAGCCGGCTATTCTCTTTTCTCCCTCCCCCTTTCTCATGCCGCGTAGCCGTTCTTGTACGCACATGAAGATAAATGTCTCGTCACCCCGGAACCAGCTTTTCCTGTGCGACCTTATCCCCAGGCCCGTCGCTGATGGTACACGGCCAGAGTATAAACAGTAATTCCCGTGACGCCTATGCAATGCAAGTTAAGAAAGAAACCTGCGCAAAGCCCATCCATGGATCCATCCGTCCTTACGAGATTCCATTGGCCAGCAATACGCGACTTGGTGCCATCAAGTTGCTGGCCTGGCGATTGATTGATATGTTTCGTCGAGGTTGCCCTGCTTCTAGTTGTATGTGCGGGCAAGGTTGCGCAGATACCAGTCTACCAGCTTGCGTCCGACCTTGGCCTCTGAGATGTGGATCAAGTCCTGTAGGAAGCCGTTAGTCAAATGCGGTACAAAAAGCTTGACGGTTGCACATAAAGCTTATGCCGTCTCGATACAAGATGGTAATGGAATGGGATGGGGGATGAATTTATACGTACTCCTTGCATAGCGTAATCAAGATCGCTAACGTTGACCCATTCTCCGTCCAGTAAACCGCCCTGATCAGTCCAGCGCAATTGCCTAGCTCGCTGCTTGTTGACCAACAGGTACGAACGGAGCTCCTCGGGCTGGACCTCTAGGAAACCAGCGAGCTTCTTAAGATCCATGGTTGTGTAGAGGCGCAGGTAGGACTTGACGGTGGGGTTGAACATGTTGGTCTTGACCTCGTCCATGAAGATACCCAGGTGGTGGTCAATGGGGTCAACATTGGCCTCGGGGTTCTCGAAATCCGGGGAACAGGCGAGATGAACTTGGGGCAGGCAGCGCGGAAGAGCTCCTCGAAGATGGGGAGAGCCTCGGGGCCACCGCGCTGCAGCTTGACGAGCTGGTCGCCGTACTTCTCACGCAGAGCAGTGTGGATGGTGTCATCCAGACGAGTGGGGTGGAAGGCAACGCAGATGGCAATCAAGGCGTACATCTGGTCGTTCTTCTTGGTGATGGAATCGTACTGGGCGTTCTTCTGGAAGTTCTTGGTACGAGACACATAGATGAGAATGTGGCTGAACATGCGGATGGCATCGGCGTAACGGTGCATCATCATGTAGGAGAAGCCCACGTAGTAGTAGGTGGTGAAGTGAGCGGCCATGACGCGGGCGAACATGGCCTTCTTGTTCAACTCGATGTCGTCGAGGGTCTTCAGGGCAAGGCTGAAGTCACCGAGCAGACAGTGGACTCGAAGGAGACCAATAATGGAGAAGTAGCCCAGCATGCGATACAGGTTCTTAGATCCGTAATCGCCAGCGACGGCCATGGGGTCCTCGTTGCGCTTCATGGCAGCGAGCTGCTCAGTGATCTGAGACCGCTGGATCAGGGAGTATAGCACATTAAGCACACTATAGCAACCCCAAGTGTTCGGGTTCTCGCGCAGGATCTGGCGTTCTTCTTCGTTGTCTCGGGGCTGTCTGGCCAGTCTCATTCTGTAGGAAGAGAAGGAGTTGAACTGGTAGATGAACTCGTCGATGACATCCCAAGCCCAGTAGTACTGTAGTTGTCGCGCATTAGCAAAGACCTTGGATGGGAATTGATATCATCATGCAGGGCGAGGAGCCGGGTTTACTGACCGAAGGGGGCTCCAGATCAACCGGGCCTTCCGAGTTCAGGATGAAGTGGAACAGGTTGCAGTAGGCATCGTAGCTCTGGAACTTGACTTCGAGGGGAGCCGAGAAGTCCAGAGGCTGGGCGGCGGCGACGAGTCTCGACTGGATGTCGTCGGTCTGGGCGGCCATGCCGAACGAGCTGGTTCGCTCGAGGTCCTCGCCAATGCCATCTTCGTACTGGACTTGCTCCTTGTAATCGTTGACCAGAGCCTCCTCCTCGACATCGCTGTCAACTTCCATGGAGCGCATCGGGCGCTGTTCGCCGTTTTGAAAGGCGCTCATCTTGACGTATGTGCTGCTGCTGCTGCTGGCTGCTAGCGATGTATGTGATGTGACAGCAGCGACGGGCGTTGATAGACTGTGGAGGTTAGAAGGGAAAATATGTGTGGGCGGGAGAATTTGACGATTAAGTGGGGCGCTGAACTTGTGTGCCCAAACAGCGTAGTGCCTGCTATTCTGTACGTACCAGGATGAAAGTAGTGCGGGGTTCTTTCCTATCAACCCCTCCAAAACAGAAAAAAAGTCTTGGTACAGTTGCATACCTTATGTAAAGCACCTGCAAACTGCGCTGTGCTGAAGCGATCACAAGATCTTAGCCTGGATGAATCATAATGAGCTGCACTCCCTTCATATTCCCCAAACCAGCATCTAGATATGCCTTGGCCGAGTAAGGTGGTTATAGTGTCAGTTACCTATCATTTAGACTTTAATATGCCATCAAATTCGTATTAATCTTTATGTACATGAGTCCGACAGTCTCCACTGTCATCTGCCGTATTAAACAAGTACTTGACCTCGATGAAGTCAGACCTTCTTCCGATCAATCATTAGTCACCCGTCTCTTTGCCGGACATAAGCGATCACATTTCAAAATACCTAAAAGGAAGTCAAGGCCTTTCATACAATAAGAACCGATTCCTATTTATTGAATAACAAGAACCACTACAGGTTCTCAGACTTTTATAATCCAGCACTCTACCACGTCATCTTGGTCTAGAGCCCAGAAAACGACTCAACACTCGGCACCATGCCCGTCGTCTCCCCGGAAAAGTTGGGCCTACTCCAGAGCGAGCCCGACGATGTCAGAAATGTATGTATCATGCACCCTCGATAGAATTCGACACACTAACACATCTTAATAGATATGCATCCTTGCTCATGTAGACCATGGGAAAACGTCTCTTACGGACGCTCTTATCGCCACAAATGGCATCATTTCACCCAAGATGGCCGGCAAGATCCGGTATCTCGACTCTCGCCCAGACGAGCAGCTTAGAGGGATCACCATGGAATCATCAGCCATATCGTTATACTTCTCCATGCTGCGGAGGTCAGCGCCCGACGCCACGCCGGAACCTAAGGAGTATCTGATCAACTTGATCGATTCGCCTGGCCACATCGACTTCAGCAGTGAAGTGTCCACCGCTTCCCGGTTATGCGACGGTGCCGTTGTCCTGGTCGACGCAGTGGAAGGAGTCTGCAGTCAGACAGTAACCGTCCTCCGCCAATCATGGATAGAGAAGCTGAAGCCCCTGTTGGTCATCAACAAGATGGACCGTCTCGTCACAGAACTGAAAATGTCCCCAGCTGAGGCATACCAACACCTCAGCAAACTTTTTGGAGCAAGTAAACGCTGTACTGGGAAGCTTCTTCCAGGGCGAACGTATGGAGGAGGACTTGAACTGGCGGGAGCGCATGGATGAGCGAGTAGCTGCGGCCGCCGCGAAGGAGAAGGAAGCTGCCTATCAAGAAAGCGAGACCGATGAACTGCAATTCCAGGAGAGGGACGACGAGGAAATCTACTTCGCCCCCGAGAAGAACAACGTCATCTTCAGCAGTGCCATAGACGGCTGGGCGTTCACCGTACGGCAGTTCGCGAGCCTGTATGAAAAGAAGCTCGGCATCAAACGGAATATAATGGAGAAAGTTCTATGGGGTGATTATTACCTGGATCCCAAGACCAAGAAAGTTTTGGGCAGGAAGCATCTTAAGGGGCGAAACCTGAAACCCATGTTTGTACAACTTGTTCTTGAGCAGGTATGGGCAATCTACGCGGCAACTACGGGTGGCGACAATGGAAGAGGGTAAGTGGTGCTCCTATCTGAACGAATGCATCTATCGCACTAACAAATTACACAGGGATCCTGCACTTGTCGAGAAGATTACCAAGGGTCTGAACCTCACCATACCACCCCATATTGCCAGATCGCGAGATCCCAAGGTCTTACAAAGTACTATATTCGCATCATGGCTGCCGCTATCGACAGCGTTATTGGTTTCGGTCATCGAATCATTACCCTCTCCTCGCGTCGCCCAGAAAGAGCGACTCCCCGAGTTGCTGGATGATTCGCCAGGGGCATCACACATTGATGCCAATGTCAGGAATGCGATGATCAACTTCCAGACATCCAAGTCTGATCCTGTTGTTGCTTACGTCAGCAAGATGGTCTCGGTTCCCGAAAGTGAACTGCCCGCCAACAAGAGACGCGGACAGTTGAGTCCAGAAGAGGCCCGCGAGCTTGCGAGAAAGAAGCGCGCAGAATTGGCGCGAGCACAGCAGGCTGCGGATGCCAATGCCACGAACGACCTGACAGCAGCCATCGAGGATGTAAACCTCGATAAATTTGTCCCAGAGCATGATGAGAAGCCCGTCGACCCGGAGCATCTGATCGGATTTGCGCGAATGTACTCTGGTAATTTGTCGGTTGGAGACGAGTTATACGTCCTTCCACCCAAGTTCTCGCCTGCTCATGCACATGCCGCCCCTGAACCCAAAAAGGTCACTGTGACGGCCCTCTACATGATGATGGGCCGGAACCTCGAGTCGCTCAACTCTGTACCCGCCGGTGTAGTCTTCGGCATCGGTGGACTGGAAGGACATATTCTCAAGTCCGGAACGCTCTGCAGTCAACTTGATGGCGCAGTGAACCTTGCAGGTGTGAGCATGCTTGGTCAACCCATTGTGCGCGTGGCGCTGGAGCCTGTCAACCCCGCAGACCTAGACAAGATGATCACCGGCCTGAAGCTTTTGGTCCAGAGTGACCCTTGCGCCGAGTATGAGCAATTTGAGAGTGGTGAACACGTTTTGCTAACAGCGGGTGAATTGCATTTGGAGCGCTGCCTGACGGATCTGAAGGAAAGATTCGCCAGGTGCGATATCCAGGCGGGCGCACCCATTGTGCCTTACAGGGAGACAATCGTACGAGCCGAGGAGATGAAGCCCCCTGCGAACAAGGAGCTGGGCCGCGGAGCTGTCGTTGGTGTCACGAGCTCAAGGCAGGTGTCGATTACACTCCGGGTCCGACCTCTTCCCGACAATGTCACCGAGTTTCTTTTGAAGAACTCGGGTGCCATCAAGCGTCTGTACAACGAAAAGAAGGCTGCTGCGGAAGGAACGGCGGTTTCTGAGAGCGGAGATGTACAGGAAGATGTGGACATTGACGACGACGTCCGTGATGGGAAGGGACTGTCCCACGACGAGTTGAAGCAGCAGCTCCAGGCTGCGCTGGAGACCGGCAAGGGCAGGGAAGCCTGGAAGGGTGTCATCGACAAGATCGCCGCGTTCGGTCCCAAGCGAATCGGGCCCAACCTGCTCATCGACGCCACCAAGGACGGCGGCTGCTTGTCCAAGGTCTTCGGAACTAACAACACCAACAACAGCTTGGGAGCCGACGACTCCCTTAACGCTTCCCACCTCAGCGACAAGATCACGTACGGTTTCCAGCTTGCTACGAACCAAGGACCCTTGTGTAACGAACCGGTCCGAGGAATCGCGGTCATAATCGAGGACATCCAGATCGAGCCGCCGGAGGACGAGGCATCCGCCCGAGATAGGCTCGGCCGTCTCACCGGCGAGGTCATCAAGATGGTGCAGCAGTCCGTCCGCCAGGGTTTCCTGGACTGGTCGCCACGTCTCATGTTGGCCATGTACTCTTGCGAGATTCAAGCCAGCAGTAAGTCTTTCATCATCCCCTTTTTGCCCCTTTGCACATGTCCCCCATGCATCCTTTCAACCAAGGACCCTGAATTTCGCTTCCCAGACATTTAGGATATAAAATTGTACTAACCCACTTAACCCAACTACCAGCCGAAGTCCTAGGCCGCGTCTACGACGTCCTCACCCGCCGCCGCGGCCGCGTCAACGCCGAAGCCATGAAGGAAGGCACGCCATTCTTCACCATCTCGTCGGTCCTACCCGTGGCCGAGTCCTTCGGCTTCGCCGACGACATGCGCAAGCGCACGTCGGGTGCGGCCCAGCCCCAGCTTATCTTCACCGGCTTCGAGATCCTCGACGAGGACCCCTTCTGGGTCCCCTTCACCGTCGACGACCTCGAGGACCTCGGCGAGCTCGGCGACAAGGAGAACGTCGCAAAGCGCTACATGGACGGCGTCCGCCGGAAGAAGGGTTTGTTGGTCGAGGGGCGCGGCGAGAGGAGAGGGGCGGAGAAGCAGAAGACGCTGAAGCGATAAGGCATTTCGAGGAGACAACAAAACAGTCGGCGCACACATGATGGAATGGCGTAGCAGCATGGTACAGTGTGGAGATAGGTGGATGAATATGGGGGGATTGCTTGCGGGGCTAGGCTTACATGTTGGTCATCGGCGAAAAGGTAAAATTGGATTCTCTAGACGGCGGTGCATCACAAGACTTTTCCCCATGGGTTCAATACAATCTCGTGCCATTCTCATGAGCATCGACTTTCTTTTCCTCTTCGTGGTTGGGCAGTAAAACTAAAAGAAACGCCAGTTCATTTGTAGAATTCGTATAGCATACAAGTAAGCAAGCAACCTTTTTACACCGTACTCCGTCCGCCATGCTGTCGTTCGTGCTTCTTCTAATGCGCTCTAATTCCATCATGCCATGAAACAAACGCTGGTCTATCCACCTTTCGAGCAAAAGCCGCGCAGAGCTATTATGTATGTACAATGCCATATTTCCTTACTGTTTGTGTCGCCCCTTCCTTTCAAGATCATCGATGTCGATATTTGATCGTTCGTCCTGTTTCTAATACCCTTCCATGTCAGTATCGCCATCGCAATCCTCATCTTCATCAAGATCCTTCGAACTGCTCCGGCTGTCCCCGCTGCTCTCCTGCTGCTGCTCTTCTCTTTCTTCTACAGTAGGAGAAGCCAGGCTAGCCCAGTCTTTCCCACCAGTACGCATGACCAGGACCGGATTAACATCCGCCGCAAAGTACTTGTCGCGCCTTGTGCTGGTCCGGGAACCGCCCTCGAGTGCCGACATCGCCGCGCGAGTAGTACGCATACGCTTCTTGGGCTTGCCTCCTTCGCTGACCAGGTTGCTGCGCTGGAGTCGTTCCTTTTGCAAACGTTGGTCGTACGCGACGATACTGCGCACGTATGGGGCCACGTCTAGAGTGAGAAGGCGCATGGTGCGGTCAAAGACGGAAGGATCTAGGTACATGCCCGCATGATGGGAGGGCACCTCGGCGATAGGGTCGAAGGCGAGAGCATAATCATACCGTGTCGTCGATGGGGTCGAGTAGGGAGGGCTGGAGAAGCTTTCGCGCAACTTCTCTACGGCGGTATCCTCGGTAAAGGAGCGGGTGTCGGCCATACATGGAGACTTGTCAGATGCGAATTTTTCCTTGCCTAGGCTTCGTAGGGCCAGAGCGATGTGCATTGAAGTTAGATCGTAACGAGTTGACGTTTCTACTTCAAGGAGCCGACGGCCAATGATAAAATCCTCGCGAGTCTTCAGAGGCAGGTCTGGCACCGAGTGATCCATTGTAACTCTATTGCCACCAGAGTATGTGCCTGTCGAACATAGGTCCGCAGCACTGAGCATATCAGCGAAATCATCAACAGCTTCCAATTCGGCTAGTCTCTTCGCTCGGGACTCCACCTGGCTATTTGTTTCGCTCTTGGACGGCAACATCAGGTCGCCATAATCAAGACACCAGCCGTCCCATAGCTGTTGCTGGGCTTCTTCCTCGATAGTGCGGAAAGCGCAGGACTCAAGGAGCGGGTCTCGACTGAGCCAGCCCATGCCAGGCTCATACGTATTTGTACTGACCACACGCACTTTGCCCTCGCTCTCAGGCCTTATGTCTTCCACACCTTTGTGGAGGAACCAGCCAAACCCGCCCCTAAGATCACCGATACCGATTTGGCACCAATAGTTGAGCTCTGTTATGGACGCGCGCAAGTCGTGATGGCGAGAATCAAACAGCGTCTCAACCGCACGCCTCCTCAAGGCGTGTCCTTCGTTGGCAGCTATCAGAAGCAACAAGTCAATTGCCAGGTCTCTGGGAGGGTTGCTGAATCTGAATATGCCGTGCAGATTGAGATTTTGCAGCGGCACAAGACTTTCATCGTTGCAGGTCATGACGAAAGGTCGCTTTGACTGTATCATGAGGCTGATCACCGTCGCCCAGAATTGTTTATCTTCCTCGTACAAGATATCAACTTCCTCGAGCAGAATTAAAGACTGCTTTTGGCCCTTGCCGGTCAGGGGTTTCGCCAACTTTTCTTTAAGTGGCGCCAATACTTGGTCGGCCTTCGCGGGTTTTGTTGACGGTTTCGCTGGGTGTGCGGAGGGCTTTGGCTTAAAAAAGTTAATCATCGTACCTTGCTTGCCCGTCTTGAGATCTCTCGCCACTTCATCGTCGCTAGCAACTTGTATGTCGAGAGGTTCCGCCTCTCCTTGCTTGTGCTGGACGAGGTGGTTTTGGGTCATATTGCCGATTTTCTCAAGTATGTCTTTGCCACTTCTCCGCGAGCCAGGATTGATCTCGAATATCTCAAAATCGAGTTCCTTCGCTATGGCAAAAACTGCAGCAGTCTTGCCACACCCGTGCGGACCACTTAGGACGACAGCATTGGTAAGTCTAGCAGGGTCCTTGGAGCACCTTCCAGCTTTTACCACTGTCTTCTTCGCACCGCCATGACTTCCTTGTGGTGCCCAGGCAGCTTCATCCTCAGAGATCTCGACCAACTCGTTCTCTTCCACATCATCATCAACAATAAAGTCATCTGACTTCTTCCCCTTCTTTCTCTTTTTGGCAGGAGCAGCTTGTTTCGCCTTGCCTTTGCTTATATCTGAAGCACCTGTGTTGACTGATTGAATTTTGAGTGTCTGCAACCAGTCTCGGAGCATCTCCGCATCATGGCTGCTTTGAAGAATATGAGCCGCCGCTTGGGGTGCATATTTTTGAGCCCAGGCAACTATCTCGCATTTGGACTGGTCAAAGGCGGATAGAGACGTGGCGAGCGAATTGTATGCCTCAGATATGGCTGGGTGAGTCTTCTTTCCAGAACCAGCTTGCCAAGTGCGGAGTTCAGGGCGGATCCGGGACTGCAGCCTCGACCCAATCTCAAGGTGCCTCTCCGGAATCCGCAAGGCCCGATCAGGAGGTTGAAAATCATCAGTCTTAAGGGCTTGGAGTGTCTCAGTCAGAGTATCGAGACCGAGGTTCAAGGTCACATTTGATAACACGGACTCGCTCGGTTCTAGACGAACCATGGCCCCTTTCGCTTTCCTGTGCGGTATTGCGAGATGGGCCCCAGAATTGCTCGAGCTAGACGAGCCACATGCGTCGCGCCCGTCCCCGTGAATGTGAGCCATTCCTTTCGAAGGCCAGGCTGGGTGTTGGGCTCCTGGTATCTTGAGCCCGCCTGGCCTGGAGCCGAATTGAGGGACGTTTGATCTTGAGAAGGGGGCTGTCTTGGCCTGCTTGGGCGAGTAAGGAGTTGAAGTGTAAATGGAATTCCGCTTTTCCGTAGACTTGGTGTTTAGATCTTTCTGCTTATCCGCTGGGGTTGATTTGTTCGAGTTGGATTGCTTCGACTTTGCAACAAAAAATGGATGAGTCGGTGCTCCAGTCTTGATCGTGGGTATTGGTGCTGCTGGTTTCTTCGGGGTTTGTGGTTTCTCGACGTTCACTTGTTTCTTGATGTTCGACACTGTCGCAGGATTGCTATGGGCTGATACAAAGCGAACGCCGCTGTATATTGCCTCGATCGTATCGCAAATCCGGGTGCGGGATGGTTCGTCGGCGCCATATCGTATAGTGACAATGCGGGAAGGGGGCTGCTTGGGCTTTCTACCACGCTTGTTTTTGACCGCAGGTTTAACTTCGTTATCTCCTTTGCTTCCATTATCATCTTGAAGTTTAGGCGGTGACCCAATTGTTCCCGTCTTTGGGTTGAGTTGTAACAACTTGTGCATCTTCACAGCTGGTCGTATCTCCTGGTTCCCATTTTGAAGGCTGCTTGCTAAATTCGTTTGGCTTCTCGATGCAGGCGTTTCAGAGAGGGACTGCGAAGACGTGTCGGTGACCGTGTCCCCATTGTTGGATCGGCCATCCAAGCTCCCAGTATCTGATGTAGCCTGCTCGTTCTTGGATCCGAAATGATCAAGGATACTGGAGGCTGCAGCATCCTTACAGCGGCGCTTGGCTCGCGGTGCTGTCTTCTTGGGGGGTTGATCATTGCCCTCGGCAGGCGCGTCCTCGCCGGTTTTGCGTCGCTTCTTTCTCAGTTGACCGTCGTTGGGTTTCGGCTCGGGAGTTGCAGCAAGTTCGTCAATGTCGGCATCTCCTTGTATCATGGTTGTTTGTTCGGAGTTGGGACTGCATGTTGGGTCGGGTGTTACTGGGCGCACCGCACCAGTAGATGCGTCTTTTGGGGCGATCGCCGGAGCTGAGAAGAAGGGGTGCACCTTCGTGGCTGGCAATCCATTATCTATCACCACATCCCCTCCATTCCCAGCCATTGTGTGCACACCGCGATAAAAAGTTAGATTTGGGCAATTTGATCAAGGAGTCGTAGCCATCGGGATGTTGGAGGATAATGTGGTGTCGGAGGTGTTAGACAGCTTGAGAATATGGAGTATAAAGATCACGAGAATGGATCAAATAACAAGTATAGATCTCTCTAAGGTCAAGTTGAGATGCAGGATGTGATCTGGCCTGGTGCGGGCAAACGATCAAGCTATCGACTGTATGGATGCTAATTAATTACTGTCGCGTCTGCTACTACAGGCAATCGCGTCCGTCATGGTCGCGAAGCTAGTTGGGACGCGCCTGCCAGGGTCAGTCTTAATTGAAAAGCACTGGCCTATTGAATTGACATGACCTACCAGCAACCAGCTCGCGGGTGTCGAATTAAAATCCAATTATACTAGGACTACATTGTTCTTCCATGACCTTGAAATAAACCTAATTAAGTCTTAAAGGAAATTATAGAAATATCAAATAATATTATATTTTTAAGCACGTTTAAGAGAATACCGGCCGCGCTCTAGAATGAGTTAAAAGGCGGCTGAGCCTTTAGGTACTCCGCGTGTGCATTTTATTTCGACACGCCCGAGCCAGCTAGGAGTGGTCCCCAGCGGTCCAGCGGGGCTTATCTGGGACAGACCCCACTGATACGGCAGCATGTAAGTCGGTCTTTGCGCGGTCCGACAACTTTTTTCTTCAAAGCTTGACTCCACTAAAAAGTTCATGATTCTGTTTGGTCAACAGGCGAAGAAGATTAGAAAGCCCATCCCATTGCGCATGCTGTGAAGCACCCTTCGCCCAACTCACAATCGCATCGGACCCAGCCACGGCCAAAATGACTTCCAACTTCCAGATCCAGAAGCCGTATGTGCTGACTACTTTGCCCCGACCTTTGGACCCTAAAACTGGCCAATATGTTGTCGGCGAGGTTTTCGGAACCACTGAAGGGTCGAGGAAGAGGAAGCGACCGGAAGTAACTGTGGGCATTGACGGCGAAGCAGTTAACATCTACGATGTAAGGATCCCTCCAAAATACCTCACCCTCAGCCACGTACTAATGTGTCTCAGGTATCGTCTACCCGCCTAGTCACTTCCTATCCCATCCCTCCGCAGTCCTTCTTCAGCTGCCCGCCCTGTTCGATCCGCCGTAGGAAGCCAGAGTCGAAGGAGGTAATCAGGTATACTTATATAGCGACTCGAGACCCAACCTACAAAGTGACGCTCTACAAAGACGTGATCGAGGCTTCCGGGAAAACCATCTCTTCCACAAAAACCCAGTCGCTGCAAAGTAACGAACCTGTCGTCTACTTGACTACCCGATCCAGCCAAGAATCCAAGAATGACGAGATCCTTGACGCGCCAAGTGACGAGCTGATAGTCGTTCGGCGCAACGGCGAAGTTTTGGGGCTTGATAGCGAGACCCTCCAGCAAAAGTGGAAGACACCCGCTACCATCTTGCAACAAGACTTTGCTTTCCAGACTAAGCAAGACTTTCGACTGGACTACTGCGTTTCGGCTCAGATTTCCGAAGTCGTAGAAGGCTTGTTCAAGGGCAACTGGGATGCCGTCAGCTCGCTCTCCAATGCCGCGCGCGATGGTTCCAACTTCGAGCTTCTCCTGTTCGTTTCCAGCATTGTGGCCGATGGCCAGCGAGTCCGTCATCTTCACATACTTGGCCCTCTTCCGCGCTCGCAAGGGGGTCTTGTGCAGCTGAATGCAGTTCCCCTACCCGCTTCTCCCACTTCCGAAGACAAGGCTCCCACCTATCGCCTCGACATCCGATCCGGAACTCTCACCGTTCTATCAAACGGCGTGCTGACAGTCTATGACTTGACGACCAGTATCCCAAAGCTTAGCCACCGCATGGAGATCGAGGAAGCAAAGTCCATTTTGCGTCTGTCTAAAACGTCAGTTTTAACGTCGAGCCCGACACTCCTCAACATCTACAACCCGCAGTTCCAGTCTCTGCAGAGCTCAATCGAGTCCGAGTTGGACGGGCAATCCCAGAACGTGGGCAGTGGATTGAAGCAAGGATGCTCCCTGGTTGCTTATTTCTCACGGTTAGAGCTTGCTATCGGTATATCCGATACCAACCTTGTTGCCATCCAACTCGAAGCCCCCAAGACTCGGTCTAAGAAGCGTCGCGCCGAAGGCCTCCTAATCGATTCGATCGGACGTGGTGTGCAACAGTTCAAGAAGACCAACCGGGACTCGGCCTCCAAGGTGGACACATCAACCTTCAATGGATTCCTTCCTGGATCTCTACGAGATGACTATTGGGACAGCTGGACACAAGACCTAACGCGCGCCGACAAATGGGTCGAGGATGATAATATTGAAGCTCTCGAGGCCTTCCTCGCTGAGAAGTTTGGGTTGAAACTGAAAGACACCAAGGCTACCAACAGTGCCGATGTTTCTTCCAAAAAGGGTGAGCAGCAGTCGCTGCCCGAGTGGGAGTGGCCGAGTTCAAGATCCGATTACCCCCAAGCAGACAGGCGCTGGATTTTGTACGCAATCAGCAGGACGTTTCAGTGGACCGGTGAAAAAGTCGACGATACCAGCGCACCTGTGCTTGTATGCACTCTGCCGTACACCAACATCATCAACTACCTTTTGGATGCAGGTCACTTGACAATCACCAATGTTAAGGCAGCCTTGCGGTCCCTCACAAACAACCTCCGAGACATTGACACGAGTCTGGCTGAACAGCTCGTGCTACGCTTGGCGGAGCTTGACCCCACACTGGAGCTCTTGACAATCTATATTTCTGGAACTGCATTGGGTGCCGTTGAACTCGTGCTAGCGGTTCGTACGATCATGAGGAGTCTGGGGTGTGTGCAGGATCCTAAGCAACCGCCACCATTGCTTCTTGCTAACGGAGCTACTGAGGAGGCCGAAAGTGGTGAAAACGACAGTAATGACGTGGAGATGGAGTTGGACAACCTTGAACAAGACATTCTCAAGTTTGAGTCAGCAATCAATGGCAACACAGGTGTGCAAAGCGACGGCCTGAGCACCGCTTTTGAGAAACTCGGAAACTGCTCTTCGCCTTCCATGGTCAAGGCGCTGAGGTCCATCTTCAAGCCGGAGGAGATACTGTCTCTCATCCACATTCTACGAGTAGAGCTGGTCCGGGGGCGTGGCCGTCTCGCTACTTGGACAACACGCAGTTCGAGGAGGACCCGAATATGGAGGCTCCCCGGACGGCGTCATCAAGTTGATCGCTGACCTGCTGCACCGCTGCGTGGACGCCATCGGCCCCGGCGGCTGGCTCCTGAACGACGCCATCCTGGCTAGCGATGGGTCGAGCGACCTGATCACGGCGCTGCGGCTCGAAGTCGGCGCTGCCCTGGGAGGCCTCTCTCGAGGCCTCGTCAATTAGGAGTTACCTGGGGCAGATGCTGAAGTACAGCGAGGCGGCCCAGAAGGCCGAGGAGCATGCCAAGAAGGTCGACGTGTTGCGGCCCATTGCACTCAACGTGCGCGAGTCGGGCGACCAGGCCCTACCCCTTGGCCTCAAAACCAAGTCGCAGCAGATTGAGTGGCGGAAGGTGGTCGCCGGCGGTGAGATTGTCAGGAGATCCGCCCGAGAGACTGGCCACCTGCGTAGTCAGCAGGTCGGTTCCTACTCTCTGGAGAGGATTGCTATCTAGCGGCCATACGGGCGAGCGAGCAGAGCCGCATCGGGCAGACATACTTGTTTTTGAGGCTCTACTTTTTTACTACATTCAAGATATGTCAGTTCCCAAGGGGGCCCAATGGGGTGGTTTGTAAAAGTGATGAGGCGAGGGGGAAACGAAGGGCTCTGATTAGCTAGCCGCTGTTCTGACATACAGGATGGGAGGATGTTGGATGGGTAGGCAGATATGTTGTTGCGACTTGAAGGAAGGCAGTCAGATAATGAAATGACCAATGAAGGTGTAGAATTCACTTATGTTTATTGAGCCGCAAGCCGCAAGTCTCTTTTGACTCAACTTGATTCAGCCACCACTTGAAGTCAGGATTCGGCAAATGGGATTTTTTCAGCTCGGGCACCGAATCTGACATGGGGAAGCATGCATCTTATCTATGCGAGTCTACGTAACGTCGGTATATTGTTGCCTACTTGGTCTCGTTGCAGGTAAACAGTAGAGAAACGACACTGTTCATTCGCCAGCCTTTCTTGACCATGCAATGTATCCCCATACTCCCGGATATCAAGGGTCACGATGTCCGAATGAAAGCCTCCCTTTTTGCCAGGTAGGCACCTACGCCGAGCTTAGCTCGGGGCGTAAAGTACTCGACAAGTCTCCTCGATGTAGCTGGCGCTCTCTGCATCTGCGACAAGGAAGCCCTTTCCGCCATCTCCTCGCGGAAGCGCTGCCTCTGGTATACTAATTGCTGTCTGTATATGATCATCCAGCCGGCTTATTCAACCTGGCATCATCATGCCCGGCAAGCTAAACGTTGTGCCGATGGCACTGGATAGTTCCTGGTCCGTATAACACGGCATAATTTAGTGAGAAGCAGCGGCTTCGCCATTGGGTCTTCCTCTCGCTGTTGTGTATATATCATCGAGTTTGCCGTAGTTCGTTTGCTATTCCGATTGGTATATGCAAGATGAACGAATAGTTTTAACCGGTTAAGTTAATGACATGCCTGTGACTCAATCATTGCTTGGTACTGGTACAAATGAGGTGCGCTATCCATTGCAGCATCTTAGCATATAGGCGTCCGCCGGCTTGCAAAATTGCCATGTGGTATTGGGCATTCATTCACCTCAAAGAAGACGGGGATGTCAAGGTAGAGTCCATATCAGCCTCGACCTAAGCCGTGGTGAGGCTGCTAGTTCGCAAAACCGACGACAGAACGACGCCGGCTGGGTTCAGGGATCTTGCCGTGCAGTTGCAGTGTGACCCAACTCTCGTCATGATTGCTGCGTGCGAGATTTTCTCCTCTGTCCCAACGAGAAGACCAGCAGGGTCTTGCAGATCGCTTTCCGGCAGGGGTGAAGTATGCAGTTTCTCGGTGTTCTGCTCGGTGTTGCTTTCCATGGAAGTTCCCCGTCACAGCCACACCGAAGAACGAACCCTTCCTCCACTTTTTCTTCTGGAAGCATTCCATTTGGTATAGCGCCCCACCCGTATCCGCCGCGCCGCCGGTAACTTTTTAGGACCGAGTCACGAGGGCGAACCCCCTCTGCTTCGCCTCCTTTTGCTTAGTCCCCCGCGGTAGCCGGAGAGATTCAAATGCCTAGCTTTCTTCGTCATGATAGGCGCATTCTGTGGCATTTTCTCCCGTAGGTGGGCTCGGTAAGCAGTTTGAGAATTGGTGGGCGCTGTCAGCTGCTGGTCTGGTAGCGAGCATGGGATTTAAGAGAGAGCCGAGCCGAGAGCCTCAATGGAATGGAGTGAGTCTTCTACCCCACAATCGAGGGCTTAGCCATGCAGGCGCGGTGCCGAATTGTAGAAAAGCTGAATGTGGGGTGGAAGAAGGATGACGGTTACACACGGCGACGCATGTCAGCAATCCCGAAGCAAGAGCCTTGTTACCTGTGATAGCACTGGTGATGGCTGAAATAAAAGTCCTACATAGGTGTACTCCATCCCTTTTCCCGGATTGACCTATGGCCCAAGGTGAAGGACCAGGGATGCATGTGATCGATTTCTGACGCAAGCATTGGCGCCTGAAGGGTTAGGTTTGGCCCTGTACGATGTGGGATGACTCTTCCCAGCCGGAAACTGGTGACTCTCCAGTGCAACGGCACACAGTATCGACGCACCTCCGATGAATATAACTTTGATATGGTGACATCGTGGATTCCCTAGCCAGGCTTGTATGTTGGCACCAATCGACTTGCAGATGTATATCTCTCAGATGGCGATCAGGCAGACAGGCATGATCACAAAGCATCTGATGCGGTTCTAAGTAATTCTTGTAGAGTTCTGGTTTGTACGCCCACAGTTCCAGATTGATGGATGATTTGCACAAATACACACGTTTTCTTTAACCACGACCAAACACCGACACCCCAGTCGCAGATCCTCGTGCGTGTTCCGTTCCTGTAGATCTACCATAGCCAATCGATGTCTCAAATGTAGACATGTTGCGAGCGAGCTTAGGTGAGAGCTCTCTCTGATTGGCTTACTGCACTAAAATACGCCAACAATATGATGCGGGCGAAGCACTGCCGAGTCCGGTATCCGCGACGGGAAGGTCAAATATGATGTTACCTATGTGAAATGCCAGCTAGTGTGGGTGGCTTCCGAGGGGATCACCTTTGCTGCTGCCTGAATCGATAGCGGAGGCCCGCGATAGAGGAGGCCAGCCACAATACCCACCCAAGCCGCAATTACGGTTGAGTAAGGTTTTGAGGTCCAATGCAATGCTGTGATGTTAATCTGATTGCAAGACTGATATTACACATGCATACATCTATATCATAGGCGAACTAATACCATCGACATGACTCAAGGCCCCCGGTTGACAGCAGTGCCATTAATACGTGTCTGCATCGTCGTCGTAAAGAGAGGGGCAAACTGGATAGGCAAACAAACCTTGTATCACGATGCAATATGCAGCATTCCACATCGTGTATCAAATCAATAGCTGAAAAATTGCTAAGCGGGTAAGTCACCTACCTACAGTAGGAGGTATCTAGTGACGCATGCACATCGCCCAATGGTCAAACACAGGTTGGTAAACACTCCAAATGCAGTCTGATTGGTGGTGGGCCCAATGCCTAGAACATTAGTAACAACCAATTCGAGACTTGCTGCATCATGTACGCTTCTGCAGCCTCGCTTGGGAGCTTGTAAACTGCACACCTAGCTAGAGACGCCGTCAGCCATGTACATATATCCGATAGATAGAATACTACTACGAGTTGTCACGCCGAGGTCGACGTTACACAGAGTATCCCACGTCCGTCCTACCTGATAGAAGAAATAAACAGGTTGTTGGGCAGGTGAGCTCCATACCGTATTGGCGTTTTGACAGGGCGATACTTGGCCCTTTGCTGAAGATTTACGAGGGGATCCACCCGGAAACGGTTGGAATATGTCGGGCATAGCCGCCGCCTGCAAGAGCGTTCGGGAGGAGCAAAAGAGGAGGCAGAAGACAAAGGAACACCCCGAGTTTCTGCCCGAGTCCCCACTGGCCTCGTCGTTTTCTGTTGATTGCTGTCGCTTTCGTCTGCATACGGCTCCATTCCTGGGACAGCTGGATGCAGACGACACTTGATTTTTGCTCGCGAATATCAAGTGAGTGGCGGGCGCAGCGTTGTGTTGCAGCGACAATCTCTAACAACACAACGTCGCAATGCAATATGTGGTGGTTGGTAGTAATAACAGTAAGAGCATATGCGCCATCTTGCCAATCTTACTTAGCTGACCATCAACCATGTGGGAGAGTATTGGAGTGGTGGTCGCGAGAGTGTGGGAGCGGAGAACCAATGCCGCGGGTCCGGCCACTGATGGCAGGATACGTATATGCACGTACAGTAGCTTCATGAGTGTTTGCAGATGGCGTGCCTCGGCGCTGTACCTTAACCTAAATCGGTGTTTGTCGCCCGCGTCGTTGGATGGTCCAGTTGGTTGGCGGAGTGTTTCAACTTCCAAATGCGAAGCACAAGCACACACATTGACGCACACACTTCGAATCCTCCTTTCCCCCATCCAAGCGCGCAATCCTACCAACACATCCCTCGCTTTTCTTCGCGCCCGTTGAAGACCCTGGTCCCGGTAATTGCAATCTTTTCGGGGTATGAGATTTCTTGGATTTCACGGGGATGGCCCCGCTTAAAAATTCTTGAGGATGGGATGATTAACCACGTCATTGGCTAGCCTTGTCTCAAGGGTCCGAGTTATGATGACATACGTTCCCCAATGATGGTAGCCCGTAATTGGGGAAAGACGTCACACAGCCTCCCTGCCACCATTTTTGTCGCCTGTCTCGTACCAGCTACCACCACACCATTGACCAGACAAGGAGATTTCAACGCCCCCAGCCCACAGACTCTTGTCGAGTTACCTTCAGACCAATTTAAGTCCCAGATAAGTTATAACGCCGTTGGAGGCTACTAACTTTGTCGCAGGAATCGAAACGGGTTGGAGTCATGAAAGCAGGTAATGGTCGTGTCGATCTCAGGACAGAGTAGATATTCCGCCGCTGGTGTGGTGTGTATTCATTACGTTCTGGCGTGTCCATTTTCGACTCGATGCTCGCTGCATGCGTCAGTCAAGCGAGTTGACATCAGATCGAACATGTGTAGGGCACGTCGGTGCAAGGGGCAATGACGGGAAGGGGAAGGACTCGTCGACGAATTGTCAGCCCATGGCACGCCGCAATGGTATCGATATGTGTCGATGACAATTAGCATCCCGCCAATGCTAGCTAGTAACATGTTACGGCGGCATTGGAAAACGGCTTCGACTACCTAACGCATCTGATACAACACACTACTTTTTCCAAGCCTCAAAGCGTATCCTCTTCTTAATGCAAAGCGACTATCAAGTCTATCCGCCGTCCACTTTTGTCAACCTCTGAGACTGCTTAAGGGCCTTTTTTTCTATTCCCGTCCCACACAGACCCTGATAGAATCCTGCTGGGTATTCCTTCAGGGCCCCATTTTCAACAACTGGACTGACGCGGGTTGCTTCCCGTTTAACTTCTGTACATTTTCCGAAAGCACAACCACAGCTGGGCATCTCGTGGTTTCAACAGCAGCTGAGGCACGCAAGGCACATACCACAAGTTCACGCACCTTTGGTGTGCTACGTCAAGGGTTCTTGCTCGGTACATGTACTAGTACCTGGACCTGGACTTGGGGTTTGGCCAAGCCTGCAATGAAGGGGGCTAGGTAGGGACGCCTACAACTTACAAGGGTCACCAGCCCAGCAGCTGACCCCGGTCGTATGGGACGGACACCCACCCCACTATATCATGCAGCGAGCACGCTTACACGGACTGTCGCTCTCTCCCGTTATGTTCATCCTTTTACCCTACATTACTACTGCATGACCTAAACAAACACATTTACACCCCAGGCGATCGACTTATTAATATTACTTTACTCTCCTCGCGCCACCTTTGTCTTTGCTCCTCCATTTATAGTTATGCATTGACCTGGCATATTTTGATTCACACATCTGTATTCTCTCTGCTACGGCTCTTGTGAGACAACATCAACAGTAACACGAAACCTGCTTTCAGTACTGATCGACTTATACGACAATCTGGGACTTGGTTCCCAACCCATCACGGCGTGATGACGACTAACGGGTACGGAACAGCCGCTCAGGCTTCGTCGGCGGCGGACATTGACAAGGTCGACGCCTTTGCGCGCCAGCTTTTTCGACGGACGCGCAATGCCGGCATAGACTTCTCCGATGTTTCAATGATAGTGTACGGACTGCACACGGTTTTGAAGCACCTGAAAGCCGAAGCTGAGGATCCTGATTCGCTACTCAACTCGGGCAACAAATCTCGCTACATCCGGCAGCTCACGCCCATATTGGAGGACTCCGAATTCACCCTCCAGCAACTCGACACCATCTTGGAGAGATGCAGCAGCAACGGGAGTGGGAGTGAGGGAGATGGCCGAGATGCGCCTTCTCTCAACGGCTTCGAACGCGACAAGATCGCCCTGATTCGCACCAAGCTGGCTAATCAGAGACTCAATATCGACATGTTCCTCGACACGGTTCAACTGCACAACCCGGCCAGATCGCATCCCGTAGTAGACACCAGCAGTGCCAACCTGGACTCAATCAAAGACAAGGTCGATGTCATCGCTGCGAGGATCTTCCAGCGCGAGAGCTCTAACGCCAGTGCTGGCGTGGTCGACGATGACCTTTGGCGACAGTTTAGAGATGAACTTGCGAAGGAAGGTTTCTCGAAAGATGTCCTGCGAAAGAACCAGGTGCGTCCCCCACACCACGACGATCATCTGCGATTTGCTTACTAACTATTCCTAGGATGTTCTTCGCGCTTACATTAGACAACTCGATGAGCAACGATCAATCTCTGGTGGTGTCACACCAACTGTTCGTGGCTTTCTCGAGAGCTATGAGTCGCAGAACCCTACTCTCGCAGTCGCGCCATACCCACCCTACCCAGTGGCTGCTGATGAGTTGAGCCCGAAGGAGATGTATCCGTCCATCCACAATGAGAAGTATTTCCCTTCCATCAAAGAGGAGCGGCGCCAGTCAGATAAACAAGCACCCTACCCGTCCAGTCTCACGCAACAGTCCACCAACTTGTCCTACGACCGTCGTTACTCGGATGACGATGAGGTGGACGACAATCGCTCCGATGACTCAACGGCCCTGGTTATTTCCACACGCGATCTCATGGCCATTGATAAACATCAAGCTGACCTCGCTATCGCTATGGACAATATGCACCTTCTACCACCTGCCAACTATACTACCGGCCCCAGCCCTGGCACTTCCCCGCAGGGCCATTACCTTCCGGCTCCACCCAACGCCGGCCTCCTTCCCGCGGCTGACCAAGTCCCACCTCCACCTTACGGGAGCTCGCCTCCTCCCGTGCTCCACCCTAACTCCATGTCGGCCCCAGCGATCCCGGGCGCCGGATCGTCTCTCCCTGGACAGTCGCAACGCTGCTCACGCTTGGCACCCGACCCACAAGGACATGACATACCGTTAGACGCTCAATGGACACGTATCAAAAGGTCCCTTATCTCTCCCGAAGTCCTGGTCCAAGCGGGTGTGCGTTTCGAGGCACGCCCGGACTTTGTCGCTATTCTTGGCGTGTATTCCAAGGAGGACATCAGCGAGTTTGCTCGCCGCAGCGCAGAGGTCCGCAGAAGGCGTATGGGACAGCGAAAGCCAGGGGGCGTAGCGAGACACAACGGTATCACCCAGACAAGTACAAGAACTGGGACGTCGAAGCTCAAAAGAGGAACGTCAACGGCCTCAGCAATAGACCTCGCGCCGATTCTCAGTTCTCTTCCAGCTCCGACCTGTATGATTCATCTAGCGATAGCGCCGACGAGGAGCTTCCGCCTTACCGATCGCGCAACAGTCGAGACTCTTACTTGGAAGACTCCAAGAACCACGAGGATGTCGATGAAAAGGGTACGAAAGTGTACTCCTTCATCGTCCCGCCTCCAGACAAGGACAGGGGAAACGGGGCTAGTCCTGCCGCTACGGTAAAGCCAAAGCCAATCTTGAAGAATAAGAACGCCGACCCGCACGTACGCTTCGACCCCGAGCCCAAGGTCCTGAACGACGGGTCGACTCCCCGGTCCGTACCGCAATCCCGCAGCAGTCACCGAGACAGGGAGGAGCGAGAGCGACGATACCGCGACGATCGCTACGCGGCACGCTCGTATGACGACCGGGACCACCATCGCGACTCGACACGAGAGCGAGGGGGAGACCGGGGCGGCGACAACCGAGGAGAGCGAGAGCGTGGAGGAGCAGACCGGCACCGCGGCAGCGAGGATCCCGACTACCGCAGGGGCCACCACTCCCGGCACCACCACGGCGGCAGCTCCGACACCACTTCCTCGCGCCCGCGCGGCGATCGCTACAGCGCCCGTCGGCGGGGCGACCGGTACCGCGACGATGGCGATCGGAGCGAGGACCGTATCGCGCGGAAGAAGGCCCGGGGCGAGACGCTTCGCGCTGTGGGCATTGGTGGGGCCGCCGCCAGTCTGCTGAGTGTGCTTACCGAGGCGGCGGCCGGCTTGTAAGATGTTTTTGACTTTTCGAAAGGCTGGGCCTGGAATGTCATCAATTACAATAGAGAAAAACACAAACCTCAAAAAAGAGAAAGGGAGTTGCAGCAGGAAAACGAAAGAGGGGGTATTACGATGTGTTACGATTTTACGTTCTATGACCGGTTTTTTGTCAGGGTTCGACTACGCTTCGAAGTTGGAAAGGGAGTTATACTATACATATACTACACTGTCGGTGTGTAGTATCCCATAGTATGTTGTTTTCATATGTATGATACAATGCTGGGGGATGATTTAGGAAGGGAAAGGTTGATATGATACCCGGAGGAGAGGAAAGTTGGCTCATCTTGGAAATTTTGTCAGTTCACTCTACGTTTGAGAAGAAATGATGCATGCATACCTACTACCTTCGTAAGCATGTCGTTGCTTTCTACATCAAATCCTCTTCAAGATGATCGTGTATGGCCCTGAGCGGACATTTTTTGTGTTGAGATTGCACAGTGCATGCAACTCTGTCCTGCTTTGCTGCCACCTTGCTGCCGAATGCTGCCTCCATATTAAGTGACCGAGTGACTTTGACTGGCTGACTACCCCTTGGAGAAAACAGGGCAAGTCGAAAAAATAATTGCACAGTACACCTGAGTGAGACGATCGGCTAGGTACAACATTTATTAATTGCAAGATATTATGTTATCTATCAATATGCTAACCGCCCCAAGAGCTTTGAGTCCAATGCATTTGTCATTTCGTGTCGTAATCCTATATATATGATTGCAAAAGTAAACAGACAGGCACCAGTACTCCATACATACAATAGGCATATAAAAATCTTCAAAACGAGTAAGCCGTGGTTGGCCCGGAGGCCGACATGCACCCACCCGCACCACACCATACAGCATCCCATGCAACCCATTCCATGATCGTCAAAAATACCACATTCGTCTCGTTCCCGTCTCTCCCTTTCTCTCGCTCGCCATCCTCATAATCAACGACGTCGACTCCTCCTCGTCGCCCCACTCGCCACCAGATCCTCAGTCGCCCGCAACGTCTCCATAGTGATCGGCTCCTCCCTCCTCTGAAGCAGCACCTTCCCCTCCTCGATGGGCGCGCCGCCACCCCCCTTCGTCATGCGGGCCAGGACTTTCTTGCGATGCTCCTCAGCATCGGGGTCGTCGTAGTTGATCTGCGTCGAGGGCGGCCTGGTCGAGACGCCGTCCTCGTCCAGAATGGTGTTGTCCTGGCTGGCCGAGCCGCCCTCGAGACTGTTGAGGGAGTCGATGCGCGTAGGGAGTCTACTAGTCGTGGACCCGCCGCCGGCGACGGCAGCCGTACCGTTATTATTGTTGTCGCCGCTCGCCGACGAGGCGGCGGACGCGTTGCTGATGACGCGCCCAAAGACTTCGCGCTTGCGCCGGGGAGCACGAGCCGACCCGTCGCCCGCGCCGTTCGGGATCAAGTTGACGAGACGATTTGCCATGGCCTCGCGCTCTGCCTGCTTCACGGCCTCTTTTGCTGCTGCTTCTCTAGCTGTCGCCGCCTCTTTCTCCGCCTCTGCCTTCCGTTGGCGTGATCGTGCAAGGTCATTGGCAGAGGGAGGTAGCCGTATAGATGCCGCATCGTCCGACTCATCACCATCGCCTCCTTCCGAGTCTGCTACGGTCGCGCCTGATCGAAAGCGCTGTAGAGGTTTTCGATGCGACCCACTATCGGGTTTGGATGGCGAATTTGACGCTTGTTTGCCATTGCTGTTAAGTGATGCTCCAGATGCCTCGGAAAGAGGATGAGGTTCTGCGCCCGTATCCGTAAAGTCTTGCGGTTGGGTTGGTGCAGTTTCGTAGTGTGAAGTCTCTTCAGGCAGTGCGTTTTTCGTCGAAGTCTTGCCGTCATCCCTAAAAGCGCTCCCGTCAAGCACGCCACCCTGAGAGCGGCGGCCCGATGTGGGCTTTTTGTAGACAGGCTCGGACCGCGTCCTCGCCAGTTTTTGATTCTGCCTCTGCAGGTCCGGATCGACGTCGATCGAGTGCCGCTGCTTCAGCTCTGGGAACATGTACTGCTCCCACCAGGGCACCAGGCAGCCAGTCGAGATGCACTGCCAAAGCCACTCGGCATTCACCACGGGGATCTTGGAGAGGACGGCGAAGTCCAACTTCTGCCTCCGGACGTCCTTGAGAGAAGGGCACACCAGCAAGGAGCTTTGTGAGTTCAGCCTCTCAGCATACTTGGCGCCCAGTTGCGATATCGCTTTTTCAACTTGGTTAAGCTGCTCGTTCTTGAAACCCGCGGTACAGATAGTGAGCTCCTGGAACCCATCGACAGGAAATGCCGGGAACGGTTTCCCCAGGACATGCTCGTTGGGATGAAATAGACGCCTGTTGTGAATGCACCGCTCAAGATAGAACTCGGTAATTATATGGACGCCTTCTTCGGGTAATTGTGGGTGCGTGTCGGGTTGAGATGACTGTGGCACAATCAAGAAGCGTTGGTCGACAGGTTCGGGATGTGACGCAGACGCCACATCGGTAAGGGAAGAGGAGACTGTTCCGCCATGTGACACCAGATGCTCGCAGACAATCTGGGAGCGCTTGGTGGGGAATCCGTGGACGAAGAACCGGCAGGACGAGAACACGCCGCCTTCGGGGAGTGGCGTAGGGTCCGCACTCGACATCGAGCGCGAGAGCTGGCTGCTTTCCGAAGCTTGCGGCATGACCACCTGGTCTATGGCCGACATGCTAGCCGCCCGAGAATCCAGAGCGGGCCTCGACAAGTCCATCGACGACCTCTTCACAATCATCTCGCCCCAGATGTTGTTGCCGCCCTTGGCGAGCTTCATGCTGGCCGTCTTCCGGAGCTTCCTGCGCCCTTCCTCCGGAGGCGCCCCCGAGCCGTCGCGCGGCCGCTTCGCAGAGAGCGGGAGCCGCTTGAACTCCTTGCGCGCGCCTTTCCCTTGCCGCTCCGGCGGGAGCAGCGGGTCGTAGCACGCCTCGTCCAGGATCATGCCGCGGTCGACGCTGTCGTTGAGCCACAGGAGCGAGACGGTGGTGATGTCCCAGTCGCGGGCCGCCATGTACTTCTTGCCCTCGGGCTTGCAGACGATGAGGTGGGTGACCTTCCTAGAGAGATCGCCCGTGTACTCGCCGCCGTTCGCCTTGACCGTCTCCTCGATGTACAGCCGGTCGTGCTCCTCGAACCCCGTGAGGCACACGAGCAGCCGCCCCGGCTCCCGCTCCTCGGCGTGCGGGCTTTCCGGGTTGGCGCCGCGCGACTCGAAGGGCTTGAGCTGCCAACGGGCCTCGAGCTCGGCGAAGTCCATGTCCTGGTCCTCGACCCAGAGGCTCCGCACAGCGTTGATCCAGCCCACGGCCATGGGTTTGATGTCGGGGCGCTCGCGGGCGACATGGCGGTACTTCGGGGTGTCGTAGTCGCCGACGATGAGGTGGGTTACGTCGGGAGTCAGGTCATACTTGTGAACGCCTCCCAAATCGGCCGTTCTTGTGGCAATCTCGGTCTAGAGACGGCGGGCAGGCAGGTGTTAGTCAATTGGGAAAATATGCGGAAGACAAGACGAAGGTCTTGACAAAGCGACGCGAGTTCAATCAAAGATCGACTTACTCTTTGGTCGGGCGGGATGCTTGTGCAGCAGACGACGACACCAGCAAAGGGCTGAGAGGGGTCGAAGGCCGTCCCACCATTCTCTGAGGTAGGCGGCGAGTTCATCGCTGGCTTAGCAACAGCAGTGACGCATTCCAGGCAGGTAACCGACAGCCAAAAAGGACCAAAGAAACAGACGGAATTGGAGCGAGTCGAGGTCGGCAGGTGTTGAAGAAATAAAAACAGTATAAATAAATAGTGCCTGGCATAAACCCACTGCAAGAAGTGCTTATTATGTTTTTGAGTGCAGGTGTGGTTCCAAGGTAGGTGCCGTTGCCGTTGCCAATGTTGCTTCGAATCAGTACAAATCAATTAATTGTGGCGCGTCAAGCCCAGTCGAAGTCGCGTTGAGCCGAATTGGTGGACGATCCGATCAAAGGGCGGCTTGGCGGGCGCAAAGTGGGGCACCACTTGCCGCGTCCGTCCTCGCTAGTGCCCTCGTCTTTCTCAACGTCACCTCGTCAACACCATCCGCCGCCAACACCCTCATAGACAATGGAAGTTGGCAAGAACGTGAGAATATTTGTTGCAGGCATCGCGATTATGTTGTGTTGGCTAATCCGTGGCCAATCCGTGGCCATTGGCTGCCTTGGAAACGCTATGTATGTAATAAAGAGTGCTCATTTTTGGGATCGCGGCAGCGGAAAGGGGTTATCGTCAACTGCAGATTATTGGGGGCAGGAAGTAGGTATATTCTAATTTTGGCTTGATGTAAGCCGTGAAAACTATGCCTGCAGAACAGTCACTTGGTACAGGGCAAAGTTGCCACGCTGTGTAGTCAGTTTAGCTGTTGTGGCCCGGATATCACCTCGGTTGGACGGGAGACAACTAACACAATAGCTAACTCACTTCAGAGCGAAGATTACTTGAAGTTCGCTGACACGTTATGCGGTACATATACATAAGAAAGAACTCGTATATGTACAGCACCAGAGTTCCTTGATGCCCGTAGGAGAGCAGGCCTCATGACGATGGGCATCACTGTAAGTAGACAACCTCAAAATATAGAATTATGGAATGCAAGCTGCATCTAGTATCTCCCTCTTCGCCGTGTTTACAAACGGCCGTCTGTTTCTTGCAGCAAAACAGCGTAGATGGTATCGAGGTAGCAGCCCAAATAGTGCGATGAGTTGAAGGGTCTGGCTCATGATTGGTGTGCAAATGATAATGAGAAGATTTCCATGATCTTACGTGCGATGCTTCATCCTATCTTGACTAGCTACAGCTGGTGTTGGCGGGGTGCAAAAAGTAGTTGAAACTACTTCAGTGGTGTGCTGTGTGGCAGAGGACTTACAAGAAGTTGCTCATCTGCTGTGGTCTTCGGGCCTAGAAGGTATGAACTGGTTGTGTATACGCCGTGTTGGCGGATCACGAGATACGAAGTAACGAGCATCAAGAAGCGAGGCCAACTTGGTCATATGGTGGCTGGATAGGAAACCAAGGTGTTTGCCTTGGTAATGCCCTGGTGGTAGCCAAGTTGGCCAACCAGCCTGGAGCTTTCTTGTAAGCAACCAGCCTCCCCCTCCATTGCTCAGACCACACATTATCTTATCTTTAGGAAATCAGCAAACCGAACAGGTCAATAAAATGCCTAATAACAATCAAATGATCACCACTGGAGCTCGTACAGGACCGTTAGCGCAGCGGTTATGTACGTCGACACCCAAAAACAAATTCCCGGAAACAGACAAGCCATTGGTGGTCCCTGGCCCTGTTAGGAGCAGTTATGATTGGTGCGCCGATCTAAACACACGAAACAAATCACTTACTAGGATGTGTTCCATCATAACAGCTCAGAAGGGGGCGCCTACGGGGGCCTAGTAGACGGTTTATTTTTATTTCTTTCTCATTATTTTGGCAGGTATTTGTGTCCCTTTGGTGCTTATACCTATGAGTATGTTCATTGCTGGGTTAAAAAAAACATATAAGGCGCCTTTGCGGGGAATTGAACTGTCTACCTCTGAATGCGTACCACAGCCCCCAGCACTCCCATCTTACTATAGACTACCTACAGTCGCGCGCCTAAGCCTGGTAACCAAGGTCCTCCTGATCTTCGGCGCCGTTGTTTATGCTGGCTTGCTGCTCTCAACAGCGGTGGACTCTTTGCTGGACAACCTCGGTACTCGGCGGTGTCTAAGTAAGGGCGGACAAGGGGCACATCGGCTACCATTTGAAGACCGTGGAAAGCGCTGAACCCGAATACTCCTGAATATCCAACATTGCCTACATTTTGGAATGTGACTGTGTCCAGGGCGATGTGGAAGTGAAAGACTATGTATCGAGCGGGCGGCCTCACTCCCCTCTCATCGACCTCAATGGAACGATAACCACCTGACAGCCAACGGAAAACCTGGCGTCGAGTGCGTCCGGGTGGTCAAGCGTAAGACGCCGGTTCAGAATGACAGGCCTATGAAAACAGGTTAGATCTTATTTTTCTTCCTCCTCTACTTCTATATGCTATCATATTCATTCTTGGTCGAATTCAGATTTGTTTAATGTCATGTCTCATATGGTTGTCCGTTATTAAATAAGAAAAGAAAAAGACACATAAGGCGCCTTTATGGGGATTTGAACTGTCTACTTCTGAATGCGTACGACAGCCCAAGACTCTCGTCTCGCCAGAATCTCGCGCCTAAGCCGGGTAACCAAGGTCGTCTGTATCACCGGCACCGAACATACCTACTGGCCTACTGGCAGATCCTTAATCAACATTTCAGCTCCTGGGGAAACACTCTTTACATGGTGCGGCGACCTAGTTGGGTATCGTCGCCAAATATGCTTGCACTTCGAACAAGACCATTGTCGAGGTGGCACAGCGGGGCCATCACATCATTAACACCGGCAACCCGGGCGACCGAGTATACAAGCAAACCACGTCGGATTATAGATTAAGAACTATTATGGATTCATTGGAAGAGTTCAAGAACAGTAAGAGTGAAGCCGTCGCAAGTACTGGTTGCCCAACTGCTTATTCAAGCGGTTATTCCTTTTAAAGCATAAGTGGTTACTCGAGCGGTTTTTCGAGACAAATTGTACATCTACCGGTGCTTGTGTGACTCCGGAGGACAGAAAGATATTCGTCCATGGGGCGGGCCTCCTTCGCCCAAGCGGCTCAAGCGAAGTCCCGAACACATCCCCGGAGTGGGCGAGCTGCAGGAAACCCGTTTTCAACTGAAATACTTCGTGGCCTTCTCCCAGAACCACAAGCTCCAAGACGGCATCGCCCGGTATGGAGCTGGCCCAGGTGTGCGCCTCTGTGAGTGGTTTTGCATTCTAGAATATAAGCTTGACCTGCCAGACTCCTCCAAAAAGTAGGCGCTTTCTTGATAGGCGTTTGTATGTTCTTAGACCGCACCCCATCTGTTCAACATGGAACAACCCAGGAAGCGACCTGATGAGCGCACTTCAAAGTACAGTTCATAGCGGCGCCACGGCCCCAGCCAGGTCGCCCTCGGAAAGCAGGTGGCCCACTACGACAACAGCGACGACCGAGAGGACGAGAACGTGGACGTGGCCGACTCGGTCAACATCATTGCCCGCCTCTCTCAGTCCATCCATGTCGCTACCGCTTCTCATCCTTCTGGCCGATTGGCAGAACAGACCTCGTGGAACCTGATGCGAAGTGGCTATGAGCCAGAGCCACGTCAGGCCTCTATGGTCTTGTAAGTCGTTCTTCAGATGATCAATCATGGCTCCGGGGCCAGAATAAATCTTTCCGCATGTTTTTGTCCGGGTCTGCCTTGGTATCCCGGTAGCGGCCTGAGTTCTCGAACGACGACATCTTTAGTATCGACAATTTGGTCGAGGTGTGACAAGCTGCTTAACAGTCTCCGGTGTCGTCTTCTGCGAACCACGTAGATAATGGGGAATATAGCAAGGGCTCCTATTAGATTTTATAAAGCGTTATTTAGCAGTTCCCCTTAGCTTTTATAGGGATATTTTTAATTATGCTCGTAATTCTTAGAAGAAATATTCGAAGCGTTAAAGGATTATTTCTAGAATTTAAATAAATCTAACGCTGCGTATACACCCCAGGTTGCCAGCCGCTATCTCCAAACCCACATGGAACACAAGGTCACAATCACTTCGTACTGCCACGGCCGTAGAAAGCACCAGCACTTCCCATAGCCCAAGGTCTCAAGAATCCTCTCCATGTCAAGCTTCGACATCTCGCCACTAATCTCGGGATCCTCCTCGGGGTTTCGGGCATGACGACCCATACAGATGTCGTACTCGATCCTGTGGTTATGCAGCCAGCTTCGGTACTCTTCCTCGTTCCCCCGTCGTCTGCCCCGAGTTCATCAAGCCAGGGCCCCAGTTCCTCCACATGACCGGCATGGAAGCCGAGCGAGTACGCGCCCAAGCCCAGATGCGAGCTGAACAGGCGAGGCGCGTCGCGATGCCGAGATGCTAGCAGAGCGGAAGCGTGCCGAGGCCCAGCGCAAAGCAGAGCAGCAGCCTTTCGTTGTGGGCGGCAAGGTCGCAACCTGCCCCAAGTAGGAGACGTTCACTTGCAGCCCTTGCGGTAAGCCTTGGTATACGGGTGAATGTGTCGTGGCAACCCCCATTATCAAATAGTAACAAAGTTAAAAGGAATCAGCAGTCACTCAAAATCCAGTTATACTCTTCTCATGATAATGATGTGATCATGTAAGAATCCATTAACACCTAACAATATCACGGTGGCTAACGTCTTTCTTGTGGTTCAGTCTATGATAATCCGGAACGGATGAGGGCCGTCTGGATCTGTCCAGAATCGTGATGTTGCCGGCAACAAGGTGGTCTAGGTAGCCGAGCCCTTCTGCAAAACCCAGAGGTTTGATGTGGTATAAAAATACTTTCCCAAGGTGCCAGCTCCTGATATTGAATGCTTTCTAACTAGCCAATCTACTTAGGTTCCTTCCTTCCGATAACTATATTTGACTGTTCACTTACACATCCTTTTTTTTTTTTTTTTTTTTCGATTCTTGCCAAGTAGCCCCGGCAGAAGCAAAAGACTCACAAAGAGCAGGTTACCTCAAAATATATAAACTCAAAAAAAGGTATGATACCCCATACCACACATCCTTATTCGAGCAACTTTAGACCCATGTTTATTTTTTTGTCAGTGGTCTTCGTTAATTGGAAGCCCCTGGACATTTTGGCGATGGATTTGGCGTACTCTACAGTTGCTCGTCAAGTATGTAATTCGTCTCCACGATTCATTTCTACGTTGCAGTACCTTATCTGTTGTAGATATTAATGATTTCTTTCCGAGACAGTAGAGTTCATCATGATCTCTGATTGGCTTTGCTGATTCAAGCTTCCTCTTAGTCCAAATGGGTAAGTAGTCAGGGTAGCAGATGATCATTATTGCTCTTTGTACCATAATTTGTACATATAGCTCGTCGGCCTGCCCTGGGTTCGAAAGAAGGTCTTTGAATCCCACTGGTTGCAACACCACTATCCATCCTTTTGCTTGTTCACAGTCTTGCGGAAGGTAACCTAATCGTCAACTTTAGTTGATGAAATGTTGGTTGAGATGACAATGAACGTGAATCAGAAGTAGACATCAAGCGACTTTGAGGTTTTGAGCACCAGAGAGAACAGGACGAAGGCCTGACCGAACAACCAGGCAGCCTTCCGAGCCCGATCTAGCACACAGAAAAGTTCTGTTCCACGCATCCATCGCACATGCATCACGAGGCGAACTATCATTGATGATGGTAGGTGCCCTGGAAACTGCCTCATGTGGACACAGAACCTCGCCTGGGGTACACATGTGGTGGTGTGTAGGCATAAGGAAGGTACCTCTTCCGCATTACATGATGCATATTGATTACATAAACTACCTCTCAATGTAGGAAGCTAGCAACCAGGCAACACTTCCAGCAGCATGGCATAAAGTTGTAGCTACAGCGGGTCCGTTCAAGTGACCAACAAGGTGCAAAGTGTACCACACTACACAGAACCTTGACAATTTGCGGCAGCTCCAACATTACACTGGACCTACAGGCTGGAGGATTTTTTTTTTTCGAAAGGGCCCTCGCCTCCTACTTCATCCTTCCTATCCGATTTCTTTCCCATTGCCCCCAAGGTTGTATCTGCAACACAACTTTCCCCGTGCAAGTTGCAAGAATGGAAAGGTGAAGTGGCAAGGCGAAGACATCGCAATCAATCTGTTCTTATACACACATGGTCTATGATGAAACCTGCGGGGAAGCTGAGACCTACAGCATGCAATTTTTCGCCAAGCACATCGGGACAAATGACGATGGGTGAACCCAAGTGGGCGATGGATGTTGGATGGCATTCCTTGATTGAAGTCGGCAGCAGTGCCCATCTATTTCATTTCATGTAGACGTCAATTATTTGATACTTTCTCTTGTGTTACAGTTGATTCTCTTCTGACTCGCATATAGTTTCTTATGGCTGCTAAGTAGGTAGCTGCAATGATTCAGGAAGTATCATGAAGAATCACCAGTTTAGTTGACATGGGCTGAGAGTATGCCTTCAATTCGGGCAATTCTGCTACCATCACAATTCCAATATTGTTTGGGCATGGGTTATCGAGGGAGACGGTATGCAATTACATGTTTTCTGGACACAAGAACTTCCAGGAGGTATTGAGCCTTGGTCGATGTCAACTTCATTATTGCACACTGCGACTCGACATGCCTACTATTTGACTTCTACGTATAGGATGTCTTGGTTGGCCAACAACAGCCCATCAAGTACAAGTCTCGAACTGAACACTCGCAGATGATCTCATTGGTGAGACCTTTCCAGCTTCGAGCCAGCATTAGCCGGGCGAAAAGTCCGAGGCGCCACTGACGCACCGGCGCCAACGGGCCGCCCTCGTTAGACCGAAGCAGCAAAAGCCAGCCCACCTTTCTCTTGCATTCGACTCCCGTGTGTTGTAAAAATGTCGTTTGCTTCAAGTCCTCGCTGGCGAAACCAGTTGACTCTCGGTACCTTGCCCAGAAATGCCATCACCCGACGAAGCGTGCTACGTTGTGAAAACTTTCGCTCGCACGATTAGTGATCATTGATTGCCTATATGTGTACGGTCCAGGCTGGTAAAATATATTGCCGCCGATTCTGGAACGTATGGGCACTTCGACAACAGGTCTACGATGCGAAGATAGGGGGTCCCTAGATCAGATCAGATCAGATCGGAGATTGTCCAGCAGCCTTGTCAGCCAATACGGAGCAGGCAGAGTAGGGATCGGCACCCCCTTCGGAGAGTAGCTGTAGTCGAAACAAGCCCCCGCGCCAAGCTCATCTTCCCGTCTTGCCCGTCGGGCAATCATTCAAGCCTGAACAATAAAAAGTTTGGCAGTTCCGTTGGCAAGTCATGGGTTTCTTAAACGTTTCCCCCCATGATCCATTTTCTCTTCAGATGCCAAACGGGCAGCTGCAGACTTCGGTAAGACGCGAGCGAGTACGACCCGAGGTGTTCGCCTGAATGCCACGTTCCGTCCTTAGACCCGTCGCCTCGTTTCCCCCCCAATTCCTGAGACAAGGGCTCATCGCCCATGACTGGTCAATGGGGTGTTAAATTTCCGATACCGCCTCCTCGCCCTCTTCCATAGATGGCCCTTTTCCGAAGTTTCCGTGTCTACTACTTCTTCTGTCACATAAATTACTTTACGTATTTACACAACGATACTTTCAACCCGCGGTGGCTTCCTGACATTCTGCTCCGTTCGAACGTACATTTTATTGCAATATTTAGGATACGAGCTAAAAACCAGGGTCAAAACGTTGCCTCGAGTTGACTGAAGCCCGAAATACAAGTGGGGCTGCCTGCGAGACCGTCTCTTGAAAAGGGGCACCTGTCATTCGGCCAAGCCATAGAGCTTTAAGGAATTAGAGCGCATTACTTTTTACTTTCAAATTGAAAAAAGAAGAAGATGCAACGAGGCCGTCCCGCCCGGCCCCCCTCGCTCTCCTCCTCCCTAGCCGACTCCCGCTCCCCCAGCCCCTACGCACCGCGCGCGCGCTCGGGCTCCCGCTCCCGGCCCCCTTACCCCAACACCGACACCACCACCCCGCGTGGTGGCAGCAGCAACGTCAGATGGTCCACCTCCGTGTCCCCGGACGACCCTTTACGAGATAGGGACCCACAGTCGCAGCAGCAGCAGCAGCACCATCACCAGCAGCACTACTCATCGCGACGGCGCGAGTCCCCCACACCAACTCTGCACCAGCAAGAGAAAGACAGAGCCACGAGAAGGAGGAGGCCGTCGGTTTCCTTCCTCAAAGACCAGATCAAGGAGACGATGGGCCAGGACGAGAACAGCACCGGCGCCGCCACCAAGGGCGAAATCAAAGACAAAGTCAAAGAAAGCAGCAAGAGTACGCTTAAGACCTCCCTGATATTTCTAGGTTCCGTCGCGGCCGCGACGTACGTGGCCAACCGCTTTTGGCCCCGCGGTTTTCCCTACGGCGAGAAGGAGGAGTGGGAGGAGACCAGACGACCCGAACGCAGAAGACGACGTAGCAGGGGCAGAGCGGCGGCGGCGGAGGACGACCACCACCACCGTCGGTCCCCGCGTCGCTCTGCTTCGCAACAGAGGCGGTACAGCGTCGACGACGACGACGACGGAGGTCCCGAGGTGTACAGCAGAAGAGGCCGTCCGGGCCCCTCGGTGGTGGAGCACGTGGTCTACGGCGACGAACCGATCCGGCGGGCGGCCTCGACGAGGGGGGTTTTCGATGATCCCCGCTACACCGTCGTGGGAACCGTGACCGCCGACCGAGGTTTCCGACCAGTCAGCAGCGCGAGACAAGACCCGCCGCCGCCGCCGCAGCGCTACTTGGAGGAAAGCGGCAGAGGCGGTAGCGGTGATCGCCGGAGGTCCTCGTCATCGTCGTCGCACTACTACTACGATTGCGGCGACCGCTATCACTACTCCACGACGGCGAGGCGGCACGACGGAGACGACGTCGTCGACGGGTCTCACGACGCTCGTCGCAGTAGTTCGGCCGTCTACCGCGAGCCGCGGTACGTCGAGCATCAGGTCACGACGCTGCGGAGGAGCTCGTCTGACGAACCTTATACGACGACGGAGCGGGTGGTGCGGAGGCAGTATCATCTCGACGACCGCTGATGATGATTTGCAAGGGACTTAGACATGGTCTTAGGAAGGGAATAAAATGAATTGGAAGGTCTTGGCGCCCGCGTTTCGTTTATGAGGGAGACTAGGAAAACGGGACTAACTAGTTTTGATCAGGATTGAGGAGTTGGTGGTTGATTCGAACAGAGGACAGCTATCTCTCATGCCGGTTCTGTCTCGCTTTCACCCGGTTCCTAAACGAAGCCGGCGGCGGGCTACATCAACACGAGCGCCTCAAAACGTCACAGGCGTTCGGCAACAGCGACAATCAATTCAGCGCCACTGATTCGTCCTCAACCGCGGCGTGGGCGACCGAGGGGCAATATGTCGACTCGACCCTCAAGTCTGATGCCACCAGCAGCAGCCAATGCCGCCCAAGGTAACGCCGCCGACAGCGACATCAACCCGGGGTCTGGGCCTGGCGGCCGGGAGGGATGATTGAGTCCACTTCGTTCACGTCCTTTATCGTCGTCGTCGTCGGTATCCGCAGGTTCGGAGTCGGATTCTTCTTCGTCTTCAGTCTCGTCCGCTACCCTGTTCTTCGACGCCTTGGTCCCATTCGCCGTTGCAGCTCGTGTACCAGCATCGCGTTGCCTGCGGACCATATTCGCATCGTCCTCAGCGAGTTGACGTTTACGACGTCGTCTTCGCCTCCGAGCGCGCGCTTCCCGGGCCGACTTCCTCGTTGCCGGTGGGGGACTCTGAGCAGTACTACTACTCCCCTCCTCCTCCTCTTCGCCATTGGCCTCCTCCATCTCCACATCCTCTCCGTCGCTCTCTCCACCGGTCTCCCCAGGTTCTCCCGAAGCCTGATCGGAGGAAAACCACAGCGGTGACATCTGACGCTGATCACCACCCAAAAGCTTCGCGATGGTCTCGCGGGGGTACCGGGGCGCGACGACGTAGTACCCCATCCTCCAACGCCGCTTTTCGTTACTGTGGATCGGCACCATGATCTCGGCGGCGGTGGTAGCGATAGTTTCGATCGCGATGCTCTCTCCCGCGGCGAGTTTGCTTCTACTACTAACATTGTGCTCACCATCGCCGTCGCTATCCCTTCTACCACGACCAGCCTCCTCCTCTTTCCTCGTCGTAGAGTAGACCCGCAAGCCGCGACCCGACGGGCCTTTATTGAGTAACTGCGGCGCGCCACCCCCGATGCCCGGCAAGGGGTACCAGATCAAGAACTCGGGCAGTTGAAGTATGCTGTTACTGTTATCCTGGCCGACTTGGAACGCAACATCGCTTTGGGCGCTGTCGGCGGAAAAGAGGGTAGCGGTGCCCGGAGCGAGGCGGAAGAGGACCATGTTGGGGCCGAGGCGGTCCGTCGACTTGACGGAGCAGGATGTCTGGATGCTGCCCAGGGGCAAGTTGCTGACGAGCAGGATATGCAGGGAGGAGGAGGAAGAGGCGGCCTCTTCGTCGTCCGGAGAAGAAACCATGGTGTCGCGTTGGGCTTTTGGCTGTTGGCGAACAAGGTATGATGAGTCTTGCTTAGCAGATTTGGTGTTGTTGATTTACTTCGTGCGGGACGAAAGAGCAAACTTGGCGACTCGGGTTTGAATTCAGTTGTATTATACACTTTCTTGTTCTGAATGTAAATATGAAGTCCATGGATCTAAAAGGCCCTCCTCATTTCCATAATAGAGATCTTTGCTTTGCCATCCTCACAACCTGGGATTTTATCTTGCGGACCCATGGATCAAGACGTTTCCAAACATGAGTAAGACATAATAGAAGGACAAAGAAGAGCGTGAATGAAGCTCGGTATGTTGCAGTGGATAAGTTTGACATATCACAAAGTACTTACCAGAATATTACGAGCTTCTTTATTCACAGACCCAGGTCTAGTATCACATTGAACATGGGCACCGGCGCAGGTTTAAGCTAAGCAAGATCGGTCATTGAATTGGATTGGGTCATAACTTCATTTCATATTAAGTATTTAGATAGTAATTAGAAGGCATTAAGGATTAAGCGATTCGCTTCTCTCTTTTTCCTTTTTCTTTAGAAGCGATAGCTCTTCTCATGGCGCTTCCCCACCACGGTGCCGTTCCCGACGCTCGAGTTGTCGTTGTAGATGGACAGGCTGTCGGTGGAGTTCTTGTACTGGACGCCGCACATCTCGGAGAAGCCCTTGGGTCCGCTGAACATGTCGACGCGCTCCTGGAGGTAGGACTCGAACCCGGCGCGGGAGCAGGTGGTGCCCGGCCCGTCGGCGCAGGCGTCGAGGGGCTGCGGCGCGCTGTTGACGAGGACGCGGTAGTAGTCGCCGTCCTCGTAGCCGTAGCTGCCGGTGCAGTTGAGGCGCTCGATGGCCAGGTTGCTCATGAAGGGCAGGATGGACGAGGCCCTCCAGGCGCGGCGGTAGTTGATGCGGTCCAGGGGCATGGTGTCGTTGATGGTCGCAGGGCTGCCGCCGTACGCCGAGTTGTTGAACAGACCCATGGCCACCAAGACCATGGGCGGGAGCTCGCGGTGCGTGAAGCTGATGTACAGGTCCTCGGCCTCGGCGGACTCGCTCATGAGCTGGCTGGCCGTCGCGTTGAACCAGGGCAGGCCGACGGCGCCGGCCACCTCGTTGCCGTAGCCGACGTTGTAGTGGTAGCGGACGTCCTCGGTGTACTCCCAGGCCAGCCAGTCGTCGGGCGAGAAGAGGTCGAGGTCGCAGAAGGGCGACTTGCCGCGGATCACCGACTCGTACCCGCACATCTCCATCATTCCGTACACGTCGTTCATGGTGAAGTTGAACTCGGGCGCCAGAGCGTTCAGGCGCGCCATGATGGGCGCGGTGTACTTCTTCTTCATCACCGACGACTCGTCGCTACCGGCGGATGAGGAGTAGGCTGGGCAGGCCTTGTAGGGGGTCAGGCTGTCGGCGCCCGACTCCTTGCCCTCGTAGATGCTGACGACGTTCATGGTGTTGTCGTCGAACTCGAAGCCGCGCACCAGCGACTGGGCCGACTTGTAGGTGCGCTCAGCCGAGGATGTGTACACCTTGGAAGGCAGCTTCATGTGGGAGTAGCGGAAGAACATATCCACGCCCAGACGGGTAGCCTCGAGTCTTCCGACGCGGGTCAACAGCTCCTCCTCTTCCTCGCTGACGGGAGCGGTCCAGTCGGCCAAGAAGTTCAGGGTAGGGGTCTTGGACCAGTCGATGTTGGTCTTGTTCTCCAGCTTGGAGACGAAAGGCTCCAGGTAGGTCTCATAATCAAAATCGTTGGCCGCAATGGCGGCGTGGCGGACCAGGTAGGCGGCGCGCGAGGCCTTGCAGCCCTGCGGCGCGTCGGGGGAGGCCGAGGGGTCCTGGGACTCGAAATAGGGGGCGACACCTCCGAGATGTTCGAGGGGGTTGAACTTGTAGTTGGAGTTCAAAGTCGCGGCAGACGCGAGGGAAGCGATGGGCAGGGCCTTGAGCATGCGCCCAAGGCTGTACGACTGGCTGGAAGACATGGCTTTGAAAGCTCAGGCAGGACACACACGGTGGAAGCGAGAGTGAGAGCGAAAATTGCAGGTGAGGAGAAGACTGAAAACTAAGCTACCGTCGAAGAGCGAACCTACATTGTTATATGTATTGACATGACTCCTGGAACCATATCACCTAGCTGCATATAGAGAAGCCCCCCCAGCCAGCTGCTGCATGCATATACGGATACGTATGATGTATGCTAGCAGGGCTGGGTGCAGAATTGCCGGTGTGCCGGTCCAGGCAGGTCAGCCAAGCGCAGGGGAAAGAGCGACAGAGCATTCGATCCCGCCGAAAACCTGTAATCCTGGCGGTGAATTTGATCATCGATTAACAAATCCCAACCACAGCAACCCCAGCTGGCCCCGGGATCCTGGCGTCATTGGCCCAAGCGTGGGCGGGTAGCCCTGGAAAAGCTAATCTGCTTTTGCTCCACCTTTCAGCGAAGCGAAGGTAGCAAGGCAGCACGTTTTGGTGGCTGTTGAATGCGTTGGATGCGCTGTGCATGGCGCTGTGTCCAGTCTGTCCAGCATGCAGCCCCAGTCGTGTGTGGTGCCTGGCACGACCAACGTCATCGCCAAGCAAAATGTCTTCAATCGCGATGCTTTGATCGTCCGAAGTGCAGTTTTGGTTGCATCGGGTTCCTCTTCGGTCGTCTCCACGGAAGCGGCCCGCCAACACTACGTGGGAACCGGAGATTTCTTTCCTTGCGGATTTGTTTCGAGTTGAACATTAAATACTTTATCCAGCGGATGCATCGTGAGAAAGCAACACCAGCTGTATCAGGGGCCGATGAAGAAGCAACCCAACATGCCTAGGTAATCTGCGATCTTAGCTCCAGGCACTCAACTCACAGAGCTGGGAACGCTAAAAAGTCCCGCCTGGTCGTCACTGAAAGAGCTTTCGTTAGCGCCATGTTTGCGAAACAGCCACCGACAACAAACCATGGAACTCGTTATCGAGTGTGACACGTTCACAGGTGCCTTCGAGACGAGTTTCAGTCGCATTAACACGATGTCATATCTCCCGAATCGACCTGCAGATAAAGACTGACCCGGACCGATTTCAGTTGTCAAATATACTTGTGGGTTCACATGTTCCTCTACAGGAACTAACGCGTTATATGTAGGTAGTGCAAGTGGCATGTATATATCGAATTAAAATATATATACATTTAATTATAATAAAACTACGCCTTTCTTCCACGACCTCGTAATAAGCCTGATTCAATCTTTAAAAGTGTATATAAGAAATATGATTCTTTTTTTTTTAAATTAGAAAGTATATCGACGGTGTTTGAGAAGATGTAGAAAGGTAGCTAATTTAACAGGCCTTTGGGTGTGTGCATTCTATTTCGACACGCGTGAGGTGGATAGACTGCTAGCAGTCAGCATATGCGGCCATAAAACAGCCCAGTACCCAGCTTGATAATTGTGCAGGCATCGTCAGTTTTACCCATAAGAAGTACACGTAGGTATTTATGAACGCATTACCTAGATGATTTGGCTTCAAATACAACATCCCCGTTGTAACCCGATAAAAGCTCAACCGCAAGATGGAGCATCTGGTTGGGGGCTTCACACGGGTGTTACGCAACATGGACAGTGTTGACCATGTAATGAGCCTCATTTCTGATCTCGGATCCCAATCAGTATCCGACATCTCGACGGAAGACAAGCGCAGTCTGCTTGATTTTCCAGAAGATGAAAAACTGGACGCAAGCATCAAAAAATGCACTTCGCTTTCCAGGACAGAATTGCTGCAACGTGCGGCTACCTCGCCTGGTCAACTGACAACGGCTGAGATTGACGTGTTGCGAGAACACTACTGGCTGGATATTTCTCCGACGGAAGCGAGAATCAAAGGCGAGAGAGATAGTGCTCTTTACAGGGCCCCGAGCGGCTCTTATGAGGGGACTTACAATGAATTGAAGGCCGTCCGCGCCGCCTTCTATGCCGAAAATGAGGCCGAGGCCCTTCATAACGCCGTCGCTGAGCATGGAAGACGCGCGCTGCAAGCACGGCAAGCTGGACTCGACCGTGAAGTTGAGACTCATCTTGCCAAGCTCGGCCCAGATAAAGCATGGATCCGGCAGATCTGGGAGGAGGATGTAAAGGACACTGGCGCATGGGGTTATGCCGCTTATGTTGTGCCAGGTGCTGCGGACAGCCCGTCTCAATGGGAGGAATACGATTCATACCGGAGCGGACGACTGTTGCACGCGAAAATCGCCCTGGGGTTCGGCGACCGGATTGGAGCCAAGTTCTCTAACCAGCGGCTCCCGTGGCCAGCAGAAAGCAACATCGAAACGCCAAACCCTACTGCTCCGGAGGACCGGGAGCATGTATTAGGGAATATGTTCCAAAAGCTACGCGAGGACTTCGTAAGGTTACGCGCCGTCCCCCACGGGGTGGATGAGGGGCGCGTCGGTATGAGGAAGGGGCTCCTTACGAACGTCTTTCTGGTGCATGACCGGGAAACCGTCAACTCCGTGGTCGGGATGTCAGGGCTTGCTGACCAGATGTGGATTTGGGCCGTGGATCCGGACTATGAACCAACCTCCCCCGACGACTACCCGGAGGAGTATCGAGGCTACTTTAAAGTGCGGCTCCAGCAGCTCCTCAAGAACTTCTATGTAGCGAGGCGTTTCCGAAGCGACGAGTTCTCCATGGTGGATCTGTGGGACATGGCTCGCAGAAGTCGGGATCAAACGTTTATCTCGTTGGACGAGTCCGAGTTTCAATGTTTTGAGATAAATCGAACGTTGGGCAGTGCATTGATAGTCAGACCACCGTGGCGAGGAGATAAAGAACCATGAGTATATTGATGTCTCAATTCGCAATCGCCATATCCCCATTCCGCCGTAAACATATGCCTCCCGCGCTAGCCTGGCTACCTGGTTTTCAGCTTGACAAAAGGTTCTAGCCGACGGGCTCAGCACTAGTCCCAGGGCGAAGAGGAAATGTGTGCGATGTGGGTATAATCGAACGGAAACCCGAGTCTCTTAGGCTGAGGAGGTCCCGGAAAGTTGCCGACAAGTAGTCAATACGTTTCGTATTATTGAAAATACTAATTCCACGTCTTTTAGGAACCGTATCGTTGACATTGAGCTCAATGAGATGGTATGATGAGCAACGAAAGTGGCTTAGTTTGTTGGCCATCACTGTCGGGCCGTTCCTCATTACTAGTTCTGGTTCTTATGGGGCGAGGGTCGCCCACCAATTCACAGCAGATGGATGTCTTCCGGCGTGATCAGAAGACGATTCTAACATCCTCAAGGTTTTGAAGTGCGATTTCAAGTGGCGCTGTTAATAGTGTTCACCATGCCACTTTCCAGGATGTCCAGGTGGCCAGTAGGTCTGATGCTCGCAAGTTGTTTACCCATTGCTCTTGGTCAGGTCTTCGTTGGCACCAATAGTTCTCATGTAAACTTTCCGGTTTATGTACCTGGGCCAGGGACTCATTTGTCCAGCGCCTGTAAGTGAGTTAATCTGCTTCGTCTCGGGGCCGTCTGGGAGTGCAAACAACTAACATAGCTTTGCAGTTCAACGCTCTCCACCAAGTTGACTTGCGACGATGTCCTGCTTGATATAGCTTTTGATGGCCACTTTCCAGATTCGGAGGAGCTGGAGATGCTTTGCCATCCTGGCTGTCTGCGATCTCTCGAGTCGCTCCGAAACGCCCAGCAGGACTCCTGTGCCGACGACGTCATGCGCAATTCAGGCGAATGGTTTCCCGTAACTCACACCGTCGACACCCTCATCTGGACTTTCAACTACACGTGCAAGCGAGACGCCAGCACGGGCGAGCTCTGCGCGCCCATTTTCGACGGGTGGGCGAACGACAACACGGGCGCCCCCGGCGCTTGTACCGACTGCGTGCTGGGCACGTACCAGCTGCAGCTAAGCAACGCCCTGGGGTACGACGACGACCTCGCCTCGCGCTTCGCAGCTCTGACCTCGTCCTGCCACGCCACGGGGTACGCCGTGACGGTGCCGCCGCCCAACACCATCAGCGCGCCGACGACCACGGCTACTGCCGCAGCCACCGCCGCTTCGCGCCCGGCGGCGGCCGACAACAAGTCCTGCGCAAGCATGTACACGGTGCGGGAGGGCGACGACTGCCACTCCATTAGTATTGTTTAGTGTGTCGACCAACGCGCTGCTGTACTTCAACCATCTGGAAGCAGGCTGTACCCACTTTGCCCCCGTCGGCACTCGGCTGTGCATGCCTCCCAGTTGCGACGTGTACACGGTACATCCGAACGACACCTGCTGGGCCATCGTCATGGACGCGCATCGTCACTGCTTCTTTAGCTTCGCCCAGCTGATCTCGTGGAATATCGATATCAGCGACAAAAACTGCAGAAACTTGGAGATGCTGACGGGCCACCAAATATGCGTCAGCCGCCCCGGCGGGACGACCCCTGAAGGAAAGGAAGAAATCTTGGCGAGCGCGCCGGCCGCGACCGCGACCGCGACCGACGGCGGCTCGTCCAAGTACAAAAACCCGTGCGTGGGACTATTAACGGTCCCCGGGCCGTCGAGCTGCTACGCGACCACATACCCGCCCGCGCCGCCCATCGACTTCACCATGCCGCCTCGGGTCGGCGAGGGGACAACAGAAGAAGAGACGTCCTCGGCCACCCCGACCTGGACGAGCTACGACGACATTCCAGGCGTGTTGCCTCCGTACCGATACAAGCCCTCGGTCAACCCCACGCCGACGCCTTATCGTGACAGCATGGTTCGGGGGTGCACCCGCTTCTCGAGAGCGATGCGTAAGTTTGTTCCCCTTTCTACTCGCTCGTTAGAGCCTAGTACTCGTCGAAGCAGGGTGGCCGCGGGGTAGAGTTTGCTAACGAGTGGGGTGGTGGACCAGCATGGATCCCATGCGAACAAAAAGCCCGGGCTTGGGGGATCTCGGTCGATACGCTCTGCAAGTGGAATCCGGGACTGAACAGCGACTGTTCCGGGTTGTGAGTAGACCTTCCTTTCCTTCCCCCCCTTCTCCACGTTGTTTTCCTCGATCACGGCAGTGGCTAAAACGAAAGGTGCGGTACAGGCCCTTGGACACATGGATCTGCGTGCAAGTCGGTTCGCCTCCCGCCAGCACAGCCGGCCAAACCACTGCGCCATCCGCGCCAACAACGACCAGGGCGGGGGCATTGCCCCACGTGCAGCTACAGATACAGGCGTAACTCTGATAGGTAAGTGCATGTAGGTTGTTGTGGGAGATATATATCGAGATCATCTAGTATCTAGGTAGGTCGGTAGGTAGCTATGTAGGTAACCAGTGATTAACAAGACTTAGGTACGGATATCAATTAGAACGCTCTACCACACTCACGAAGTCAGGTGCACTGCATGCACAATAGACTAACTGGCTGGATAAATCATAGAACGTGCTTTCGTTGGTTTAATAACAAATGGAATCAGTTACCACACCCCGTCCGGTCCTTTTACAGGAGCAACAGTTATATTTACACACAGAGCTGTGGTCCATTGCCGTTCATACTACGCATGCATGTACATGAAGAATAAGTTGCCAGCACTTTGATAATATATATATATATACACTATCTGAATAACATTACGCCTTCTCACTCAGCCTCTCGTCGCGCCTCGTCCGATGCGCCTTGACCAAATACGCAATGCAGATAAGCACGCCCAGGCCCGCCAATCCGATACCCATATAATACGCCCCATGAAAGCCCCGGAGCCTGTCCTCGGGTGTCCGCCCGCCGTTGTTGACCTTGTACTCGACGGTGCCCGCGAACCCGAGCCCCAGCGCGATGCTGTAGTTGACGACCGTGTTGATGAGGCTGGCCGCGATGCCCTGGTGCTTGCGGTGAACCGCATTCGACAAGATGAGCGTGGCGGCCGGGAAGCTCATGTCCATGCCCCAGGGCGTGACGAGCATCGAGACGAACGCCTGGCTCCAGTACGGCTGGTCGACGGGCGCCGTCGCGATGAGCGTGATGCCCGCCGTGAAGAACAGCAGGGCCGCCGTCATGACGACCGCGGGGCCCAGGCGGTGGATCAGCATCCCCGTGAACACGGACGCGGCGCAGCCCGACACGGCGACGGGCGAGAACCAGGCCGTGGCGAGTAAAGGGGTAGCGCCCCGGAACTCCTCGAAGAATTGCCAGGTGTACATGATCCAGATGCCGAAGCAGCTCCAGCCGCAGGCGACGGCGCCGAGCACGAACAGGACGTCGACCGAGAGCGCGTCGAAGGGGATGAGTGGATGCTTCGCGTAGCGCATCTCGATCACGAAAAAGGCGGCGATGAACAGGATTCCGATGAGCAGGAGCACGTAGACGAAGGGGGCCGTCCACCCGCTCAGCGGCGCCTGGTTCCAGGCGAAGTTGATGAGCACCAGTCCGGTGATGCCGGTGGCCGCGCCCGCGACATCCAGCTCGTGGACGATGGGCCAGAGCCCCCTTGGCCAGGTCTCGCGGGGCCGGCCCATTAGGGATGGCCGCGAGGGGATGACGTAGTAGCTCAGGACGACGCTGAGGGCCAGGACGACGGCGAAGCAGAAGTAGGCCCAAGGCCACCAGTGCCGCGCAAATAAGCCGGCGAAAACGGCGCCCAAGATGGAACCTCCAGGCGCGGTAGCACCGAAAGCAGCGAAAGCCAAAGCCTTGCGCTTACCAGGGCCGTACGAAGCGCCGAGAATGGCGAGGCCATTGGTGAGGCAGATGGCGGGGCCGATGCCCTGCAGGACGCGCGCGAAGATGAGCAGCACGTGATTCGAGTAGATGGCCAGGCCGCAGACGACGTTCCAGACGGAGAACCAGGCCATGCCGATGAGGAACAGCGGCTTGTAGCCGTACACGTCCCCGAGCCGGCCGGAGAACATGATGAAGGTCCCCACCGTCAGGCTGTAGCCCGCGATGATCCAGGACAGCTCGGCCGGGTCCGTGATGCCATAGCTGCTGCCAATGATCTTGAGGATGCCGATGGTGTTGCCCAGGGCGGCCTCTGTTAGATGACGTCAGTTGTCTTGCTCTGTCGTTCTTCTCGCTCGGATGGGTGGAGCGAGACAGGGTGGCAAAGGGATACTTACGGGTGTAGAGCTGCGCCAGGCATACCACGGCCACAAGCAGCAACTCGTGGGGGAGCGAGATGGTCTCGGCAATGGACACATTGGTGGAGACCCGCGAGGCTTCGGGCCCCGTTCCATCTACCGTCGAGGCGTCGTCGTCGTCTTCCTCTTCTGGGGAACTGTCTTGGCCCGGCTCCGTCCCGAGACCGTGTTCCTCTTCCTTCGGGGATACCCGCCCACGATCGGTCTCGGCATCCTCGGTAGTGGTGGATGTCGTCATCCCGTCGCTATGTGAACTTCTCCTGTGTTCCATCTTTTCGCAAGAAGTTGAAGTTGCTTGGAGCTGCAACCGACAATGCACACCGCCCGATTATATCTTCAGGCCAACTAACGCGCGCGAAATCGCGACTTGATTACTGAACGGATTACAAATGTTTGATGGTTTCCCGAGTTACACATGCGATTAATCCGGATTAAGGGAGGTGCGCCAGAGCCTGCATGGTTTTGACGGTAGACACAGCCTGTTCTTCTAGAAGTAGGTAGGTAAGTAAGCAGTTATGTGATCTTCGGAAGGGGCGAGATGGCCTCTGCATTCCTGAAGAATCCCGGTGGGATAACCCACCCATTATCCCTTATAAGAAAAAACTCTGGCTTGGTTTAGTATTTTCTCTATGACGGGTAAGACTGGAGACCGGATGGGACCATGCGGCCCGGAAATAAATGGAGCTGTCATTTGTCATCGGCCTATTGCCTGCAAATATTCGGCAATAAACCCGTCCGAACATACGTAGCTTTGATGTCAGTAAAAAAGATCGTCTGTTCGAGCTAATACCATCTTTCGCTCGTCGCGCAATTGACTAGGCCTAACCTAGGAAAAAGGCGGTCTTGTATTTCCGCAACCCGGATTTATGGGCGAAGGTATGTCATCCCTACTATTGCTGAAAGGTAACCGTTACAATTAATAAAGCAGGGGTATAGCGTAATAAACTAAGAACTAAGAACCGGCCATTTAGTATTAACTATATATATATATACTTTTCTTTTTATTTTCCGGTTCGAAAATATTAAAATTTATTAAAAATACTTAAGTAATTTAATAGTTTTTATTATAATAATAACTTTTATAATATTCTTTTACTTTTATTATATAAAAGTTATAAATAAGTTATTAAATATATATTTTAAAGTAGCTTTAATACTTTAAATATTTAAAGGATATAGTTTAAACTTATATATTATTAATAAATCTTATTAAATTTATAATTAATTAAACGATGCCTTAGTTATATATTAAAAAAACGTTTATAAAGAGACTTATTCTCTAATTCTCTTTACCCCTAGCGCACGTTTTCTCGGGTAATAATGATATAGATCCAACATATGCGGTGTGCTTTGCGTCCGAAGACTTGGGATCATTTTCTCGTGGCCGAATAGGAATATTACCCAGTATACGACCACTTGTGGTCGATTGAGCGGGAGGTTGGTAGGTACTCCGCTGGTGAGGGAAGATATAGGGAACATTGCGCTGGTGAGGGAAGATATAGGAACTTGAGGGCTGAGAAGCTGGCTTCTAGCTGACTTCTTCTTCTTCCTCTTCTTCCTCCGATATATGCTCCATCAATTTCCGCCTCTGTAGCTCCTCATCCAACTCTCTCGATTCTACAATCCATTTCCAGCCATCCTCCCTGGAAATCACACGTTGCCTGATCGCCTCGTGAACGACATCTTCGAAACAAGAGCTGGGCTCTTCAAATTGTCGAGAACGAATAGCATCTCCGTCGACATCTGGTGGTGGTCCTTGAAAAATAGTTTCTAGGGCACCTCTTGCTTTGAGGGAAAGTCGTAGAAGCTGACAATGGTACGCCATGCTGAGCAGCTCACGACTGGGTAGTGGGTATTTGTCGGGGTCAGTTGTTTCTAGGAGAATGACATCCCCAGTCTGGATACGTATCGGCGGCTTCTCATCCGTATCGTGGCGTCTTCGTGAATCGCCTAAACTTCCCAAATCCTCATCTTGCTGCTCGGTCCTAACATCCCAGGGCGAGTTTCTTGAGACGGGGTCTTCGGTGGTAAGCCTTAGGAATTGGATCTCCATGCTTCTGCCGTCATCTTCTTCAGCTGGGACTTTCGATGGGAGGGGCCGGATCACCATACGACACGTATCCCATATATTGTGGGTGCTTTTATCCAGAGGTAGGATGTTGGTAAATAGATTGCCGGACAAAAGTTCTGTAATTTTGCTAGTGACATTTCCCGGGAAGAACATAGAGAGTGTGTCTTCGAACGTGTTCCGTCTGATGGAAGAGCCACTTATGTGGTGGGGTACTATGTGTGCACCGTCGATTGGGTATGTTGTGTGTGTAAAAATGCATCTTGGCCCGTACCAGTCCTTCGCCGTCTTCTGTGCATCTCTTGCGATTTTGTTACGACCAGAAGTTTTGGTCTTTTTTAGAGTAGAGGGACCCGGAGTAGAGGGGCCCGGAGAGGGGCTCTCTGGCGCGTCGTTGGGCCGTTTCGCATTGGCCTTTCCTTTCCCTGTACTTGTAGGCGTCGTCTTGGTGTTCTCAATGTCTATTTGTACCGTATATTGCGGGGTTGAGTATTCAACGGGCTCATCGTCGTCTTCATCAGGTTGGCTTCCCTGCCAAAAAATACGGAGTTTATTCGCCTGGTCAATAAGGAATTGAAACCTTTCGACAAAGTCAATGCGATTCTCGGTTTCTCGGGATGATTTGTAGCGGTGTCGATCGTCGGGCAAGAAAGAAAAACCCTTGATAGAAGCCTCTGGGCATTGTAGAAGTGGCAGGAGAAGCCGTAGACTCTGTATGTCTTTCCTGGCCTTGTCACGGGTGATCTTGTCTGTTCCCTTTCTGGTGTTGGCTATCTTCGTTAACTCCGCGATTTTTTGTTTGCAGAATTCGGCACCTGCGAATTGATCCTTGATATGCGAGGGCGCGTCATCTGGGATATCGTCACCTGGTGGTTTCTCGTTTCTGAGATATGTAGATGTGATTTTCGGTGCAGCCATCTTTGGAACTGAAGATGGGGGTTGTTTGGTTGTGGTTGTAGGAAACAGCCAAATTGACAATAATTGACAAATCGCCTTTTGAGAAGCACATGTAGTCTGCACGGTATTTGGGTTTGTGGTAGGCTTTCTCCGATACAAGGTTCACCCGCCAAGCTTGGGTCGGCCGTCCTGTTTGGTTCATGGCTTTCCACGCAAGCCGATTGGATACCCACTCGAAACATCCGTCTGCCCCACCCCCCAGACTTTCGACGTGCGGCGCTTTGTATACCCTGCCCACTACTTGTCTCTAGTCGCGACTTACAAAGTGAGAGCTGCGGGATACCGGGAGCTCTCGCAGTGAGGTTATGAGTCCTGGTCGGTGGTCGGAGGATGCGCCGAAAGCCTTCTGATGTTATGCAATTGCCGTCGGGAGCAGTCCGACACCCCGCAATGCGCTAGCAGATAACCCACCAGTCTCCATGGCCTGCCCATGCTGTGGGCAACCACAACCTGCTGCAAGCGGCTAACCAGAATGGAGACGTGGTGCATATCATCTCGAACGCATAGCCCGGGCGTCACTTGATAATGCACCACTTGAACGGAGGGGCCGTGATGCCGGGAGAGAGCGCCTATCATCGGAGTTGGCGGTATTCACTCAACATCCCACCTTGCCGTATTGGTCCTATGGTTAGGTGAAGCAATTCATCATGGCCACTCTACGTGCTACTGCATCTGAACCTACTCTGAATGAATCAGATCTTTCTATTCGTCTCACAGGAGGAAACAGTATAGTTTCGAAATCATCTCATTGGCAAGGGCTGCAATCATGGTACACATCGAGGAGAGCTTGCAGGTTCCTCGGGACTTCGAGGGGTTTGGTGAAGAGGGATTTGACCCCAAATGGCCCAATGGCGCCAGGATAGCAGTCTCATTCGTCCTCAACTATGAGTAGGTGTGCCGCTTGAAAAATTTCCCACTAAGTCGTCCGATTACTTACACGGAGATACAGGGAAGGTGGAGAACGCTCCGTGCTGGACGGCGACGCCCACTCGGAACCCTACCTCTGGGAGAAGGGCGCCTCAGGGGGCCACAAGGAAGGTGCTCGGTACCTAAACGCCGAACATGACTTCGAGTACGGCAGTCGGACGGCATCGTGGCGCATCATGCGCCTGTTCAAGGAGTTCGGCTGGAACTTCACGACCTACGCGGTCGCAGTGGCCCTGCAGAAAAACCCCAAGTTCGCCAAGGCCTTGGTGCGCGAGGGCCACGAGATCGCGGCCTACGGTGGAAGGACACTTGGGACTACACCCTCGAGGAGGACAAGGAGTATATCAAGAAGGCCATCTTGCTGCTCAAGGAGGTGTCGGGCGAGATGCCCGTGGGCGCCTACTTTGGCCGTGGCACGCCGCAGACGTGAGTTCAAAGCCATCAACCCCCCTTTACATGAGTCTCGACTCATCGCAACCACAGACAAATGCTCTTCCCCGAAGTGTGGAAGAGCGTCGGCGCCGAGTTCCTCTGGTCGTCCGAGTGCTACAACGACGACGTGCCCTACTGGATCGACATGCCGCAAGAAAAGGACCTGCCCGACGCCGAGAAGAAGGGCATGCTGCTGATCCCCTACAACTACGACTGCAACGACGGCAAGTTCCACATGTCGGCCGGGTTCGGCAGCTCCGTCGCCGAGACGTACGAGCAGTACCTCAAGAACACGTTCGACTGCCTGTACCGCGAGGGCGGCAAGCTGATGAACATCGCGCTGCACACCCGCATCATCGGCAAGCCGGGCCGCAGCGAGGCGCTGCGCAAGTTCATGCTGTACGTCGCCGGCAAGCCCGGGGTGTGGGTCACGACCCGGCGCGAGATTGCGAGGCATATGCATGAGAAGTTCCCGTACAAGCCTAACGGGGCTTGGATGGAAGGGGTCGGCAAGTAGAGCAACAAACCACGTAATGGCATACTGTAATCCTATATCTATCTATCAACTACGCATTGCTACATCTACGATGGCTTCGAGGATCCATTCGCCAAGAGCTCAACGAGAAAGTTGGATGGGCACTCAACCAAACAAGAACTCGAACACCCTCTGCCCAACCCCAACATCAAATTCAACATCTCAACCATGCACGTTTAAGGTCTTATCAAGGCGCAATGCATTTGGATATGCGAGAAGAGATCATGAGCAAGTGCTCACTTGCTTGATAAGTGAAGCATCTGGCTCCACTTTGCGACGTTGTTGCGCGAGAAACAAGAACTCATATTAATTGAACTGATATGTCTTTGAGATAACCGATACCGCCTGCAGCTATGTCGTCAGTCCTTTCCACGAACGGCTATTTCCCCTCTTCTTGTCTCTCTGTCTGATATGCATTGCCGTATCGGCATATGGCCCGGAACCCACTGGCCCAGCCAACGTAGCGGGGCCCGGCACGCTTCGCTATCAGCAGCACCTACCCCTTTTGGCAATTTGCTGGGGCGGAGGTGACCGGGTTCCACCGACCTGTTATCGGAACCCCCTGACTAACACCTTGGACATGACATGACAAGCTCCGATAATACGGCCTTCGAACTGCGTGCCATAGCCGAATTAGAGGGTTATATACACGCGATGATCGGACATCCGTATTTCGAGCAAGTTGACCGCTTGTTGAAACGACACAACCCATACGTGCAAGCCCAATCAATCGGTACTTATCTGAGTCAGTCTACCAGAAAAGAATTATGGCGGCCACTCCTGGCCAATTGCCCGCCTTCGTGTCTCCGGCCAACACGGACGCCCCGACTCACAACCCCCGAAAACGGGGCCGGACAGCCTGTACGAGGTAAGCATCATTGACACTCCCGTGGACGCATGGATGGACTCTGTTGATAGGGTAATCATTTGCCAAGTGGTGAATCTTGGATGCATTCCTGATCCGGACTAGGTGCACGGTATATCCTGTGCTTCCGTCTACCGTAATCGGGAAACTAACACACCAACTTGCAGATGTAAGAATCGGAAGCAGAAAGTAAGCCAATCATGTACAATCCCATTGCTGCACTCGCTATCATCAGTACACCCCGACTGACTTTGATGCCCAGTGTGATGATCAATGGCCGATCTGCTCCAATTGCAGGAAGGCGGGCACCGAATGCGACAAGACGGCCGTGACCGAGGATGAGCCACCAGCAGCGTACGTGTTCAACCCCTCTCCTGTACCAAACCACACCAGATATATGCATACTGAGCGTTTCCTCCAGCTATACTCGTGCACTTGAGGAGCGAATTGCCTTCCTCGAGTCGAAAGTGACGGAGCTGAACGGGCTTCCATTCCAGCAGCACGAGGAAGAGGAGAAGCAAGGGCCCCCATCCTACCACCACCCATCACAATCCCATTTTCCTCCTCCTCCCAGAAGCAGCCACAACCGGAGTAGCAGCAATGCGCTAGGAGAAGTCGTGGAGCTGCTGTCCATGGGAAACTTTGAGGCGCCTGCTTACATCGGATCCTCCTCGGGTCTGAACCTCGCCCTGAACCTGGGGGAGATGGTCCAGGCCACCGTCTGGAACAAAGCCATCCCCAGCAGAAGAGACGAGGACAGCTACAGCAGCCCCAGCAGCTGCAAGCGGAGGAAATCGAGCGCGGCAGGGACAAGCTTCTCGTGCGGCGGCAGTGGCAGTAGCGACCTCAAGTACAGCAGCAGCAGCAGCAACAGCACCAGCACCAGTCCAACAACAGCCATGATGGGATCCCCGACCAAAGCCATCACCATGGACGAAGTCATCGCCAATAGTGCGGGCCCACCCAGCGACGAACTGGGCCTCAGCATCCTGTCGGCCTACTTCAGCCAGATCCACCCGCGGTACCCCTTCCTGGACCCGGACGAGGTCTGGCACCTGCACCGGGAGCGGGCCGCCCTGGCAGCGACACCGATCCCCAACCTGACCAAACAGCAGCGGTTCGGCATCTTCAAGCTGTACATGGTCTACGCCATTGGCACCATGCTGCTGCAGCTCACCGAGAAGCACACGAGCTCGCCGCCCGAGAGCTACTACATGTCGGCCCTGCAGCACATCTTCGCGGCGCGCGAGTCGCGCACCACCCAGAACATCGAGGCCATGGCCCTGCTGGTGCTGTACCACCTGCGCTCGCCCTCGAGCTTCGGCATCTGGTACATGATCGGGCTCGCGATGCGGACGTCGATCGACCTGGGCCTGCACATGCGGCGCAACGAGGACAGGCTGCTCCGGGACAGTCCAGACGAGGTCCAGATGCGGCGCCGGCTGTTCTGGAGCGTCTACACGCTCGAGCGGACGATTGCCATTTCCATGGGGCGGCCGTTCAGTATCCCCGATCGCCAGATTGATGTGGAGCTGCCCGAGGGGGACAAGGACAAGGACGGCAGCTCTCGAGAAGAAACGGGCCGACCTCTGAGTAGTGGCAGTGGTGGTAGCTGCGTGAGCCCCAAAACAGTACTCTTCAATGTGGACGTGAGGAGCTACCCGAGCAGCTGGAAGACGTCGCTCACGCCGGCCATCTTCCTCTTCAAGCTGCGCCGGATCGAGTCGCGGATCCAGCACTCCATCTACCGCACCGACAAGCCGCTGGCCGCGCTGGTGCCAAAGCTGGACCGGTACCACGCCGAGCTCGAGGCGTGGAAGCAGGAGCTGATGCAGTCGTCTCTTGCCACTACCACAGCAAACAACAACACTAATAGCAGCAACAACGGCAAAAACAACAGCAACAACAACAGCAACAACAACAACAGCAACAACAACAGCAACAACAACAGCGGTACCGGCAGTCCCCACAACGCCGAACTCAACTACATGATGCTGCACCACCACCGCGCCGTCCGCCTCCTCGTCCAGCCCTTCCTGGCCCTGCTGCCGCCCACGGACCCTTATTATGCGCTGTGCCTGGCGTCGGCGGGCGACATCTGCCAGGCCCACAAGCGGCTGCACCAGACCCTCGACTACGGCCATTCTTTCATCGCGGTCCAGACCGTCTTTGTGGCGGGCATCACGCTGCTGTACGGCCTCTGGACCCACCTGGGCCGCGTCTGGTCCGTCCGCCTCGCCGACGACGTCCGCGCTTGCTCGCTGGTACTGTTCGTCATGGGCGAGCGCGCGCCGTGGGTCCGCAAGTATCGGGATGCGTTTGAGTTGCTCGTGGATGCGGCGATGGAGAAGTTGCAGCAGCGGGGGGTGGTGGTGGTAACGGTGCTGCCGGTGGTGGGGTGGAGGAGGAAGTACTGCCAGTGGCGGCGGAGACGGCGGAGCACCAGGAGCAGAGTAGTGCTGCTGCATCGGAAGATGATGCTAGTGCAAATGTCGACCCTCGACTCATTGCGGCGACGACGACGACGACAACAGCACCGGACCAGCAGCAGCAGCAGCAACAGCAACATAGCATTTTGAGCCAGATGAGTCCGGGGGGCGGTGACCACGAGGCGTGGAGGGTGGTGGCGGAGCTGGCGAGCTGGATCGACCAGGATAAGGAGCACTCGCCCGTCTGGATGCCCGACTTTGAGACGTTGCAGAGCCTGTCTTAGACTGGACATTGTTGCCACTTAAGGGGCTTATTTCGACTACACTAGTACGTGCCACGGGGAGGTTGTTGCTAGAGGGTTCTGGGGATAAATAATTGGCCGTCGCAAACGCCGTCCGTGTCAGTGTTACTTCTATCGAATGATGATAATGAAGATGAACAGCTTTCTATAAACACCCTCTTGTAAACATTTCCTTACGATTTGATAATCCAAATTCCCCATTTTGATATTTGATTTTAATACTCGTTCTATTGTCTGTCTTCCACCTGCACCAGTGTGCCGCTACCCCCCAGATTCTCATCAACTGGGTTTCTCGGGTATGCCTTCTCGTTTGATCGCGGACGCTGCTGCTGCTGCTGCTGCTGTCGCAACTCGTCGACCGATGAGTCAAACTCCTTTTCATTCCGTCGTCGTCGTTATCCTCTTTCAACGGCTGTAATCCCCTATCCCGGATAAAGGCGCATCCCAATAGGCACAGGCCGATCAGCGGGATCTGCAAGATAAACACGGCCCGGCTAGCCGCCACGTACGCCTCCAGTACCCCATCGACAACAACACCGTCCGCCTCCCCCGCGGGCGTGGTGGCCGTGTAGAGGAGGGTGAGGCAGGCGCCGAGGGTCCAGGACCCGAAGCCGAACCAGATGACCTCGCCGTACCGTTTCGTTCGGGCGATGTACTGGCCGCCCGCGACGGAGAAGACCATCTGCGCGGCGACGAGGGACGCGGTGAAGGCGGCGGATTCCAGGACGGAGTACCGTCGGGCGTTTTGGAGGTAGAGGGGGAGGTAGTAGAGGTAGGATTGGTACACGGCGCCCATGAGGAAGGACTGGGCGAGCATGATGGTGATGACGGGGTTCTGGAAGATTTCCACAGTTGGATTGGAATTTGGGTCAGTTTGGTTGGAGCCGGTAAAGGACCCTGACAAGACGCCGATGACGAGCATGCTGATGACCATGGGCGAGTCCCAGGGGAAGTAGGCGCCCCCGCCGCTGATGGGGATCAGCAGGAACACGACGGCGGTGCTGGAGGTGAGCACGCCGGCCCAGTCCATCTTCCGCACGCCCTCCCAAGGTTGTTGTTGTTGAGGAGGAGCCCCCGGCACCAGGAGCCAGGCGACGCCGCCCATGAGCGCGGCGAGGGGCGACGTGGTCCAGAAGAAGGCGCGCCAGGTCGTGCAGCCTAGTCATTTGAACCCTCTGCCAATGTGGTGGAGCCCAATACCGGCAATGCGGGGGAAACCAGCAGCGTCGGCCCTTTGTGTAGTGTGTCAGTGTGGTTGGTGTTTCTATCGCCTACATTAAGGTAGGTATGCAGCAGTGGCGCAGTGGCCACTGATAGATATGGCGATGGTTGGAATAAATAAGATCGGCCCGCCCAGGCTCCTTTCCCTTCCAGAGGGTTTCCGATTGCCCCTGTTCTCTGCCATCACCCTGCATATGCCCAACGTTTTCATGTGCTGTGCGTTCTTGCTCGTAGACTGCTTGATCCAACCTCAGTAGAAGGACGGAAGGAGAAAACAGGTCATCCCCTGCCTTCGGAGTAGGACGAAGAGGCGCCGCCATGGCGACCGCGGTTCGTAAGGTCAAGACGGCCTTCTCGTCTAAAGAGGAGTTTAAGAAGGCATTGCTGGCGCCCGACGCCCCGCCCGAAGGTGTAAGTCGCTTTCCGACGATACTCCCGTTTTCTTTACTCGTGGCCGCGTTGCCGGAATTTGCATCGCGACGGCCTTTGTGTGTTTGCAGTAAACGTGGAGGCTCATGCTGGCCCTGTTCTTCCCTATGGACGTGGTATAGGCCGCCTACTTCAACGAAGACCTCCTCCCCACGCCGCCGGAGCGGCGGACGTGGAACGCGCTGCACTTCTTCAGCTACTACCTGACGCAGACCTTCAGCTCCGGCTCCTACAACCTAGGCGCGACGCTCGTCTCCACCGGCCTGCAGTGGTACCACGGCATGATCGCGGCGGCCATCGGGTCCATCATCCTGAGCGCCATCGTCGTGCTCAACTCGCGGGGCGCCACGCGGTACCACGTCGGCTTCCCCGTCTTTGCGCGCGCCTCGGCCGGCGTCGGCGGCGCCAAGCTCTTCGTCGTCGTTAGGGCCTCGGTCGCCGTCATCTACTTCGCGACCCAGACCTTCTACGGCGGGATGATCACGGCCGTCTGCCTGCGCGCCGTCTTCGGCTCCGCGTGGGACCGGATCCCCAACACTTTACCCGCGAGCGCGGGCATCTCCTCGAAAAACCTGCTGGCGTTTTTCGTGTACTGGATCGTGCAGCTCCCCGTCATGTTCCTGCACCCAACCCTGCTGCGCCACCTCCTCGTCGTCAAGGCCGTGTACACGACCGTCGCGCTCTTTTGGGTGCTGGGCTGGGCTGTTCATGCCAACGGGGGCAGCATCGGCTCGTTTAGCTACGACAAGCAGGTCCGGCTCGAGGGCGCCGCCCTCGTCTGGCCCATGATCCAGGCCATCAACAGCGTCATGGGCGCCCTCTGCCCGATCCTCATCAACCAGCCCGACGTCGCCCGCTACGCCACCTCCTTCTCCCAGGCCACCTGGTCACAGAGCACGGGTATCTTGGTCTCGAAGCTGATTGTCATGTGAGTTTTCCCAGTTCCACTCCACTGATTCATCCCCTGGAAGATGATCAGCAGCGCCTCCACCTTCCTGACCTTCCTGGGCTCCTACACCGTGTTCCTCATGCCCGTCTGCGGCGTCATGGTCGTCGACTACTGGCTCCTCCGCCGCGGCAACCTGCACGTGCCCTCCCTCTGCACCGAGGAGGCGGGCCCCCCCTACGCCTACTCCCACGGCTGGAACCCGCGCGCCGTCGCGGCCTGGGTCGCAGGCGTGGCCTTCACCGTGCACGGCATCGCGGGGTCCCTCGACCCGGCCGCCGTCAACCAGGCCAGCAAGAAGGATCGTGCACTTGTTGCGTAAGTAATCGGAAGCGGGAAGGATACTTATCAAGATAGATAGAATCATCTATTTTATATCTTGACACATTTCAAATACTCATTGTCACTCAAATTAAACAGGCTGAGGAGAAGCGCAAGTTGAATAACTATGACAGCAGCAACATATTTCATAGTTATCGGGTGTCTATACCGGAATCGACGTAATCATTTCACGTTCACTTCCCTGTTCCCTGTAGTAATATAGAGCAGGTGAAATATTCAAGATACATCCCATCACAGCACCAAATGCCGCTCCGCCACGGCCCGCGCCGCTTCCATATCCCCGCCAATGAGACAGCAGTTCTGGATATTGTAAGCCGCCTCCTGCGCCAGGTTCTCCATCCGCCGCCGCCGCCGGGTCCGCGCCTCCTCGTTCTCGCCCTCGGCCTCCGCCTCCAGCGCCTGGTTGGCCTCGATCTCATGCAGCACGCGCTGGTAGTACTGGATGGCCAGGTGTGTGAGCCCCAGCTGGTGGTAGCTGCGCGCCAGGTTGTAGTGCGCCTCCTGCCGCTGCATCGAGCACGTCCCCGCCGACGCCAGCCGCTGGTCGTAGTACTTGTGCAGGAAGGTCAGCCCCTGCACAATCAGGTACTGCCGGTTCTCGGCCTGGCGCTTCAACGAGTAGTGTACGTAAGCCAGGCCGATGCTGATGTTGACCATGGGGTTTTCCGGCTCTCGCGCGTGGGCCCGTATGAAGTAGTTGAGAGCATATGTAAAGCTGTTCGATACGAACAGGATATGGCCATACATCATCAAAAGTGTCGCGTCGAGTTCTGTGCCAGGATAGACCTTAACATCCTGGCCCTCGAGCGACTTGTCCTTCTGTTCCGGGGGTAGCAGGGCAGCGTCCATCATCTTGATCTGCCGCAGCGTAAACTTCTGCACTCGAGAATCGGCATACCAGCCCGCCGTCGACGAACAAAGTCGGCATACGGCAGCGTAGACGCGGTACCCATCGGTCGAGAATTGGTTCTTGGACATGATGTAACGGGCAACCTCAACACACTTCTCTTCGTCTCGGGCTCGTAGGGCGCAGGCTGCCATCGCGATATGAATCAAAAACAGGTTTGCCGTGTCCTCGAAAAAGACATTGGCGTCTTTCGCCGAGTCGCAAACCTTGTAAGCCTCCTTCGTCTGGCCAGTCTGGGCCAAGGCCAGCGCATACCCGACAAAGAGATCGAGCCATTCGGGAAAAGTGACGTCGCGATATTCCACAGGATTCTCATGTAAGCGTTTCTCGAGGTTCGACTGGACACGGTTCTCCTGATCCGCTTGGGTAGTATCGATATTGTCTCTCAAGCGCTGAGCCATCTTCAAGAGCGTAGGGTTCGTAGACGACAGACCCGCTTTGTCCTGCCTAAGTCCAATGTTCACAAGATATCTCTCCCATGGGAAGAAGGCCTTGAACGAGCAGAAATCTTCAATGAGCTCCCTGGCGGCCGCCATCCACTCCTCCCCGGGCCCTCCAAGAAGCTCCTCCTCATCCTGGTAATTCGCCTGATAATTCGATGCGCGCACAATCTCCCACTTCTTGGCCAAGTGCGCAGATCTGGCAGTCTCCTCCCGCTCTCGATCCTCATTCAGGGCGAAGATTCGCACACGGCGCTTATAGGGTTCCTTGGGACCGGTCCTGGGTTCCCTCGGGCGTCTTGGGACGGATGGCCGTGCTGCTTTTTCTCCCTTCACTCTAGGTTTTCTTGGGCCAGCAGGTTTCCGCTTTGCCTTCAACGGCTTGCGAGCTCTGTTCCCGCCATCCCTGCCGCCAAATCTTAGGTTCTCATCGCGGTCTCTCTCCAGCTCCATAGCTTCGTTCACCAAAATGTAGGCCTCCTCGCCTTGCCGAGCAGCTTCGTACATCTTGGCTAGTTCATACCGTGCGCTAATGCGGGTGTCAATACTTGACTCTTCGGCGTCCAGGGCTGCAGCGAAATAGTCTTCTGCCTGTCGCTTGTTGCCTGCCTCCAGATAGCATTTTCCAACTTGATACAACTGGGCCGCATCGAGGTAGCCTTCTTGTTGCCGTAAGGGGTCATAGAACCGCAATGCTCGTGCATAATGTTGGTGTTCGTACAAGGCCCCGGCTATCTCGGCAAAGATGTCGGAATACGATTCATCATCGGGGACGAGCTCTACCGGCTCAAACCATTCCAGGTGGTGCGTGGCTTCGTCATCTTGTCCTAAGTGGAGGCGGCATATGGCAAGCTTCGCCCGTAGACGTAGGGGAAGACCCAGGCCATATGATTCCATTGGGTGCTTTCCGGGAGCGTAGTCGGGAATCATCTCATTGCGCCGGTGGTCGTAATTGTCCCATTCGCGATCGTCTTGTAGGCTGTCCCAGAAGTCTTCGTCTCGCCTTCCAAGCAGCCACCTTGCGTACAGCTTAGTCTCGCTGATCACATCCCCCATTGCTTCAAGTGGTGCAAGAGCTCGATGTACATGATCATATCATCCCAGGTGAAGGGGAGATTTAGATCATGGCTGCCCAGCTCGTATTCGCATCGATAGTGCTCGATGCCGCGTTTATATGCATCCTTGGCGGCGTGCTGGGGCTTCTCTGTACCCTTCTTCCGAGTCATGGACAGCTGAACAGCAGATTCCACCAGACCACGGAGGGCGAGGAGTTCGAACGGCGTGCGCTCCAGGATAATCTCGTACTCCCCAATGGCGTGCTTGAAGCTCTCCCGCGCAAGGTAGAGGTCGGCTCTGCTCAGGCGCGTCACCATATTGTCCGGCTCGATCCTGATTGCCTGCGAGAGGGCCATCAGCCCGATCTTGGAGACATCCTCGAAGTCCTCAGGGCTGTCGTCGAGCAGCTGGAGCGCCAGCTGCGCGCAGTGAACCCAGCCTTCGATAATCTTGGGTTCCAGGTGGGCGGCACACACAAGCGCCAGGAGGCCCTGCTTGACCTCGCGACGGTCCTGCAGGATGCTGGCGAGCAGGGCCCAGGCCCGGTGGATCTCGCCGTTGATGCGGATGGCATCCTCGACGTAGTTGAGCGCCTCGTCCAACTTGCCTTCCATGTAGGCGGTCGTGGCGTAGTTGAGCCGCATCTTGACGTCGCCGGTGGGCTCGGCGGCCTTGCGAGGGCCTCGCTTCTTGACAATGCGCGGGGCCTTATTAGCGGCCGCCTGCGGATCTTCGTCAATGCCGAATTTGATCGCCTTCTTGATGTCGCGCGCATTGACGAAGTTCCGCACCGAGTCCTCGAAGGTGCCCAGTGCCTGCTTCTGGGCCTCCAGAAGGGCATCGTTCTCCTCTTGTGGTTCTTCCACGTCCACCCGCAGACCGCCGGGAGGAACAGATGGGCCCTCTTGATACGAGGGCGACTGCGCTTGGGACTGGGCAAACGCGTCTGCTGCGGCGTGCAGCCACTGTCTCGTATCTGGGTGCTCCATAGTGATGCTGGATGTGATGTTTGGCGTTGGGGTTGGGGCTTGGAGCAGCGACCTCAATTCAAGTTTATGTCCCCATTGACCAGGCGAATGGGACAAACGTTGTTCATGACAAGTAGAAGTGGGACAGCAAAAGTTTACCGAAAAATCAAACCCGTGGAATAATCAAAGTATACTCGTCGCATTGCCTTGGGATAACAGTCGTTGCTTCGACCAATCATCAGAAGGCATGTCAATGCATTGGTTCGTGTAAATCTACCGACGAATTGACCACCTGTGGGGACTATTCCAGACGGCCTTGGTAGAAAATATGATGATTCTCTGTTCCTTCTTATTTCCAGTTTTTATCTCCCCGAGGTGGGTTAATACGTTTATTTCTAGACATTACTCTTTGGAAGGCGCAAATATCCAGTCCGGCATATTCTTGCTCGCACCCACCTATCATGACCTTGTTCCTGCTATAAGCATAACGCCACCTGCGCGCCAGCTGGAAGCCCATTTGGCCATCATGATACCAAACTTCTTAACGACTCTTCCATCCAATACTATAGACAACAATATATCATTTTATAGGCAATTGCCAAGACATCTATAAACTATTCTATGCAATCGAATCTTAACTTAGTACTAAGATCAGAGATTGCCTGAATGACCCATACTATATACGAGCACTAGATGTGAATTACTATGCCTATATACGATAGAACAAATTTGAAAATTCTCGCACTCATATCACAACGAGTCCGCATTCAAAGACATAAAAAGCAAGCCAGGCAATGTCGGTAAACGTTTCGCACTTGTGATTTATCTCCTTCTTCTCCAGCCCGTTTTTCATCTGCAAGGTAAGAGAACTATGTGATGGCGTTGTGGTGACAGCCCATCCACTCATCCTCTGATACATTGCCGCTCGCCGCCGGCCCCCATTGTCGTCGATGATGAAAACGATGATCATGTTTTTATGTACACAATTTCAGAACAATACAAGATGGGGAAAAGGGTTCAACAACAGAAATCCGCTATGCTTTGATTTTCTCATAAAACTGGTTGAGAAATAATCCCGCCTGACACGCCAAAAGAAACATTTCAAGCAACAAATGCCTTCCCTCTTCCCTTACTTCCAAAATCCACGGAAGAACAGCATTGCCATGTATATCCTAGCTCCGAAACCCCCTGAATGCACCCTGAGTATCCTGAATTTTCCCTGCCAGTGATGATAAAGGGGTGGCCTGACCTCTCGATACTAGTTATTATCTACCGATGTTAAGTCTGAACTGCTAAGAACTACTGTCAAAGTTTGCTCCTCGCTCATTAGAAAATGGCTAGGCCAGCTTCCCCGTATCCTTGGCTTCTGTGGAAAACGTTAGTATGCAGTCGAGTTTGGAGGTGAAACGCGGGATCTAGTATTTTCTGACTTACCCTTGACCTGCTCGAAAACCTTAAGCATCTTGCGTCTAGCGCCTAGCGCGTTGACGCCTCGCTTCTCCAGGGCCTCGTCGTCCAGCTCAACCAGATCAGTCCACTTCAAGTCCTTGAGATTATCCGTGTACTTGTGCAAGCGGAGACTGCGTAGCCAAGCGGGGATGTCTTGCAGAAGAGTAGGGTCGGTCGGGTCCTCCGGAGGCTTCGAGGTGCCACGGCGACCGCGCGGTGAGCGGCCACGGTTCATGTCGGAGTGGTCAGAAAGATAGCCCTCGGGCGAAAGACCCATCTGACCCATGCCAAGACCACCGCTCAACAGGGGGTTACCATCGTAGACACCCAAGAAGCCGTTGTTCTGGGGAGAAGCAAAAGGCATGGCTCCTCCGGGGAAGCCGCCCTGCATGGCAATACCCGGCGAGCTGGGTCGCGAGCGGGCACCGAAGCTGCCCATCTGTTGGTTCTGCAGAGCGATCATCTGGTCCCTGCTGATGACCTGACCGTGCTCGTTGATCATGACAACGTTGTTGGGGATGCCGCCTGCCTGGACACCTGGTGAAAGAGGGTTCTGGTTTGCTCCCGGAGCATCATTAGATCTCGCCCGGCGATATTTTCGTACGTCGTCCAGCGCAAAACGGTTATTTACAGTAGACAGAGCAGCAAGCTTCATAGCAGTCGCATTGGCCACCATATCAGCCTGATTAGGGCCGCCTTGTTGAAAGTTGGGAACCATGGGGGTGTTCACCATAGAGGCCCAGTTACCACCAGCGGTGTAGGGAGAAAGAAGGGGAAGGTCGGAGGCCTGCTTATCGCCAGTTGTAAGGGTAGTGTTCTGGATGTTCTGGTTGCCACCGAGTTGAGGTCTGGGTGACCGCAGGCCAGCAGAGGGCGGCGGCTGCGCGAATTGGCCCATAGGGGCCTGGCCAGACGAAGACTTAGGTCTGCCAGCTTCCCATGTGTTTTGACCGTTGGACTCTTCAGCAATTGTAGGGGCGACGAGCGAGTTGCGGACGTCGATGGCGGTGCTGTTGCGGTTCGACGGAGGCTGGTTCCCAGTCTGCTGAGTGAACTTGGCCTTCTCGGTTGCGATGGCAGCGGCGGCGTCGGGGAACATGGCATTAATGGTCGACGGGTCAAGGCCAGAGTGTCTCTTGGCCGAAGGCTGGGCCTGGGACATCGAGTTTCTAGTCGAGCCGACGTTCAGCTTGTTCATGGCATCGCTAAGGCGGTTCGTCATGGGGTCTGTAATACGAGCGAAAAGGAGTTAGCAATCGGCAATCCCTAACCCGAAAATAACGGGCAACACCAAATATGGAAACTTACCCTTATCAAAGTTGGCGGGTGACAAGACGCCAGACATAGGGTGGCTCTTGCCCATCTGCTGAAGAACCTGAATAAAGAAACGAATTTGGACTTGGGTAGTCTGCTGCAGCAAGGCGTACAAGGCAGCTGTGCGTTCGGCCTCGGACAGGACACGGAACCACTGCTCAATAGCGCTCAGCTCGTCCTTGAAGTCCTGGTCCAGCGTAGCAGCCGCCATCTCTTCCAGCGTGGTCTCGTACTGGTCGATGTCGGCGATCCACTGCTGCGTCATCTTGTCCTGAGGGTCGGCGTCAGCGCCGCCCTGGCCTTGGCCCTGGGACTGGCCGTAGAAGTCCGACGAGGGGCGGATTCGGCTCGAGGGAGAGTTGCCGACCATGGCAGCCATGTCTGCAGACGCTCGCAGGTTATGCTGGGCGGCTGCGGAAGTCCTTGCCGACGGCGGTCGAAGCGACGATGCCGTGTTGGCTTCCGGGGTGCTGTTCCGATTCATATTTAGCATATAGGTTGCCTCGCGAGACACCTTACACGACAATACTAGCTCAAGCAACGATTATTGAATTTTTTTTCGGTCGTAGAAGGAAATATCGACTGCTTGGCCTTTGCTTGTGGGAAGCACGTCGTTGGTGTGTGTGATGGGATGTGCTCTTGAAGAAGATGCTAAAGAAGAGCTAGCTAGCTGAAAGGCTGCAGCAGCAGGACAATGAATGGAGGGGATGAGACAAGAAGTCGGAAAGGGGAATATTTCTAATCGCCCGGGCAGGGTCGGCTGGATGGGGAAATGTGGTTCTCTGAACGGGAAGACTGTCCAGCACACCTTCATGAAGCAGAGGCGCAGAAGCAGAAAGCAGACGACGCAGTAGCAAAGGCAGGCAGTCTTGTCAGTCGAGTCGAGTCGAGGAGCCCCAAAGGGAAAGACGGGCAGGGCTGGCAGGCAATGTGAAACGACGAAAGACCCCTGCGGTCCGGAACAGGGGCGATCGATGGCCCGTGTGAAAGAAAGGACAAGGGGGGAGTCAGGTAATGCACTGTTTCGAGATTCTCGATGGATGGCTTCTTCCAAGGGCGATGCAACGACAAAGCCTCGATTGAATCCACACTTCTTCGACCTGCCCAAGGACTGGTAACAAAAATAGATAACGTAGGGTACTGTTCGTCTGGTGGTATTCATGTAATGATTGCTTTGATTGTCGTCAAGGACAAGAACAATTGCAACACAAATGCAAAAAGAGTGCAGCACACCTCCGTAATTCAGCCTGCAGTTGGGGCGTGGTCTTTTTGGCAAAACTTATGGAGCAGTGCAAGCAGATAAGTTCTCAATACAGCAGCAGAGAGGGAACATTTAGTACATAGGTAGGGCCCTGTTTTGATCAGACGGGACCAAATGTTTCTTGGATTGAGGAGATGCTACTGAATGGAGCTGAACTCTAGGGGACAGTCATTAGGGGCCTTAGGGTCGTCCTTTGGGCGGCGCTCGCAGGGCCTGTAAGAGCCTGTGAGCCTGTAGCGAGCTGGGAGCTGCGCAAGCGGTAGGTGTTGCGGGTTCCATTAGCTTCCACTTTTCGACCAGTCGGGACTCGAAGCGGCCTTCAGACCTCACCACCAGGGTTACAACGTACCAAATTGATCGATGAATGTTCCTCTACCGGTACTTACCACCCCATATGAGATGAACACGAACATCCAATGCAACAAGAATTCGTCTGCATCAATGCCGATGGATAATAGAACTGCCCATACCTACCTCCTAGTGAACCTTAACATGCCATGCTATGCACCCAAGTCGGGTAGAAACTACATTTCATTGAAGACACCTGTCAACCCGTCACATAAAGTCCAGTAACCGAGTCCTCGAGTACGTGTAGGGGCAATGCTGTCTTTGACATGCGGCATCCCGGTATTAGATACCACGCTGGGACACACCTACAACATCTTGGGCTTGGTTCTGTCTGGAGCCATCCAAGGTTCACCCAGTACAGTACATGGCTAGACGGTCGTACAGCGTACTAAAAGTGGTGTGTTGCCTCCGCCAGCACCCATATACCAGCAAAGGAGGGATGTCGGGCAGATGGGACTGCTGCACCATACATACTCGGGCCATTGCATCTGCGTCTACTTCTGGCAGTATCATCAGCGCCACACACACATACACACACATATACACCACTTGGCCCGATAAGCTCTGGCGCCCTTCTGCCGCAGAGAGTCTGAGCCTCTCCCAGGTCAATATACCTCCCTCAGCTCAGCCAAGTTAGGCGTCCCGCGTCTATAAGCCCCATCAGAAGCACCGACACATTTGCATAGAAGAAGGGCGTAATCATCTATCTGGTATTGAGTCTTGGCTAAACTACCTACCAACTAGTCAACTTCAAAGTGTCTAGACCTTTGTTTCCAGGAGTGTTGCTTAGACGACACGCACTACTACTATTTCTGCCCTATTGTTCATGTTTGACATCTAGCTCGAATCATTCATGTATATGTCGGTCTCAAACACCACCCAGCTGTTCGCTCACCCCAGGTGGTTATCAACTCTAAACCGTCCAAGGTTACAGGCCCGGCTGGCCGATAAATCGAACCCACCACGGCTCCTGACGCTCCTGGCCAATTTCCAGAACGGCTTCAATTCTTTCTAAAAGCAAAGAAGAACATTAGGGAAGGCCGAAAGTGCACCTCCATCACATCATGTACCTGAGTGGAATAGGTAAGCCTGGATACGGAGGAGGCAGGAGCATTTGCACAGGCACTCAGTCCACCGGGCCAGTCCTACTGACGTTAAAAAGGTCAAGGCACCTTGCCTCCTATTTTTCTCGCTCTCTTCTGAAAGGACACAGCTCCCCAACTTGGTCAAGACAAGTGCCCATAGATCCACACTTTCTACTGCTTTTGAACCAGTGCCCGGAGTTCCAGCGCCCACGAGTCCACACCACGGTTTGACAGGTAGGAGAACCAGCATCAAAGCGGCATGCACCCGATTACTAGATCTACCTAGTCGGCGCCAGATGGAACATTCAGCCCAATAGTCGGGCCTCGAAGACACCGTTACCAAAGACAGGGGTTTCAGACGATGACGACGTCGGGAATAGACGCCGGTTTTGGCCTGCAAGAAAAGAAATACACGGTCACTCCGGAGTCGCGACTGGCTCATCACTTATCGGATTTTGTCAAATGAAGTAAGTAATCACGTGCAATCATTGTGGTTAACACGTAGTCCTCTGGTGATGTAACATCAAGTGTATTATAGTAACTAAAAGCTATTTGGTTCATGTCACAATGATGCATACAGAAGCTGGGTTGAGAGTACCTGGAAGCTCTGGAGCAGAGCATACAAATCAACGAGATCACGATGATGGGGATGTAGTCCAGCATTCATGCGCCTTTGCAATCGGATCGTTTGAGCAAAGGCGCTTGGTAATAGACGGACCAAAATATCTTCTCGGCACGAAGAATTATTCCTTCAGCAGTTGGACAAGGGAGTGATTCCACAGCTGTACACACTAATGCCGGTTTTCGTTCAAAGCAGCAACTTGCGTTGCGCTCCGTTCGAGTCACGTTCATATTGGGGGCAAAGAGGATGGGCATGTGGATGGATAAGGGCAGGATGGGCAATCGGATCTCACGTTGGACACGAGGGAGGCCAAGTCACTTATCTTCGGGGCGCGAATGGCATCGGGGAGAAGCACGCGAGGAGGCGGACGGGCTGGTTGGTTGTTGTTCATCGTGGCTCATTAGCCCAGCTTGGATTCAATCTTCTCCATTGAAGACAATCCTCTGACGTGAAAGACAGCCAAATGCATGATCATATAATCCCCGGGACCCGTGAAATGTCGTTGGTCCGAAAAGTTCCTGAACTCGCCATCGATGCACGCCGTGGCATGTGCTGCCTTCCCTAAAGCCCTGGCTCCGAAACTCGAAAAAAAATTGTGGGCGAACTTCTTATGCGGTCTCGCGCTTGCCCTCCTTCTTCTCCTTCTGTAGGAATTTGTTAGCTAGCGGTCCGGATGATTGTTGACCCGTCACGAGTGCATGTAGGGGTATTTTTGTCGAATTTGTGATCGCGGTGGGTGATCGATGGTGGGAAGAGTCAAGGATCGCGTACCAGAGCCTTCATGGTGCCGTGCAGAGCATGTCTGTGGTTGCGTCGGAACTTGGGGTCGGTTCCCTTCAGCGAAGGGTAACGCATAGTCTTAGGCTTCTTGATACCATTGCGGTGAGCCTTCTTGCTCTGGTTGTGCTGGGACGAGTTCTTTGACTCTGCGCGCAGAAAAGTTTGTCAGTAACTGGCATTCCCATTTTGCGAATCGCTAGAGCGAGGGGCATAGAACGGGTGGTAACATACTGGCCATCTCGACTGACTGTTCCTTGCAGAGACGGGGTGGTTTGTGATGGGGATGCGGAATTGAAGAACTGGTGACGAAAAGTAGAATGGATCGCTAGGCAAATCGATTGAGTGCGAGTCGGTCACTTCGAAAATGTGCGCTGCACTACTAGGGCTCGACGTCTGCTGTGACTGGTCTAGTGCGCTTTTTTTCAGTGGTGACTCCACTAAGTCCGATAACAGCTGTGATTGGCTCTTGCTGCCAGCCAGCCCAATAGTGGATCTTTATCCCGACAGCTTCCAGGGCTGGCAGCTGGAACTACTAGCGTGGGCTTGTCTTGTCGTCCAACCAGAGCGATGCATGGAGCATCAGATGTGTGTATCTTGGTACGGTCAGTCGCAAAGAGAATTACATATTTCAGAAGAATGCCTTCAGTTTATGCAAGGTACCAACATAATGTTACAGGCTGAAATCAACCTATAATGTAGTTCATGTGCAACATCTTCACATCATTCGTTCATATGTACTCAGCAGTAATTGCATTGCTCAACCTGTAGAGTGAAGGTGCCTTTCTATTGATCAAGAGGCCCGACAAGCGGCAAACCCAAGCTCGTTACATCGTTGTAGAGGAAATGCTCGCCCTCAGCCTCTCTTTTATAGTGGGGTGTTTGTTCGTTGTGCTGCCAAAAATGGTATGTATGGCATCATCATTGAGAGAAGAAAGTACACACACAGAGAAGATGTATGTAACAAGAAAATGCCCGAATGCTTTTCATGTCCCCAATTCGTACCCTTCATGCAGCCGTCGTGATCAACCGGTCACGTCTCTATGAGAAAGCAAGTAGTTGCTCCCAATAAAGCAGCACGTAATCCCCCCGAAGCACCGAGATATACTCCAGCCAAATCTGCAAAAGTATTTTCCCTCCATCCTCCGTATGGTACAGATCATCCCTCATCATATCACTATTCCGTCCAACCTTTCACTCTCTATATGCAGGTTGTTTCCCCCTTACAAGCATTTCCTCCGTGTCGGCCAATTGCTTGGTTTCGCCCAAAAAGGAATAGCTATGGCATATAGTCACTTATTTGTTGGCGCCGACACGAGGACCTCCTCGGCCAGATCGCTTCTTGTTGGTGCTCTTCTTTTGCGACTCGCTACCCTCAATGAACTTGATCAAGTCATCAATGCTTCTAGCATCGGTGCCAGGTGCCTTGGGTCGTCCGCTGGACTGCATTGACGACACAGGGTCGACATTTCCGGTGAGGGCGGCGTTGCGCGACGGGAACTTGATTCCGGCGCGGAGTCGGCGTGCGTGAACATCCTTGTCGCGCTTGGCAATAGCAACGGCATTCTGAGTAAGCTGCTCGAGCCACGATTCGGCCTCCTTGGTGTTGTTGTTCTCCGGGCCCAGTGTCTCCTTGAAGATGGTGTAGCACTCCTTCATGCGGACCAGCGCAGATTTGGACTCCTTGTCCAGAGCCAAGGCCTGTGCGAGTTGGAAGAGAAGGCTGGCCGCACTCAAGCTGTCCTTACCCATGACGCGCTCACAGACAGCAAGGGCTTGCTCGAACCAGATGCGAGACTCGTGGTAAGCCTGCATGTGTTGCAGCATCACCGCGGCGTTGTTGAGGGTGGTGATGGAGTCGGGGTGGTCAGGACCGTAAATGATCTTCCACAGGTCAAGGGCATGCTTGACGTAGATGAGAGCCGTCTTGCTGTCGCCGGATCCGTGGACGAACAAGCTCAGGTTCAGGTAGTACAGAAGCGTCTCGGCAGAGTCGACACCAATGGTACGCTCCGACACGATGACGGCCTTGCGTGCCAAGTCAACCGCAGCCTCCTTCTCGTCAAGCTGGTAGTAGATCTGCGACAGGCTAGAATAAGCGCGGGCAACCTCCGGGTGCAGAATGCCGTAGATCTGCTCATGCAGAGTAAGTGACTCGAGCAGAAGCTCCTGTCCAATCCTCCGGTTGTTTTGCATGATAGAATGCTTACCGCCCTCAAGGGCTTCCTCGGAAATGGCGCTCTTAGGGGAAGAGTCCTTAACAATCGGGACAATGTTCACAATGTCGTCGGCAGTGAAGGTCACCGGCTCCTTGGGAGTGGTGGCAGCAGAAGCAGGAGAACCCTCTCGGTTCTTGTTCTTCTTCTTCTTGCTCTTGCTCTCGCCTTGGGCGTTGCCATTGACGCCGTTGGAGGTTGTGCCGTTGGCGGCGGGCTTATCAGCCTCTGTCTTCTGAGACTCGCCCTTGATGAACTGCAGATCCTTGGTCTGCAATTGGAGACCAAGCTTGAGAGAAACCTCACGCAATAACTGCAGAGGCTTGATCTCAGTGTACCAGTTAGACTCGAGAGAGAATCTGAACCGGGTCTGGGTCTGCTCCTCTATTTCCTTTCGAAGGCTCTCGGGTGTGACCTTTGCGAACGAAAGGTCGGCCTCCGGATACAAAGCCTTGATGAACTCGTCGATATCAGCAGCGGGCGTAGGGTTGAGACCAAAGCCAACGAGGCAGTTCAAAAGGTGGGCAATGCAAGCTGACGTCAAGGGCATGGGCATGTACCGCAGGTAGTTTCCGGAAACGTGCTTGAACGATCTGGCAATCATTTCTTGCAGGCAGAGATCGCGAAGGCACTTGAGTCTCGGGCCCTCACAGATCGCCATAACCTTAGTGAGGTAGCGGATGTTGATACCGCGCTTGTGCATCATGCGAGTGAGAGATTGGCCATCCATGGGGAAAGGCAGTTCCGAGTTCTTGACGTCGTTGACGAACTCAGGAATAGCGTTCTCGCGCAGATACTTGCAGGCGTTTCGCACTTCTTCCTCGTCAGCAGCCATCTCCGCCTTCTCTTCGTCCGTCTGGGGCACTTGACCGCTGAAAGCATCGGGGTTGAGTGAGAAGTCGAAAGCGGAAGCGTCAAGGCGAGCCTCGGCTTCCTCCTCGTCGGCGGCCTCACCCTCCTTCTTCTCGACAGCCTTCTTGTCATCGGACCCGGATTCAGACTCCGATTCGGAGTCAGCCTCGGCCTTGGCTTCGGCTGCCTTAGCCGGCTTAGTCTTAGGCTTCTTGGCGGTAGCTTCATCCTTATCCTCGGAGTCCTCCTTGGATTCCTCCTTGGGTTCCTCCTTGGGTTCCTCCTTGGATTCCTCCTTGTTCTCGATTTCCTTAGCCTTCTTCTCGGCCAATTGCTTTTGACGCTTGGCCAATTCGGCGTTAACCCATTCAGACCATCGCTGCGTCCGGAAGCCTTCAACAAGCTCGGGTCGCAGAACTGTCATGCGGTGCGGGTAATCGGAAGGCTCCTCGCTACCCTCAGTCGAACCAACCTCCTCCATCCAGGAGATATCGAGAGGCGTGATACGGTACAGGTCCAGCACGTACTTGCGGCCGTCGGTACCCATCAGGCCCTTGGTCTCCACACTGGCTTCGAGGTCGAAACGCTTGCCATCCTTGTCCCAGACAGCGTGCTTCTTTCCTCGGAGAGCCTTGGACAGCAGAGCAAAAGTCTCGGCAAATCTCTCGTCGTTCGCGACAATTTCCTTACCCTCCACAGCACCATAGTCGATGGAGTTCTCACCGGGCTCTCGCTGCTTGAAGATACCAGGAACCACGGTTTGACCAACAATGCGCTTGCCAAGATAGTCCACCACGACAGTAGCCGGGCTGTAAAGCCCGTCGATATCGAGTTGGTTCACGATCCGCACGCCGTTAACGTCCTTGCCAGTAGCAACGCGGGCGGCGTCGTCACCTCCTTCCGATGTGAAAGTGCCGACACCATCAGCGCCAAAAGAGAAGAAGACGTTGTTGTAGACGAAGATCTGAGCATCTCGGCCTTCGGTCGGGTTCAGTGGTGTCACTTCGCCACGAGCGACCAGGATTGCACCCCTGGCGGCAGCCTCGGCGTAGTCGGCGAAGAGTTTCGACATGAACCTCTCACGGAAGACACGGTCTTGCACTGTCTCCTTTGGCAGCTCCCGGGCAGATTGGAACTCCTCGTTCCAGTCTCGCAGAGTATCAGTGTTATCTACACCCGCAATCAAGTAGCCCTCCTGCGTGCGTGTGATATCTGAGCTGTGCTGCGTGATGGATGAGTTTACGGAGGGAACAACCCACGGCGCGGCCGGAATCGCATTGGTCATCTGGAAGGTGGCCATGGGGTCCTTCTTGCTGCTGTATTGCAGCAGCTCGTTGAAGCTCTCCTTGAACGACGGCGAGATCTCCTGGAGCAGGGTGTAGAGCGAGTGGGCTGCGGCGCCCTTGGGTGCTGGGCGAGGAGCAGGGTCGAATTTGGCGTTTGAGGATTTGTTGATGTAGAAGCCGCCCACATGCGAAGTGATCTGGTGTTGCTCTCCCTCGTTTGTGGTAATGACCAGATACAGCAGGTGGCCCTTCTGGCGCAGGTGGTATGGAGGAGGGTTCCATGACGAGAGCGCCACTGACTTTACTGTCTTGGGTGCCGGCTCTTCCTCCTTGGGCAGAATGGTGCCAGCCACATCCGCCTCGGCCTCGAAGCTGTATTCGCTTGCCTTGGCGTTGTCGTTGCCAGCTCCGGATTCCGTAACGGCGTCGAACAAGCATGTGCCGGGAATGATGCCGTGCAGCGTGTCGGTTCGGTCTCCGGCGGCACCAATCAGGTCGCGGATCCGAATGACATGTATCCTGGCCTCTTTCTCTGTGTATGGGTCCTCCACCAGCTTGATCTCGGACTCAGCACCCAGGCCCTCGACGTCGGAGATCTGGACAAAGTCGTTGATGCGCTTTCCGTCGTGCTCGAGGTGGAAACATGAGTATTGGAAAGCTGCTGGGAGCTCGATAATGGACTGTCGCAGCTCATGTACTTGCTCCTGCGGGGAAGCCTATTAAATTTGCTTGTCAGTGCCATCCAGATACAATGGCTTGTGTATGAAGTCGGTAACTTACCACCACGTGGATCTTGTGTGGCTCGTGGGGCAGGAGGATAGTCAGAGGGAACAGAGCATCTAAACAGGTTAGTATCGACCATTTTATTGATTCATTGCCCAGCTTGAGGCTAGCTCACCTTCTCCAGCTTGCTCACCGTCCTCCTCAGCCGATTGCTCCTTCGATACCTCGGTAGAGTCTGTGGCCTGACCATTGGTGGTAGTTTCGGGGCTTGCCTCCTCTGTCATAGATGTCCATGTTAGTCGGGAGCACAGAAGTTTTCCAGGTACAGCAGGCGGGGTCGAACGTACGGGCATTCGAAGCGGGGGTCTCTTTTTGCGTAGCCATGGCGAAGCAGGACAAAAGAGTCTTCTAAAGATTGGTATTTTTGACAGTCGAGGTGGGATTGGTATGTTCAATTTGGGTCGGAAGGTGCAATTACAAGCACGAGGGCAACGACCACCACGTATGTTGTCAGAAGCTCGAAAAACGGCCGGCGAAATGCAAGAAAAGATCTAAAGTAGAATATACAGACAGACCAAGAAAATATTGTACAGGTCAATAAAATGAATGGTCGTCTCAATTGAGGTCGTATAATGGGAGAGAAAAGCGTGGGATTAGTTATTGTTGGAGGTTGAGGTGGAAAAAATGAATAGCTCCCATAACTTTTTTTTTCTTCAATCCCAATTCGCTTTACAGAAAGATGTCTTGTGTCGGGACGCCAGTGTAAAAAAATCAAATTGGGGAATCCCTCCTCCCGGCTGTCCCCGGTACCCCGGAGCGAGCATCGGTCCCAAGCTAACGGTTTAAGTGCGCCACAGGGTAACAGCACACCTTGTACTAATAGCTATGTAACTCGTCATTGACCATTTTCTGGTGTGCGCTATGGCTCCGGATCTCTATTCGACACATTCTCCCACATGCAATCGCACATTCAGTAAGTAATTGCAATGATTCGCATTGAGCGGTCTGGTTGGAGCTGTTCATTGGCTACAGCGACAACTCTTTTGCTACAGCTAAGGGCGCCAAGCCCACATTGCGAATGCCAAAAATGACTTCTGGAAAGCAAGAAGCAAATCCATCAATGCGTGCCCACACAAGCCACCTGGCACCGCACCTGGCCCTTAGCCCCCCCTCAGCCCCTCTACGAAAATATGCCGCAATATATCCAGTGCTCATCGATTAATACAAAGATGTTCTGGTCCGCAGAATAGCTTCGAAACTATAACAATATTTTAGTACCCTTATGAGTCGACCCCGACTTCAAGATGGCAGTATTAGTCTCGCCACATTTGGCTGGCTGCTGCATGCGGGCGGCCGGATAGGAAAATACTTTTTAGTCGATGGATGCGATTGGCGGGGCTTTGGAGGCTTACCTAACCCATACCGCACTACTCTTCAATAGGAAATACATCAATAATAAACAATTTGGAAGCTTCTCACTGGTCAGCCTCAACCCTTTTCTCATGGCGATCATTTAGTCGACATGTTCATGTGCAAGGCATTTGCTATCGCGAATTCGATGAGCACGTATCATTAGACGGATTTCATCGCTTGAGCCCAATAACCAACCATCTTGGATCTTTTGGACGAAATCACCTCACCCACTAACATACCTGGAAACTCCATTCAGGAGACATTTCTGGATCGCATAACGTCGCTACATCTGACACAAACTCACCAACCTCGCAATATACAATTGCAATTTGCCGTATCACTCGCAAACACCAATAGTCGCCATGCGATAGGGAGTATCTATTAACGAGCTTTCAATTTTTGGAGAACAGTTCTTGCATCAGCATCCTTAGCACAAATGGACGTCGTCCACAAGACGCCACAGCCTTCGCGGTACCGGATCTCCAAGGCAACGGCGAAACCAGATCGCCAGCAGCCATGGACCGCCTCGCGGTGCCACCGCTTGCTGCGACCCTTGCTATCGCGGCTCGCGCTCCTTAGGAAAGAGCTGAGCTCGTTGCCGGAGCCTGCCGCTCTGGCCGTTGGTACTGATTTGCCGACGACGAAGGAGAGGAGGAAATTCGGGAAACGCCAGAGCTCAGACTGCCAATGGATGCTTCCACGGAAGAAAATGCGGCATACCTACGCCCAGCAGCAGAAATTTGCTGAGCGCCAAACCTCCTCGGTCTCAGGTTCAAACTCGGGCTCCTTCTCGGAAACTGCTCAGCAGCCCCTGACCATCAAATTGAGGGCCGCGAAAGACCTCCAGGCGGCACACGACGACATCCCAGCGCCTGGCGAAGCCGTGGCTTTCACCCCACTGGTGCGCCGCGCAAGAGGCCACGAGGTGCCTTCTCCGGCCAATATGCCGCAATTCAGGAATTATCAGGGGTCAAGCTCATCTCAGACCCGGAGGAAGAGGTCTGGCACGAGCAGGCGCGGTGAGCTCGAGGAACGGCTCGCCACTGTTAGGAGCTCCGGTTCGGCTTCCCGGCATAGCGACTACGAGGCCATCTTCCGAAGCCTCGAGGCTCTGCTGAAGGGGACGGCGTGGGAAGAAGAGAAGACGAAGGGCGCGTCATCCCTCTTGGACATGTGTCTCAAAAGGATGCCCTGGTACATCGCCGGCGTCCAGGCTTGGGAGCTGGACGAGGCGGAACAGAACGGCACCAAGTCCGCATTCAATAGCCCCGACACCTCCTTACGCTTATACAACGAGCTAGAGACGCTAGGCGCCTCGCAACAGGGATGGAGCCATCTACGAACCGTTGCCAGAGCCGACGGCATCGCCGCTGTGCGGGAAGCCATGTTGGAAGGCCTGTTGAACGACGACTTTTGCATGTTGGTGATCGATCTATGCACAGAGTACGAGGCGACGGCTGAGGCCGAGGCCCTGATGGAAGTGTTTATTCAACGCCAATACCCAAGCCCATCCGGGCCAGAGGCAGCTTTCGCGGAGAACGACGCACTTCGTCCACTTTCGTTCCTTTGGGATTTCTCGATTGCATTCACTCAGCACTCATTTCTTTTGCGACAATACACCATGTTGCTAGCAAATGGCTCTCTGCCGGTTGGTTGGCTTGTTACGGGGGGCTTCGAGCGAGTTTGGGGATTGGCCCACCGGGTGCTTTCCAGGGGAAGCAAGGCTCTGGCAGCCATTGATTTCTTGGTAACCGCCATCATCAGCTTGTGCAGGCACCACCGCGTCAGCCAAAAGTTGGACGGGCAGGCCTCTTCTTCCGAGAAGGAGCTCGAGGCACAGATACTTCCCTCCATTAGCCGGTCGTTGGCCATCCTCTCCGCGATGAATATCGTAGGGGAGATGGAAACCCACGGTAACGAGCTCTTCCAGCCCGTAGGATCGCGACAACAGAACATTGCTTTCATCAGCCAGAACATCACGTACACTTTCTTCGGGTGCCTCGTGGAAGTCGAGGGACGTAAGCGCCGGAGCTCGAATATGGCAAAGGATCTATTATACTTGGCTGCCTTTCTTGCTTCCTCGTCGAGCTTACGGACAGAGCGGGCGCATTCAAGACTGACGAGCGCTTTTGAGCTGGCCTTGGGAACGTCACCGATTACAAGCAGTAAAGCCGACATGTCGACGCATGACTCCGTTAAACATTACAGTAGCATGATTTCACTAATCTCCCAAATCGCCCGAATATGTGGACGCGGGTCTTCCGAGGCGCCTTTCCAACACATGGAGCGTTTATGTCACGACTTGCAGCTTTTGGGCCTTGAACAGAACATGATGGACAGCATCACGCGAGCCGGGGCCCTGTTCCTCGCGCAGCAGACGAGCAACTTGAGGGATCTCGTCTACGCCGAGAGCCTGGTCTCGGCACACCACCAGCAAGTAGAAGACGAAATGTCACCAGCGAACGAAGGATACAAGCACAGACAACGAGCAGCAACTACGACGGATATATTGCTGGGTTACCGCTGGGAAGAGACGATTGGCGAGTGGGTCGTGGTCAGCCCGGTGGCGCAACGAAGAAAGCAGCAGGCACAACATAGGAGGTCTGGGAGGTTTCAGCAGCCAGATTCGACCGCTCGGAAAGTAACAGGTCGTGATGTTAGCCCCTTACCTGCTCCTCCTGCTGCTTCGGCTGCTTCGGCTCGGCTGGCTGGCCCGACGGGTCGGCCTGCATCTGATGCCCCGACAGAACCCGTTGCAGATTCGTTTGCGAATCCGGCAGAAGAAAATGCTTGCGACGGCAGACAGTCCGCAAGCGAGAGCGATAAAATTACAGACGACGATGACTCGGGGAACCGGCATCGTCATCAAACAACAACGCTGCAGCCGAGGCAGCAGTGCAACTTGCTCAAGCCCACTTCGAATAACCGCAGGTGTTCCATGCGGCCGACTACGAAGACGACGGCGCCAGTTGCGGGGCCTGGTTACGATGACGCATTCGGCGCAGTCGAGGGGAAGGAGAACGTAAACGCTCAGGCAGCGGCCGCAGTTCATTCCAAGGTCAAGGCGGCTCGTCATAGCTACGGGCCGTCATCAAGCAGTGTCCGCAGCAGCAGCACCACCACCACCAAGCGGGCGCTGGGCCAGAGACGACGAGTCCGGTTATCCGGCGACCTAATAATACACAGCGATGACGAACTTGGCATTTGAAAGGTGTTTTCCCTTTTCCCCGTCTCCCTGTCTGGTCGGTTTTGTTCTCCTCGCTCAGACGTCGCCGTTTCCTGTCAAAGTTCAAGCATTTTCTGGCAGTTTAGGCCCAAAACGTTTCGACGTTTCACAACACGATATCGTTATCTGAGCTGCGTGTGTGCATTTATGCTACGACACAGCAACGCGTGGCCAACACTCTTGTCGACCGCGACGGACGGCACAGCTCGCCAATTAACCGGCAAGTTCGGTCGTTATCGGGGGATTGTAAGCCCCCCCTATGAAACGCGAACGAGGCAGCCAGTGTAGAACCAAAATGCATTTTCTTTTTGGTGTATGCATACATACACAGTAGGCATGTAGTTATTTATTGTATAAGCGAATATATCTATGTTTTTCTGTTGCTCACAATTGCCGAAGATAGTTCCGGAACATTATGCCCTACCTCGGGTCTTCGGCTTTTTCGGTTCTTGGGCTGCGTTAGCATTCCTCTCCTATAGCCAAGAGCTCCATTTTTATTTTCGTGGGTCGATTAAGAGACCCAAGGATGCATTCTACAATTTCCTTGGCATCCACGTGGGAGTTCAAGAGGAGCCTCATCATAGTATGGACTGATTGCTTAAGCCTTGTGAGAATATATCCCCGGGACGACCAGAGTATCATCGTGATGGACCACCCCTTTTTCTCGTGTAATGATCGAGGGCGGCAAAGCTAGAAGATTTCGATAGGGCAGAACGAGGTGCAGGTTCGGACATCATCGTGGATCACGGCCGACCCAATTCTGCGCAGACGGGCGACTGCCTGCTAGTGTCCGCTTCGGGTCCCCTAAGAACACCAAAAAGGCGACAGCCGCTGGTTGAGACGAGATATCGGAGAGTGGTGGGTGGGTTAATAGGTATTTTAAAACAATCTGCGTATCGTCACGAACAATATACTCTTTCCTTTGGTTACGATCATCTGAGGGTGTGTGGGTAAGTGTGTCGTCGCTCGTCAGTTGGGGGATGCGTACCGTCCATGCACATCGCGGCAGCCTTTCCCAAAAGGGGTGAATAAGATGCAAAGTGCCAACAAGAACTCCTGCATATTTTTGAGCCGCTTCTTCGCGCGGGGGTCATGTCGCCCAGGGTTTGTTGCTAAAGATACATTTTCCACCCAACCTGTTGGATACCTAGGTACGGAGGATTATCCAGGCCTACAGCATTCGTATGAGTGGTGAAGGTGACGGCCTGTGTGGGTATCAACGAGAATGAGCGTGTTTCCCCTTTCGGCCTTTTTGCCAAGCATCTGAAACCCATGCTCGTGAGTCGTTATCTTTTTTTTTTTGGCATGGACGAGCTCCAAAATGCGCATGGCAGTGCCCCATTGAGCCCATATCGTGAGGTTGTTATTGAGTATATGTGAGTCCACCCGGACGATAATCGTACAGAGCCGAAGCGAGCGCGCACGATGTTTGAAACAAGGTGTCAATCAATGCTGCGTTTAGATGCTTTCACACGCTGCGACGACACCAAAAACTTCAGACGAAAAAGGATGACAGAGCCCTGAATAATCCTTATCAGATTCCAGAAAGGTGTGCAGAGCCTCCAGTTCTTGGCTGGGGGACCCGCCCGCCCTCGTCATTGGTGTCTCGTCTCAACCTGCCTCTTGAGTTTTCAAAACAACCCCCTGTGCAGAGCATCGTGAAATGTCTGTGGGTGGCCCGATCTTCTCCATCTCCCAGTTTCCAACTGCCACAATCTCCTTCTAGCCTCTCCCATCCACGCCATCCACCTCCCTAACGTCACAACGACTGCGACGTTACAGGAGCTGCGGGTTGTGGCTGTCGATCATCGCGTGGGCGGTGATTTGCGGGCGATGCGATTGCCCTTGTTTTTCTTTCTCTTTGCCCACAACCCAGCGATGGGAAGGTCCCCTGGCGTCTGCCTCCCGTCATTGGCGGATTCGCTTTCCCCAGGGATCCAATGAGAAAAGAAAAGAAAGGCCGACCGTCTCGCCGGAAACACGAACAAGCAACCTGTCGTCCATGTGCGTCTACAGAAACGATATGTGCCAGAAGACGCAATGAAACAAGCAAGAAGCGAATGAAGAGTCATTCAATTGGGTAGCAGTAGGTCAGGTATGCAAAGGCATGCAACAACAGAATCAGTGGAGTTTGCGGTCAGCCAAGTCGGTTGTGCCCCCCGATATCTTGTAACACCAAGAATGCGGGAGGGTAATGAGGCAGGAATACACGCGGACCCGCCCGCCTTGCCGATTCCAATCGGTGAATTGTTCACCCCAAGCAAAGAGAGTAGTATTATGAGCTTGGCAACCCGACGTTACAATACGATGCTCGATATGGAAGGCTCGTGCTACTACCACTACGTGTACTCGAATTATTGCATCTGGGATCGCGGCTGAGGGATGTACGACCGTTTGGCGGTTGGTCCCACACAAACAAACGTGGTGTATCATTTGTGCCTGTGCCAATTGCTTGTGCGTTTGAGCTATGTCTGTACGAATGCAGGAGGCTCAATATGGCGGTCTACCACGCCAACACGATGGAACGTATTCGTGAGTTATTCTATTTAATTGATATATACAGGGACCATAGTATGTTAAATTCATTTACAGCAATGTGAAAGAACAAAGAAGCACGTACCTAGAGTGTGAGAAGTCACGATAACGGATTGTACCGACTGCACCGGCGGCCCGGCGGGTCAAGGGCCCAAAATGTGATATGTCCCTGCAAGCAGAATTCACGTATAAACAGCTAGCGCCGGAGCCTTTCTGAGTCGTTCGTAGGCGGGTTGGCGTTGGCAGACACGATTGACAACTAAACCAGTAAATGCCCCAGGAAACGATCAAGACTATACTCTCTCGGTCTAGGCACTGGCCTATAGCATCTAAGCTTGAGCGCCGTCTTGACCGGATTGTACACCGGATCCCGGGAGGGCACACATGGTTGAGTGGATGCTAGCCCTAAAAACCTGCAGTGCACGCACGCTGGGCGACTACTGAGAAGCACGTAGCACTTGCAACATGAGAGATGGATATTATGGGAGGTTTTGTTTTCATGATGTCCACAACTAGAGGTTTCGCCAAGGGACCTGTTCAAACGTCGGTCGATCTGCGACACTCCAACAGATTACTCCACCTGCCAGTGTCTCGTCTCGAGTTGTTAGTTGGGCTATTTCATGGACACAACATGGCACATGGCGACGCCCTGGGAACCCGAATTACAGGAAGGATCTTATCAGCCTATGCGCAAAGGGCAAGATCGTTTGACGCTATACTTGCCTGGCGCCATTGGGACGATTATCGGTCGGGCGATTTGCCTTTCTGGCACGAGCAGGAGTTGGATCTGGGTAGAGCAGAGCTGCTAGCAGATGGGAAAAAGGAATCCTCGGCCCCGTACGTAAGCCCCGTATTATGTGATATGTACGATCTCGTGATGGGTGATTGATAAGACGATTGGTTGCCAACGATGCATCCGCAAACACGTTACAGGAGGTGGCTTCTGTGGATTCAAGACAACTTCAGACGAAAAGGCGTTGATCCGCAGTGAGTAGATCCTGTAAGCCACGCACCACGCAACGCCAGAAACGGAAAATACAGCAAGCAGACCCAGGGAGCTGGGCAGGGTTTGGATTGTGCGTGCACAGAAAAGCTTGGAAGCTTTCGTCGACGTTTTGCCCCCCCCGCCGGCACCCAGTGTCGACGACACCGTCAACACTGACGGGATTGGGAAGTCTTGGATCCATCCGATTATCAACACGCATCGAGCCACCGCACGGCTTGCGACATCTGATCCCCTAATCTGGGCAACAGCTTGGCATCTTCCAGATTGATTGTCCAAGAATATCTGAAGCAGTGCTATGTCCAAAAGGGAAAGAAGAGGAGTGTGGGTAACGAAAACGTACATATTCACATAAATGGATAGCAATGGAGCCTGAATTCGGGCACCGAATTATTGGTGTAGAGATCATCTCCGATTTCAAAGGATCTACATAAGCCGCAACCTAGTAGTATTTGCACCATCGCCGAACACCACCGCTCTAACGTATGGATGTATGAAAGGCCGCATTCTGGGCCGCGTACAGATTGGCCCTGTGTATCTAAGCGGGTGGGAGATTGACCCAGGTAGCATGTATATCGGTGTATTGAGCTGCCATTGGCAGAGCGATGATGTACCGACCCCTGTCGTTTATTGGAGAAATGTCTTTGTCGTGAAGAATTACCCTGTTTCAGAGGCCAGCCACACTTGCAGCCCGCGGCTCCCACCGGGCGCCCACCATTCGGATTGGTGTTACTGAGTGGCCAGGAGCAGACTGCAGTACTATGGCGTAATCGAGAGCTGATTCGTGGAGGGGAAAGGCCGGGGGAGGAACAGGGGGAGGGCATTGATGTAACGGACAGCAATCCCTCGTCATGCGATATCCAGAAGTACTTAGAACGATGCCTATCCACCCCACTCGATGACACTGCTATCAATTCAATCAGTCCAGGGACTGAGGGCTCTTGAAGTTCTTTGACATGGCTTGACCCTGCAATGTCAGTCCAGGTGTCAAATGGGTGGTATGTGTTTGAAAACACAAACGAGTCAGTACACCCGCTCGAAAGAGGTGCGCGTTCTTGACTGTGCTGCTAAACAGTAAGAGCTAAACAGCTAAGGCCGTACCTTGCATAAGTTCATGGTGACGGGCAATGGAGTTATGCACCCGCATCCCTTGAGGTTGCGCTAGGTCGAGTCTAAAATCGGATTAGGCAAAATGCCCTGGCGGACTCGCGGACCAGCTGAGCAAGCCTCGTATTTACCAGAGGTTGTGTGCGACTGCAACATACGTAATCTACATGCTGCGCAGCGATATTCAACAGAAAGTGGACGCCGAGGGGCGGCAACGTCGTGTTTCCTTTTTCCAGGCTTAAAACAAGCAGAGAAAAACCAATATGTCTCCCACAAAGACCGCCTCTGACGTGCAACGGCCCTCCCTGACTGACCGCTGACTGACCGTGGTCGAAAGTAAGAGTACATGCAATAATTCAGACGGTCCCCTGTGCCTGTGCCTGTGCCTGTGCCTGTGCCTGGCGAATTCGGTAACAAAAAAAGAAGTACCTAACCTAACCCCGGCAACTGTGTGGGTTCTCCGTAATGGCTATGGTCGCCTCAATGGAGCAGGGAAATGGGCCAAGCAATCCCAGTTGCAGGGTACCTGGCCGAAGATCTGGAGCTGGGATGTGCCCAGCTTGCCCAGCAACCCAGCACGTCGTCTCCCACAGCAGGTCCTTGTTGATCCCACCAAGCGGCTCAAGTTTCTTCTTCCCACTGAGGTGGTGTCTCAGTGGGCCGCCGGGTGGAGTAAATTTGTCTCTCATGACTCCGACCAGTATCCCAGTCCCTAGCTTACTGCCCAGTGCTGCCAGTACCGCCCCCTCATGCGGCGTTTCTTGGGTTGCCCGACAGTTTGCAAGGTGTGCTAGGGTGCCGGCAATGAGCCGCCCATCCACGCACCAGTAATCAATGGGGAAGGATTTGATTACCTCCTTATTTCGTATATCTCTGGGCGGCAACCCGTCCCTCTGTGCACCTTGGCCAGCCCGTTCAAAGCAGATCGACTTGTGTGTTGCATTACTAGCAGCTGGACTACTTTTACTTTTCACTTCGTTTACGTTTCTGACGTACTCTTTTCTACCCTTCTTCTTTTTCCCTCTTCCCCCCTTCTTCAACCGGTTCCGACTCATTGGGATTTTTCCTCCGACTCCTGCAGCAAACGACAAACCCCGATAGACTTTCGACCCTTCTTCTGTCGGAATTCTCCTCGATCCTTTAGCTGCCGTCCGATCCCTCTTCACCTTAACCACCGGTCACCCTCACGCTCATTGGTGCATCCGCCCAAACTCTTTCTTCTTCTTCAGGTGGCTTTGACTTTATTGGAACGATAGAGATATTGTTGTACCCGTGCTCTCAGATACGCTCACTGTCTTGGGATTGCCGATCAGTTCTCGGGCCTTCACTTTCTGCTAGACAAGTCGTCTTTGCTGCATTATTACCGCCCGGACCAAATTAGGTCTTTTGACTGCCGTCATCTCACTCACTTAAAATCAAGTCACGCCTTCGCACGCAGCTGGCTGTCGTGGGTTCCCTTCCTTCTGTTCAAATTCGTTCCACTTTTACGTGGATCCCGTTTGTCGCCCCGGCCTACATGCCTCACCACTGAACCATTGTCAACATTGTATCAACTGGAGGAGGAAAATAAAAACAAAGGATATAAAGGCACGATTGTCCAGCACGTGTTCTTTATTAGGACCACTGGGCCTAGACCTCGACCGCCCGACGGGAAACATCTCCCTTTCACAGTTGCTTACATAGCAACATAATTCACAACATCGACATCATGTCTTCAAACTCGACAAATACGAATGGCACAGCACCGGTGCAGAAGGCCGGTGCCGTCGCTGCCGGCTCTGGTCAGGCCAAGGGATGGACGCCAGGTATGGAGAACGAGGCCTTATCTCACTACCTCCTCTTCATCTGTGCTGTTGTCTCAGGCTCCTTCATTGTTTGGAAGATATGGACCGAAATCACCAAATACGTTCGCACAGTCACTGGCCTCACAAACGACACGCAGTACTACTTCGCAAAGACGTCAGGAAAGGTGTCTTGGTTCAAGAAGAATATCCTGTATTCTCCCCTTTTCAACAAGCGCCACAACCGCGAATTCCAGCTCAGCAGTGCTGCCAACATGGGCACACTGCCCACCCGCTTCCAGTTCCTGTTCCTCCTGGCATACCTGAGCACAAACGTTGCCTTTTGTGTGATTGACATTCCTTTCGACGGTGATTACACCAGTGCCGGAAAGCAGCTCAGGAACAGAAGCGGTACTCTGGCTGTTGTCAACATGGTAGGTTCAGCCCCAGTCAAAGTTCATCCATTCATGAGAACCACTCACTAATATTTCATCCCAGGTTCCCCTCTTTGTCATGGCTGGTAGAAACAACCCTCTCATCTCGTGGTTGGGTTTCTCCTTCGACACGTTCAACCTCATGCACCGATGGTTCGGTCGAATCGTCGCCTTGGAGGCTGTCACTCACACTATGGCTTTCTTGGCCGTCTCTGCTCACGCTAAAGACTGGAGCCAGGCTTTCGATGCCATCTGGGAAACACCTTTCATCCTGTACGGTTTCATTGCCACATGTGCATTCGTCGCCATCTTCATCCAGGCCGCCAGTGTCTCGAGACATGCTTTCTACGAGACGTTCAAGATTATGCACATTTTGCTGGCTATTGTTTCCATTGTTGGTCTTTGGTATCACTTGAACCTCTACCAGTACCCCCAGATCAAGTTCCTTATCCCGGTTATTCCTATCTGGATTGCCGACAGATTTGCCCGATTCTGCCGTATCGCTTATACCAACTTCGGCAGTGGTGGCACTAAGACCCTCGTCGAAGCGCTTCCCGGTAACGCCTGCCGTGTCACCGTTACCATGGCTCGCCCCTGGACCTTCAAGGCTGGCCAGCACGCCTACTTGTACATGCCCTCTATCAGCCTTTGGCAGTCTCATCCTTTCTCGGTCGCGTGGAGTGAGGAGGCCGAGGATTTGAGCGACGAGAAGCTTGCCATGAACCGACAAGATATATTGGCTATGCGAAAAACAAGCCACTCGTATGTGATCCGAGCCCGTACCGGCATGACGCAGAATCTTTACGAGCGCGCTGCTGCTGCCCCCGATGGCCGTCTGTACACGACCTGTTTTGTCGAGGGTCCCTACGGTGGTCTGCACATGATGCACTCTTACGGCACGGCCATGCTCTTTGCTGGTGGTGTCGGAATCACCCATCAAGTACCCCACGTTCGTGATCTCGTTGCGGGCTACGCCAACGGCACCGTCGCCACCCGCAAGATTGTCCTGGTGTGGATTATCCAAAGCCCTGAGCATCTCGAGTGGATCCGACCCTGGATGACTGAGATCCTCGCCATGGACAAGCGACGCGAATGCCTGCGGATCATGCTCTTCGTCAGCCGGCCGCGATCCACCAAGGAGATCCACAGTCCCTCATCTACGGTTCAGATGTTCCCGGGTCGACCTAACATTGAGACCCTGCTGTCCATCGAGATGGAGAACCAAGTCGGTGCCATGGGAGTGTCTACATGTGGCCCCGGTGCCCTCAGTGACGAGGTGCGCGCGGCTGTCCGCAAGAGACAATACCACGGTACCATCGACTTTGTGGATGAAGCCTTTACTTGGTGAAGAAGTCAAGGTTTTTCTTTTCGGTGACGTAAGCCTTGTTTACTCGTCTGTTAGGTATGGCGTGGAATGGGGTTTTGGGAATGGCGAAGCCATTTGTGTATATTTGTTGGCCTCCGACCTTCCCTTTTTTTTTCTTTGGATCGACCCTCTCGTCTTTCTTCTACAATTTTCGTTGTGCATATTACTATGGCCTGGAAAAAATAAACGGACTACTACCCCCCCTGTTACATACATAAACTTGATGTCGGCATGTTGGAAGAAGAAGACCCTAACTCTCTTTGTGGTCAAAGAGACCTGTTTCTACTGCCCCCCTTTTTGGGGGCTGGGTCGAAATGCAAATAGGTTGTGGATATCCAGATGCGTGTGAACAAACCATAAAAAATCATGAATGATACGATCAACATAAATAAACTCTCATATCTCGTCCCTTCCGTGATGTGCAATCCCTAGTGACAATTGTTTTATACAGCCTGCTTCGGTACGCGGCAACTTCCAGGGCCAAGTGAAGAAGAGTTCGGCAACAGCACATCATGTTCTTGCCGAGCGTCTTAGACTGACTTTGCCAGGAATATAGAGAAATTGTTCTAGAATGCCTTGGTCTGGGTATATATACGGGAATATAACCTCCCAATAACAGTCCCGGGATATTCTGGCCAACTCGGATCGTCCTTATAAAGATTAGCACATGACGTTTCTAAACTTAGGCGATCGCATTTCGCTTCAGGGGCTGACCCTTAAAAGGGTCAGATGCTGACAAACCTTGAAGAACAGACATAGACAAGCTTACCCCCTTGCGTCGTCTTAGCGCGTAGGCTATTTTAGGGGTTTTAAGGTATAAGCTATATAACTTAGCTATATAAATAATTTTTTCCTTTTTTTAAATAAAAATCTTCTAATTTTTTATATTAATTAATTACCTTTCCTTTATATAAAGCGAGAATGAGCGATAGCTTATATATTAATATTAATTTCTAAAACTTAACCGACCGGCCCCAAGAATTGAGGATTGCAATCTAGATCTAGCCTCAATCCAGGCAGAGTGTGATACATGCGTCCTTCCTCGGCCGAAACCTGGAGCTTTCTGGATGGCTATTTTCCTCTTATTGAGTGGAGTTTGGGATAGTGCTAAGGCTTGAGAGATTATTACCTTTCCCCCATCTCATCTATCCCTCAAACCCCAGGACCCTGAGGCTGATAGCTGATGGGAGATTTCATACAGGGTTGCACGCTGGTATCAACCATCCCTTCATCCAGCCATCTCTCGAATATCTTGGGTAGTGTGGCTACATTAAATCACTTGATTGGCATACATTCATCTCAGATCAATTGGCCGCTGCGGGCATTAAAGGCTTGGCATACGTCTGCTAGAAGCGCCTGCCCCCTCTGAGTGTGGTCACTTGCGCAGTAGCTTGGCAGCTTTGGGGGGGGCTTTTTGATTACCCCGCAGTGACAAGGCAAATGACCGCATGTCTTAGCTGAGATTCGCAATCGCGGAGAGCGAGCTTATCAGCTCAGCTCTTTCGGGCGCAGCAGCCAGGTCAATCGGGGAGAAGAGCACTGTCCAGGCCAGGCGGCGTGTCAACCCATCTTATCACCGCAAGTGCATCATTCCATCTATCTATCCCCCGCCAACGGACAACAACAGCTTTCCAACCCATACCTACCTAGGTAAGCAAAAAGCTGTTCACTCGTGAAAATTACCATCTCAAACCTTCTCACTGTATACATTCTTGATATCTACAATAAGCCATCTTACACGACCTGAAAATAAATCCAGCCCTCGTGACCATATTCCTTCTTCCTCACTCGTCTCGTCTCGTCTCGTCTGTCCAATCCACAGCTGCCTGCTCTGCTCTGCTCGCCGTAAGCTGAACGGCAAACCCATGTGAACCCTACGTCTCAGCGACAGCTTGCTTCCGGCATCGTTCCCAGCCTTGTCTGCTCTCTGCAACTTCCTTCTCCACCGACTTTGGGTAAAGAAACCAAGAAGCACCCTTTCGGCTTTCCTGATACGACAGTCTGCCGTTCCTAGTTTGCCAGGCCGAATCAATAATCGCGGAAAGTACCAGTACCTCGGCATCAACCAACCTAGCCCAGGCATAACTACTACCCAACACCCGCCATCTTCGTCGCCATCCTAGTCGAACCACCCGACCTTCCCGCTTCGTCGTCCATCGTGACTGATAGATATACTACATACAACCTGGTGCGCCTAGAGAGACATACGCAATTGTCGCCCCCATAGTCGTGGCCGAAGGGAACAGCGGCAACGTTCTTTCAGAGAAACATACATACATACTTGCACACTACTCTAAACAGGCAACGCAAGCACCCGCTTGGCCAGCCGGATACTCCCGTACCATTGTCTCGCCTACCATCATCTCTCTTCAACATGGGGCTCGCGTACAACACATATCTCAGTAGCAACAAGATCTATGGGTGCAAGCACTGTAAGGCTCACCTTGCCAATGCTGACGATATCATCAGCCGAGTAAGTCTCATCTTCACTTACAGACTTGGGGGCATGGACATGTGGCTAGGCCCCCTCCACTTACCCGTCCGCTCGCATCCTCTCCCTGTGTCTTCCTGTATCTCAATCCCTAGGCAGATACATATATGTATACTGGAGAAGTAGTTCCTGTGAGCTAACATGTGCCCCACGCGTCTGCGAACAGAACTTCCGAGGCCAGCATGGCAAAGCCTACCTATTCAACACCGTAGTCAACACCGACGCCGGCGAGGCGTCCGAACGTAACATGACGACGGGCCGCCACGTAGTACGCGACATCAGCTGCCGCCAGTGTAAGGAGGTGGTCGGGTGGAAGTATGATAAGGCATACGAGTCCAGCGAGAAGTACAAGGAGGGCAAATTCATCCTAGAGGCCGAGCTGCTGTGCAATGTAAGCTGAACAGGAGGCGAGACAGGAAGGGCCGAGGGGGATCCTTCACGGCTACACATGGGAATACAGCTGCGTCGCCCCCCGGTTTGGGTGGGACATGGCGCTGCATGTACAACATACTGGAAAGCGGCGCCTGGGCGTGTCGGTGGCGGAGGGGGGCTACCTGCCCACCATTTCATCTTGTCCGATGGTGTAGCCTTTTGAGACCCCCAAGGCTCACTCGGACTGACTGAGGCAGTGTTGGGGGGGGTATGGGCAAATTCAATCTCGCGCGGGGGAATTGCATTGGTTTGGCGTTTTAAGGGGCACCCAAGGGAAAGGATAATGGGATATCTGTTTTTGTAGGCTCGGCGATGTTCTCGAGACTGACTGTTTGGTTTTGACGGTTTTGACTACATGTGAGCGATGGGAAGGGAAGTGGGAGATCATTTCTTTTCTAGTCTCTCATAACACAAGCGCCTCTACTCTCTACTTTACATAGGCGAGAGGCAAGAAATTCATACGTGCCTGAGATATGTGCTTTATAGAAGTTGTGACAGTGTCCTGCTTGTTGATAGTAAGACTAGTACAGAGGCTCATGGAGATTTGGATATAACACGTAGTGAACGAGTCAAGTGCTGGTAAACATATGCTCTTCTTGTCAGCTGGAATAGCCTCGGTCTTTGAAATGGAGGGCTGAAACGAGATCCCTTCTGTTATCATTACACCATGGGCAGTTTCCCCCAGTATCTGAGATGTGTTCATGGTAGTGGCTGAATGTAGACTTATCAATAATCTAGCGAAGCCCCCGTCTTTTGCCTCGAGCCTTTCCTTCCTCTTCACAGCTTGCCTCTTACTGACCAGGTTTTGCATATTGTATGTAGTTTCCTGTTACATGGCAACGTAAGTATCGAGTCTCACATTGGATGCCACTGCGTGCTGCTTATAAAGTATACATAGGAGATGGATGGAACTGAAAAGGCGCAATGAGTCGTGCATTATGTACATAAAAGCTATTCAGTAATACCATGCAATGCGAAAAAGAGCCAAAAATAAAAATAAACAATGAAAGCAACGTAAAACATGTTGCTATAAACCAGTCCGTTTCTCTTTTCGCAACACCCCGAAAAGGGGGTTGGTCGTTGGACTTCCGTATTCGAGGTAAACACCCATCGCAGTAGTAGGAAGCGCACAATATCGCGCTCTCGCTCTATCCCATCACATTCCCATGTTGGTTGGTGGTCAGTCGGTTCAGTTGGTCGGTTCCGTCCGGGTTCTCACAAAACCAACCCGTATTCATCCATCCGTTCACGCGGCGCCGTCTATCAGTGGTTGCGCACGCGCGAGTCCGTATATATCTAGCGTCCTTTCCCTTCTCATCCTTTTCTGTCTTGTTGTCTTTTCTATTTCGCCGTGAGGGGAACAGCGATCTTGCTGGCCGCTAGCTTGGCCACCTTGGCGAGCTGCTTTGCGCGGAGATTTTTTATGTAGCGGAAGAAGGCGATGAAGAGCAGCTCCATCCTACGGTTTCTAATTGTCAGCAGATGTATTCCCACGCAGATATTAGAGGGCGGGAGTCGGAAGCGAAGGGGGAGATAACTATAACTCACTTTTCCTTGGTCATCATGAGGATGCCCTGTACCAGCAGCCCCTTGAGGATCTGGGGGCCGATGCCCTTGAACAGGCCCATGGGCCCCTCGTTGTCGAGGATGAAGCGCATGACCTCGCCGAAGCTCTTGAAGGGCTTGCCCTTGCGCACGGCGGGCGGCTTGGATTGCAGGCCGACCTTGGCGACGATCAAGGGCTGCGTCGCGATGGTGGCCAGGGCCTTGGACATGGCTCCGAGGACTGGTATAAAATAGTTGGTTAGCAAGCTATTTTTTCTTTCTTGGTATTTCCCAGACCTCTTCGTCCGCACACGCACACGTTATACGCATACGAGGAAACTTCCATCCTATTCCAAATATCTATAAAAACAAAGGGGAAGTCTTACGGAAGGCTTCGCCGGGCGTTAACCGCGTCTTCGTCGGGAACATGCCGCTCTTCAGGCGCTCATAGGCGCCGTACGTGATGGCCGGGTTGACGACGAGGACCAAGCTGGCCTTGAGGCCGCGCCAGAGCCCGAAGAGGCCGTCTTCGCCCTCGAGGACCTCGCGGCCCGTCTCGAGGAAGGACTTGCGCTCCGTCTTGGCCTGGGTCTGCTGGCGCGTCGTGACGACTGCGACGGGGATGGTGCAGAGCTGGGCGAGCGCGCCGGCGAGTGCACCCAACGCCAGCTCGATGGCCGTCGAGGGGTGCGCGGGCGCGCCGGGCCGCTTGAGGTACATGGCGCGCACCGTCGAGTACCAGTAGAAGTAGGCGAAGTTGGTCGAGGCCACGCCCAGGAGGGCGCCTTCCAGGCCCGCGTACAGGCCTGCCAGCCCGTCCTCGGCTACTATCTTCTGGATCGCGTCCCAGGTCGACGTGTAGTGCGGCTCGTTGCCGTGGAGGTGGTGGTCGGGGTCGTTCGGGTTGCGCTTGACTTGGACTTGGAGGCGGGTCTTGACACTGCGGCGTTTGGCAATAAAGGGGGATGGTCAGCCAACTCCTTTTTGTACTCTCTTCAACATTCTTCAGAAGGCGCGTGCCGTTTCCGGCTGTCCGAAGGGGGCGGTCAACGGTAAGGTGGAACGGGGAGCGGAGCGCGCAATGGGGAATCTGGAGATATGCTGACTACAATGCCATTTTGTTTGTGTGTTCCTTACATGTCTAGAGGGTATACCAGCGCATTTGCTAGGACGGCGCCCGTTGAGCCAGCGACGGCCAGACCCCAGGGCGGGAGCGCCGCGGCTTTTGACTGTGCGGACATGGTATATGGTTGTGCGACGACGACGGTTCGTTTGCACGGGACGATTGAGAGAGAGGTGTAAGCGGTTTCTGCCCCAGCGAAGGGCCGGCGCGGTTCTGAATAAATCTTCTAGTCTTTTTGTCTATCGAATTCTCAATCTCGGGGTCTTCGCGCAAACTCCTATCGCTGGTGTTGGTGGGATCACTATCTGTCGATTCTGTTGTTTCGCAGTGGGTTTGCGCAGCGGTTTGGCCGAGTCTCGGGAGATGCGACCTCGGTATGAAGTCAGAGCGTTGACTTAGCTCCCTCAACGGCCGAGCTGCTGGCTTCCGACAGTGAACCGGACGGGGTAGGAACAGCAAGGGGTCTTTTCGTCTTGTCTAGGAACGTAAATACAATTGAATATAAGAATAAAGCCCTTGTAGTCAAGAGTCTGTCTGTGTCTATAGGAGGTGTATTAAAAATACATGGAAAGGGATGTCGTCCGGGCTTGTTACAGAAAGACCCTCGCGGGCCCTGCATGTGTGATGACGGGGACCTCGGCCATAAAAGTGTTATCTTATCGAGATGGGTGCGCCCGCCTTTGCTTCTCGGCAAGCTTGGAAGTGACAAAGAACTCCGTACCGTTCCCTTCTGCCGACAGCTCCCCAGCTCCCCCAGCCAGTGAGCCAAGTCCGGCGATTCAGAAGACGTAATACCAGATAGCCGAATGAATAGTGGTGAGCCCAGACTAGAAAGGATCACCTTGTCAGGTATTCGAATCCTACCGTCCATGCCTTCCAGAACCATGGCATTCTGTTCCACCTATCATCGCAAGGAGGTAGCAATTGCATATATCTTATGCAGGACTCCGATCTTACAACTAATAGCTAGCGAGTGGACCTTGACAATTACTTGAATTGGTATTCTGTCAATTTGTTTCCATTCCAAATCGTGGTTATACTACATAGTTTTGCAGATACTGTATGTCGATAGTTTCTGCATAAGTATAAAACGCCGGTATGAGATGAAGCTGAAATGGACGAGTAAGTTTGGTAGTTTCAGACGCTACGGAGGACTGTTAGCGGCAAAACGGCAAGTGCCGTCCTCCCGCATTCGCTCAACACCACAACAGCTGCCAACATATCCATCATTCACACTCGTTGAGACGACTTGCCAGAAAAGGATTGCCACGACGGCATGCATACCTGTCATATTTCAGGATTTGTATAATCCGTCTAAGATATTTATCCATTTTCGATACAACCTATGCCCCAACGGACCACTTGCATATTCAGATTGAGCCCAGAATCTCCTCCAAAACGCATGCACACTGCCTCAGTGATACATGGCCAAGGCGGGGCCTGTCAGCTCATCTACCAGCAATCTTGCGACTAAAATCCCATATCAAGCAAGCGACATGCACATTTGGCACCAACAAGGTGCCACACCCCTTCAGCTCATCTTCGTCACACAGGATTTTGCCATCTGTTGATATGGGTGAGGCTTTTATTTCTTTCTTGCTCTCCCACGTCCCAGCTCAGCAACATTTGTCTACATGGTCGCGCTTCCTGAAACATGGAGGCTGAAGCGAAGGTAAACCCTATTAGACATAGCTCCTCACTCGCAGCAAATCCACGATCTATTTGTCGCTAACGACCCAATTCCTCTTCAATAGAAACGGGAGGCACAGGCACTACGATGCTCGGGACAAGAAGCTCTGGACCATGCCATCGCCTCGGCCGAGCTGTACATGAAGGCAGCGGGTACGGCCCGGGTACCAAGTGAGAAGACACGGTTCAGGCAGAAGTGCAGCGACCTGTTGTCTTTGGCAGAGCGACTGAAAAAGATCGCTCGGTCTGTTGATACCGTGAGCCAGGTGGAGAAGCGCCTAGGGTTGCCTCGTCTCTCACGCCAGATCCCAATCAGCGAGCAAACTATACTGCTTCGCGGCTCCAAGCTGCATGGAAACAAATTTCCCCCATGGGAATCAGATCCGGATCCAGAGGAATTTCGGGGATCCAGTTTTACGTAAGGCTCAGGAGGAACTCATTGTTCACGTGTAATTCAACTAACGACCTGGGGCAGTGATGCGTCCGAGTTCTCGTTGTCGGGTCGCCAACGAGAGGTCTTTGCTGGCTGGAAACGGCCATGGGACATTGTAGGGGGTGGGGCTAATACCAAGGACGACAAGTCTTCACGTCTGCGTCTGATGGAGGCTGAAGATGACTTTGACCTGGTTCAAGACATCACAACCGACTGCTCCGTCGTTGCCAGTCTTGGTGCCGGTATCAAGCACCTTCGGCCAGGCCCCAAGTCCATATTACCCACCGTTATGTTCCCAATAAATTCAAAGAAGGGCCAACCGCAAGTCTCAGAGAACGGCAAGTATGTATTCCGTATGAACTTCAATGGCTGCTTTCGCAAAGTCGTCATCGACGACCGTTTGCCTTCTTCGCATAACGAACGCACACTATATGTGGTGGACCGCCAAAACCCCAAGCTGGTCTGGCCTGCACTGATGGAAAAGGCCTATCTTAAAGTCCGGGGTGGCTATGATTTTCCCGGGAGCAACTCCGGTACAGATTTGTGGATAATCACCGGTTGGATTCCACAGCAGCTGTTTCTCCAGAGCGACGATATCGACTTTGATCAAACGTGGGCTAGAGTAAAGAAAGCATACGACTACGGCGATGTGATAATTACGTTGGGGACCGGAAGACTGTCCCTTGCAGAAGAAGAGACATCGGGTCTGGTGGGTGAGCATGACTACGCTGTCCTGGATATATCCGAGTCGCAGGGAAACAAGAGGATGCTCGTCAAGAACCCTTGGTGTGCTGGGCTGGTTTGGAAAGGAATAGGGTCGTCAGACGCACGCCAATCTCCCAGCGACCATCCCACCAAGCTGAAACCAGGCTCATTCTGGATAAGTTTCCACGACGTGACGCAGAACTACGAATCCCTATACTTGAACTGGAACCCCGGTCTCTTCACGGAACGACAGGACCACCATTTTGTATGGGAGCTGCCGCCGCCTAGCCTATCCCTTTCTTTCGCGCACAACGTACAGTATTCTATGACCGCATCGGTCTCGGGTAGTGCTTGGATCCTGTTGAGCCGCCATTTTCAGGACACGGAGCTAGATATTGCACGGGCGCGGTCGAACTCGACGCTCTCCGATGTATCTACTAGTCTTGGCTTCATGAGCTTATATATCTTCGACAACGCGAATGGCTGTAGGGTCGAGCTCGGTGACAAATCTCTTTATCGGGGGCCTTTTGTCGACTCTCCCCAGACCCTTGCCCCCTTCGAAGCCAAGAAGGGCGTGCCGTACACGATTGTTGTTGCACAGCAAGGCCTTCCTCTGCCCAGCTATGCCTTTACACTTTCTTTCTTCTCCCGATGCCCCCTTGCCATCACAAAGGCACATGACAGCATGCTTTATCATACCGAGTTGAAGAGTTCCTGGACGCGGCGCACGGCTGGTGGGAACGCGGCCGCCGCTACATATCTGTTCAATCCCCAGTTCGCCCTCACGATACCGAAGTCGGGGAGGGACAGCGACGACGGAGGACCCCTCACGATATTGCTAAGCACTGAGAGCCCAGACCTCGCAGTGCATATTGACTTGGTATGGGCATCCGGACGACGAGTCACTACCCTGGCCGTTCGCGACATCGTGGCCACCTCGGGAGAGTACCGACGCGGCTGCGCCCTCTTGCGGGTCCCCCGACTCGACCCGGGCACTACGTACACAGTTGTCTGCAGCACATTCGAGCCAGGCCAGCTTGCCGACTTTTCTCTCCGTGTCGGCGCCAACATTGACAAGTGCCGCCTGGTGCCCGTCGCGGCCGACGCCGCGGGGATGCTGCGCACGCCCCTGACGCCGCTCTTGTTCGAGGGGCCTAGCGAGGTGCGCAAGACGGCGCGGGTGCAGGTTGGTCGCCTTACGCGCGCCAGCGTCATCCTCACGCGGCGCGGGGCCAGCAGCTCGGGCGGCAGCGGCAACGGCGGGCGCAGCATACCGGGCACGCCGCGCAGCCTGCCCCATGTCCGGCTGCGCGTCGAGCTCGGGCGAGGCCCGGACCGCGTCGTCGTGGCGGCGTCGGCGGGCGACGAGGACAGTGACGAGGGCGAGTTCATGGAGGTTGGCGCCGTGGGGCTCCGGACGCGCGAGTTCGATCTCGACCCGCTCCTGATTCAGGCGCGCCGCGGCCTCTGGATCGTCGTCGAGGTCATGGGCGGGGTCCCCATGGCCGCGGCCAACTCGGACGAGGGGCTCAATATCGAGGTGTTGAGTGATGGGCCTGTGGGAGTGGGGCGGTGGGAGGGGGATGATTGATTGAAACTAGATCTCAGGTAGACAAAGAGATGGATTGTAGATATGAAGGGGAGTATATCTTAAGTCGTCTTTCCCTCGCAGGACACACATTTCACGGCACTTAGCGGCATGATGATACTTGCATTGCTCGTTGTATGATCTAACTATTGCGATTCTGGCGTGCCACTTGATATCAATTGTATTTGATCTTGCGTATTCGAGAATCGTGGCGGTCTTTGACTACTCTTACTCACTGCCTCTTGCCAGGTATATATGTTCGAGTACTTGGTTCTTCTATCTCCCGTTTCATCCCCCTTCTCTCCCATAGTTCTATACAGTTGCTGTGTATCCCTCATAGTTTCATTCCCTCTAATTAGTATAGACGACGACACAGTACCAACGGATCAACTTCTGGATGTTGTAAACTATTTCCATCGAATAGCAGGAGAAGTAGAAAAAAAAGGTCGATGGAGCTGCAAGTAGCAGTGGCCTGAAGATTCTTCCCTGTTTGGATTTCAATACCCCTCGCTGGGCCCCCCGGCGATGCGATGGAAAAGATCACATATCCATGATATGATATGGACGAGAAAGTTTGTGCGCGAGGAATCATTGCGAATGTAAAATGTTCTCTCAATTGAAAAAAGTAGGTAGGCAAGATATATTTGCAAAGTGAAGCCACCCAATCAACATGATGGAAGGGTTAGTTGGTTTCGTAAGTGTGTTAAAAAAGGGGGTATATGTATATATATATATATATATAGATAGAAGTTTGCATAAAGTAGCATTTGTTTGTTCACTGGGGGTGAGATGAGGTATAAAAAATATTTGTTAATGGGTTGAGTTGTGGGTTATATCCTCGCCCCTTCTCTCGCAGCAGAGTCTCTCGTCTGCTTCTCTCTCTCTCTCTCTCTCTCTCTCTCTCCCCCTCTAGGTGGGGTGGGGGATCTGTTTAGTGTGCTCGTTAACGTCATATGTTGAAGAAGAGGGGTTTGTTTGCGTTGTGTTGTCGTATTTGTCGGAAAAAAGGTGATCTCTCTCCGTTCCTCTCCAGGCTTGTTGTTGTATTTGATCCGAGTTGGAGAGACTGGGGAAGAAAAGAGGACCGAGAAGAAGAGGACGAAGAAGAAGCGAATGAACCCATATGTCAACCAGCTTGAGTAAAACCGAGCAAACGGAGAAGAAGATGAAGAAGAAGAGAAAAAAAGTACACCAAGCCTATAAAAGTGGAATGTTTTCACCCCCATCTTCCATCTCCCCCATTCCCTAAGAAGCGTACCCCTTTCCATGTCCCATATCCGTTGCCCCCTTCCCCGCAAGCACGCCCGCCAAGTGGTATATGGTTTGATTGAATTTGCGCCCAAAACTCCGTAAAATGTATAATGTAAAAGGTTGGTCAAATGGATTGATCCGGAACCATCTGTTTGACGAGAGAAAAATGAAGAACCTCTGGGGCACATACACTTCGATCATCCAATGAAGATCGAAGAAGAAAAGTAAGAAAATAATTCAGGCAAACTGAGTTGGGCGGGCGAATCACCACCACATCACCCAGGGGATATCATCGCCAATATATACATCTACGTTTCGACGGATGTGTTGGGGGGTAAAGATGTCATAGAACAAATGAAAAAAGAAAGAAGGTTGTTGAAGTATGTGTTTCGAATAGTAAGCAGTATAGTGTCGTGTTACGGTGCGCCGCGCCGTCTCCGTCCACGATTTGGTCCGTCTGGACGTTGCGAAAGGACATCGCGGAGGAGGGGGTCATCTTTGTCTTTATCGACGTGATGTACCCGCACATGCCTAAAGAAGAATTTGCGTTAGTATCGTTGGCTCCTCCCTTCATGCGACCAGTTCCAAGAAACAGCCTATCTATCCGTCCAAGACTTACCTCTGCAGGTTGTCCGGCCGGGGGTATTTGTGTTCGCGATCAGGGCAGAACGGACACACATACCCCGGCGACTCATGGACCAAACCATGCCGTATCATCTCGTTCTTCCGCTTGAACCCCTTTCCGCCCTCGCTTCGCGGACATCCCTTGACGGCGCAGTAGTGGGGCCGCGCCGAGGAGTGGACGTTGGCGTGGGAGTTGAGCAAGTACTGCGTCTGGAATGGGGCCGCGTTGCAGCCGGCAAATTTGCAAACAAAATTGCCCGTCGGATTTGTCATGTTATCTATGCTCATCCGATCCGTAATGGAACTGGCGGGGGTGGGGAGATCCGAGTTGTTTGGCCTGTCTCCATTGTTGCTGCTGAATTCGGAGCCGGACCGCAGCCTATTGCCGGTGCTGGGAGGTGAGAACGCTGCATGAAACGGACTGAGTATCGGTATGGAATGCGCCGGCGATGGCATACTGTGACTGTAGGCATAGTTGGGCGAAACCGGAGGCGAGGCGTGCGGGTTACCCATGACCGGTATGCGGGACATTGCGGGCGGGGAATTCGGGAAGGATGGAGTGGGAGGAGGGTTGTGCCTCATGGCATGTTCTTTCTCCGTCATGCCGGGGTGGTCACTAAGCTGTTCCCCGAGTTGGGACCTGATGGGAGGTAAAGAAGCGTGACCGTTGACCTCCGATTGGGGAGAACCAATGGGCGGCAGGTCACCATGCATGCTGGGTGTCGGTAATTGCGTGGGAGACTTCGCATCGCTCGGATGTCGCAGCACTTGACTTGATGTTTGCCGCGGGGAGTACAAGTCTTGGGTTGCTGGTGACGTGTAGGGAGACATCGGAGGTGCCAGTACCGATTTGGGCGCTTGCGACATCGTCTCCCTCCGCAGAGGCAGTGGATGAGGCGTTCGTTGCTGCTGCCGCAGACTCGTGGAGCGGTCGCCATTCCGAGACGAGAACGTCTCTTGTGGGACAAGCTCTCTCTCCCGCGGCTCCTGAACATCGCACGGTTCGTCGGCCTGCACTGCCGACAGAGCGCTGGCTGCGAGAGATTTGAGGTCTATGGCGGGTGGTATGGTCGGGCGCGATTCCGGAGACATGGCCGGACTGTGCGTATGCTCGTCGTCTATTTCGATGTCACTGGACTCGCCCGAACTTGAGGTATAGCTTCCCTCTTCGTCATCCCCCTCCTCTTCCTCCTCTTCTCCGCCCTCGCCTAATGATGATGCCAGTGGCCGACTTCCCGCCTCAAAGGCGATATCCGGCCGCTTTCCACCGTCCATGTACTGTATCAACACAGCATCGCCTTGGCTAGGGGGTACCTTTCGCCGACGATTAGAAGACTTGCGTTTGCGACCAGGGTTGGAGGGAAGACTGACTCTAGGTAGCGGAATTGCAGGCGGAGGAGAGGGCGAGAGGTTGAGTTTCGGTCGAAGAGGTTTCATGGGCGGGCTGTTGCGGAATAGCCCTTCATCGGGGTCGTATATTTCGCTGTCTTGGGCGAGAGCTGGTCCGTCGAAGGTAGTAGTCATAGTTTTCGGCTGGTTCTTCGGTATATCGTTGCCGTTACTCGCGCATTAGTGGGCTTCGGTACGCGCCACAGCGTGCGCGGCGCGATGCTGCTGCTGCTCAGGATGGAACCGTCGGTTAGTTACTATTGCTAGTAAGTCTGCGCGACTCTTTTTTCTTTCTTATGTCGAGAGACAAGTCCAGATAGTACCGCCGAAACAGCCCAGCCACTGCGACCTGTTGGGTCGGCCGAGGCTGAGGGTAAATTGCGCCGACGTGAGCGGTCGTGTAGGCTCGCACAAAGATGTCCCCTAATCTTAAGCAGTCGCCGACAGAGGGGATAGGCGCAGGTAGGTTTCGCGATCGGCAGGCGCAGCGGCGCGCAAACCTCCGTTGTGACAATATATTTAATTATTGTCTTGTGTAAGTTCGCCAAGGTTATGGTCGCAACAGGTCTAAGTGCGGTTGGCTCACACACACATGCATACCACACCACCCAGGAATGCGCGGCTCTTCGGAGGGCGAGATACAGAGACACAAGTGGTCGGGGAGGCAAAGCATGGGCGGCGTACGAAAAGGAGGGAGAGAAGCACTACCATGGAGCGAATGGGGATTTACAGCAGAGAGGAATAACCAAAGAATCCCCTCCACCTTTCCCTCCTCTCTATGCCAGGAGCCAGGATAGAAAAGATGGCGGTAAAGCTTTAAGGTTGGACGACAGAATAGCCGCTAAGAATGGGCGATCTGCTCGTGACCAGTTGCCAGAGCGCAGCACTTGCAGATAGACACACACTTCACGCACACACAAAGGTTGGAGCCCCAAGCCGATGTTCGACAAGTCCAGTCTTTGGACCTGACTTGTCGCCTTTATTTTCAGTTTGGCGTAAATTGTAAGGCGGGGAGGGGACCCGTAGAGCCTCAGGTCGCTTGCTCCTCTTTTTGTGGGCTGGGCTCCAGAAGTCGGAGGGTGCTGTTCGCCGTCGCTGGTGTGCTTTCCTGCTTGAACTTGCAAGACTTGGCCAAAGTTGCTAGCGAAACGCGGCCGGGGACTTGTCGACTGATGGGATCCTGGGATCCTGGGGTCGCGATGACAGGACAGCAACAGGGATCCGATAGGGTGAAATGAGCAGGGACAGGACGGGAAAACAATGTTTCTTGTGACAGACAGGCAGTGTAGCGTCCAGTTAGTGTGTATTGCGTTGTAATTTAGTGGCAGGATAGTGCCAGTAGTGGGTATGGATATCGGAAAGTTGGAATCCACGGGAACACAGGTTTCCAGAAGGGAATGATGTAGGTCGGTATGAAGGTTGGTATGTAGGTAATTGCATCAATGTATTGGATTAAATGGAGTTGCAGTGATGGTCTCTTGGGCAAGGTAGGTACAAAAAAGGATTATTGCCTGTCTGTCCTGCCATGGATTGATTCCTCAAATCATATTACAAGAAAGCTTATTAGGCCGGGTCGCTCAGGGATGGCGGATTGGATGATATTGCCCTACCTTACCTTATTAACCATGCCATGACCAGACCACGGCCACTCCCATCAAATGTATCATGCTTATTAGTGCCAGCTGTTTGCTCTACTGTATTTTCAGAAGTGACCTGTTGCTCGAGCCCGTAAGCAAAAAGTAAAGTGAGGTGAGGTCGAATAGCTCAGGTAGGCAGGAAATAGGCAGTAGTGCTTCGAGGTTGGGCCCGATGTGAATGTGTCGATGCGGCTGTGTGCCCTCTTGCATGTCCGCATACAGGTCCCGCGAATAGCAGATGGCCCGCGGTCCAGAACGTGGGTAACGGAACCGCTCACTGGTACTAACCTACCTAGTCAAAGGCAATGTTCGTTTTTTTAGTGACGTCGCGGCGTGTACCTGGTACCTGCTGGCGGTGATCTCATGCCTTACCCATCATGTAGGTTACTCGACACTCGAGGCCACTAGGCTCTTGCAGTCATATTGCGTTGCATCGCCCTGTCTGCCTTCTGGGTAGTATGCTAGGCCTGCATGTATGTAGTTACATGCTTCCCTTTGCCGTTGCTTTGCGTTGCGTTGCGTCGCGCTGCGCCCTTTCTCTGCCTTGCCAGAAAGAACACCATCTTCTTTGCCGCCCACCCCTCCTCGCCCTCCCCAGCCCCGGCCCTACGGAGAACTACTCAAGCAATGGGTAAATACGAGCAGGCAGACCATCATTGGCAGGCTTGGCTGGCGTGGGAGATAATGGGAATAGTAGTGCGGGCGTAATGACTGGATCGAGGGCATGCGGCGAAATAGACTCTAGCCTATTTCAAACCAACCAACGTTTTCCCTTCCACTTGATACCGACTCCGATAGATTCGATTATCATGCGGCCCAAGGAGCAGGTAGAATGCAGGTGCTGGGTGCCGTACTTTGGCCCCCCAATTTGGAGTAATAAGTTGTCTGGGTATCATGCTTGCGGCTGATCCCAGCTTAGCACCTGTTGCTATTGCTCTGTGGGGAGTGGAGCGGCTCTCCCTCGTGTCAGTGGGACGGGACTTTTCTTTGTATCTGTCTCTTCCAGTATCTACCACACCATTCATACCGAACGCAGTCACGGTGAAGGGAATCAATCACCGGGGGTTCCGGGAAAACCCTCCATATTGTAAAATATGTTGCGGTTAGGATGTGATTCCTTCTCGAAAAGCATCCCTCCCAATCAACACCATGCCGACTTGTACTCGGATGGAAAAAGGTGTGTACTAGGAGAGTAGGTCTGTCTTGTATATGTCTCCGGACAGAGAGTGAGGTGAGATGAAAGATGCGAAATGCTACAAGATACCTACCACCTAGCTACCTCTCCGAATAGGGAAGGTGCTGTGCAAACTGTGCAACCGATGATGATGGTTCACGGGTTATGCCGGCCGTGTATGCTTTTGGGAGTCAAAGAGTGACGGACCATGTATGCATGTCTGGGCAAGTTGTAGTAGTGGTGGCGATAGCTCATTGGCCTATGTCGTACGTAGGCAACCGGTCCCGAATAGGATCAAATCAAAATCAAAATCAGGACCAAGCAAGGCAAAGGATGTCCGGACGGGCGGGTAGGACGGGAAGGATATGGATGGTTGATGAGGATGAGGATGAGCAGAACAGACCAACAAAAGAGTGGACGATGGGATGCTGACAGGCATGGATGAAACGGGAGGATCAAATGGGACCTTAGCAAACAGCATAATTTCAATACCTGGAGTGATAGAATAAAGACAATGCAGTGCAGAGGGCGGGATGATGACGATGGACTAACCTGGGGACGGGGAACGGGGGAAACATTGGCATGCTCGCTTGCAATCGCCAAATGCCAACCAAAGTAGATGTGTGTCAGATATCAACCGCTTGGGTGGTTTTGCGGGGAAAGGAGCAGGTACATTGAGCCGCAGCGCTACTTCTCCCACTACATGACCATTCAGGTACAAGCAATGCTGCACCTAGCAGTAGGTATATTGCGTCGGTCTACCTAATTGATAGACAAGTAAGTCCTCCAGGCATTGTGTTGATGGTTTTGGGATAGACGACCTAATTAGGTGCGTGTTTCCACAATTTGTGAGGAGAGACAAGTGACCGGATATCTCTCCCAACACACATAGCGATCCGGTACGAGTCCAGGAACTTGCCAACATTGAAGCCACCCGCAAAGACATCTGCCAAACAACAGCGATAAGAAGGAGGAAGGAGGGGGTGGGGTTCCAGGAAAAGAGGTAGGGAGATGGTCAGAATCTGGCAGCAGTAAGCAGCAGTAGCTGGCAGATCGTTTCCCAGCGTTTTGGGACTCCACCTTCTCTCTTTCGGACTCATTTCCTACATCAGTGTTGTCACTCTGCCACTCTCTCTTTCAACGGGAGGTCGCCAGCAGCCACAGACGAGAGACGGGATTCTGCGCTCAACTGGTCAAGATAAACTTCTTCTGCAACCCATGCAACCCTGCCAGCATGCCACCCTGCCCAACCCCCAAATGACTCGTCTTCGCATCTGATTAGAGGAAAACTGGTCTGGCCTGCAGTCCATCACAACTCCGGTCCGGTCTTTCTCGTTGCGGTCAAGACGAAGAAATTGAGATTGGACATCAAGGCCCTCCTCCCTCCTCCCTCTCCCTCGCTATTCTCTATCCATACTGTGACGGCCAGCTTCCCAGGCGGGATGGGCCGTCTTAGAAAGCAAATGCGTGATGGGCATAGTTACACCCAGCTATTTACAATAAAGTCCACCCACACCTCGCTCATTCACCCACAACACGTTGCTATGATTAGCTGAGACTTACACTGCGAGTCTTCTACACCACCAACCCTCGAGGAGGAATAGACGAGGGGTTGTTCTCCCCCGCTGGCAGAGGGCAGGTCTGACAGACGAGGAGGGGAGGGCATCACAAACGAAGCCAATCCCACGTCAGCGCATCCAGTTATTCATTGCGGGAGCTGCGCATATCCTGCAAATTAACTTTCGACCCCACGAAAGAAAGCGGTTCAGGGGTCCTGCATCACTCATATATCTCCCACTCATTGGCTCAATGTGCCTCACGTATGGGAAAACTCGACGATTAGCCTCCTTTGTGCTGAAGACCGGTGAAGGGGGATCTATCTCTCGGAGTCACTTGCTCTCTTTCTCCAAGATGTGTCCGCCAACCCGACGAACTACGAAGAGGCAACCCAAGAACCCGCACCTGTGCATGGGCTATGTAGGTCTGTATGCATTTAGCTACTGCACATCTGCAAGGTGTCAGGCTCTTTTGGGACTCATTGTCCGCACGTGTCCTTTTTGCACGCTTGACTAATTGCAGAGACAGAAATTGTTTGTGTGTGTGGAGGTGGGTGTTGTAGGATTTTCGTTTCTGTACATAGACGCGACTGACCGGGGCGGCTCAATCTGCAACCAATTACGCAGCGCTGGTAATCATTACCCCCGGATTTTCTGACCCCCGAGATATTCGAGGCGGTGCTGCTGATGGCAGGGTAGGGGCATCCGTCATCCCATCTCGCTATTTCCCCAGTAACTGACGTTGTATGGAGCAGATCGAGACCGCACCTCGATTCCTCAAAATAGCATCGATGGTGTTGGTGCCACGGGAGTGCAACAAGAAACAAAGCTGTTTGATACCACACCCTGAGTGGCTGTTCCAAAGAAACATGATCGGCGGTCGAAGCTTCGCCTCACTGGCTGTTTGTAGGGCCGACTGGGGGGTCGGGTCGACTTCAGCCTCCATGCTCCAATCGTTTGAACGGCCTAGACGACGTGCCTCATCAGAGTTCAAATTCCTACTGGGTAACCCAGGGAGAGTCACCCACACCGAATTAAGGCAAGGTAAGGCCTACATAATTAGGTTACTTTGTTTGACCCCCTCTACCAATAGTATGATTGGGCGACTTTCTCGTCAACACGGCAGAGCACTCTGGCTCCTACTATGGGCCTGGCAGTGTAGGTTATTAGCAGTTGCGCTATGGGCTTGACACAGCCGCCGACCAACTGGAATTGGAGAGATATATCCACGTTCCAAGCGCGCAACACAGCACGCAACGTCCAAGGCAGTTTGCACAAACGAGGTTTGCTCAATACTCCAAAGTCCCCCTTAGGGAGACCGACCACAAGTTCGACCCGACCCCCACCCCGAATGGGCGAGATATGGGCGAAGCTAGAGGATGAGCACCAAGTGGCATCAGCGGCCGCGGCCGTGATTGGCATCTCACAAAGTCGCTAGGTTAGTCTCGTCGAATGCGCCATTTTGATCGTCTCCCGATATGGAGGAGCACCCAATCACTGGAAAAGGCGAACGAAGAATCTTGAGGCAGGTGTGGGCTGGCTTCTGGTTCTTGTACACGTGTATGAGTAACGTGGGCGGCAGGCATCACGTGTATTGGAAGGACGAGGAAGAGCGAGTTGCTCTTTCCATCAAGTCAAGTCCTCGTCTCAGACCCCTTCCCCTTCCATCATTCCATCAGTTCCGTGCCATCCATTCCTCTAAACACATCCTTGCCCATGTGCGTTATCTCATTATCCGACGGCGACGACGGCGACATCAGACATCAGACATGATTGTCATACCCCCATTGGTAGCAAGTGTTGAGTTCGGCAAGCACAACCCAGCTTGCCAATAAGGCAGAAAGTCCTACATATGTGATGTCTTTTGCTTTTTCTCTCCTTCCTTCTGATCAGCATGGGTGTGCAACGGTCTCACTTTTTCGTCCCTGCTTGGTCATTTTCCTCGCATATGTACAAGACATCACCATGCTGTACACAAAACGCATGAGGCGTCGCAATCGTGGCACCCTCAGCTCAGCCGCTTCGGTTAGCAGTGGGGTCCTCCCGCATTGAAACGAGAGCCTCTTCCGAGCCGCATCAATTTAACCCAAGTTACACAGCACAGGTTGCCTGAAAAGGGGCAACGACAGGCATCGGGTTATGTCATATCATCATCTCCAGTTGGAATGAACCGCCAACATGTGCAAGCAATTGTTCCTCGTTTTTTTCTTCCCCTTCATACGTAACTCTAATGAGGATGAAACATTGCCAATTTTAGTAACCAGTCGCGGTGTAGATGTATGCGCTGCTGCTCTTTTTCTTAAGTGAAGGAGATATAGCAAGCCTAGGTTGTTGCTATTAGTGCGGAGGTACGGTTTTTGGGGGGCGAGAGGGCGATTAGGTTCTGTCATCTACTTGAAATTGAGGCACACTGCGCACGTACGCTCCAGCAAACTCTCAGACATCAGGCATTGATTTAGAAGTGGCGTCAGGGATACTGTCGTTGCGGTCCCTCATGTTTGCCCTTTTTGCGCTGGCTGTTAGGCTCAAAGATGTTCTTCTCCCTGCCTAGGCCTCGGGGCGCGCGCGTGCGGCCAACCGCTGAGCGATCAATCACTGCTGCGCCCAACATCAATCGTCGTCGTTACGATTATCATCAACTACCGATTGGAAATGGGCGCCCGCCGTCTGTTTCGTTACCTAGCTTCCGAGAAAACCCTCCCGCCTTTTACTTTTCTTTCTCACTCTCTGAGAATTGGGCATTTGTAGCCGACCGCCTACCTTTTAAGCCACCTTCGCATACATCGTACATACCATGGCCGCCAGGATTTATACTTCTGAAAAGGGAAAATGACATGGGTGTGGTCGGTCTATGTACATACTGTAGGTCGGACTTTCCTGCCCGGGCAGCAAGCAGCCTGTCCCCCCATTAGCTTCCGGCGTACGAGGCGAACGTCCCTCCTATTATAACGGAAGTCCTTCCAGCTTCCGAAGGGCGCCCCACACCCAGCATCGGAAGCATGGCGCATTCGAGCCGGTGCAGTAGCATCTCTGATCACGCGCATTATATAGTCCGGGCATAGATAGACTACCTACACACATGTTACGTATAGTACATGTCAAGTTTGGTGGCAGATATCTTACTATGTAGTTTCTCGAAAGCTCTTGCTGTGCATGAAACGCCTTGGGTGTTCACGATCAGATAACACGGAGTAAGTGATTTGTAAATGCTCTGACTGTACGATACATAGATTTGGATACAATAGATAAGTTTTGGGAAGAATTAACCAGCCCGACTCCGGAACCGACCCCACCACCCAGTCAAGTGGCCCCCGCATTAGATGGAGAGAGAGGCACGAGGAAGAAGTTGGTTATTGCTCATTTCATTAACGCACAGCATATATCTCACAGCCTATTCACACTTCGTAGATTACACGACGTGATTCATCGAATTGAGTACTGAGTCGTGTTGTACAAGCCACTAAAAAATGGTCTCGTTACCCGCTACCATGAAGGCCGTCGTCTTCGACGGTCCCCATAAGGTTTCCGTGCAGGAGCGGCCGGTTCCCGCAAGTAAGTTATAAATACGATTTTCCTTTTTCGTATAGTGGCGTTTAGGACAACGAAGACGGCTGGTTCCGTGGCGAGAACAAAGCTAATAGGGGTAACTACACTATAGTCAAAGATGAAAGGGATATCATTGTCAAGGTCCAGAGCACTGCACTATGCGGATCGTGAGTCTTACTAATGCCCGTCTCGAGTACTGCTTATGATGATGATGATGATGATGCATTGTACACTCTTTCTGGCTACGGTTTGACAACCTGTTCTATAGCGAACTCCATACTTTCCGAGGTCTCCATCCGTCCGCGACGGGGTTCATCATGGGCCACGAATTCACCGGAGAGGTAGTAGTCGCCGGAAAGGACGTGAAGTCCGTCAAGGTGGGAGATAAAGTTGTGTCGCCGTTCACATCGTCCTGGTAAGTGAAGAAAAGACATGAGACCTATACATCATACTGGTTCCCTCGACCCCCCTTTCGCTACAACTGCTCTGCCTGTTTCTGGCTAGCTCCCTAGCTTGTTGGTAGGTTGGTTGATAATAAGGTTCTTTTCTGACATTGTAGCTAGCGGAGACTGCTTTTTCTGCAACAATGGCGCGACAGGTCGATGCACAGAGAGTCTTCTGCTCGGATGTGACAAGCTCGATGGAGCCCAGGCCGAGTATGTGCGAGTCCCGACTGCCGACGGGACCGTCATGGTGGCCCCCAAGGAGATCAACGACAACGCGCTGATCCTGATGGCCGACATCTTCCCCACCGGCTACTTTGGTGTCTCCAATGCCTTCCGCAACCTCGGGCCGGCCCAGAAGCCGTCCGACGTTACGGCCGTCGTCATCGGCTGCGGGCCCGTCGGTCTCTGCGCCATCGTCTCCGCGCTCGAATACAAGCCCAAGCACCTCTTCGCCATCGACAGCGTCGAGAGCCGTCTCGAGCTGGCCAAGTCCCTCGGAGCTGAGCCCCTCAACTTCGTCAAGGACAAGGATGGCATGATGGCCCGGATCAAGGAGGTCACCGAGGGCCGTGGTGCCGATGTGGTCATTGAGGTGGTGGGCCTGAGCCCGGCCATCCGAACTGCCTTCGATATCTTGCGACCTTTTGGCTTCCTGAGCTCCATTGGCGTTCACAATGCTGAGGTACAGTATTTCCCCAATACACATTGACAAATACCCCTTTACCGAGCCATGACGCTAACCCGATATACATATATAGATCCCCTGGACTGGAGAAGAGGCCTATGATAAGAACCTGAAGCTCCAGATGGGCCGCTGCCCCGTCCGCTCGGTCTTCCCCGACGCGCTGAAGGTCCTGGCTAAGAACCAGCACCTGTTTGGCTTCATGTTCGAAAAGATCATGCCTCTGAGCGACGCGGTGGAGGGGTACGACCTGTTTGACAAGATGAAGGTGCAAAAAGTCGTTTTTAAGCCATAGTGAACCAGATAGTTCCTAGTAAATAGCCAATGTCAAAAATCGGTTCTTGGTGTCTCTCAGTTTTGACGCGGCTTGACGATACCATCGTGTACAAAGTAGTAAACGACGGTAGAATCGTCGTGGACGATAGCCATGAGCAGGCGCTTGCACCGACCCTCGGCCAAGGGCTCTGGTAGCTCCAATGAGTCAAATACTTCCGCCATTTGCTTGAGAGTGAACTTCTCGTTCAGGTGCATGGGCAGCACCCATTCGATCTCGGGCGTCTCATCCACGGTGTAGGTGGCGTGGGTCTTAACCAGCTCGACCTGATCATCCGGATGAAGGTATAGACGCCGCGGCGGGAGTCCCGTGATGAGAGGCCGCGGGAGCAGTGTTTTTGTTTCGGGCAGTGATTGTTTCTTATGTGTGTGGGATTCCAGGAGTGTCCAGTCGTGCTGGCTCTCAAGGTTCTCATAAACGGTGCTCGCCAGATCGGCGAGGTAGTCCGGGTGCGCCATGCTGAGGGAACGGTCGTCTAGAATTTTCCTGGAAAGCAGACTGTGATGACGATTGGAATATATAGGGTCCGTAAATGTTTCAGTCCAACGGGGATTCTCGTTGGCTTGGTTGATGTATGGTGACTTCCGAAGAGGATATTGAGGTCAGTAATCCAGCGCGGTCACGATAAAATGAGGCGGTGTCTGGCTGCAATTTTACACCATTGAAAGGTTTCTTGAACGGTTGGTAGCTGTGTATAGGTCCCCACTAAGCGAGACTCTGTGACCTGGCATGAGATTTCCTGGAAGGGTCTTCGCTCTGTATAACTTGTAAACTGTATGACCGAGGAGAACAAAACTGACGAGTAATCTACGAGCACATTATCACCATCCTGCTTTTGCAAATTTTAATCAGTATTTAGTATTTACCTCTGAAAGTTATGTTACCTGTTGGAGCTATCGCTTAGGTACATGGCTGATATCAATTGGCATCTAGTGCTCCACTGAGAGAGACCCTAGATTTCGTCTTGAGATGCTGCAGCTTCCCCACGATCAGCCCGTACCTGCCTGCTCTCGTGTTATACTGCAAAAGGAATACCTACTTGGTCCAAACCAACCTATGATAAATCAGGTGGGTATCCGACTTCCAGAGACTAGCCCGCCCTCTATTTCTTTAAAGAAGGTGGGTTATGGCAGGGCAAGCGTTGGATATTCGACGTTGACTAAGCTGATTGCTGACGGGACCCGTGTAACTAACGCGGGTATGAGATACCCTTGAATGCGAACGTGATATCACCTATGGGAATTGCGAAAGAGATCCTACACTACCGGGTGCCAGCCCTTTCGGGACGATGCGCAGTTGCTGACGTGGGCTGTTTGCTTGCAGCTTCGTGGCTTCGTGGCTGGTTTCATTCAAGCGATCCAACCTTTCACACTACCCGAGCAAATCGAATCCATGATGCAGGCGATGATGACAGCGATGCTGAGCACATATTGAGGTTGAATGTATAAGACGGACCAGGAGACCGCATTGTTTGGATGTGGCTGATCTGTAAACCTGCTTTTCCTTTCATGCTTTGGGCGGCTCTTGTCTTGGTAGTCTTGGAGAGTTAAACGGTGACGTAGCAAGCGGTTGGCGGGCGGGCTAGAGCGTTGAGTTGAGTGTGGCACAAAGGGCAAAGAACTCCGTTAGCTGTCTCGCAGATCGTCCAGAGATTCTAGACCACAGGCCTGGCCAGGAGCCAATAAAAACAGGCTCCCCCACTTTCCCTCTTACTCGATGCGCCGGTGCCAATTCAGTGGAGGTGCTAGGCCACTATCAACAGGCGCAGCTTGAGCTTGAGGTTTTGATGCACATGTATGTATCATTGTTGACTTTGGATTTTCCTCCTGTGCATCATCATCCAAGGAGCGGGTGTCACAGTCGGACGGTGACGGAAGCAGGCGTCTTTTATTGAATTACAAGACTTATTACAGTTCAAATTGCCGATTCATCGTTTACTCAGGTCTCACTGCTTTTACCTTTTGGACTCTCAACGAGCAAGCAGGCCTGCAGGATCAGGACCGTTTCGTTTCGTTGGAGCACTGCGCGAGTGCATCATCCACATGCCAAGCTACTATGCCGGAACGAGATAGCCGTGCTGCCAAGGGTCAAGGGTTAGGGGAACGCAATTCGCTTTCGCTCGCTTACCCATAGCAACCCAGATGCCGCGTGCTGCAATTTGGTTGAAGGGGGAAACTGGAAACTGCGCCTGGCCGTCCCGTCAAATCGAGTGCGAGTGTGCTACGTACCTAGGTAAGTTCCCATCTTGTCATCCTGCTGGTTTCCCCCTCCGATCGATTTGATCCTCTACACATACCACCATGCCTGCTGTTCTCCTTCTTGCCCCGTCTTCCATGCCTTCTTTTTATTTGGGTTCTTGATCTTATTCAGCGACATTTCTACTACACCTTTAATATTAACTGGACTCGATCCATTGATCAGCCCAACCGAATCGAGTACCTACGATCCGCTCCACCATATACCCCTTTGTCAATCTTGCGGACGGGCTCAACCAAATCCCAGTCCCCATTCGAAATAACAGCCCGACAATTGCTATTTATTGTTTAGGCAAAATCGAACTGTACTTTGCAAGGCGACTCTGATATTCTCAAATCGGCGATAGCAACTGCTTTGCGACCGCTACGTCGTAGCAGCGAGTCTGAGGTTGTCTCTCACGCCTTTCACAACAGTACGCCATCCAGACTATGGCCTCGATGGCTTCCAGTGAGACAGAACCTATCAAACGATCTGGAAACAACGATGGCCTGGGCGACGATACTTTAACGACAGAGCTTAGTCGTTCACATTCGACGCACGAGAATGGGTCCAGTCAACCACATCGCCAGGCGCAAGAGGCCGTTGGCGCTACTGTCATGAGCGGTGTTGCTAACACAGCCGCTCGCGAGCAAAGATTTGCCAATGGCTATCATTTCCCGCCCAAATACTCCATGAGGGGAGAACATTGAGCAGGGGCTCATTGATTTCTGGGCGTTCTATAACACCGGATTTGGCTTCTTCCTTACCATATACTCTTTAAACGTTGTCGCATGGGGTGGCATGCTTTTCTTGCTGCTGTGTAACGCGGCGCCCGCCATGTGTGTTCCGTCCTGCAACGACATCGACTCTCCGAGGCGGGTTTGGATCGAGACGGACTCCCAAATACTCAACGCTCTTTTCTGCGTGACGGGGTTCGGACTTGCACCCTGGCGCATACGGGACCTGGTCCTGCTTCTCAAGTATCGCATGGGAAAGAACACGAAAGCTCTCCGGGAATTGGCCGGTGTGCACCGGAACTGGTTCCGGCTGGCGGGCTCGGAGAATCTCCCAGTCAACATCGGCCCTAAGAACATCAAGGAAACGATTGACCAGTTTCCCGAGACCAGTGTGCCATGGCCTCTGGAGACTATCTCCGACCCGCCTCCTACTGGCATCCGTGCACCGCCTTCAAAGATGTGGAAGCTCGACTTCATCGTCTGGTTCAACATTGCCAACACGCTCTTGCAGGTTGTTCTGTCGACTTTCATGTGGGCACTGAATCGATATGACCGCCCCAGTTGGTCCACTGGGCTATTTGTCTGCCTGGCTTGTATCGCCGCCGCTATTGCCGGCATCACGATGGGGCTGGAAGGAAAACGCGTCAAGACGATTGAGGGCGTGCCATTGACTGACCGGGATCGGGAGCGCCTCGCTCGCGACACAGAGCTGGGAATCCCCCACCACAACAACATTAAGGACAAGGACCCCGTCGAGCTGGAAAAGAAGAAGAATAAGAAGGCCAAGAAGGCAGGCGACGTGAAGACAGGCTAATTCGCAATTCACTAATAAACCCCGATCTGTATACACAAGGCAGCGGGATCTCACCGGGAAAAGAAAAAATATATGATTTATGAGGGATGGTAGACTCTATAGTCATGCTGGCATATTTGAACAGCAGCTTTAGTGTTATACGAATAAACGAATGTCCTGGTAGCTACAAATGGATAAATACTGCAAAAGTGGTGCTGCCCTATAATGGGGTATTGAAGTCTGCTATATGTTACGTAAAACCACATACTGGATATCTACAAGTCTCATCAACACTCATCAGCAGTAGTATTAAATGGTTGATATGTTCAGATGCAGTCAGATGAAGGAGTCGTCAATACTGTAGATCTGCACTACCCTAGCCAGCCTGCCTGCGAGGACAGGACCCTTACGTCGTTCATGTGCTGAAAATGGCCTAGGTACTGCATTACCCCAGACCCAGCTGATGTGCTAGCGAACGATAGGCAGGAATAGTGCATGCCGGAAAGATCCACAGGGGGTTTATCGGCGGTTCTTTAGGTAAGAGGTACCTACAGTACATCTCTATCGCACCAAGTAGGGGTTTCGGATGATGTGGAAGTGACGATCAATTGATTGCTTATCAGTCGTCGCATGCCCACCTGCCGCCTCACGTGCTCCGAAACAGGCACACCCCCAATCAGCCAGTGGCTTTCCCATTCCTTCCGAACACCATCCCAGAAACATCATCATCAGACTGGTTTGTGTTGTAATAGACGAAGCTGTCTATTCATCTTTTTGTCTTTTAACTTGATAGACATCATATACTTGTTGGTCTCTGTCCAGGACCCGAACATAGAGAGATACGTCTGTTGCAGGACAGGCGTCCTTGATTACAACAGCTCTGGTAGCATCCGTCTTCATTAGTGGTATCAGCTGTTGTGCTACACCGTCATCGCATCAATCGCCCATCCCATTTCAATAGACTACATTTGAAGAGCCATAATCAACACATACACATATACTACACACACGCGCATCCACCGCCACCATGGCGTCCAAAGCCATGATACCCTTCCTCGTGGGCATGATGCTGCTCACGGGCGTCTGCAACACGCTTTTGACGAAGTACCAGGACAACCAGTGCGTCCGCGACTGCGACGGGCCGAACCCCAAGACCTTCGAGCAGCCCGTCCTCCAGACCGCCCAGATGTTCGTCGGCGAGGCCGGATGCTGGATCGTCGTGGGCCTCATGGCCCTCTACCGCAAGTACTTCAACAAGCCCACGCCCGACGAGAGCGGATACCGGCCCCTCGACACCAGCGACGATAACGATGCGACGGTCGTCTCACAAGGCCGTAGCGACGAGGAGGACGCGACTTCGGAGAGCACGCTGACCAACAATAACACTAATGGTGCGAGTGCTGCTTCTGCGACCAAGAAGCCGCGCCGGGACACCCTCGCCGGAATCCGGATCCTTCTTCTGGCACTCCCGGCCCTGTGCGATATCTGCGGTACCACGCTCATGAACGGTGGCCTCCTGATGGTCGCTGCTAGTATCTACCAGATGACGCGCGGGGCCCTGGTGCTGTTCGTCGGGCTCTTCAGCGTCGTCTTCCTGCGCCGCCATCTGCACGCCTTCCAATGGGTCTCGCTTATGGGCGTCGTCCTGGGCGTTGCCATCGTCGGTCTCGCAGGTGCTATCAGCCCCGATAGTCATGTTGAGCCCGGTGCCGGAGGCGACTCCATCGTCACCGGCCTGACCAGGCGGCTGGCCTCGGCCACCACCATGAAGGACGGTGAGGAGGCCATGCCTGAGGCGGTGCGCGTCGTCATCGGCGTTCTGCTCATTGCGGGCGCGCAGATCTTCACGGCCACGCAGTTCGTCCTGGAGGAGTGGATCTTGGAGCGCTCGGCCATCGACCCCATCAACGTCGTCGGCTGGGAGGGCTCATTTGGCCTCATCGCGACTCTTATCATCATGCTCGTCATGCACTTCGCTGTGGGACAGACCGATGCCGGCAGGTACGGCATGTTCGACATGGTCGAGGGTCTCAACCAGATGTTTGAGCACAAGGCCGTACTCATCTCCAGTTTGATGATCATGATCAGCATTGGGTATGTCCAGCTACCCCCCCTCTTTGCGGCTCTCTGTGCTAACCATGCTCTTCTCGTTTCTAGTGGATTCAACTTCTTCGGTCTTTCGGTCACACGCAGCGTAAGCGCTACTTCGCGTTCCACCATTGACACCTGCCGTACGCTGTTCATCTGGATTGTCTCGCTGGGTCTTGGTTGGGAGACCTTCAAGTGGCTTCAGGTTCTTGGCTTTGCCCTGTTGGTCTACTTTACTTTCCTCTTCAACGGCATCGTGCAGCCCCCCCTTCAAGTTCCTCAAAGTGGACGAAGCCGAGATCGAGGAGCTGCTGCCTGAGGAGCCTATTGAGCACAACTAGGATCGTGTTTGTCAAGCTTGTCGTGTTGCAATAAAGAATGGTGAAATTGACCCTTCCAAAGCCATGTTGTATATTTCTTTTCCACGGTATACTGCTGGTTGAGAAGCGACCGAGCTGTGTCTATGCATTCATTCGTTTATCGAAAATACAACTAAGTACTACCACTAGGCTGGGCTGGGGTCATCATTGGGTTGCATTGCTGGGCTTCTTTTCGGTTGCCTACCATGGATGGAGGCTCTCTGAGTTATTTGCATATTTTCCGGGCGTTTCATGGAGTTCAGCTCAGAAGGTTTGTGGGGGTACGGAATTGGATGGGGGTTTGTTTGTGTATGTTCGTTTCTTGTGTCGCTCGGCACCTATTACTATAGACTCGAGCACCAATAGCTTGTTTTGGTTATCGAAAGAGTGTATAAAGAAAGATGCTACTTACTACCTGCGTACTTGCATCAGTCTTGCCCCGTGAAAAAGTCCATATTGGTGTTGAACGTGAACATTATTACAGCGGTGGAGTATTCGGGCGTACTGTATATGTGTTGGTGTACAGAACGATGTCGTTGGATCATGTTACACACCAACTTGAGCAATCCCTCAATGTACTTACTCCTCAAGGTGGGTCAAGCAATGGGCGTGGCAGAGATCAATGATCACTGCCTGGTTCATCACACTCTCCCTCTCTGTCCCTTTCTCCGTCGCATGCATGCATGCATAAACGGATGTGTCTTTGTTTCGGTGGCAACTCTAACGTTACACTCGGTGGAATCTATCGACTTCCTTGCGGACTGAGTGAACAGCCAGTCTACTTGCCTTCTGAACTTTTTCATTTCGCTTGAGATACTGGCCCCGACCCAATGCTGAAGGATGTTTCCAGTCGAACATGGTGTCGCTGGAAATGACGAATAAACCCCGTCCAATATCTGAGCAGAGAGATGTGAAAGCGGCTCTAGTCGAGGAGAACGCTTCCCGACATTTCAATTTATGTCTACTACCAACTAACTAATGACCCCAAGGAATTTGGTGATCCTCTTCCTGATTTTCTGTTCAGACGAACGCCGTAGGAAAAATACAACAAATAATACAGCGCTAGCCTACAAACAATGCTACAAGATGACCCGATGCTTTGTGTGGTGAAAAAAGGAATTAAAAAAAAGAACACCAACAACCTGGATAATGATGATGATGCGTTGTGAGCAAAACAATCCCGGTCCGTTCCAATAATTGCGCCGTTCCGAAACAAACCAGGTTGCCCTCCCTTTTTTCATGTACCCCCTTTCCCCCTTCCTAATCCGACTCCGAAAAGGGCAAAAATCTTAAGCATCGTAAACATCAAATCATGCCGCTGAATCTCAGGCCATCATCCATCTCGGGAAAGAGAGAGAGATAGAGATAGTCAATGACGCTGGAGTAAGTAGGCAAACAAAACCGCAATAACGGTACTACTGGTACTACGATTATGCGATGCATGCAATCATAATCGCAAAACAGTATGGGTGGGGGGAGGGGGGGTCGATAAAAGTAATACAAGCACCTGTCAGGCAAGTCAGCCGGACAGGTACACGCATCTCTCCTACCGACCACCGTTCGCTCGAGCCATCAAGCTGCCGCCGCGGCCGAGGTGGTTATGGTACGCGCCGATGCTCTGGAATCCCTTGGTCAGATCAAAGCCGCCCTCCTCTTCCTCCTCATCCACAGTCGTTGTCTCTTGCGTCGCTGCGCGGCCAGACGACCGGGTGGGGCTACCAATAGGAGAACGACTGCCGTCATCTCCCGGAATCGGCGGTGGACTACTGCTGCGAGGCAAGTTGAGAGACGGCTTGGACGGGCTGATGTCGAACGGTCTCAACGGCGTGCTGCCAATGTCCGCGAATTTCCAGAATGGCGCAGGTGAGCTGGTAGGCATGTGCTGGCTTGGCCGTTGCGCGGTACTCGGGGGTGCGATGCGTGGCTGGACTCGATGGGGTACGGGAGTGATAAATGATGGAGTTTCATCCTGCAAGTAGGAAGACGTCAAGAGAGGAGGCGATCGTGGCGCGCCATCAGTGGTCGTCGTAGCAAAGGAGCTTGTTTTATCAAGTGGTTTTCGAGGCCTCGGAAGAGGACTACCATCTTGGAAACTGGCAGAGCCGGGGGCCTGGAAACGTGAACTCCGCTCAGGCGTCATCTGAGATCGATTGAAAGCCGAACTAGGCAAGGGGGAGCCCATCGTCGGAGATGCCTTGCGCTTCCGTGTTGATGCCGGCTCCCGAGCCGATGTCATATCCTTAGGGCCGTGGTTGATGTAGTTCAGTTGGTTCGGCGCGCTGGGTGAGGACGGGGCCGATGATCCTCGGTGTCCACCTCGTCCTACCTTGAAGGCCTGGCGAGTCATCTCTTCTCGTTGCTCCGGTATGATCTCCCACTTCATGCCCTTGCCTGGTTCATCGGTTGAACGAGGCGCCTTCATGAAGGCTTTGTTCAGCGACAGATTGTGCCGTATGCTGTTCTGTGAGAGGGTTAGTACTTCTAGTAGATGATGAGGAAATAGTGGTCGAGGCTTACCTGCCATCCCGCGGCCGGCTGGTTGCGGTAGTAGGCATAATGGTCTGTAATGTACCGGTAAATATTGTTCAGGTTGAGCTTCTGCTCCTTCTGGCTCACAATTGCCTGGGTAATCATCTGGGCGTAGCTGTAAGAGGGCTTGATGTGCTTGTTCTCTTCCAGGCTCAGGTCGACCTCCCCATTGTTGAGCAGCATGGTTCCCGAGCTACCGTATGCTGGCGACTTGGCTGATGCAATGTTACGGCTCTTGGCCGACTGGGGCGTACCGGGACGCTTGTAATTCGGGGGCGCAGGTGCAATTGGCTGTTGAAAGCCCCCGTCTCTAGATGACGGAGGGCGACCAGCGTTGCTCGACGACGGGCGATCTCCCGAAGATGACAAGGGAGCCGCAGGCAATGCATGACGAGCTTCCAGTGATGGACTAGATCTCGAATGCTTAATCTGAGGCGCCGCAGCACCAATACGCGCCGTGAACATGTCGTGAATCCTCAGGGGCCCGGAAGTATCGGGCAACACAAACATCATCTCGATCCCACCTGCTTCGACAACCTCGCCGCTGGACAGCGGATGCGGCGCATCGTCCTTCTTGAGCAGCACCCCGTTGACTTTCATGGGGTTGCGCCCCTTGCACTCCAAGAACCATTTCTCCTCGTCGGCATCATAGAATATCCTTGCGGTCCTCCGTGAAAAGATCTTGTTGGGGCCAAGATCGATGTGAACGAAATCCTCGTCATCGGGATCCTGGGCGAGTGTGGTGCCATCCTCAGCCGCTTCCGAAAAGCGACCAATATTGACGTTAAGTTGACGCACGTAGTAGGTCCAGTCTCTGGCCGCGATCTTTGCATATGCCTCAATGTCCCCCTGGGATGTGTGATTGGCATTGGCGTGTTCCTTGGCAGCCTTGGTAGCGATGCTGGCCAGATGCTCGGTCACTTGGGTGATCAAGGTATCAGCAGCTGCGCTGGGTTCGGTGTCGACATCGTTAGAGGGATCGATGGTGAGGCTGGAGTCCTCTTCTTCGACGGGATCAGATGGCGGCGGGAGAGGATCAGGGTCCGCCTGGCAGCGCATCGTTAGCAAACCTCGGTCTCGTCGGATAATCGCAATTGCACACATACCCTTCTCCTGCGCTTAGAAGGTCGCGACGGCGATGACATTTCGGCGTGGGGTAGACTGGGGCTGAGGTTGTCGCGGACTCTGCGAGCCCTTTGCGATGATCTTGTGGGAGGCATGTTAGTAGGTGGCCGTGGAAAGACCCATTACCGTGGGTAATGATCCGATGAGTCCGGTGGGCGACGGCGATTAGGAATGTTGGCGACGATGATGTAAGAGAAATGCGCGTGGCTGGCACGTTTGCGACCCGGCAGGCCGAGGACACAGCTGCAAAGTGTTATATATGCCCCGCGGGATGCAGTAGGCACAGGTATGTATGCAATGGTTGGGATGCAACCTAGGGGTTGTCAGTCTGGATAATGCGATGTCTTGTGTGAAATTGGCTGTCGGTGGTGGAAGGGAGCGAAGGTGGTTGAAGGGCAGGCGCGTGAGGCGAGACGAGGCGGGGTGAATACTAGAGAGAGGCGCAAATGGTTTGATCTGACTGATTATTACCTACCTGTGATTCAAGGTCCGTGGTTACAGGTGGCACCAGTGCGAAAGTAAACAGATCTCCCTCTGAACGATGAGGTTCTCCTTCTATCTTCAACAAAAAGAAAGGACACGGAATGAGGCTCTCGAGAAAAAGGCCAACGTCCAAGTAAACAGTTGGTTTCGTATGGCCAAACCGTCCAGGCCAGGATGCTCTTATTGGATCAATGCGAATGCGTGCGCATTTATTGACTGACGATAGGCAATTGGGGCGATTTGTTTAAAAAATGCTGATCAATCGCGCTCGCCAAAAACTAAATCCCTGTTCGCGCGCGTCACAGAGTGAGAGAATGCACAAAGCACAGGCAGAACACGCTTTATGCTGTTAAAGTGCCTTTCCCTGTTAGCGTCATGCCCTGTGACGAAAGTACGGGGAGAGACTTACGATTTGGGTGCTAAATTGGTGGGAGGCTGAAGTAGGGGTACGCGACTCCAAAACCGAAAAAGATGGAGGGAAACGGGCTAACTTATAGTGGGCAGTGATATTTACTAAGGTTTCAGTGGTTGGTCCCTTCATGTTCGTCTCAATGTTTTGTGCGTCATTACGTATTTTATGTATTATTGACATTGGGATATCTTTGGCTCGGCAGAGTCCTTTTCGCAACGATGGCGAATGCAAATATTTACTTTTGATGTGATCAATAATGGCATCTACTCTACCTATTTGATCAATCAATCCACTCGTCAACCTGCTCAACCCTAAGCTACATGTACCTATACCTCAAGTCGGAACCCAATGTGAGCACTAAAAGTGATGCGGGAGCATGCTTGAGGCCACTTGCTTGCACTCATCCGTCAAGATCAAAAGGCTAAAATCTACAGAAAGTTACCAAACAGACATCAGCGAGGTTTTGGGTGGTGTTGCTGTTTTTACGGTTTGCGTGCACTCCCACTTTGGCCTATGTGATAGCATCGATAAGGTACTGTCAGGAATAGCAAATACTTAGAAGAACGACAGTTTGGGTTGGGTGCGCCAGTTAAGCTTCCACATGCATGTTGAACATGGGGACTCGGAGGTATACAGAACACTTAGAATCGTATGCAGGGCGTGCCTGCCAACAGTGCATGTACCGCTATATACCCCAGGTAAAGAACTGTTCGGAACTGCCATGAACACATGCGCACCAATCGGCAAGCGACCATGGGCGCACGCAACTGACCAAGCCATATGTGCTCAAGAGAAAGAAACAAATATCAGACATCCATCTTCAGCTTGCTAGGAAACCCCCCTTTACAGAGTCAACAGAGCGGCGGGGTCCTTGAAAACCTTATCGACCACGGCGACCAAAGTATCGACCATCAACTCTATGGTCTCAGGTGTCGAATTATACGCCGGCATGAGCATAACGTGGTCGCCCCTCTTCTCTCCCGCACAGCCCTGTCCATGGTAGATGACCATGTTATATGGTGGAGACAGCGCCGCCGAGTGAACCTGTTGCGCGATTTGCAACCGCGGGTCGAAAGGTTCCTTGCTGGCCTTGTCCTTCACCAACTCAATGCCCCAAAACAGCCCACGGCCACGTATATTTCCCACGTGAGGATGGCTGCTAAGTTTTTCCTGGAGAAGTTTTCCCAGGAAAGCCCCCTGAGTACGGACATTGGCAAGGAGCCCGTCTCGCTGGACGATCTGTTGGACCTTGAGGGCTGTAGCGCACCCCAGCGGGTGGTCTTGGTAGGTATGGCCGTGGGTAAAGGCAACGCCCTTGGAATCCATCAAGTCGGAAACTTTGTCGCCGGCGAGGATGGCTGAGACTGGCTGGTAGCCTGCTGCCAACCCTTTGCCTACTGCTTGGATGTCAGGTACGACTCCCTCTTGTTCCCAGGCGTGTAGAGTTCCTGTTCGGCCCATTCCAGACATGACTTCGTCCAGGATGAGCAGCGCGCCGTATTTGTCGCAAACGGCTTTCATGGCTTTAAAGTAGCCAGGCACAGCAGGTACACAGCCAGAAGCCGCACCGACGACAGGCTCGGCAATGAAGGCCGTAACGGTATCAGGCCCAAGTGCAAGGAAGGCTTCTTCTAGCTCCAGTACTTTTCGCGAGACAAAATCATCGTCGCTTTCACCTTGGAGACGCTGTCGATACTCATTGCATGGGGATATACGGCGCACGCTAGGCAGTAGCAGAGGCTCAAAGGGGGCTCGTCGCGTCAGGTGTCCTCCCAAAGCAAGGGATCCAAGAGTAATGCCGTGGTAAGACACCTCACGTGAGATATAATTGGTACGACGTGACTCTCCTTTCCACACGAAGTATTCGTGGGCAAGTTTCATGGCACCCTCCATCGCTTCCGAGCCTTGTAGTAGAAGAGCAACGTCAGTGGATAGTTACACCTAAGCAGAGAGGAAGGCCCACTGACCCGAATTGGTCACCCAAGCTTTTCGGAAGTGGCCATGCGATGTAGACTTGAACCACTCGGCAAGATCCCGCCTGCTGTTGTTGTCGAAGAACCCATGTGCGGCGTACGACAACTGGCTAGCTTGGGTGGCCATGGCAGCAATGACTTCTTGGTTTCCATGCCCAAGGCAGGTTACAGCCGCACCGCCACAAGCGTCCAAGATCTGCCGACCATCTGATAAGCGGATATAGTCCCCTTGGCCCCCAACCGCAATAGGCCGGTCCTCTCCGCCCGCAGATGCGGGCGAGCTGGGTAACGCACTCGCAGATGCTAACTCGACAGCCACTACCATGGTTTCGATATTGCGGTTGTTGTTGTCCAGCAGTGACTTCGCCTGGTGGCCTGGGGCAACTGCCGAGCCCCTCCGGCCATTCAAGAGCGTCTGGACCTGCGTGGTGCTCGACATGATACAAGATTGTGTAGCAGAACCTGGGGAAGTCGTATATCTGGCTGAGACGGGTTTACGAAGATTCATATAAGGGCCAAAGCAAATGGCATGTCTCTGAACGGCATGTTACGAGCTTTTTCGTAGAGGGGCGCACGCTCGTGATATAAGCCGTGGCACGTTACCAGTCACCCCCATCAGGGGCGATGGGGTTCGCGGGATTGGCCAGTCTAACACTGTAGACCGGGCAGTCATGGCAACGTAAGAAGTCGGCGGAGGAGCGAAACGGCGGGGCAAAAAGCATACCCGCTCCATGCACCTTGACGACTAGCCTCCAACTCTCGGCTCGAATAATACGGTGTACAGTATGTGGGAGAGCCTAGTGTAAGCTGACTAGGGGGTCACAAGCTAATGCCAGTTCGTGGATATATATGTGCGCAGCACTTTGTGTACGTCGCGTGCAGCGAAAGGGTACACTCGTCTTGCTTCCGACGCTTCAGGGACAGCGCGCTCTGGTCTGTGCAACTATCGGTGACGAGAGAAGATGATCAGTCAACTTCCCATCGTATGATTGGTCTTTATTACACAGTATGGTGTATTTTTTCAAGTCAGTCAAGAAGGGGAAATAGTTGGAGAGATGTAGAAAGACAAAGGGCGTTGTGTGTGACGAAGCATGCAAGATATTGTAGGTATGTACCTGCCGGTATTGCGGAATCTGCAGCGAGGCATGTTGTAGGACTCGATTTGTCACGGCCAGCGGAGACTTCCCCGACAGGATTCTGATTAAGAAAAAAGGGATATGCTCTTTCCATGCTACGTGACTAACTACATAGTTGAAGCGCGCATGCGACCGGCGGCCTGAGGCTAGGTAGTGGATGTATTGCACATACTCGTCAACCAGCCCAAGGCCACGCGCCGCCACTTACACGCCAATATGAGCATCATTTAAGGATGGGAATCAGTAGCGCGGTCGGGAAAGCTGCACTAGGGCCGTTGACGACAGCCGGCATTCACCAGGATGTTTGTCGTCCCGAGTGTTTGCAGGTTGAGGCACGACCGGTTACCAAGTTGTCGGGAATGACTTGGAATTTTGGAACACGTTGCGGCTGCATATCGAAGTACCAGCATGGAAGACAGGGATATCCATCACCCACTAAGTGTTTGTTGGTCTGTGTTGTGCAACAAAGCAACGGCAGGAGGGCAGGATCTATTGAATTAAGGGCGGCCCGATCACACGAGGGGGACGAGATGCGAAAAGGAAGTAAGGGGGAGAGGCCATGTGCTCTGGTGCAGAGTGATCAGGAATGTGTGTCGGTAAGAAAGCAGGTCAGCGATGTTGTTAGTGATGCAGGGATGACGGCCTATGGAACAATTATCCAATGTGAAATACAACATTGGATGTTCGATTCCGTGGAGGTCTTACCTTCAGCCTGTTGTGCAACATGATGGCAAGTGTCCTTCGCAGCTGGATGATAGGCAGGTACATTCATGTACATGGGATTCCACTGATCCACGTTTATGTTGTAAGCCGCACCTTCCGTTACGTAGGCTCCCGGGCCGAGGACACCGCTTAATTGCTGACCTCACCCAAAAGCACCTTTACGGCAGGGCATTGGATGACAGTTAACCCATAACCCGAAACCGACTGCTTTTCCCGATCGAATGAGGAACCGACGATGGACGGACCGACCCTCAATCTAGTCAAGGTCACATCTCAGCCGGCCACCACCCACCAGTGCTACCACAGTATGGCAGGCTCATGCAGTCCGGGACTATGCAATGATGCCACCACACTTTATCTATCAAATCAGGCCATTCCTCTTCACACAGTGCTATCTTCTGCAACGACCCTCAATTGGAATATATGCAAGGAAACTAGGTATGGAAAGCGTCGGCTTTTGATAGGACGGGTTGCTTGGCTCCTCCTTACCGGCTGACTACTCCAACTAGTATCATCAGGGCCACGCAGTATGCATGCTTCTGGCCCTCGAATTGGCTTGAGGACAGCAAGGCAGTGCACCTCCTTGACGTAGTCCTCGTCGCACTGCGCAGCTCAAATTCTTTAATACGACTCTAGGTAGTATGCGTGTCAGCACACTGCAGGCGGGGAGTAGCCCAATAGGGCGAGTTCATCTGGCTTTGGAGGGTGAAAGGAGGAGACATGTATGTCCCAAGAGTGATCGGAAGTATGAACACCTTTTCAACACACATTTTCCCGACTGAATACGGCAGCTCTTGCTTTGTTTCTTTCTCCTCTCCATGGAAGCCAGTCTCCCTTCTTATCCCCCTTTCCTCCTCCTGCAAGTAGCCACATCCGGGCACCAAGCTGATGGGTTTCATCCCAGTAAGCCAACTGAGAACATGCATTAGTTGATACGCACGGAGGATGTGTGTTAGGCAGACACTACTGGCAGGGCTTAAGAAGGGTCCATTGCGAACTGGAGGAAGCCAGCGCGCCTATGCTGAGTGGTTATATATCTTCCGCTAGGAATTACCCTGGCGGAACAGCTCTACGGTCTCTCCATGCCGTGCCACGAACTGTAACTTGACTCCAGTTTTGACACATAATGCCTATACTTCAAGGAAAGCCTGGAGGTGTTCAGGGCGGAGTAAATCGAGAACACGGCGATAGTCGACCACACGCTCGCCCTCCTCCTGTGCTGCCTCGCTGCCGCTGCCGCTGCTGACGTCAATAACTGCGTCGTGATTGGTTATCTCGCGCTGGTTGTCAACGCCTTCTTCACCGCGCTCTGTCGGTGGGTGTAGCGGTAGATCACACAAGCGTGTAATCTTTCCTTTGAAGTCGACCCCATGAAACTCGCATGTAGCGAAGGGAAAGCGTCGGAGAAGATGCCTAGACAGCACCAAATTCACATCGACATATAATGTTTTCAGATGGGGCGTTAGCAGCAGCAGGCCCCATATATGCCGAGGCCCTAAGGTGGTGATTTGACATATCCATAGCAATATGTGATGCAGATGCCGAAAGGCCAATGCATCAGACCGATTGACCTCGCTGTTGGGCGTATATAACCTCGAATAACAATGACAGAAGCAAATGATGTCGTCCTAGGTCATTACCAGCTGCGATGTTCGGATGCCCCGATAACTGTATCCCGGCAGCGCCAGCAAGGGGAGGCTTTCAGTTCTCAACTGACATCCTAGGATTGTTCGCCTGCTCTGCTCGTTGCTCTCTTTGCTAGCCAGAAGGAGGGCTAAGAGCCCCCTGATGAGGGTCTCTTCAGCTACCTTGGAATCCATTCGGTCGTCGATTCTAATAGGCTCCAACGCAGACATGGATTTGCGGTTCATGCAGAAAAGCCGCGGGTCTTCCGCTGTCATGGCATTGTATGGCTCGTAGGCACTGCGTGCCGCTGCGTCCCATACCGAGTCTCTTAATTCCTGTGGCAGGTATTGGAACCGGTGGAATATACTCATTGTTTCTGGTACTAGGTCGGCGGCATCCACGTGAATGTCATCCACCGCATGCGGGGCGTTGGATGATTCAATGGGGTTCTCCATCGTGACATGAAGGGTGTGCCACGTTATGCCCAGTATTGTGTCAAGAGTCAATATAATTTAATGCAAGCGATATGTAACTGTGCGTAGAAACTAATGGTCGTGTCCCCCCTGCATTGCCTTATGAATGAAATATACTGGCAGTAATTAAACGAGTACCTTATATCGGAGAAGCCAGTATTTAGCTTCCAAGTACACTGGTCGAAGGTGGAAGTTTACATATCTAGGTTGTATAGTTGTGTCCATATAGTAACACAGTACCACGTATAGTCTAAACTGTCATTGGAGGATTCGGATGGGGCGAGATGAGGTGCGATCAGTATTTGTCTATATTATTATGCCAACCATTGAGCTTTTTATGACCAGTCTCGTAGATTGGCTATGGCGGCGAAGTCACGGAGTACTTGAGCTGTCTCCTTATACAAGTAATTTAGTTTGATCTCAGTTAACAACGAACCTTAATAAACGTGTGGTACATACCCAATGAAGCACGCATGCGACAAGGTGGGCTTCCTGAGCCAAGGAGCAGAATATGCGCATGTAGAATGCTTCATCACTTTCGAGCAGCATGCAACTCAAAGGGGCACCCGGCACCCACGAACCTTGGCCAGCCTGTTATTACTTATGTCACAGTCTTCGCAATATAAGTACGCATGTGTGTCTCCGAGAACAGCTTTTACGATCTTTATGGAATGCAGAAACTGCAATGGTATCATTATTGGCTATCCGTGTGACGCTCATTTACCCTTGCCCTTACCTCTGCCCCTGAAGGACTTGAGGGGATCCGATTTCCGAGTAAAGGTCCTCTTGCCCTTCTTGGCATTTCTACCCTTTCGTTTCTCGTCTTTGTGTTTCCGGAGAGGTATGTATCCAACATTAAGCGCCGACACGGCCTTCTTGCCATCCGCCGGAAGTAGGTAATCGGGGACCTGCTTCAAATGAGGTTGTAACCTCGCTGCCCTCAGTTCGGAGTCGTGCCTGTAGTTATAAATTAGTTTCAAGGGATGCAAATAAGTTAGGCACGGGAGTGCTTACCTCAAATGCTGAAGTTCCGCAGGGTTCTCCTCGAAATGTCGCTTCAGCTTCTCGGATTTGACAAGCTCCTGCTTCAACTCCCGGACTCGCGCCTCTCTGATGGCGACCTTCGTTACGGCACCTGCATCGTCGTATTAGCATGCAGCCACAAGTCAACCGGCTCCAACCAAACTTACGTAGAGCATCGTTCATACGGTACCGGAACGCGTCCAGTGACTTCTTGTCGAAATTGTATGGCTTCAACTCCTTGCCTTTCTTGGCTTGCTGTCTTGTGATCTTTGCCAGTATCTTCTCATCATTCTCCGTAGACTCGATGGAGGTCGGCATGTGCTTGCGATACTCATTGCTCGGAATCACAAAGGATAGGGATATGCCATTTTGGCCTGCTCGTCCAGTCCTGCCTATGCGATGCGTGCTGTGTACGGTTAGAAACAAGGGTGCGCAAAAAGCGAACATAATGCTCGTGAGGCTTACTAAGACTTTGAGGACGTAGGAAGGTCGAAGTTGATCACCGCCGCAACGCCCTTGAAATCGATACCGCGGCTCACACCGTACTCCTTGTCGCGTTTTGCGGACTTCCGCTTCTTTTTGGCGGGTTGCTGCTCTTGGCATCTGTACGGTCTGCGCTTTCACCATCTTGCTGCTCCTCGGCCTCTTCCTGTTGCTCGTCTTCACCACCCAGAACTTCGTGCTCATCCGACGCAATCAGAATATCGTACACGCCTTGGCTGAACTGTTGCACAATGTGAATCCTAGAGTTGATGGGGAGTTCTGAGTTCAAAACAGTACTTCGGATGCCGAACTGTTCCAAGTACAACTTCAATCGATAACTCCGATCTACGTCATGCACAAAGACTATTGCTACAAGTTAGATTGCATCGTTGAATAGGTGCATGCTAGAGACTTACCAATGCTCTTCCCCTTGATCAGCTGCAATTTGAAGATGACGTAAATGCAGAGAAACTTTTCGTCTTCAGCGCACTTCACATAGAACTGATCAACACCACCTTCTGTGTCGTTCTTCTCTTCCAGATCTACTATCGCAGGGTCGCGACAGAACAGATCCTTTACTGCTTCGACATCAGGTGTTAAGGTGGCTGAGGTGAGTATGGTCTGGACTCCCTTGGGAATTGTCGATGCAATAGTCTTGAGGTTCTCGTCATAGCCATAGCTCAGAAGCAGATCTGATTCGTCCAGTACCAAGTGCTTCAGACCGTCGAGGTTTAGCGCAGAGCTCTTAATAGCCTGCAGGACCCTTGCAGGCGTGCCGACCACAAGATCGGGCAGGTTCGAAAGGAGGGTTCGGGTGACAGCGTCGGACAGCTTCTCGGAAAGTTTGACAGTTTGGATATCCTTGCAGAAGGCGGCAAAAGTGTCAATCACCCTCACCACCTGGTCTGCCAGTTCTCTCGTGGGAACTAGGATGAGTGCTGTGGTAGAAGGCGAAGATGTCGTCTGTAGTCGGACGGTTAGCAGAGTACGGACCGAAACACCTGCCTTGCGTAGCCAAGGTTGCATAGAGAGACGCATACCTGCTTGCGCTTGAGTATAGCATCCAGCAGAGGAAGCACATAGACTGAGGTCTTGCCCGAGCCAGTTTTCGACTTCGCAAGTACATCGCGGCCATCGAGGGCTAAGGGGATTGCTTTACTCTGCACCAGGGTTGGCTTCTTCCAGTTCTGGCTGGCGATGGCTTGCAGAAGGCGCGAGTCGAGACGGAGGCTCTCCCAAGTGGCCGTCGTCTCTGCGTCTGCAGCGGGCGCCGATGAGGCGGTTGCGGTTTCAGCATTTTCGGTGGCGGCCGGCTGGTCGTTGTGGTCCAACTTGCGCTTCATCTTGAATCGTCGAAGCGCTGCTAGCAGCAGCCTGGATTAGAAGAACCGGTATGAAAAATAGAAAGCGGCTTCGTTTCGGCGACAAGTCGTGCAAATGGGCCTTGGTTAATCTCGGCTTCGTATGTAAATTCCCACCTAGCCTACACTGGGTGACATCTCGTCCCGCCTACAAAACAAAATTTGGAGGTTCCCACACAGATCTGAGCTTATCGCTTATCTTATCAGCCTATCAGCCTAATCTATTGCTCCAAACCTTAATTGCCTCTGATTGGCGGAAACCACGGTCTAAGCTTGCGGAGCCCCAAAGCACGCAGCTGCGGGGGCATTAAGTCATTTAATTGGCCGGGCAATTGGCCTGTCAACCGAATTCCAATCCATTGATCACAATCTGATGGCAGCGGGCAAAGTCTTGTTTTTAAGATTAGATAAACCACCACGTCCCACCTCTACCCAGTCCTCATTTCGGAATGGGTCTTCTTAACGTCCATTGCTTAAGAAGGAATCTCGATGCGTTGTCTAAAGCTTTGACACTGATGTCGTTCGCGAACTCCGCGTGGTTCGCGATTTACACGTCACCGTATTGTCCGACGTGGGCTGGCCCGTTGGTGCATTCCGCTGATGCATTCTGAAATACCACCAATATGGAATACAATGTGCAAATATTATTCACCTTGGCTAGCGCATAAGAAACAATCTCTTGACGTTCTTGTCGAAAGCTTCGCCATTTGTTTCGGTACCTCTTACAGGTACCAAGCAGAGGACTGAAGCGGTGTATGTCGATCTTCCTATCAACGGTGAGAAACATCGTCATTTGGTCACATCTGCCCCTTGAACAACTAGAAACAAAGCAATCAAGACGGCACGCTCGTATACTCCACATCCCCAGACCCTACTCCCTTGAACGGACTATACTCCCCAGATTTAGCATGCTGGGCATGGGGTGGCGGGTGGTTAAAACGGCATCAAGTCTGACCAAACAAAGGTCCTACGAGCTTGACGCTCGCGGGTCTTGGCGGACCTGCCGATCTATGTGCTTTTTTGGAGGTTCCTATGCCATCAACAGGACGTCGTTGGTCGACAAATATATCATCGCAGTACATTGCCTCCGTCCAAGGAGTTACGGTCTGTTTTGGCCAAGAAGCCCGATGGCACACAACCAGCACATAGAGCGCGGCCCAAGCTCATCGCCCGTGGCCTGGCGTGGCTGGCACTGTCTGCAAGACGCGACAAGCTTTCCGTAGGTCTTTTCCAACTTGGGCTTCTTGTCCACTTACAACGCGACCCCTCATCGCCAAGGAGGGGATTGTTTGATGCCCGTAAAGTTTCATCATCGAGGATACAATTCCCAAACTGTTACTACAACAGGTAAGCAACACTGTCGACGCCGTCCCCGAGATACAGCCGCAATGCCACGAGGGAGGCGGCTTCTGGAATGGGGGTGAGAGGGAGAAAAAAAGGATAGGGATCGGTCAGGAGTCGGTTTCGACCGAAGCCGTGCGGATGACTGAAAGAGCTAGGACTTGATGAGACTATTTGGGTCAGAGCGCCGCCCGCCTTCCTTGCCAGCTCAGCTTGTCTGCTTGCCTCGCCCAGTAGTCGCTTGGTCGCCTCGCACCTCGCCTCTAAATTCCATTCCGTCGCTCCGTCTCTGGGGCCACGCCCCGCTACGCAAGACACACTGGCCCGCTAGATAACGCTCCGTTTATCTGAAGCTGGACCTCGGTGAGCTTTGAGGCTTTTCTGGAATTATTTCCGGGGCCGGTGGTCGGAGACTACTGTACAATCTCCTGGCCTATGGAGACCAGCTAAACCGGGTACCTGCTCTCGTCGCCTTGATCCATCCTAGACGGAGTTGCGGAGAAATGTCATTTTAGTTAGAGTTGTTTTTACTAGACCGCGATTGAGACCACCCCAGCCAGCCAGCCAGCCAGCCCACACAGGCTCTGCACACGCCTAAGCCCGAGGCCGACTAGTCAGGAACTCAGAGCTTGCCCCGTTGCCACTATCCCGACCATGTACGGCAACCGGCATGCGCGATTTGTACTAGCGATTACTAGTACGCGCAGTGTACAAAGCGTGCCGGCACGCTTCTCTGACGCCGGAGCATATTCGCGCAAGTAGCTGTGATGTTCTAGACGACCTCGAGACGAGTCAGCCCTCGACGGCTTCTTCGAACACTGGGAAGCTTGGCAGTTTCTGTCATGTCTTATCTATTTTAAAATAGACCGTCTCTTCTGATTTTTGCTTAGCGCCTGGCGGCCATTTTCTGTGGCAATCGCAATGTTATTGGCTGTCCGGCAGGCCCATGGACAGTTGCCGACAGTTTGTTTCTGCTCCATCTGAAGATCATGTTTCTAGAGGTGAGAACCCCCATGCGCGGCCATGCGCGCGCAACTCGCCCGTCACCCACCGCGCAAAAAGGGTTCGTAGCAAAGAAACGCGAGGAGTTCGGGGGTTAGGGGTTTCCCTGACTCCCTCGTGGTCACGTGTCTCTATAGAGCCGCGATATAGCGCCGTTTCAAGCTCCATCGTTGCTGAAACCACGACAGGGGTACGTGATCGCCCGGAGCTGTTGCAACTCTTTGAAGAGATTTTGGTTACTACGCCTGACGCTTATTCGTCTGTGGTGAGGCATTTTCAGATCGCTTCACCTCTCCAACAATACTTGGCGTGGAGAGGATCCCATGTCCAATTTCAACGGTAGCCCCCAACTAGCTTCGCGAAACCGATCAACGCTACATCGTGTTCACTTTTTGTCAGAGGCGCCCCAGTAGTGATACTGGGTACGGCCTGCTCTGATAGGCTAGTTGCGGGACATTTCGTCCCATCTTGGAAGGCACCCTAGAGCCTTTAGAATGAGATCTCCATCTCGCCTTCGCTGCGCGGAAAAGAGCCTTCACCTGAATACCCGCCAAAATGAAAATGGCGTCGGTGGAGTTTTCCCCTGCAACTATTCAGGACCCTAGCTGCTACAGAGGAAACGGGCCAAGACATGGCAGTTGCGGCAGGTCTCCGGCCATCGTCGGTATGGGGGCCGATTCCCTATAAGTAGCGGTATCATCCAACGTTGAGGTGCTTCTCTCTACTCTCCTTCCTTACGCCCAATCTCCCTCCTCTTGTCTATCTTCCGTTGTATACTCCGTGGTATATTACGTGGTCTCTCTCCTAGCTCCGGCTAATCCTAGCTTCGGCTAATCGTTGCTTGCTCCTGAATCCTTCTTCTGTCTATCACAGCTGGACTGTTACGCCATGGCACCTAATCTAAAGAAGTTGAAGGGTTTCGGCGGCCACAAGAGCAACCCCGAATACTCTGCCGCCGCTAACCAGGAAGGCACCGACCCCGAGTCTGGCAGCTTCCTGAACGAGAACCAGCGAAACAACATCCCCAGCGAGCCTAACACCCCCGTAACCAAGGCCCCTCAAGGCGAGAACCCGTACATGGACGAGTACAAAGCGTAAGTGTCCCATCTATGCATATCTGCAACCCCACGATATCTGGCCCCATTCTAACCGATTCGTCACAGTTTGGTTCGTTTCGTCGATACATACCGGGACCCCAACGCGGAGACAGAAGAGGAGGAGAACTTTGCCGGCGACGCCAAGAAGGCACCATGGTGGGCCTTCTGGAAGAGCGGTAAATCTGGAGCTTCTACGGCATCCAAGAGCGACTTCCAGACACCGACAGAATGGGTCAAGACCGACCTCCACAAGGGTCTCGACAACCTCGAAGTTGAACGGAGACGTAAGCAGTCCGGATGGAACGAGCTCGCCGCGGAGAAGGAGAACATGCTCCTCAAGTTCATTGGCTTCTTCCGTGGCCCCGTCCTCTATGTTATGGAGGTTGCCTTCATCCTTGCCCTCGGTCTCCAGGATTGGCTTGACGCCGGTATCATTATCGGTATCCTGCTCCTCAACGCCATTGTTGGTTGGTACCAGGAGAAGCAAGCTGCCGATGTCGTTGCCAGTCTGAAGGGTGACATCGCCATGAAGGCACTTGTTATTCGTAACGGCAAAGAGGAAGAGATCCGTGCCAGAGAACTTGTCCCTGGTGATATTGTCATCATCGAAGAAGGCAACGTTGTTCCTGCTGACTGCCGCCTGATCTGCGACTTCGAAAACCCCAACGGCCAGGCTCAGTACATCGCTGAGCTGAACGCTCAGAGCAACTCGTCCCCTGACAAGGAGAAGTCTTCCGAGCACGATGACGACGAAGGTACCCCTCACATTGGCCATGCCATTGTCGCCATTGATCAGTCTGCCATCACCGGAGAGTCCCTTGCCGTCGAGAAGTACATGACCGATGTTGTCTACTACACTACCGGTTGCAAGCGCGGTAAGGCTTACGGTGTTGTCACTTCCGGTGCTCAAGCTTCATTCGTCGGCAAGACTGCCTCTCTGGTTCAGGGTGCCAAGGACTCCGGTCACTTCAAGGCCATCATGAACTCCATCGGTGCCAGTCTGCTGGTCCTCGTCGTCTTCTGGATTCTTGTTGCCTGGATCGGTGGTTTCTACCGCAACCTCAACATCGCCCTTCCCTCCGATAGCTCCATCAACCTGCTCCACTACGCCCTGATTCTGCTTATCATCGGTGTCCCGGTCGGTCTGCCTGTCGTTACCACTACAACTCTCGCCGTCGGTGCCGCCTACCTTGCTGAGGAGAAGGCCATTGTCCAGAAGCTCACCGCTATCGAGTCTCTCGCTGGTGTTGATATCCTCTGCTCTGACAAGACCGGAACCCTTACTGCTAACCAGCTGTCCGTCCGCGAGCCTTTCGTCATGGAGGGTGTTGACATCAACTGGATGATGGCTGTCGCTGCTCTCGCTTCGTCCCACAACATCAAGGCTCTTGACCCCATCGACAAGATCACCATTCTTACCCTCAAGCGTTACCCTAAGGCCAAGGAGATGATCTCCGAAGGCTGGAAGACGGAGAAATTCATTCCTTTCGACCCCGTCTCTAAGCGTATCACTGCCGTCGTTACCCACAATGGTGTCCGCTACACTTGTGCCAAGGGTGCCCCCAAGGCCGTTCTCGCTATCTCCAACTGCAATGAGGAACAGGCCAACCTTTTCCGCACCAAGGCTACTGAACTCGCTCGTCGTGGTTTCCGTTCGCTCGCTGTCGCTGTCCAGGAGGAAGATGGTCCTTGGGAAATGCTCGGCATGATGTCTCTCTTCGACCCCCTCGCTCCGACACTGCCCAGACCATTGCTGAGGCTCAGGCTCTTGGTATCTCCGTGAAGATGTTAACTGGTGATGCCATTGCTATCGCTAAGGAAACCTGCCACATGCTTAACCTTGGCTCCAAGGTCTACAACTCCGACAAGCTTATCCACTCTGGCATGCCCGGTACCTCCGTCCACGATCTTTGCGAGCGTGCTGATGGTTTCGCCGAGGTCTTCCCCGAACACAAGTACCAGGTCGTCGAAATGCTTCAGCAGCGTGGTCACTTGACTGCCATGACTGGTGACGGTGTCAACGATGCTCCTTCCCTGAAGAAGTCTGACTGTGGTATTGCCGTCGAAGGTTCTACTGAAGCCGCTCAGGCCGCCGCCGATATCGTCTTCCTCGCCCCTGGTCTCAGCACTATCGTCTCCGCCATTAAGATCTCTCGTCAAATCTTCCAGCGCATGAAGGCCTACATCCAGTACCGTATCGCCCTTTGCCTGCATCTCGAGATCTACCTCGTCACCTCCATGGTCATCATCAACGAGACCATCCGTGCCGACCTGATTGTCTTCATCGCTCTCTTTGCCGATCTTGCCACCATTGCTGTTGCCTACGATAACGCTCACTTCGAGAAGCGCCCCGTCGAGTGGCAGCTGCCCAAGATCTGGATCATCTCCATTGTCCTCGGTTGTCTGCTGGCCCTCGGTACCTGGATCCTCCGTGGTACCCTCTGGCTCCCCAGCGGTGGTATCATCCAGAACTACGGTGGTGTCCAGGAGATGCTCTTCCTTCAGGTCGCTCTTACCGAGAACTGGCTCATCTTCGTCACCCGTGGCTTCGAGACCTACCCCTCGTGGCAGTTGGTTGCCGCCATCTTCTGTGTCGATATCCTGGCTTCTCTCTTTGCCGGTTTCGGTTGGTTCAGCGGTACCGGTCTTGAGACCGCTTGGTCCATGAACCCCAAGCTGTCCCAGAACGGCGCCGTCGACATTGTCACCATCGTCGTCATCTGGCTCTACTCCATCGCCGTTGTCATCGTCATCGGTATCATCTACTACGCTATGTCCAGCTGGGCCACCCTGGACAACCTTGGCCGCAAGAAGCGCTCCAAGCAGGACACCATGATGGAGAACATCCTCACCCATCTCAGCAAGGTCGCCATCGAGCACGAGCGCGATGAGCGCGGTGACCGTTTCTACGTCGCCCAGAAGACCATCATCGAGGAGGCTGATTAAGTCACCCGAACAAAACAATAGAAAAAATAACCATCAAATAGAAATGGTCGGTTGGTCATGATTGGGTGGCGTGTAAACTGGGTTGGATAAACTGTCTTTTAATTTTCTTACTATAAACTCTTGTACTTTTGATACCACCTCGGTCGCTATAGAGGCCCCGTGTAGGGAAGAAACCGAGAACGTCTAATTTATTATATATGTTCAAAACTAAAAAATACCTCACTTCACTGTGTTCTCTGCTATCCCGTGAATTCTGACTTGTTCCCTGCGTTTCCATACCTGACCACACTAATCGTGACAGATGGTGCCAGATTCAGACTGGGATTGCATTCCTTCTCACTTCTGGTTGAAGTTGCATATATTATGGCTAATCAAGTTATCTGGCTGCATCCCGCCTCATCCTCTCTTCGGCCATTTTCACACATGGTCTTGCGCATTAGAGCCTGGCCTATCATGGCGAGAAGGGGGTGGCGACCAGTAGAGGCCTCTACTTACTTCATACTCAACCCAGTTCTCTATTAGCCTGAACAAAGCTGATGTATCTTAAGATGAAAGTTGGCAGCAAAGCGAACATTGGTGCGTCCGCTTTCGCGGACGGAGAAACAGAGTTTCCTTCCACCATGATGAGAGACCAATCCTCTTCGGTGGTCATGAGTATCTGTCTAGGGAGGGTTCTGTGAGTACCTTGGCAGCATGCATTACTTCACGTCAGGCCGCCTTTGCTATAAGCATCGAAGCGAGTGTGAGGAATTGCCATAGGCAAAAGCTGTCTGGTTTTCGGCTTTTTTTTTTTTTCACGTCAAGCATACTAATTGCACGTTGTCTGGCGCCCGCCCACGTTGGCTGGGCTCAGAGCCCATCGTTCCCAGCTGCGAAGAGGCACTACAATTACAAGGATGATGTGCTCTAAAGCCTAACTATTTGTCGGCGTCCTTGGTCCGGGCTATATTACACCAATAGGTGGCGCTATCACGCCCAGCATCATCTGGCATACATTAGCCACAGGCTGTAGGCTTACTGAAAGCCTTGCGCTGAATTTCCCGGGAACGATTTCGAGAGCTGCAAATCCCAGTGCTTGTGCGTCACAACCCAGGCGCAGCAGGTCGGCGCTCGCGCCGGTAGGGACTAGAGAACGTGTTGCATGGGTTGACGGAGGATGCAGAGGCGTGGGGTATGCCATACCAAGATGGGGAAGAGCGCATGCGGCTCGTTAGAAAGGGTAGGCCTTGGAGAGATGGCATGGGTAGTAGTGACAGCTGCTCGATGACTATGAAGCAACGGTTGCGTCTCTTTACTTGCTTCAAGGGGCTACATGTCCTGGGAAGGCAATATCCAAGCATCTGAAGTTCTAAGAAGTAAATAGTAGCAAAATGCGGCATGTCACGGGTTGGGCCGTCTGATACGAGCATAGGTTACACTGACTTACACCAGACCAGTGAGAATCGCGTAACTAATCATCCATCTCCAGAATAGGACATACAAATGGGATTCGCCAAGACCGGCGGGGCATAGAAGAAGAAAGAAAGTAGGAGAAAACTACATACAACAGAAGAAGAAAAGATGCATCCATCCCTGGAGATCATGACTGGCCCTCCTTATTATTCCGGGGTCGACCGTCCGCCGTAGCAGACGCAGGGTCGCTCACTGCCAACACTGCAGGATTTGTTTGGGAGAGAGGGCGACGAACTACTCGAAAGCCGGGGGGTTTTCTGGCATTTTGAAAGGGACCTCAAACCCAAGTGATGACATGTACGTTGTCGAGAATTGAATTGCAGGTTCGTGATATGCAGACTCTCATGCACACACAGACGACCGAACCAATATTTCAGGGTGACGTTTGTCTGTGCATGTCGCGGGACCTAATGCACCTTTCCACCAACAGCACCCCGTACGGTAGTAACCGGCCTCAGCAACTGCAATACTCTACACATAATTGGTTGGTATTGGGCAATCAATGAATGTTGTGATCTGAACCAGATGGTCTACTAATGAAAATATTGACCCGCGAATATGAGACTCGCCTGAACTACCTAAATACATGCGTCCTTCTTCCATTCTTTCGACGGGTTTGGGACTTATTAGCATGCTCATTGTGCTTTTTCTTTTCTGGGTTCGGCCCAGTCAACATTGGAAATCAACAAAAGAGCCTATGCAAGTTTTCGCACCCCGTTCCTTTTTCCCTGTTTGTATCGAGTGGATACGAGGAGAGGTGAGGGGGACGAAACAAGAACAGAGACCACAGACGGGACGCGGCAGCAGTGGACTCGCTGCCCAAAACTGGCCACAATGCTTATTACGTGCGTTAGACTGCATCAGAAAAGACGAGCTTGACGCTGCTGGTGGATGCCGCAGCTTGCTAGCCAGGTAGCTAATGTAAGGGAATCTCGATACTCTGCTGGTCACATCGCCCTACGAACTATGAATAGTAGGTCGGTTAGGAAAGTGTTGGAAATAGAAGAACACTAGAAACGGCATATGGAGAGAGCGAGAGAAAGAGAGAGCACACAGCAGCAGCTTAGCTTGTAAGTGAGGGCCGCACAGGATGGGGAACAAGATCAAAACTGGATCAGAGCCGCCAGCTCACACCGCGAATGGCTGATGGCCTGCAGCACTACTAACCATATGGGTGTATTTATTAATATGTCGAGCAATGCGACAGCCCTCCAAGGGCGAATGAGGGCAGATGGACGTTGTTGAGTAACAGTCCACCGGGCAATCCCTAGGCTCAGAGGGGTTTAGATGGCAGCGACGTGCAGTAGCAACCCGGCTCGCAAGCAATTCTCCGGAGTGCGTAGCCGCTGGCGAAGATGCGAAGATGCTAACAGTTTGCTAGAGTCGCTGGGAGTCTGGCCATGGGAGTGGTGCCGGCAAGCTCGTCTACGCCCAGCATTGCCCATAATCCCTACACCGTCGGCGTAATTGGTATGGCAACCGCCGCCGAGCTCAGTCGAGCTGGTGGAAGCTGGTGGATTTGGTGGGGAAGCTTGGGGCAGGTGCTCCTCTGTTTACATCGCAACAGCTCCCCGGCCAATCAGCGCCGGTTCCCTGTGACATCCCGCCGCTCTTGTTACCTCGACCCAAGCCCAAGTGCTCACCACCGCTTCGCAAATAATAATATCTACCCAACTGGTGCTGCGCAGACCGCTTCGTTGAATCTACGTTCGTCGTTCCTCCTATTGTTCATCCCCATCCTCCTTTTCTCTGAGTTGGCAAGGAACCATCTCCATTTTGGGTCCCGTTCAAATATCGATTCCAGCGATATAGCCTGTCCCAAAGCAACTCCGTTACCGCCCAACCGCTGTGACCCAACCTGCCTACCTTCTTCCCTCTTGATTTTCCATTCTACTACGTCAACAAATGCCGTGAAGGACTGGTGTCTGGCTACAACCACTTATCCTGCCTTCCGTGTCGCATTCTACCGCGATTCTTTCTAAAGAACACCCCAAAAACCAAGAGTTTTGCCTCTCACTCCATACCTACATATTTTCCCACCGCTACACGTCGCATTTGCATTCCATTTTGCTGTGCGGCGCTCTTTTGACAAGACACACACACACCAAAAGGCCCCAGTGGTCTCTCAGTATCAAAACAAAAACCTCGAGCTCTGCTGGCACACCAACAGCCGAGCGGGCAACACCACCACCCAATAGCGCAGCGCATTCGCCGCTTAACATCTTTCCCTTGTGTATACTTCCTCGAAGGAAATGATCCACCTTTAATTTATTGTACAGAAAACAAACAAAATGGCTACTGAGGAAGCAGTAAGTACTTACACCGGCGCTTGCCGCGTTCGGGCCACCCACCGTCCAAGTCTCCGTCTGTTGACATGAACTCTCCACCAGATTACACAACCTTTGCGCATCTCCAAGGGCTCAGGTACACCTTCCACAACGCCCAACAAGAGCAGCGTACCCCGTCCTTTGTCTGAGATATCCGTCGGTGAGAAGAGGCGGAATTCGCCCAGTTGGAACCAAACAACCAAGGTAAGTGGTCGCAGCAGCAACATCAGCAACAACAACATCCACCGCCTGAGTCAACCGCTCGGAAAATATCACAAACTGACACAAGTGGCGCGCTTGCAGAAGATGGACCCCAATCCCGATTCATCGCCATTCCAATCCTCACCGCTAGACAGCACCAATTCTCGTCACCAGTACTGGCAAAGTCGCGTCACGCAAGAGAACGACCTTTATGGAGGCGGCTCACCGTCCCCTGTGCGGCGGTCTTCTATTGAGCGTCTGCAGAAGGCCTCCCGCGTCAAGAACAGTACCATGTTCGCGCGGGAGCAGAAACAAGAATATGACCCCACACGGATACCAACCATAGAGCGACCTCTTGCCAAGGTAACAAACAGTGCCTATATCAGCAACCCCGTGGGCGGTTTCCGCGCAGCCCATGGTCGTAGTGACAGTGCGTCGAGCATTCCGCTCTACAGCCCGGGGAGGTCCATCGTCAGTCCCACGACCATAGGGAGCCCAACACCTCTCAGCCCAAGCAGGGTTCAGGTCTCCCCCTACGAAATCATCACTCTCCAACTCCCGGTTCAAGAGTAGCAATGGTTCACAACCAAGTGACTACTTTGGCGAGTCTATACACGAAGACGACGATCTTCCTTGGGGCAAGACCCTCAACAGGAACATGAAGAGCGTCACATTCGACAACGGTCCTCCACAAATCAATGAGTACGAGATGGCGACGCCAGATCTGTCTTCCATCGGCTCAAACTCCAGAGAGGGCAGCTACGACTCGGAGGAGGAGGACGATGAAGAGGACGCCTACGGTCTTTACCGGGACGAGGGTGATCTCCAGGATGACAGTTTCGATGCCACTCTTGAAGACACAGATAAGACGCCTGTCGTTGGACCTGATGAGTGGCGTGGGGATAATCGCGAGGAGCGATTTGAAAACAGTCCTCTGCCTGAAGGGGCTCCTTCGCCAGCCGACACTGCCAGACCCCAACATGGACATAGTCGCACTGACTCGACTGCATCGAACGGCGAACACCGCCCGCTACCTCCTCTGCCAGGCATGGGTCATGTCCGCACCCAATCAAACTCTTCCTCGAACGGCTTGTCCGCAACAGCTGAGCGCATGCTGGGAAGCCCCCGTCGGGACCTTCCCACGCCGCCTCCCGCTACATCTAGCAAATCAGAAATCCAGAACATTGGTAACGGCAAGATGTCTCTGGAAGAGCGACTGAAGCTCATGATGCTCTCTGAGGATACCAGCCCTAAGGCTATCTCGACTGATCCCATCAAGTCATTCGCAGAGCAACAGCGAGAGAGACGCATGCGACGTGCAGGTCCTCGCGATAGAGTCGAGAGCCCTACACCAGATGATCACGAGGCCGCTGAGTCAGAGGCAGGTGAAGAGGCAGGTGAAGAGGCAGGCGAAGAGGATGACACCGTCGGAGACATCTCTGGTCTGGATATGGACTACCAGCTCCCTAGTATCTCGCGCCAGTCCATTCTCCAGCGTGTCAATGGCAACAAAGCTTTTGAGCGTGACTCTGACTACCACTTCAACTCCTCTCCTGCGCCCTCCAGTCCTGAGCGTCAGCTACCCTTTAACCCCGATGTTCCGATTGATAGTATCGAGGAGTCGGTTTTTGAGGATGTGGATGGAGAGAGCGAATCCAGCGTGCTTCTTAATGGCACAGAGGACGAGAAGAGCGATGTCTACGATCTTTACCAGAGATCAGAAGACGACCAGTCGGAGCTTGATGACACTCTCAAGGATGACGACACTGAGAGCCACTACTCCGACGAAGCCCAGAAGACTCAGCAGGAAGATGACGAGGACTCGGTTATGACTCCCCGCGCAGGTAGTACGGGCGAGAAATTGAGCCCGGCCACTGAGTCTGGCATCACCAACTTCAGTGCAACCCTTCCTCAGGTGAACGGTAACAGCAAGGAGACTGAATTTACTAGAAGTCTTCAGTCCTATATGCTACCGAAACCCAAGGAATCCGATGCTTATACTTTCACTGAGAGCCACAAGCGGGAAGAAGACACTGAAGACTCTAAGCCGGAGCAGGATGACGATGCCTTCTCCTACGCTGAAAGCCATGAGACGGAGGATGATGATGATGATGATGCCTCAAGCTACACCGAGAGTCAAACCACAGAAGCCGCAGACGCTGAAGCTGAAGCAGAGGCCGAAGCCAACTCGCAGCACCGCCCTGCCACCCCAGAGCGATCCAGGCCTAAGGCTGATTATGACGGCTCTGGATGGGGCGCAAAGGCTGATTATGATGGTTCAGGATGGGGAGAGCCCGAAGACGATGAAATTGAAGAGCCAGGTACCCCCGAGTCTGTCATTCATCATCCTGTCTCTGACGATGAGTACACCGAAGACGAGGAGGAGGAGGAGGAGGATGAGGAGGAAGAAGGAAGTGATGACGAGATGCCAGATGAGCCCATCACGCCTGAGATTCCCGAGCGTGTCGCCACAATCAAGAGCGCCTCTGGTTCTAAACTCAAGACCCGACCTTCGGCCACGCCTGCGGATCTTGCTGCTATGCGGGAAGCTCGTCGCCACGTGAGTCGCGAGGTACCTCCCATTGTCCCGACCATCCCTTCGCGCCACAAGAGCCGCATGTCGACGGAGCAGGACGAAGAAAAGGCCAATAACGAGGAGGGTAATGGAGAGGAGGAAGATTTCATCGACCGCCACCCCAGCTTCAAGAAGCGTAGCTTAACCCTGGATCTTGACTTGGGCCTTAGCCTTGATCAGGATTTCGAAAGGGTCATCGAACAACAAAAGGTTCAGCTCCAACAAAATTTCATTGAATACGAGTTTCTGGCTGCAAGTAACAGCCCTACTAGACAAGCGTCTAGGACTCAGAAGACGGTTGTGGCGACTGACAGAACACCCGGTCGCACGCCTGGTCGCAAGTTATCAAACGAAACGCAACTCAATGCTAACATCACAAACCGTAAACAGCGAGGATACCTCATGCGGCAGAATACCAAAGTCGTCACTGCTAGCGACAAGCAATCAGACGATGCCCGCAATGCCACTCGATCTGCCGGCAACTCACCTGTAAAGCAGACCGCCCGTCCTCAATCCTGGACAGTTGAGCCCTGGAATGGCAGGCCACGACAGCGGAGCACGAGGAAGCGACAAGGCCCTAGCATGACTGGTCCGGTCCCCCCGATGCCAGGACAAGAAAGCAACGCAACCACGGCTACGGCTACCGCTCTTGGCGGCGTGCCCGAGGAAGATGCTGCTCATCCTGAGCTGGCAACAGAAGAGTGTGGAGAGCGCGGCCGTCTGTTTGTCAAGGTCATGGGAGTGAAGGATCTTGACCTTCCTCTGCCCCGAAGTATGTACCCGTTGAATCCCTGTAGTGTAATCCTTTTACTAACCAGAAGCAGACGAACGAACGTGGTTCAGCCTGACCCTTGACAACGGTGTTCACTGCGTAACGACCGCCTGGCTTGAACTTGCACGCAATGCACCCATTGGGCAAGAGTTTGAGCTGGTTGTGCCTAATGATCTGGAGTTCCAGTTGACACTGAACGTCAAGCTTGAGCGCCCACCTGAGCCAGCACAGTTGCCCGCCTCCCCAACCAAGATGTCGAAGCCTAAGACGTCGACCTTTTCTCGTGTCTTTGCTAGCCCAAAGAAGCGGAAGGAGATGGAAGCTCGCATGCGCGCCGAAGAAGAGGCTTTTGTTCAAGCACAGCGCGATGCCGTTTCCCGGCAACGAAAGGTTGCGCCTACAGCGTGGGACCTCATGTCTCCCTTGGCTGCCGATGATGGAAGCTTTGCTCGCTCTTATGTGTGCCTCAAGGAGCACGAGTCTCGCTGCTACGGTCGTCCTTACATGGTTGAGATTGCCGCTTTCAATGAGTGGGCTGTCGAGGAAGCTGCTTTTGCCAGCAGCGTGAAGAGCAAGCGTGGCGGACCTAGCAACTCCGTCGTTCGACGCGCCCCTTACAAGATTGGCAAACTCGAGGTTCAACTTCTCTTCGTACCTCGGGCCAAGGGCTCTACCGACGAAGACATGCCCAAGAGCATGAACTCGGCCATTCGCGAGCTGAAGGCAAGCGAGGAGAGACTTAGCAGAAACTGGGAAGGCCATCTCAGTCAACAGGGTGGAGATTGTCCTGTAAGTTATCCCCCATTTGCAACCCTGACCTTCAATAGCAAGCAACTAACGTCGATACAGTACTGGCGCCGCCGCTACTTTAAGCTCGTTGGCACCAAGCTCACTGCCTACCACGAGTCCACTCGTCAACCCAGAGCCACCATCAATCTGTCCAACGCCAAGCGGATCATTGATGACCGCCGGCAATTAACACAGCCAGATACCACTGGAAAGGGTGGCAAGCGCCGTCGTTCTGCCTTCGCTGAGGAGGAGGAGGGCTACATGTTCGTTGAGGAGGGCTTCCGAGTCCGGTTCAACAATGGCGAAGTCATCGACTTTTACGCCGACACAGCTGAAGACAAGGATGGCTGGATGAAGGTCCTGGGCGATGTTGTCGGTCGTGAAGGTGTTGAAGACGACACCATGCACGGGGGAAACCGCAGAAAGTGGTGTGAACTCGTCCTTAAGCGGGAAGAGGCACTCCGCAAGAAGGCTGATGGACGACGAGTCCACTCCAGATCCAAGAGCACGGTTACCTGAGAGACCTACGGGCTGCGCCCAAAGCGACAACACTTCATGGCCGATTCCGGGCCAAGACTCATGATATTCTCTTGAGGGGGCCATATGAAGAACGAAATAATACGCCAAACGCCAAACGCCATCAATGACCCTACGACCTAATGATACATTATCGGCGTTATGACTTCATTCTCTCCCCGGCACCGACCTAGGGCCTTTGCCCCTTCTACTACTTCAGCTTAATCTCTTTAAGACTTGTTCAATCGAGTCTTCCTGGGGTTGCTGGTCCTACCAGGTCTCCTCTAAATTCCCTTGCTACCAATATGAATCACATCAGAATGCTTGCATCTTGTGTTTCTGACCACTTTTCGGAGTGGTGTACAAGGTCCTTACATGACCATTTTCATTGTTCTATGGCCTCGAGTGCTTCCCAAGCGACCAGCCAGGACCAAACACCACTCCTTCCACAATATTGCATGAGCCAAACCGGGCATTTTCGTTGTTGTGTAATGCAAAATATTCAATTTTCGGCACCGTGCGATCAAAGAGCGAAAGACCGCGATGAGAGGACGCGAAGAAAGAAGACGAGAGAAACGAACGCTAGTTCAGACAGAGAAGGGATGTGTACGTGTGCGCGTTTTAGGGGTTTACATACTTAGCCATTGTGATTGAGTGCGTGCGTCTTTGCTTTTTCATAAGGGGACTTGGGGAGTTGGAGTTCGTCGCATTGAACGGTTTAGCGGTCCGGTTTCTGGATTTGCAAGTCATTTATTTTATATAAGTGTGTTTGTTGTCTTGTGTATCGAGTATAATAAAATGCATTTCAGTACACCATTATACATAATACTTCTTCCATCAAACTTGTCTTGCCAAACCAATGATTATAAACTGTGTATGACATGATCAAGCCTGTAAACTGTGATGGAATGTCACCCTTTGCTCTTCCAGTGACAATGACTGGTAATATAAATGAACATAATCTTCTACATGTATTGATCTCTTCTGCTTATGCCTGTCTGTCTTTCGCAACCTTATCATGCATGCTTTTCTTAACCATAGTCATGACGCCAGCATGTCGAAGGGGATACAGAAGAAGTAAGAAGTAAAGCAGCACACCCCATCACCACCTTCCATCGTCATCCATCCACATACACAAAATCACTTTCTATCCATTCGTTCATCTATCCTCCTGCTCCCACCACCACTACTACTACTTTGCCGTTCGGTCATGATATCCCCACTACTACTTACTACTGCTGCGGACTTCGCCGTCCCTTCCAATACCCATGAGAGTGATTATGGTATATTCTGCTCTCCATGGGCTTGAAACGTTCATGGTTTGCTTCGGTTTCTCTGTTCTTTCTTATGGACGGAGCGATTCGAGCTCCAGCTCCAGCTGCCGGATCCGCTCGCTCTGATCCTGGTTGCCCGAACCCACGCGCTTCTTGAGGCCGTCGACCTCGCCGGTCAAGACGACAATCTGCTGTCCTTGGGAGCTGATCATCTTGTTCTGGGTCTCGAGCAACTGCTTGATTTCCACCAGCGTGTTTTGCACGCCCGCAGGGGTAGAAATGTTGTTGTTGTTGCTCGAAGAAGAGGAGGAAGGCGCGGCGGCGGCAACCGGGCTTGGCATGGACGGAGATGTGACGGTGGGAGATTTCAGGGCGGAGGAGGCGAAGGCGGCGGGCTTCGGGAGCGGCGCCGAGGTGGTCTTGGTCGGGGAGGCGGGTTTGCGTTGGACGGGCCTGGAGATCTCCTCAAAGCTGCTCGTCTCGTCGTCGTCGTTGGCCGCTTCGTCGTCTTCGTACTTGGAGGCCATGGCGGCGATGGACTGGCCCTGATCCCGCATCGAGGGTGGCGGGGAGCGCGCAGCCGGAGCCGGAGCCGGCTCGGGTTCCTTCTTGGGCGCCGGCTTGGCGGCCGGAGCAGGTGCAGGGGCGGGCGCGGGCTTGAAATCGGAGGGAACCTCGGAAGGTGCGTTGCCCTCGTAAATATCCTCGAAGTTGATCTTGGGCGGCAGGCTTTCCTTGCCCCCGAACCACTCCTCGGTGCTCATCGCAGGCTTCGAGCCGACTGCCGGGGGGAAGATATCGGACTGGAAGGTTTCGGCGCGTCGCGGTACGGTGAATGAGATGGGCTCGATGTACGAATCGTTGACAGTCTTGAATCCCCTCATGACCTCGTTCTCGTGCACCTGGTATCCGGTCAGCCAAGCGCCACAATGGTAAAAGGGGCATGTATACTCACATTAACACCACGCTTAGGCAAGAAGGCAATACCTCTTTGGGGGTCACCGGACTTGTACTCGGACAAGAACTCAAACTTGTCGTTCTCGTATTCGAAGTAGCGAATGTTGCCATCACTGTGGTATTACGTTAGCCGCTCGTGTCCCACCTCCTGTGATTTCCGTTCCTGTAGTTCACTTACCCCTTGCCAGCCAAGTACAAGCAGTGGCAGCTGTCGTCCCAGAAAGGCATGCAGACACCAGAAATGCTGTCCAGGGTGTGGAAGCCTCCGATGGGGGAGTTGTTACCGGGTTCCCAGAGAGCCAGTTGACGATCGCTCATTTTGGAGAAACCGGTGGTGGCGAATCGGTTCTGCTCGCCCAGCCAAACGACTCGACTGTTCTTGGCGCCCTCGTGGCCTGAATGCTCCGATGCCGCCCTCTGCTGTCGGGCATCCCATACACGCACCTTCTTGTCTCGCGAAGTAGTGACCAGCATGGAGCCAGAGGCATTCCACGACAGGGACTGGACAATGTCCGGGTGTTTCAGGCTAAGCGGGGCCACCCCTGCGTTGACATCCCACAGCTTGATAGTCAGATCGCCGGATGCGGACGCCAGGATGTTCTCGGCGGCTGGGTTGAAGAGGACTTGGCCGACCTTGCGCGAGTGGCCGCCGAACTTCGCCACGGGGGAGACGTCGGCGGGCTCTTCGGCGTCGGTGAAGAGGGTGAAGTCCCGCGGGACCTCCCAAATCATGACCTTGCCATCATCGGAGGCCGAGGCAATAATCCGGTCATTGAAGGGGTTCCTATATCATGTGTCAGAGGCCGTGTCCGTCGCAAAGAGGGGTGTTGGGTGGTCGCGTGCGCACCAGTCGGTATCGAGGACGGCTGAAGTGTGACCTCGGAAAAGGGGGATTAATTCGGGGACCTTGCCCTTCTCGTTCAGAGGAATGACAGCAAAGGCGCCTCCGCCGCTGGCTTCCCAATTGACTGAGAGGTACTCGGGGTTGGCCTAGGCGACAGGTACGTGAGCGTCAGCAGGGTGAACAAGCAAAGCGCAATCTTGCGGTTGCAGGTGTGTACGGACCTTGATCAAGTTTGTATCCCAGGCATTGCGACTGATACGGAGGTTGTCGTAGCAGAATTCCTTCCGCGTGGACTTGCCAAAGACGTGGCCTGCGCAAGGGGGAGCTGTTAGGATTGGGAGTTCTGGTCGTGTGTTTTTTTTTGTTTTGCTTGCTCGCTTGCTCGGGGTCGCATGGTCACGACGACAGGAGATGCGAAGGGGAGAGATCAGACGCACGATATTTGGAAGCTCGCACGAAGCGACCGGACATGATGACGGCTGGGGGCGCGTAAGCGGCAAGGGGGTATGATGGTACAGCCACAAGAGAAGAATAGATTAAGAATGAAAAGAATACAGAATAAAGCGCCCAAAGGCTCACTGCAGTAGTATGTAGTATGTGGTATAGGGGAGAGAGGGAGGGGGAAGCGAAGCTCCTTTCCAGAAGATGAATTGCAATCAATCCAATGCAAATGCGGATGCAATATAATGTTGAATTGGATAACTTGAACCCTGAAACTAGGCTGGCCCAGGCTGCGCCTCATCAACTCCAAGGTCAGTACTTACATAAAGTCCGTCGATCGCCTGGAGAGACCGATGGGGTGGTCCAGTCGCTGGTCCCAATTGACTTAGTTGACTTGCAGCGCTGCACACAACTGGTCTTTTAGTGGGCTTGGGGGGCACTTTGACTCCATGTAGCCGCTGGTTACCCCCAAGCGGCCAAGCCTGCACTGGCTTATCCCCTCAACAGTGACTGCGCAGGGCTCAAGCGGCTGCAGGAATAAACCGTACTTTGTCCATAAGTTATGCGGAAGATGTATATTTAATGCTGTTGTACCATCGGCTCAGTCCAACATATCGAATAACTATACTAGTCTAATGTAATAACTACGGTTAAGCTTTTATTATATAGAATTGATATTTAAGTATTAATATATTCGATAATATAACGATTAATCGGGTGGGCGTCTTTAGTCTAGTTCCTGTTTATTTATTCCACTGTCGTAATCGGAAGAGAATGGAATAATCGTGGTAGTCGATAATGGGGAGAGGTAGCCAGCCACTTAGGTAATCGTGCGGGCCAATTAACGCGAAAAGCTGCATTGGCAGGTAAGCTTGAGCTCTACCTAGGAAGGCGTGGTGCTTGTCGCGCGTCGGTCAGAATAGCCCGTACTTTCTCTTCTAGGCCAGCCGTGCGAAAGTCGATTTCTTCCCTACTTAACCAACTTACAACTGCTGCCTGCCCCGATTGAAAGTCGCTCTTTCCACTTTCTGGCAGCAAAAATCCCTTTCCCTTCCTTGCCATAAATTTTTTCAAGGTTGCGGTGTAAAGGCCTGAGATTTCAGCAACATTGCGTTTTTCTACCGAAAACTCGCCCATCATGTCCGCCATCGAGAGTTTCGACAACATCTACTTGGACCTATCCAAGGAGCACGGCAAGTGCAGATTCGCCGAGAACGGTCTTGGTTGGAAACCATCAGCTGGCGGCAACACCTTCACCCTCGATCGTGGCGACATCGCAGGCGTACAATGGAGTCGTGCGGCTAAGGGCTACGAAGTCAAGATCCTGAAGCGATCTTCGGAGGTCATCCACCTCGACGGCTTCCAAGAGGACGACAAGTCCCGGCTTGACAAGGTCTTCAAGAACTGGTACAGCACAAACCTCGAGAGCAAGGAACATGCTCTGAGGGGATGGAATTGGGGCAAGACCGAGTTCACCAAAGCCGAGCTGGTCTTCAACGTCCAGAACAAACCCGCCTTCGAAATCCCTTACTCCGAGGTCTCCAACACCAACTTGGCTGGTCGCAACGAGGTCGCAATTGAATTCGCTGCTTCAGACCAGGCCGACACGGGCACGAATGGTCACCTGGGCGGTGCCAGAGGGCGTGGCAAGAAGTCTGGAGCTGGCAAGGATCAACTGGTCGAGATGCGCTTCTACATTCCCGGAACGGCGACGCGCAAGGAGACCGAGGGTGAGGACGCTGGCAGCGATGCCGACCAGGAGGAGAAGAACGCTGCGACCCTCTTCTACGAGACCCTTATCGACAAGGCTGAGATCGGCGAAACAGCTGGAGACGCTATCGCTACATTCCTCGAGGTCCTGCACCTTACGCCCAGAGGTCGTTTCGATATCGACATGTACGAGTCCTCCTTCCGCCTGCGTGGTAAGACGTACGATTACAAGATCCAGTACGACGCCATCAAGAAGTTCATGGTGCTTCCCAAGCCGGATGACCTGCACTGCATGCTTTGTATCGGTCTGGACCCTCCCCTGCGCCAGGGTCAAACACGCTATCCCTTCTTGGTCATGCAGTGCAAGAAGGACGAGGAGGTTACCATCGACCTTAACCTGACCGACGACAAGCTTAACGAAACCTACAAGGACAAGCTCCAGGCTCACTACGAACAGCCCCTGCACCAAGTCATCACCTACTGCTTCAAGGGCATCGCTGCCAAGAAGATTCTGTCCCCTGCCAAGGACTTCCAGACACACCGACAGCAGGTAGGTATCAAGTGTTTCATCAAGGCCAGCGAGGGTTTCCTCTACTGCTTGGAGAAGGCATTCATGTTTGTACCCAAGCCCGCCACCTACATCTCGTACGACAACACGGCAAGCATCACATTCTCGAGAGTCGGAGGCGCCGTCTCGACCTTGTCGACGTTCGATATCACCGTCCACCTAAAGAACGGTGCCGGTTCGAACCAGTTCAACAACATCAACCGTGAGGATCTTAAGGCACTTGAGGACTTCTTCAAGCTCAAGGGCCTGCGTGTTAAGAACGAGATCGACGAGGATGCCAAGATGCTGGCTCAAGCCATCCGCGAGGAGGCCATGATGGACGACTCTGAGGAAGAGGTCGTGGGCAACCGCGCAGACCGCGGCTCGGCCGACGAGGACGAGGAAAGCTTGGACGAGGACTTCAACGCCGACTCCGAGAGTGACGTTGCCGAGGAGTTTGACTCCAACCATGAGTCGGACGGCTCTGGAGACGGTGAGAGCGATGTCGACGATAAAGACGAGGAGATGGAAGACGCCGAAGATGATGAAGAGGAGGAGCAGCCCAAGAAGAAGGTAAAGAAATAGGCGACTCGAGACAGGAGGGAGCCTCTTTCATAACCAAAAGAACGGAAACTGAAACTGTATTATTCTAGGGGCAGCTGGCGTTCAGGACGGCGGAATGATTTTTGATTGCTCCTTAATTCTGAGGATTATGCAGTTAGGTAGGCTAGCTAACCCGGCATAATTGATGGTCTGTATGACTTACAAAACACTTGTTCCCGTTGCTTCTAGTGCTACTGACCTTTCGTATAAACGAAACCCTATTTAAATAATTGTTATCCCGAGTCTTTGGACTGTGCGTTAGCGATGGGATAACCGGGAATACTCGGGTAATTGAGGATTGTCTAGCAACAATCTAACTGGCGATGGAGTGCCCATTAATGGCAAATGGGGTAACCATCGATAGGAGATGGAATAACTGGGCGATAAGGCAATCAGCGATGGGATAACTGGCAATGGGAGATGGAATAACCGTCAATAAACAACATAACGACGAACTACGATAAACGTGCTGTTTCCGCTCGCCCGGATTATACTATACCATCGTTTTATTTTCATTTTCACGGATGGTTTGTTCATGCACCGCATCAACCAGAACATCCCCCGAATCTATATTTTTAGCATCCAATATGTATAATATGCCCCAAACACCAATGCCATGGATGGAAGATACCCCTGAGTGCACCCGTCCAGGGCAGCTTTTTATGCAACCTCCCCTTTCTTCTCTACATGGCCAGAAAGGGGTCTCCCCTTTTCTGTCCGTCGTCTTCCCTGCCTTTTTTTTCAACTTATACCGAGCTACTGCTTTCTGGCAAAGCCATGCCCAGTTTTGGATTTATATAACTGACGCAGGCATTTCGAACAAGTGAAAGGCCAGGTTGACTGGCTCTCCTAACAAGCGTAACGGGGTGGCTCAGGAAACTAAACCAGGCAGATATGATGGTCTATCACCGAATACCCGTTTCTACTATATACCGAAAGGGTGCAATTTTTCCCTAGGACAACTTGTTGTTCCAGGCCACGCAGTCGTCGAACTTGACGCCGCTCCCACCGAAGCAGTCGAGGGCGCTGCCGATCGTCAGGTCCACCTTGCCGCCGCTCAGCTTGGCGACGAGGTCCAGGTCCTCGAGGTGGCGGCCGCCGCCGGCGTAGGTGACGGGGATGCTGCACCATTCGGCCAGGCGCTGGACTAGGGTCTCGTCGATGCCCTTCTGCAGGCCCTCGTTGTCCGCGGCGTGGATCAGGAACTCACAGCAGTAGGGCTCGAGCTGTTTGATGGTTTCTGTATCATGCCGCATGTCCGTCCCCCATCAGTAGGGCGATCTAGGTGGGTAGTGATTGGTGTGTAAAATAAGCGGCTAGGGGGAAAGGGCTTGAAAAGGGGGGAAAGGTGATGTATGAATTCAATGGCACGGGGCTCACTCACCTTGGTTCACCTCCATATCTGTGATGGTCTGCCACTTATTCATGGCGACGAACCAGCGGTCCTCGCCGCGCTTGCGACAGCTGAGGTCGATGACCAGCTTCTGCTTGTCACCATCCAGCGACCGCAGGACGGCGTCGAGGCGCTCCTGACTGAACTTGCCCTCAGGGAAGAGGAAGGACGTGACTATAACCTACTAAGCAACCTGACGGTCAGCTTCCGAGGTCGGTCGGTCAAATGGGCCACAGCAGAAGAGTTAGATGGAAGCCGTCCAGCTTGCTTGCTACACCCACCTTCTCGGCGCCCTTCTCGACCCACTTCCGCGCGTTGGTATCGTTGATCCCGCCTCCGACCTGCAGCCCCCGGGCCAGGCGGCGAGGGCCTCGGTCGCGGCCTCGTCATTCTTAGGGCCCAGCATGATGACGTGCCCGCCCCTTAGGTCGTTGTCCCGGTACAGGCGGGCGAAGTGGCCCGCGGGCTCCAGCGAGACATGGTTAGTCTTCAGCGCATCCGTCGAGCTGTCCAGGGTCCCGCCGACAATCTGCTTCACCTGGCCCGCATGCAGGTCTATGCAGGGCCGGAGTTTGGTCATGTTTGCTTCTTATGGGGCGGTAATGGCAAAGTATACGAAAAAGTATAGTGTTTTCTACAAAAGTTCATGGTGGGGTTGTATGATGAAGCTCATGCGCAAGCTTCAGCTCCCCAAGGCTGAGGCGGGGTTGCATTGATAGCTGAGACCCCCTTGTTAATGTGGTTCGTCAGGGACCGATGTCTTATCTAGGCTTTTTGATTGGCCAGCACGAGCTCATCTCTGTGGCTCATGCGAGGCTGCAGGACCTCTCTAAAAAAAAAGTTGAAGGCTTGAGAAAATAGTTACCTCTTGATCAATTAACAGATCTTATTGTTAGTGACCATTTCCCGACCAATTTCGATTTCCGAGCTTGTCTACACGTCCTTGAGCTCAACGACCTTTCAAAATGACGTCGGTATTGGGAAAGCGGAAATCGCGCCGCGCAGAGAAAGACCCAGCCGAAGTAGCAGCCGCGCAAGAGAAGCTCCGGAAGTTCTTCGAAGCGCAATACGAGCCCATAGCGCCAACTGACGGCACAGAGAATGAAGCCGCCGACGGCAATGGCGAAGTTGCGGACGAGAGGTCAGACGACGAATCCGACGACGACGGCGAGGATGGAGACTCCGATGCATCAGACGAAGATGATGACGAATGGGGCGGACTATCCGGCGACGAGGACGAGGACGCAGAAGACGACGACACAACACCACAAATAGAAGTGGTAGACTACACCACCGCCGTCAGCCACCCAACCTCCTCCGACCCCACCCTACGCAAAGCCGAGCGCGCCTACCTCTCGTCGCGCGTCCCCAGCGCCCTCCCGACCGCCGCCGCCGAGCCCGCCAAGCAAAGCAGCAAGAAAGCCGCGGACGAGGACAGCACGACGCTCCTGCGCGACGACCTGGCGCTCCAGCGCCTGCTGACGGAATCGCATCTGTTCGAGTCCACGTTTGGCGCCAACGCGGCCGGCAAAGGGGTCGAGCACGAGGGCCGCAACCGGCACAAGGCGACGGACCTGCGGCTCGCGGCCCTGGGCTCCAAGGACAGCATCTACAAGCAGGCCAAGATGCCCATGGGGACCCGCAAGGGCATCATCGCGGCGGCCGAGAAGCGCGAGGAGAAGCGGCGGCGCGAGGCGCGCGAGAACGGCATCGTGCTCGAGCACGCGACGGCCGGCGTGCACGAGGGCTGGACGGGCCTCAAGGGCAAGAAGTCCAAATCCGCATCCAGCGGTGGCGGTGCCGGTGGGAGTCGTAAACGGGAGGCGGCCGTCGACGCGCCCGCCGTCGGCAAGCTGCGCAACGGCCTGCTGCAGCTGAGCAAGAAGGACATCCGGGAGATTGAAGGGTCGGGCGGCGGTGGCAGCAGGGGCGGCAAAGGGGGTGGCAAGAAGCGGAGGAAATGAGCAGCGAGCGAGACAAAATGAAACCCCTAGTTGAAACGACACCATTGAATCGAGATTCAACAACACATGCCAACCCTATTTTGAGTTCATAGGGGCCTGAGCGACAGCATGTCAGCTAAGAATGGCGCCCGCGAAGTATGGGACAGGCCGGGCTAGCGGGCGTGTCCGTGAGATTGGGCGCAGCTGTCAAGGCGAACTCTACTGCCCTAGCGCTTTCTCCTGTCTGTCTGGGTGTCAGAGAAAAGAGCCAAAACGAAAGACCACTAGCGCTGATAGGAATTGAACCTATCTTCATTTGTCACTGCTCCCTCCGGCCAGTAAGCGGCAAAGGAGTGTGGAGGAGACGGTGGCGCCGCTGTCAAATAAAACGTCTGAGCAAATAGCTTCGACCCTGCATTCAGAGTTGTATATACCCACTAGTCAATGACGAACGAAGAGATGGCCGACTCCCTTGGATGGGAGGGAGGTCCAGGCACATAAACATGTCTAATTGTTAACGACCTATTGACATTGCTGTAGTTGTGTTGATGGTCAAATGGATTATAAAACTGCTATGGATGTCTGAATAGAGAATCTAAGTATAGGGATGATTCTGGCTATGCAGGTATCGTACTTGCACATACATTTCTTCGGGGTCACAATAGTAAGGGGTCTCTTTTAGATTTTGTTCATTGATGTCTTATTTTTTTGGTTGGTTTGTTAAGTTTTGTTACCCGGACTGTCCTCCCTAACGTATATCAGAGAGTAAAAAGACAAGCCCGAGGGCAGCCGGCACGGAATGGTTGTCCCATTCCCGTGGGCTTTTTGTTGTTTGTTCGAGGGCACATTCCTGCGCGCTTCCTCTCTCCTGCGCAATCAACGTAATCAACAGGAAACAGAAGGAGGAAGAAGAAAAGAACCGTAGGGCAGGTAAGGGGGGAAAGCAGCAAAGGTTATATATGTACAGGACACGAGTTTCCACCCACACACAAGACGGCTTTCTTCCCCTGCGTCTGTGATGCCGTAGCCCACCCTCTCTGTGCGCGCCAAATCGGCAGCCCCGGTCTATCAAAATTCAAATTTTGGTATCCTCGTATATGAAATGAAGAAGTATGATCGTCCCACCACGTACTTAAAAAGGGTAAAAAGAGTAGTACTTCCAAATATGAAAAGGAAAAGAAGTTGTGAAAAAGAAGGAGCCGAAGATGCCGAGCCGGTTAGGCCTCCGGCCACACACACGCCCCAAATAAAAACATAGAAACTCCAGGAGTCTAGCTCAAAATGCCGAGATCAAACCAACCCGCTAAGAACCCTAATGCCGACCTCGCTCATGAAGACCCTATCATAACCTTCAAAACGAAGAGGCGTATATCTCATAATGCAATACCGCTGATAATAGAAAAAAATCGCCAATGGTTTTTACATCATGGCGCCCGTTGGTGTGCTCATGGTCATAGGCATGCTGAGGGTCTGAAGGCTGTTGAATGCTGGCGCGTGAGACATGTTCGTGTTTTGCGGCATGCTGGTGGCCGGGTCATGTGCGACCGAGTTGAGTGACGCGGGAATGTAGCCGGCGTCAGAGTTGGGCGAGGCCTCCTCGAGAGAACCGAGCTGGTCCTCGCCGGAGTATTCCTCCTCATCTTCGCCCGAGAGGTTGAAGCTGCCCTCACCGCCTTCGCCGCGATCATGAGTCCGCTTGTGTCTGTAGTACATGCGTTAGTCAAGGTACCAATTGAATAAAATTGCCGCTTCCTGTGATTGATTCTGTTGCTGTGTCTCAAGTGTTGTGGTTTGGGTTGACGCTCTGGTATCTGTCTCGCTCGTCGTTTTCGCACAATACATTGTAACTCATCACAGGAAGCAAGCGAACAAATGAAAAAGAGCAACAAGGAAAAGTATGGAGCATACTGTGCTAGGTTGTCTGATCGGGAGAATGCCTTGCTACAATAAGGGCAGATGTAGGGTCTTTCTTGGGTATGTGTTCTCACGTGTCTAGATATATTGGTCAGATACATGCGCGGCGCATCACACATGACATAGTAAAAAAGAAAAAGTTGGTCTTACCGCTTCAGGTGCTCTAAGCGCTTGAAGAGGCGTCCGCACGTCGGGATCGGGCAAGAATGCGACTTCTGGGGGTACGGGCCGAGCTCCATGACGGTAGCCGAGCGAGCGCGTCGAACAGCGCCGCCGTGACCCCCGTGGTTCGCATGCATTGCCCGCTCGCCGTGCATGTCGTCGTGGCCCATGTGGACGTATTCCTGGTGTTGCAGGGACATGGGGTTCATGGCGGGGCTGCCCTCAACCGTAGACAGAGGGGTTCCGTGTCGGGACATGTCGACCATGTCCTTGTGGTGGTGCTGGCTGTGAACAGAGACTCCAGAGTTGCTGTAAGAAAGGCCGGGAGGCGAGTTCTCGTTCTCATCGCCCTCGGCGACGGGTCCTACCGATGTGGAGACGGATCTCCTCAGGTCCGAAGGACGGTGGGCGGCAGCTTGTGCCTGTGCGGTGGCCGCAGCAATGGCGGACATGGAAGGAGGGATTGACGATCGGCGCCTCCTCTGCTTGTAGGTGGGAGAACCTTCAATGACAGAGTAGACGTTGTTAGCGCCATAGGCTCGTGAGAACTGGGGGCCGGCCAGATTGGAAGGTGGTAGCTGGATCATGCCGTTAAGACCGTTGACGCCAGCCATGTGGTCGGGAATGGCAGTGTAGAGACCGGTCTCCTCGTTCGCAATGTAGGCGGGCTCAGCGCCCATACCTAGAGCTTGCTGAGGAGGGGTGATGGGCTCGAACGAGATGCCGCGGTTGCTGTAGTCCTCGTAGTGCGAAGAGACGAACGAAGGGGCGGGCGAGTACTCAAGACCGTAAGCGGGCATCGAAGCATGGCGCTGGTGGTTCTGGATCGGCACACCGTTCTGGTTGTACTGCATACGCGCGTAGTCGGGCTCCCGCTTAACCACCTGTTGAACCTGAGGAGGCATCTGGGGGGCCATGGCCATCTGCTGGTACTGAACCATGGCCTCCATCCCGTCCGATAAAGGGGCCATCGTCTGGGGCATCATCTGGGGCGGGGGCATCGAGTCCATGGCCCTCATCACTGGTGACGGGGCCTGCGACTGAGGAAAAGACACCTGCTGGGCATTGAAGGAGGAAGAGTTGGCTTGCTGGGCCTTTGTGAGCTGTTCGTACAGAGATTGCGAAGAGTCGTACTGGAAGGACAGCGCAGGTTCGCTGACGGCCATGGTGGTGGCCTCTTGGCCCATCTTCTCGCGCTTCAGGTCGCGCTCCAGGGCATCAAGGAAAAGGCGGTCGTGGGGTACGCTATACCAGTAGAACACCTTTTGCTTCTTCTGTGTGCGAATGCAGTTGTTCTTGTACAGGAAATCCAAGAAGGGGCTCTTGGGTTCCTCGAGCGACGCATCGGTTCCCGACTTCAGATTCCGGAGATCTGAGAAAATGCCCTCCTCAAACTTCTTGGAGTTCTTGACCGGGCGACCGAAGGCCTGGAATCGGAAGGAGAGGCAGCGGACAATGTCGGTTCCGGAGATGTGGAACAGGTTGTTCCACAGGACACAGGACACATACTCGCCGGTGGGGAGAAGGAATCGCCGAATGTATTGATCGGGTTGCCAATCGACAGGGGCCGAGATCAGGAAGTATTTGACTGTTCAAGCTGTGTAAGCAATGGAAGCTATCGAGGGTTAATCGGGTCGCGCAGAAGAGGCACACTCACGGTTATCGACTTGTTGCAGGGCTACCTGAGCATCATGTGGTAATGCTTGCTGAGCCTCGGTGCTCAGCATGAACGTCTCTGGCTTTTGTGGTGCGGCGGCCATAGCTGCCTGTTGTGTGTACATAGCCCGTACTAGCTACAGCAGCAGAGTAACGGGGGAAAAGGAGCCCAATCGTTTTATACGGCGTCTTGCGAGTTGCCGAGGAATGCGATTTGAAATCGATACAGGCGTCAAACAATTATTAGGTGGACAAAAAAGGAGTCACGGAAACAGCGCCAATAAACGCGTAACAGATGCCACTGAACGTTGATGGCAGTGGGAGGCTCCGAGGCGCTGCCTTTGTGGGGTTGGAGCGGGCGCTGGTAGAGTTTTGGTGGTGTTGATAGATCGCTGCTAATATTTTGTGAGTCGGTGGTTAACTTCAGTCGAGTCCAGCCCGCCGGGATGTATATTGCACGAGAGTACTGATGCACCGATTTGCCTCAAGCGAATGGTAAGGCGCAGTCAGTGGAAACCTTCAAGGTCCAAGAGTTGTCGTGGGTGGGAAAAAGACAGGAGGTCCCAAGAGGTCCTATGTGAGGCTGCGTCGTCTCGATGCGACTATGCGTCGAGCTATTATGACGGAGGGGCTGCAGGACGGAGAGGTGCGTCGTGGGAGTGTGGATGCAAGCAAGTGCACACTGAAAAGTGGACGACCAAGTAGATGGGCTCTCCCAAGGACTCTTCTATAGCGACAATGACGGGTAAACAACCGTGCAAGTAGTAGACAGAATCAGCAAAAAGATGCTCCCCGTGGATCAAACAGTATGGACAGAACCGTCGACTATGCCCAGCTTGCAACGATCTGCGTCTGATGAGTGGTGCCGAGTAAAATCGGGGGAAGGTGATGCGTAGTGCTGTTGAGAAGAGAAACGTCTCAAGAATGGGCTGAGTTGTGCAGAGTGCGTGGCTCTTGGCAGGATGTAAATTAGAGGCCTACAACACGAGAGACGAGGAGGGGGAGAGAGGGGTGAAAAGAAAAAGAGAGCGATGTCTCGAAGAGAAGTTCTTGTGAAGGTTCAAGAAGAAGCAGAACTAGAAGAAGGGTCAAGACGGAGAGTAGGACGACCTGGGGTGTTTAATGATTTCCCACACGGACTGGTACTCTGAACTGGCCGAATGGAAGAGAGATTTGGGGTGGGAACTTGAACCGGGGTGGTAGTGGGAGACAAGAGACAAGACCTAGAGTGCTGCTGTATGCGCGTGTGTGTCCATGTACCATACCAGCATCTGCAGAGCGCGCGAGTTGAGAGCGAGCAGACGGGAAGCTGTATGGGGCCCGACCAATCCAGTCAGCCAAGTCAGTGGGAAAAAGGTACCTACGATTCGGCCAGGAGCCTTGGTGTGAAAGCACAGAGTTGACGTGAATTGATGGGTGGATGGGATGAGCTGAAGGGACCCGGTACTGCAACGAGTAAGTACAGGCGCGCCGATCCCAGGGCGAAAAGGTACAGCCCAGAGCCGAAGTACCGCTAGGAGCCTAGGAAAAGCAGGCCACGCGTAGTAGACTCGCTCTCAGCATCCCGATTAGTGTAAGGGTTGGGGGGGGTAGGAAGAGGGTCCAGTAATTGTTGTCGAACGAGAGAAATGATTGAATGGGTGGCACGGAGCAGCTGGCGGTTGAAGTAACGGCGGCAGGGGGGGTGCCTGGGTGCTGAGGTGTGGACAAGAGGGTAAAAAAAGGTACACTAGAACAAGAGGGCCAGGGATGGTTGCCCAAAAGAGCGAAGCGCCGACTAGCATATCTTCATGTCTTCTACCTCCTCCACCATCTTCTCGCCTGGCCTCTCTGGCGGGGCCCGGCCTGCATCGCATCGCATCGTTGATGGACTTTCAGGGAAGCCTGTCCCTGGGTCCCCCCTGCCAGCTGGGCAACCTCTGCTTCTCCATCGTGCGTCTGCCTCCCACTGGCCACGATGGGGGAGAAGAAATCGGGTCAGTGTGTTTCCTGTAGTACCTCTGTCTCTGCCTGTCTCTCCCCATTTCGGGGATCCAGGCAAGCCATGCGCCTGGCCAAGGTTGCAAGCAACAGGACAAAGGTGGGATGGGAGGTAACTGTAGCAGGGGCGGGCGATATGAGATGATTAGATCGAGGGCGTACATACACCACAGCATGAAAACGAGAGACAGAGCGGAAGTTACTATTGCAAAATTCAGCTATAGTACGGAGCATGTACCGTACCTATAGAGAGAGTTGAGTACAGACAGTCCCATCCTTCAGTCCAAGAAAGTACACCCGTCCTGTACGTATGTATGCAAGCCACACGAGCACAGCATACAGGCAAAGATTGGCAGAAGAAAGAAATAAGGTACGGGTACGCATAAGAGGACAATGCTCACTTTTTCTCCATGATATGGATACAAAATGATAGGTAGAAATCCTTGGGTCCACTGCCCTGATCTCGAGAGCTTCATTGTCTAACAGCCAACAGCCAGCCTACTGCAGTCTGCACGTACTGATCTGATGAGGAGCCGGGCCGGCGTTGCCAACTCACAAGAGTTTAGAGGGGGAAATCTCAGAATAAGATGGCACTAATCATGCGGGAGTCGGCTAATCAACGTGCATCTTGCGCCTACATTGTCTCTCGCTTCGAGCTGTTGCTTTCTTGCCTTAATTGCTTTTGCGGTGCAATTGCCCGCTAACAGTCTTACTTGAGTGAGAGTGATGAGAGAGAGCGCTCCCTCCAGGTTATTGTTATGTTGGTTTAAATTTAGAGACTCTTGTTCAACCTTGCAGGCAGCTTGTAATAGGCCCCGGGGCATCTATCTGGCCTGGCTTACTTTCTTGCTCTCCCTTTTTCTCTTGCCCTCCTTCCGTCTTGTGCGCGCTCATCGGGGTTCGTGTTGTGCAGGATGTGCGTAGTACTACTACTTACACGACTGTACTCCGCTCCCAATGGAATATGAGAAAGAGTGAAAAACAACAACAAAAGATCAGGTGACAAGGATTATGACTTTCTCATGCTACGTCCGTGGAGCAACTCTCAGGAACCAATTCTCCTTGCAGTATAGGCAGAAGTGGAAAGACCGCGCCTGTGGACTCCCTCTCACGGTCCTCCTGAGTAGAGTCCCCGGTAGCGATGTCAGGCAGCGTGGCAGGCAGTCAGTTAGGTCTTAGCAAGCCTTGTATACTAATAATGAGCGACAGCCGTGAACACGCCGCCACGCCATCCTCTTGTGTCCGTGTCTTGCATATTCATACCTAATAAGAGTGCTGTAACCTTGAGTAAAATGATAGTCCAGCGCGAACTGTTACCCAACCTACGGCTTATCTTTCTTTGAAATAGACCAAGATTGGCGAGCGTTTTGCCCTCAATGCGCATTTCGGGGGGCTACTCTACAGGTGTAGACCCTTCCTCGGTGATTGGCAACGCAAAGGCTTGGCTTTCAATGGGATATCTGGATTCCGACTATACATACAGTAAGGCATGGCGTATCGCTTTCTCACCATTTTTTGGTTGGGTTTAGAGTTTTCGGGGGCCCAGTCTGTGGCCCTCACGCAATTCACCAGCTCCCCGGAGTCTTGACCAAGGGGTTCCGGGACTGTCGCCGGGAAACACTTTCGTCCCCAGTTGAGCATAGACGACAGCCCCTATGTAAAGGCGGCAAGTAGATTTCGGCAGGAACGCGGTACAATGGCATGGGTCTGGCAACCTGCTCTGGCTGCTCCGTCCCACTCTCCCTGTTTTCCCTACTGCTAATGTAGGTACGACCTTCCCGTTGAGCCGCGTCCGTTCACGACGTTATCTGTCTGTATTATGCGGCTTCGGTCTGTCCCCGATGTTTGCGGTGAGCATCATAATTATGATATTAGGAATGGTGTCGGTATATCCTAGCCTGCGAACTAACTAATTGATAGCTAGCTATATTCTTCGTGCAGTGTTCTATCGAAGGTATTCGTCGATAGTACTAGCCGTAGGGTAATCTTGGATAGCCCAATAAGTCGGCAAAACCATCGCGCTACCGGCGGTAATGTCCGTCCCGGAACCACACGTACGACTTACATGTTTACATATTTCCCAATTCCGATCATGGTCTGACTACGCCATCCGCCCCAAGTTACGGTAAGTCTGTAACAAGAGTAAAGCGCAAGTCAGTCGTCACCGTATAGTCGGTTGGGCGATCTTTCTTTCGGCATGTAAAAACAGATTCAGAGTTAAGGGGAAAACGTTTAGGTATGGATTATTCAAGATTGCCTGAGTCTTTGCGGTTCGGTAGGGGGTCAACCGACGGACCACATTAATCTCCGTCTGCAGGAACATGGCGCTGAAGCTCCAAATCTCGGCCAGGCTGCGTACTGCATACTCTTTGGAGTATGCAGGCCAGTGGCTCTCCCGAACGATCGACGATGATTTTAGAAGCATCATGCCGGGAGTGTATGGATTTTGCGATTTTGGTGTTTTGGAGTCGGCCCTCTCTCGCGAGGCGGGCAGGCCCATCCAAGCCTGGAGCCGTCTTCTTCCCGAGTCAAAGCATCAAACTTCGTGCCGTATTTTTCAGTTATGTAGCAACAGGCATGCCGTATACCGGCAAATATTACTATATCTCTAACGCATGATTTTGTCCCATGAATCAGTGAGCTCTGTATCCAGCTGTCATCATCGCTGGGGCTGACAGTTCTGGTGAGTATTATCGATTAGGTATAACCGTCAAAATTTCTGCATACTCCAGCAGGGCTTACAGCGGAGAGTGGGAATTGCCGGTGCTTTTCCTCGCCGCTTTAAGTTTCGCGGAGACGACGAATAGACGACCACCAGTGTCATGTACACAAATACGCACGACACGGAGGGAGCTTGGGAGAGGGCAGCAAAATGGGCAAAAAAGGCCAATGGTTCCTAGATGCTTTGTTTTCCAGATGAGTTCCTCTCGACCTGCGATCCTTGTTTCTCGCTACTAGAAGCAGCATGGGAGCAGGGGGGTCCCATGCCAACTGCTCGGACCCTAAAAGCCATTGGCAAGCGGCATCCCTGTGGCTTCTCATGAGACCCTGTCAATGTGAAACAAGCCTGGCGCAATGCCTCAGAAAGCAGCTAGTTTCCCAGATATCGGCGCTAAGCTGTTGCCATATTCTGGCGTCCACGTCCGTGTCCCCCAGCCATCCCATCCGTTTCCTTGAATGCGACTAGCACCATACGGGAGGACGCGCATATTCCCTACATACCTATTCCCACAATGATGGGCCGCACACTCCGCCAAGCTGCGTCCGAGTCAGTCGTGGGCCATACGCTGATCAGCTCTCTTGCATTGTACAAGCCTCATGGCGGCTGGCGATGATGGGAGCTTGCAGCCCGGCGCAATGCCAGGCACACACTGTATGTCCCAACGTTCGGTTGGCAATGGTGAATACGATTTCTGATAAGTGGCTTCCCTCAGATTAACGACATAATGTACCAAACACTGGTCTGTCGATATGACAAAGACGAGTCATTATGATAAATGCGCTACTGGGACAAAGTCAATGCGACAGGAAGAACAAACCAACGGCCGGTACCCAGTGGTCACGCAATTCCAGTTACTCAACGGCAGAAGGGAGCTTTCTTTTTTCATGCGCGCCCGTTCGGTTGCAACCATGATCCAAAGCCGGGCTAATAGCAAAAGGCGTTCAACGGCAGCCACTACTTTCGAGTGTTTCTCTTAGGAGGTATTTACTTTTTCTCGCGACGAATTTCATCAATGCAATCCATCGGTACAATGTTCCTGGTCCAGAGGCGCCCCTAAGATAAGTAGAATGAGCTACCTGCCTTCCTTTCCAGGTATTGCCCGCCCGAGGATTGACGTATGCGGGGTACTGCTAGCCAGCTACTGCTACCGCACGAGAAATACGCGTGCAATGTCCAGATAGCTGTTCTATTTTGAAATTTCTCTCCCGGTTTGATGGAATATGACACAATTCGCCCAAGTGCTGGTATTACGGGGAATCTAAATCTATTCCGAGGTCCAGGAATCACCGAGAATCAGGTGATGATTTTCTGACAGGTCAAAGCTGCAAACTTGCTTCTAAGTTCTAACCCACAGGCTGATCGATGGCTGATGCTCGAGAAGGGAATGCAAAAATAGAGTACACGCAGCATCAGAAGAAAATGGGGCCGAGGGCGCCGGAGCTTGACATCACCAGAGCGGCGGCAGGCGTGCGCCGCCCTGCCGGAAGGGTGGCAGCGCGGAAGAGTGCCTGTTTGATCACCATAACCAGCATATTCCGAAACTTGAAACCATCTGGGGATGGCATCGCGCGTTGGCGCGAACTGGCTAAGGGGGTATCATTGTCTGCGGTAGGATGGAAAGTCGAGACAAGAGCAAAAAAAGGTGCACAAGCCAGCCCTCAACTTGGACCACATCTACTTCCCATTCGCTTGCTTGATCGTCCCGCCACCCTTGCATGAACTTCTCGATCTGGTGTTCAATGCTCGTAGGTTTTAGAGCAAGGCTGTCCTAATCACCCCCGAACTCTCTTTATTCCTTCCTTATCCGAGAAAAGAATCGCTGCTGGCATGGAGAGATTGTGGGATGGACTGCAACCTTGCCGATTCGTATTCTTTTGATGACGAGCGTTGGCAAGGGAGCTAGGCAGCCAAGCTGAGCAAGGTGACATCGTCGCTTACTGCAAAACTCCTCCGCAATTTCACCAAGCCTGTCGGTCTGCGAAACCTCATCGGCAGTGAGGGCTGTTGCTGTTTTTGTTTCCCCCACTCTATCGCTAGCAGGGCCCGCCTCAATCCGCTACAGGCCATTCGCTTGTAATCTAGGGGAATTTAGGGAGGAACGATTATCCCGAACGTGTGGTGTAAGAACACGCAAACGCGCAGATCGTGTAGACAGAATACTGTCAGGTACGGTTGATTTCGCAGTCTCTGAGATCAACCACTGCGTTTCACGACAGCCATGGCTGAAGAACAAACCTTCCCGTCGTTCAGCTCCTCACCTCACTGTTGCTGCTATTCTAGAAGCCACTGTGCTATGTGTTTCCTTGGGTAGGCGATGCTTACCCGTCTTGTACGACGGAAGACGCTATGGAACAAAGACCGTCCGGCGTTACGCTGGGCAGATTTGGCCGACCAGGTGAGGATTGAAATCCGCTATCAAATTCATCAATCCGTCGCATCACGTCGCTATGCAAAGACAAAGACAAAAATCCGCTTGCCCGCCTTCTCAAAAGCTGTCATCCCAATTAAACATGCTGCTAGCGCCCTTGAGGTCGGATATCACTGAAGTGTCTTGTTTCACATCAGTCTTTTTTTCCCGCCGACTTCCACTAAGCTTAATTTTTGTTGTCTCATTGACTTTCTGGTGCTAGACTTTCTGCGGCAGCCAATGAGGTCGCTGAGGCCCTGCGTATCGCTTGCGCTGTCGGACAAGGAGAGCTCTTCCGGACTGTGATTGGCTGCGTCAGATTCTATTTTTCCTTTTTCTTTTCCCACACTCCCACACTCCCCTCGGCCGCATCAATGCCTTGGGCTGCTGTGGATGACAACGCACGCCATAAATAGAATGCACACCTATTAGCCCCAGCCATTTCCATTTCTTCAACAGGCGGCCAGTTCCATACATACATATCCATTCGATCCGGGCATCTCATGTACGCCGTCGGCCGCGTTTCCCCAAGACCTGCTTTCCCACGACTCGGCCGCATGCTTGATGACCTGGAGGCTCCTATAGCTAGCACATTAGCCACACCGTCGTCGACATTGGACCAAGAGGCCGGGGTGAAGAATGCACGCGCCTGACCGATCACGGGCACACTTCAGAATCTGCATTGCCTTTGTAGACGATTGGACGTAACGTAAAATCTCCAACGCTCCAGCCCCATAGCCGAGAGGGGAAGCAGATGGGAAAGTGGTCCGCCATCGCCAATCAAGATCGAAGTCGTCAGATCTGCATTGAGTCCATTCTTGAAGATGTGATGCGGCCAGTAAGTACGGGTAGAGCTTGAAGCTTATTCGTTCGAGCTTTCTGCTTGTCGATGTCGACAATAGCATCATCACTTGCACTTGTGCACGCGATATCGCAAAGTTTGGGTTGATATCATGGCGGCGCTTGCCTGCAGCCTGCCCCTGCCCCCTTGACCCCGTTATGCCGTTCCCACGATCGATATTGGGTTCAATGACATGAGCAGACTACGGTTTCAGAATCTTGAGGCTCTTCTTCTTGCTCGGAATTGGAATACTGAGTTTCGTCTAGGCTCCATTGAATCGGTACAAAGACGTGCATTTTGAGAAGCCACTTTTTCCCAACTTCGAGAGCCACTTACAGAGTTGGTCACCATGCCAAGGCGCAAATGCGTTGAAGTGATACATGCTACTTTAACACAATATAGACGTGCAGTAGCGGGGGTAGACGTAAAGAGAAATAGGTATGTACCAGAGACACACCTAGGTATAGGCCCCGTCACGAGGCTGCATCCTTCAATCAGTCACTGCACGCACTGCAGATCTACCACTTGGCTCTGATCAGCATGTTCGAAGCCCAGGTTTGTTTGCGACTTTGCATCATTACCGAGTATTAGCAGCATACCACTGCAGGTGACAGAAAAATCCTCCGAAGGTGGGGTTTGGGCAGCGACTAGCTTGGAGCTTCTTGGCTGGTACTGTTGCAATTGTGCAATGGCTCTCCTCGAGCTCCTACTGTAGAGCTCCTAATAATACATCGAAACATGGAAGGTCTGCCACGGGTGTCCATTATCGCCAACACCCTCGCATCAGTTCCGCATCGTTCTTGCCTCACTGCCCTGCTGCCCCAGATCGTCGGTAGATGCCCAGGCTGGCTCAGGACTGGCTGGGCTGCCAGTCGCACCCAGTAACGGTAATCAATCACCGTCCCAATGCGACCTGAGGCTCCTTTGGGGGAAGAGATCGACCCTTTTTCCCTCTAGGAGAATTATTACAGAACTTGAAACGCCATTTTAGAGATGGGCTCAGATGTCGGCGAATTCTTTCTGGTTGAAACAAACCATGGTAATCCCAGCGCTGCTCAGCGGAAGTAGTTCGTCTACCCGTCGTGGTGGCAGCCCGTAGTCGGATTCGAGCATAGCTCGCTTTCCAAGAAGGACTAGCCCTCGCATCCGTCCAACACGAGACCTGTCCGTCTGTTGGGCTCTTTGGAGCTGTCGGAACTCGAAAGTACCATACCGCCGGCCTGTCCGTTTCCTCGCTTGCTTCTTTTCTTCCATTACCTCCTTCTTGAGCTGCTACGAGTATGTATGTGCGCAAAGCAGAGCCAAGACCCTGAGTAGAGCCCTGATTGGTGTGCCTGAATCATGCAAAGAAGGGCCGACATGCAAGTGGTGAAGCCAGGGATAGGCCATCGTCACTTTTGGCGACGACCCTCGAAAACAACTGCACGACTCTTCTCCTTCGCTCGGCCCATTATGATACATAAATCAGATGGCGCAGGCGAGCAAGCAACCCAGGCAGGGGAAAGGTACATTACGCACGCCCGCGCAACGATGACTGATAAAAACACCATGCGGTTCATACAAATTCCCAACCAGGACCCCACTCTTCCCATATAAGGTACTGTCGCTATGCAGGAAGCTGGCATTCTCTGAAACAAGACGCCAGTCCCCATCTGGTGGTTGCTCCAGAAGCTACGCGACCCTGGACCGCTGGCCCTTTGCGACTTTCCTACCTCGACGACGACACTACCTTAGCCAGGAACCTGAAACAGGCACAACTTCGTCACAGCTTCTTCTAGAACGCCCTCTATCGGGAAAAATCCTCCCAACTACTGCTCTTAGCCCTGCTCGCATCCTGTATTTGGCTTCCTGAGACAATCCCGCATGGCCCGCCCAACCTAATCCGACGTTGACTCGACCCGTCCTTTTCTGCACAGTCCCAGCGTTTTCGGCCTTGAGTCCCTTGGGTCTTACCTAGGGTCCGTCCCTCTCTCTCTGCCGTAGGGAAAAGGGAGGATGGATGTGGCATTGTGATGTGATGTTGGTTGTAACTGGATTTCGACATCACTTCCGGCGCTGCACCGCACCGAAGCGGCCAAGAGGGCCCACCAACCACACTACTCTTCTCCTCGGCCCAATATAGCGACTATAGCGTCGCTATACATCGCTCTTGTGTGTGCGCGCGCTCTCTCTCGTCACAAAGCCCCCAGTCTAGGGGACCCGTCTGAGATTGATTACGTGCATCCCAGCCAGCAACCTCGATGTATTTCTGCCTGCTATAGAGGGGTGGACGGAAGGGAATACGGCACCTAACGCCGATCGCGCCCTCCCTCTCTCAGTCAGCCGCCAGAGACCAGAGCGACCAGAGCATAGGAAGGCATGATAGCGTCCGTCGCCTGGGAAATGAAGTGAGTATTAGTTCCCCGTTCCCCTTTTCCCCCATCTCGGCAGCCATGAGCCGTGTCTGTTTAAGCAGTTAGTTGGACGCCATGTTTCTCGTCCTGTACGAAACCGCACACTATGACAACCTGTTGGGTAGCCCAAAGCGCATCTATTATTCATCATCATCATCGTCACATGGCACCGCCGGAGAAGGGCCAAATTAGTCTATATCACCACCCCCTTCTTCTTCCTTGCGCCGACCGGTAGGGAGGGAACAGCTGCAGCTTGCATATCTGCAGCTTGTCTTATCCCCCTTCTCTCTCCCCTCTTCAGATGCATGCAGTTCGGCCGACGGATAATATTCGTCTCTTCCTTCCCTTCCACCTGCATACTGTACCTCGTGATGCTGCTCGTTGCCGCCGCAGCCGCTATTGACTTGACGTTGGACGGCCCTGGCAGGCCCCCTGTGATATGCGTGTTTCACCTTGCCCATTGGCATCATTATCCATCTTTAAGGCTTTTTTTGGGCTTAGACAAAACCGCGAGTTCTGCGTTTCATCTTTCGATCTAGTTCCCCATCGCACATCCACTTTCGCCTATACGAATGGGGGCCTTTTCTGGCTTTTTACCCTCGAAAGCCACGCAGCAACCAGGGATCGGCATCATGAGCTTAGGGCCCCAGCGGGAGGGGAGAAAGAAGAACCCTTGAGGGTTGATTGGTGGTTGGGGGCGGCATCATCACTCTGCTCTGCCGCTTCCTCCTCCCAGAACTCCTCCTTCCCCTCTGAGGGTATCTCTCACCTGGTGGGCTCCTCTCGAAACAATGGTTAGCGAGGTGTCTTGAGTTGCCGCCCACGCTGTCTAACACGCAACTTTTGTGCTGACGGCCCACGGTACGCATGCTGGCGAGTGAGTGAATGCCGTGCCTCTGCTATATCCTCCTCCTCCCAGGATGCTGTTTCTAGAAGATGTGGGGGGCCATGCCCATGCCATGCCCCCATGCCTTGGGAGCATCATGACGAAGTAGTACCATGTAAAGGTCATTCGTTCATACAGCTAGGTACATCTGGTTGTTGCTTCTTGCTTCCCCAAGCCCAGATCTGAGAGCCCCTGCTCTGCGCAGACACGAACTCTTCAAACCGGGTCACAGTTCGTGGTGTCTTTTTCTTTTTGCCCATTTGCGTCATCCCTCGGCCTGCTCGATACTATTCAGGCTTTCCTCTTCCTCCTCTCGCCACTTCTTTTTGTGGCGTCCTGGCATCGTATGATGGGGAGTCGGATGCAAAGAAGCAAGCTTTACCTCATAGTCGCCGCTGCTCGCTTGCTCTATCTCGCCTCGTGCCTCGCCCCCTCGAGTCGGGCTACCACCAAGCCCACTTTCCAACGGAAAAGTAAAGTAAAAAATATATTAATCAAGGTGGCAAGCTCCTTTGAACGAGTGCGCATCTAGACCCGGACCCCTGGTGGGTTGCAACTTACCACGGACTTCCCAGCTACGGCGGTTATGGCAGGTACATGGCTGTTTCGCGGTACACACAACAGGCCCAAATGTCACTGCCGCCGGGTTGCGGAAGACATACCGGAGGGGCCCCATCATCCCACCGTTCTCAGCGGATCGCCTTTCTGAAACAGCTAGGACTAGGTCCTTTTTTCCCTCGCTTTCCCTCTTTCTCTGATCATTTTGGTTGGGTTACTTGCAGCAGCTGGGACTCGTGGACGGGTTATTCCATGCTCATAGGTCGATCACTGGCAGAGAGCTAACACAGGGATCCTGCTCGCTCTCTTTTGTCTTCCTGGTCTTCGTTAGTTTGGACAGACTTTTGCGGCATAATAAATCCTCGTGGTAGTTGGGGACTTACTGTTCTGACTAACCTTGTATAGTCATACCACCGTGTGTTCTGGGCCTACTGGTACATGCTCCTCCCAGCTACTCCCTCCCCCCCCTTCCTCCGGCGTACAGTCCGGTCGGTGGTCGGAGTTTTGTTGTATGTACTTGTATGTTGAAGCATGCATATAGCGCATGCAAGGTATCCGTACATCACCCAATACATACCTAACCCGAACCTTTGACGAGCCAAGCGTGGTACCGAGGGCCAGTAGTATGTAGGGTCCAGCATGCCACCTTGGTTGGTGTAGATAGGACCCTTAATATGGAGGTTGTATACGACATCATGCCTGGTGGGCATCTTTGACATGCCGAATCAAGGCAGCCCTGTTTGATGCCAGAGTGCCGGACAAGGGCCCAGGCCTTCGTGTACCTTCTGCTGCCTCCACGCCACGAACAAACACTACTACTACGACGCAAGCTGAACAAGGCAAAGTATGGAAGTCTTTCGATGTCGCCGCCGTTGAGGAGATCGGTCAGCCACTTCCTCCTCCTCGGCTTGCCGATGGGCAGGTAGGTAGGTAAGTAACTAACTGGAGGTGGCGTAATTACGTATGGTCAAGTCACTCCTGATGTAATGCCCCCCTCGGTTGCGGTGGGCCGATGTTCGAGCCCTACGACGTAGTCGCAGTAGTAAGTAAGGTAATAGACAGACAGGAACTGGAGCTTTTGCATGATTCCGTTTATTGAGCTACCTGGTCTGATGCTGCTGAGATCAACACTTCGGGAATAACAGCAAAGACATGGTGACGGAAGGTCGGCTTTCGAGTCACCAGGGGGCGTGTTGGGATAATGCTATGACTCGCTTTTGAATCTGTGAGGGTCGGCACTTTGGGTTTCTCGGACCGTATGCCACGGGGGAGGGACCCTCATCTTCTATATGCCCGTTCTTGTTTTTTTTTTTTTTTTTTTTTTTTGCTGGTCTATACCTACTTACTGACACAAATGTAACTACCGGACCTCGATCCATGGATGGACGATGTTATTTCGGGCCTCGTACAAATTGCTCTCCAACCTTTTTTGCTCGTCTCTAGTTTCTTGAACGGGGAGGAGCCGAGGAGGTGGTGGACGGGAGTCATTATGCTTGTCTGTCTTGTTACGAATACGTTCGGTTTGGGGCTTTAATCAGGGGATGAGGTAGGGAGCATTGGGCTGCTGGAGGGAGAAGGGAGGGAGGGAACTTGGAAGGAGGGATCATGGCACCATTTTCCACAGAATGCATCTAAACTTTATCTAGCTGGTGGCCTCTTTCCGTCAGGTCAGGTCCGGGGGTGTTCCCTGTATAGCCAGCCAATCTTGCGCGAACCCTCGAAGCGAGGTCAGCTCCCTTATCCATCCAACCAGGGGAGCAAGCAAGTGTATTGTATTGTGTTGCTGGAAAGAAGAAGGATGGTTAGTTGGGTGATGAAGCGCGCCGACATGGTAGATTAAGTGAAGCAGATATGTACGGATGAGTCGGCATTCTACCGGTGGGAGCGGTACGTGAGCAAACCGTGATTTCTTTCCGGGAAGAGGAAACTCGTGAAGAATACACCAATGACCGAAGTAAATCTGACTCCCGGATAGTCACTTTACAGTGCATCTATGTAGCTCCCTTTCCCCCTTCTTGTTCTTCTTCGTAATCTTCCCCTCGCCTTCTCTCCTTCGGTCCTTCGGACGGTGTAGCATTCGCGCCGGGTTTCTGGGTAGGGTGGCCGGGTAGACGACGTAGTATTCCCCTACATATCTACCTACGGAAGAGGCCCGAGTCGCGTCGCCTGCGCGCAGACGTCAGTCAGTGTCCGGTGTGCCTGACTAGTCGAAGCGCCCGCCATACGGGAAGCGGCAGGCTTCGAGAACGATGACGAAGGGAGAGAAGTAAGATGGGGATGAATGAAGCAGCTGAGTTGTTAGGTCGCTGGCTTGGGACAACGGACAACACCACGTTGCTTGACTGCTAGCTTGCTGTTGACTGCTTCCGCCAGCTCGGGAATTGGAGGATGAGACGAGCGAGGATCTCGACCATCCCGTTTTTTTTTCTTTCTTGGCGAGACGGGAGTCTGAGAGTATGAGTAAGAACCACATGGTCTAATAGAGGCAAAAATGCTGAAGATATCGTATGAGGTAATGAATCGTCAGCTGGAGAGATCTTCTACACGTGTCGTAGAGCGACTCGTAGGTAATCAACCTTTTGCAAATAGCAGATGTTTAGATACCACGTGTTATGTGCCACTTTCGTGGTATTTGGTGTCATGAAGCTTGCTGTCAACAAATGAGCTTCTGCTAGTCGGTACGTGAAGGTTCCGGAAAGAGAACAGACACGCGTTTGACTCCTTTTCCCGCGTGTAAGTATAGATGGGGATGGAGGGGTTGGTTGTTGAAGCGACTTTCTCCAAGATGGTCTCGTAATAGAGGCATGGTGGTAGCGGCCTCAGCTGGCCACTACCACTGTCATGAGATCTCGATGCAAATAGAAAGGCGTACAGTTCGGAACAAGGCTTGGAGTGTCAGCGAGTACTCTAGATCCGTAGGCGGAACGAGGAAAAGCCACGAGGAAAAGCCCATAGGCACATGAAAGTGGCCATAGGGGAAGTGTTTGATGGAAACAACAGCAGGGACAGGAAGCCATTGAGCAAATATGGCTACTACCAAGCAATGACAAGGACTTGATCTGTCTGGTGACCTCTCGCAGGAATAAAATGAAGGCATAAAGTCTTTAGTTAAGAGGTTTTCGAAAACCCGAGCACGTACGAGCCGGCTGGTGGGAGTACAAATGACCAAAACCTATCACGATGTGAACTATTTCCATCGCCACAAACATTTGCAAATAGCCCATGAGTACGGGTTACTGTCCCGTCGATGGTAGGGGGCATTAGTTTGATGTGAACGGAACCCAGGGAGTGTACGAGTCTCTCATACTTCCTGCCTGAATCTGTCATTACAAACAGCGATCATGTCTGGATGCCTGTGTAACTCCCTTGCAGCTCATGTATCCTGCGATAAACTGACACATATGTTTTTCTTATAGGAGAATAATGACAAGAGGCTTCCTCTCTCATGCCAATAGTAATATATGGTAGTTGAACAGAAGTTGGCTGGTCCATCCCCTTTCCACGACCTCCTTTCTCCCCTCGGCCACTTCAGCTCACCGTGATCCAACAGACTTGCCCTGGTACAGTCTCTTGCTAAAATCATTACTGACCAGAGTATCAAACTGTTATCATATTAGTAATGACAGTTTCTTCGTGGAAGGTTTGTCTTGCTCCATTGCCGAGTTTTCCGAATCCGAATGAGGATCATTGGGCTTGGATCGGGGCTCATGGGTTTATTTTCCCTGGCGAGTGTAGCTTCATGGCCTAATGCTTTCTTTTACTACTAGAGGGCTTACCAGTGAACATCTGTTGGGCACTATAGTGGCTGGGAAAACGATCTGCAGCGAGTGTCTGCGACTTGGCCACGGTAATACATGGACACAGTTACGAAAACCCTCCTTCGCCCGGGTTTTCACATCTATTGGTAGATTCATACGGGAATAGGAATCTACTAGTTGTACATAGATTTCGTATTCGCAACTTCGTGGGAACAGCACAGGTAGACACGTTCATAAATCTTGGATTCATTTTTGCTACATCTCGCCCCCTTTTTAGTTGTCATCATCATCATCATCACTGCCGCTAGACCAGCCCTCCTTGTACGCCTCCGCGACCTCGGCGAGCTCATTGCCAATGTCCTCTCGGTCCTCGAGCCCGATCGAACGGACGACAGTCGTGCGCAGCCCGCGCAATCTGGTCATGACCGACGAGTCCGTTGACAGGACCGTCCGCATGGAGATGGGATCCTGTCTCAACGCGCCCTCTCTGTCCCGGAAGATGCGGGGGTAGCTGTCCAGCATGGGATAGGCGAGGGTCGATTGGTATCTAGACAAGAAGCGGGTGAATCAGCAAGCCTATCCATGAATATATTTGGGGTTTGGCCTGATGGATAAAACGAAACAGGGGAGCAGGGGGTTCTGTGAGTGCCGAGAGGGGGGAAGGGGTAAACTCACCGGTGAGACTTCTGGCGTCTCTGGGCACGGCCGTATCTGTCTTCGTCATTTGCCTCGTCATCCTCTTCGCGGCTAATGGCATTGATCGCATCGTCTCCTCGCGCGGTCTCAAGCTGGGAAAAGAGGTGTGCCTTCTTCCGACTACCGCCACGGACCGCGGCACCGCCCAGGTTCTCCGCGAGGGAAGAAAGGTCCACATCGAGCGACTCGACGCGGTTTTGTCCCCCTCCGGTATCCGACTGGTCCTCGTAGTTCATCTCGTTGAGGCTTGAGATGAGCTCGCCGCGTCCCGAGAGGATCTGTATCCCCGTGCCATCCCCTGCCGCCGCCGCCGGCGGCTCGTCCACGGGGCTCATCTGCAGGTTTGCGATGGTCTGCTTACCGAAGACGTTCAGCATGTCCGTGATGCTGCCCATCGTGAGCGAGTTGGCCCGGTCGTTGGACTTGAGCCGCGTGTAGAGCGAGGTGCTCTCCATGGCCGCGTTGAACAGGGCCGTCACGTTCCAGGCCGACGCCTTGTCCAGGACCACGCTCGACGCCAGGGACCGGGAGGGGATGGAGAGCGGGATCAAGAGCGAAACTTGTGAGGAGAGCTCGGCGATCGACCTGGCCTTGTTGGTCAGGCGAAGCAAGCGTTTCTCCTGTGCGGCTTTTGTTAGCATTGCAATCGCGGAACTGACGAGGGGTGGTGGGGGAGAAGTAGTGACGCGGTGATGAAAATTGCCTACCTTGGGGATGCCCGCGTTCGGCTCCTGTAGACCCCAGAGCCAGATAGGGGTCTTTCCTAGCTCGTCCCGCATGCGCTCGACGTACTTGGCGGCGAAGCCGCCCCAGGCGTCGTCGATGCCGCTCATGATCTGGACGCCCTGCATCTGGTCGGCCTCCTCGATAAAGGGGCGCAGGTCGCGGTCTAGGAGGTCGTGGTCTTTATCGAGGGAGGCGAACAGCTCCTCGCCCATGGTCCACTTTTCGAACGGCATCAGAGTCGAGCCCAGCTCGTACTCGTTGAGCTGTACGATGGAGCGCGGGTGGTAGAAGACGCGGCTGAAGTCGGACCAGTACCGCACGTTGCGCGTCGTCAGCTCCGGCGCCGCGCTACCCGTGTCCAAGCTCTCTTGGTACGCGCTGATGTCGATGGGCGTTTGCTTCTGGACAACGGTCTTTCCGCTCCTGCACAAAAGAAAGAAAAAGGTCAAAATTGCCTGTTCCACCCCAACAGAAGGGGATGGCCGCCACTTACCATAGTGCCGCAGGCTCGGACTCTGCGTCTTCGTAGAGTGCATTGATCTTCCTCATGGAGCCAAAGCCGCCCTTGAGATCATATATCACGGTCCGGGGCATGAAGGTCTCCGTGCCATCGGCGCCGAGGCCGGGCCTAAAGTGAACGTCATGGTTGATGGGCGACTCGCCTGCATCGTCGCCAAATGTGAAATACGATTCCTACCACGGTCAGAACCAAATACGTACCAGCCGGCAGGTGGACAGAACATACTTGTGTATTCCAGAAATGGGTGGCTAGATAATTGCTCTGCTGCCCCAGCTGCAGGGTGATTATTTCATGCATAGCGCGGGGTCATCAAGCAGCACTGTGGCGCACATAAACGTCAGCTAGGAATTCTTTGACGATGTCAGATTGTTTGAGGCTATATACATGGTCCCTTGATATTGTCAATGATCTCGGTTCAAACGTTGATGCACCGTTCTCAATAAGCCCGTAAGTCCCCTTGATTTGATGTGGAAGTCGGTCGTTACATGTAGAGATTTCAGATTTCAGTCCAATTGAATTTGATGCATTAGGTTTGCCGGCGGCGACTTATGCAGAAGCCGGGACTGCCCGCAATTTGAAGCCCATTCATTAAAGCTTCTCTGCACCGCGCGCACCGCCAAACCCTTGTTAGCTCGTCCACCACCGCCCGCGGTGCCGAACAACACATCAGCTCAACAACAACACGGGGTCGGTGTGTGTTGATTCGATCAACTAACTGTCTTACACTGTAAAACCTCGTCTGCTCGCCGCTCCTTTTTCCATCTCAAGCACCCACCAACTTTTACAATATCTTCCCCATTTAATTAAACCAACACCGGCATCATGGCTCATCAGCCGACACAGCAGCCGACTTATCAAGCTGCAATGGCCCAAGAGTGGGAATCGTTCAAGACACCGCCTGCGATACAAACTGCAACGCCCCCCAAGCCAGGAGACAAAGCACCTGTACACCCCAACCTCGAACTGCCAAAAGACAAGCCTACCGTCATTGTCTTCCTACGGCATTGCGGCTGTCCATGTAAGTCTCTACTTATATTCTACTTCATTTTGCACCCGCTGTTTCTCGTCCTTCATACCAAACCTGCCACGCCTTGCTCACTCACGTGCCCGCGCCACGTCTTTGATCCCATCCTCGCGAGCCACCCCCTGAGATAAGGCGATCCACAAATATGCCCACAACCCCCGACAAATCCCCCATCTCTACCTACTTACATACATGACATGACATGACATGACATGACATGGACCCATTCCACTAACATGCGCATCGGTGCGTTAGTCGCCGAGAAGGTCTTCAAGATCCTGACGCACCTGTCGTCGCAGCACAAGAACGTGCACTTCATCGCCGTGTCGCACTCGAGCCCCGAGGCGACGGAGCGGTGGGTGATCCAGGTGGGCGGCAACTGGGACGTCGAGGTGGTCATCGACCACGAACGGGAGCTGTACGCGCAGTGGGGGCTCGGCATGTCGACGACGTGGCACGTCCTGAACCCGCGGGTCCTCTACCAGACCCTCCAGCTCGGCAAGACCGAGGGCATCTGGAACCGCGCCTGCGAGAGCGGCACCCGCTGGCAGACCGCGGGGGCCTTTGCTGTGGCTGCGGTGGCCGATGCGGCGGATGCCGAGGAGGGCGGCGGTAAGGTCAGCTGGGCCCACGTCGCGGGCAGCGCTGATGATCTGCCCGATCTCGCGGCGGCGCTCGGCGCGCTGGGCATTGAGGCGAAGATGCCGCCCAAGCCCATCGTAGAGGAGTCTTCAGGTGGGATCCCGTAAGTCAAGGACGGAAGAAAGGAAGGAAGCGGGAGCCCAAGAACAAGGCAGTACCATCAAATCGGATTACCAGAGCCATGGAAAAGAAAGACGACGAGGGAACGTTAGGTTAATGAAGAGAGGTCACTATGGCGTGTTCTTGTTGTATGTTGGGTTTTTGGGACCGCCGGATAATCCGCAACTCAACAGCTGAGTTCAGCCACAGAACCCGGAGGAGTTGATGATAACTATAGCGCATGATTATATGAGTATGAATTGGGGTTCTTGTAAAATGGGCAGTTCCTTTTTGGTAACGATAAGGGGCAACATGCCAAATATTGAATTTTGACCGCTTATTTGGCCTCACGTATCGTATCCCAATATCTCTCGCAGAGTGTCCAATACACACTTCCAAGTCATAATAAGCAAGAAAGCGTGTAGTATGAGCTGGATGGTGGCGATCAAATTCTGGCAGCGGGCAATAGCTAGAGGCTGATGGAAGGCATTAATTAATGTTGCTACAGTTAACCAACCGTAGGATAACTTAAGTTGTTTGTACTGGCATCTATTATAACTGCTGTGGTTCTGGAGTACTGGCCTAGCGCACCGGCTCAGTATGATGCCCAATATTTCTGCCAACATTCTAGACCGGATCGTCTCGAAACATTATGCCCACAGCTAACCTGTCGCTCTGGAGAATCCTCAAGCTCTCAGAGCGTGGTCGACTCTGATCCCATCCAAATATCGGCTCACTCACGTGCAAGCGACCCATGGCGGCCGTCCTCCTAGCTGATATTACCCAATCAAGGGGACGTTAAATATGATCTAGGGATATTCTCAGTGCCGACAGCGATATGATGAACCAAGGAAAGCAATGAGGTACTCATGCCCCCCTTAATGAGAGCACATCGCTAAGGCTAGCCTTGAAATTTGGATGAGTGCTGCGATGGTCGAAACGAGATAGATCATCTCTGTCCAGGGGAAGCACAGATAAATGATAGCTGGGTCATGGAGTAGGCATAATTGCATGTACCTAACATTAAAGAGGTGGATGGTGGCTCGTTTTCTTCATCGAACGTCTAACTCCAGATCATGGCAGACTTCCCAGCACTCTTGACATGAGCAATTACGGAACATGGCCAACATCTGGGCATGAGATATCATAGGCACTAAATCGTATGTGCATTTCCAAAGCTACGCGTATAGCCTACTTCATTCACCAAGACAATCCCTTGCAGTATTATACAAGAATCCAACGTGATAGCCCAAAAAGCCCATATAGGCGAGCCATTTCTATATTACCCCAATGTCAACTCCTGATGCTCCACGCTTTTGGTCATGGAGTTGCATCGAACGCCGTTATACACAAAGAAAGCATATCAAACCCATTTTCTGTGCGTGGTGATTCGCTCAGTAACCCAAAACGCCCGTGATCCCGCGAGTCGGTTTAATCCAAGAGCCACGCTCTCCTCTTTTCCTCCTTCCTGGCGCGCCTCTTCTCCTTGAACTGTTTGAGCTCCGTCTTGCTGGGCTTCTTGCCGGAACGCTCGGCCTTGAGACTTCGGCCATCGTGGGAATTGGCAGCGGCATCTACATCGAAGAATGCATTCATCTGTCGCTTGGACTTGGACTCGTCATTGTGCCTGTCGGGGTTCTGATCGTCGGCTTGCCAGCGACCCGTAAAGCGGTTGAAGGATCCGATGGCGGCATATGCAGCCTCTGTGCTGGGGATTGCGACCTGTCCGGCTTCCGACGCCTCGTTGGGCTGGGCGTACCACGCGTTGGGATCGTAATCGCCATGGATGGCAGGGTTGTATCCTCCGGCAGGCGGTGCCTCATTCTTGGGTAGCTCTGGTACGCCAGGGGCGGCGGGCGCGGCGGGCGCGACACCAGGGGCGGCAGGAGCACTCGCGCCGCTAGTCCTGTTCCTTGGGTTCTCCCACGTGCTTTCGTTCGTAATGCGATTGAAGAAAAAGTAGGCCTGGTGTGTCGCATCCCAATGATAATCCCAACCATCGTCTTCTGATTCCGGCACCGGTTCGCTAGGCAGTGGAGGCGCTGCTGAGTCGCTCTGCGATACCTCTCGTGTCGAAGGATCTACTGGCGAGGCCTCGCCAGACTCTCGCGACTCGGTAGACTCGGCGGGCGAAGCGGAGCGCGAGTTCGGCTCTGAGGCGTTGGTCTTTTCCACTTCTTCTGTAGGCTGGGGTTCGGCGTTGTTGTCGGCGACCTGAATCGGTTGCGCCCCCGCGATCAAGGGTGTAGCCTCGTCAGGCTTGGGTGAATTGGTGGCGGAAGTCATGATCACTTTTTGGTTCCCCGGGGTTTCCGATAACTTATATCAAGGCAAATCCTGATTCTGTTAGCAGGGTGTCATGTACAAATCACAAGGGTGATAAACATCATATCCAGCGACACTGAATGAAGATGGACCGAAGCTCCGTACGATGATGGAATGATCAACGCCAGCCTTCTCGCTGCTGTGGGTGGATGCTTGCTCAGCCGATTCTCCAGCGCGTGCTTCTGCGGAATAACGTTTACTAGTCTGGTGACTTGTACTGGAAGAATTGACCTGGAGTCCAGGTAAAAAAGGTCCTACCCTAGGAGAAATCAAATGCATACATCAAATGGATGTACTAGATCTGATGATGCTGCTGAACGATGGCTAGCAATGAATTTGGTTCTGGTTCCAGTCCCGGATTTCTCGAAATTGATGGAAGCCAAGGAGAGCCTCCTAACATTGTTCTGGGCAATTACCCAGCGCCAGATAACCTTATCGGCTTATCGTCCAACGTCAGGTCCCGCGCGGCGCATGCACTGTTCACCCAGCCGGGCTGATTCTACATAGCTGCCGCGCAAATCATCCTCCCCACCGTGACCTTCACTGACCATCGGCTAGGTTCGGGGGATTCATTATCCAAGTCTCTCTCCCCGTCACCTTCAGCAAGCTATGTACCTACATACATCTTGGAGACGGGAACGGGTGAGTGGATTTGACCTATCCACTCGCACGGCTGCTCCCGATCTAACAAGATGTAGATCGCATCATCACACTTCTCCGATCAAGCGGAATACTTGGATGGCTACAAGTATGTACTTCGGGATGTACAGCCGCTTTCCAATTTCCTTTATTGATATTATTTCCCGATGCTGCTTTCCGTTTGAATTGGCTTGCAGCTTTCATATGCACGAAATCTCCAAGTGATATCTCCTGCGCTGTATGTCTGCCAAGTGCAGCTGAAAGTCTGTCATGTACGGGAAGTGCTGCGTTGACATCCCCATGCCTACAAACAACCTTGAGTCACCGCCGCTGAAAGGGGAGGTGATTGGCATCTGACGTGGGTTCTCGAGAGTCCGGCAAGCCAAGCCCTGCCACCCGCCTACGATCCCGTCGCTTACGCACTGGTTTCCGTTGACTGCTCCTTTGGATTGGGCTGAAGACACCGGTGTTCCACGTTTGGTGGCTGGCTTCTGCTAGTTTAGTACCAAGCCATCTTCTGCATGCAAGCCAACTCGTGCTGCTCATCCAAAGGTGAGGCAGCCAAGCAACCAGGTAAAAAGAAGCTCACATCGTTTCTGTACGACGTGTCGTCCATGGGCAATTAATCAATTGACGAATACTCGTTCCTCATTGCTTACCGGCCCTTGGCCCTGCTAATTTTAGCCTGGCCATGTTGCATTTCGCACGTCCTCAAAGCAGGCCGGTCTGATGGTGTGTCTCTTCTCGCATTTCTGAATTTGTTTTTCTGGCTCGGCAAATCCCGAGTATAGTATTTTGGGAGTCGATCAGCCAACTCCTGAATGTCTCATTTCCTCTCGCTTCTCTTATACAGAGAGCTCTTTGCGACGCTACCTACCCAATGACAGCGGCGAGAAAGTGGTCCATCTGCTGTTCTTCTTATCAAACGAGCGGTTCTCCAGCAGCTGGTAGGTTGACGGTAGGTTAACGCAAGATGTCCCCATTAACGTTATCACTCGATTACAATTCAGCCATTTAGCCAGATGATGCACTCTACTTTATCCCACCACAACCTCAACACACATAGCAGCAACTTGGTCTGGCCAAATCCTTGAACCTGGACCGGCCAAGCCCTACCCAGCTGCATATTTTCTTCGTCTGAAGAGGTCTAGATTCCCCCATTGGGTGGGGAAAGCGGCAGCACTTCGCGTATGTGCCTGAACAGACCGGGCCCGATGAAGCACATCCCGTGTGGTTAGCTTGAGCAGGAGCACTGCCTTGGCTGGGCGCTTCGCCGCACCATACCATCCCCAACCCACTTGTCGTTGTCTGCCTACCCTTTCTTTTTGCATGCTTACAATCTAGGCATTGTAGCTACCCCAAACATCGTGTGCGTGGGGTCTATGGGGTTGTCTGTTCTGGAATATCGTCCCGCTGCATCATCCCATATCACCCGCTCGCTTCGCTTCTGCAGAACCGCCATATGACAATAAGTCGGTTGTCCACTTGCTCGATTTTCATATAATTGCCCTCTCACTTCTTTCCTTTCGCTGCATTGATTGCTCGGACAATTTTTGCTACATCTAACGGCCGACATCTCAACGCCCGGAACTGCTGGTTACGACCCGTAACAATGGCTTTCACGAATCCAAGATCATGTTTGGTTGCAGGTCTCGCCATGGCGGCGATGACCAAAGCAGCCGATTTCCAGGAAACCAGCGACAACGACTGTGATTGTTTCGTCACCAATGGGACTGACTCCCATTTCTTCACCAATCACAAGTTCTTTGATTTCCGGTCTCTATCCGATAATGTCAATGTACCGGAGCCTATCAATGACCCGGATGACAGCAGCAACGCACCGCCTGCTAGTGACTATTTCACGCAGAGCCATTGGCAGGATTCGTGGGGTATACAGAGCTGGAACAACAGCGGTAACATCCAGGAAGGCGAGGCCAAACTCCTCATGGTTAACTCGCTCAGCAACGTCTACATCGAGAAGAACAAGGACGCGGAACCGGAGTCTGACACGTTTCTGACTCTACGCACCATGAGGCACGACGATTTTCAGTCTGCTGCCGAGTTTGAGTCGGTCCCTATGAGCTACCACTTCCTCTCGGCACGCATCTATACCCGCACCATCGGCGCCAAGGGGGCCATCGCGGCTATGTTCACGTACCGCAAGGGCAAAGACGGCGACCCCAACCTAGTTCAGGAGGCGGACCTGGAAATCCGCACCATCGACCCGTCTGACAGGGTCCAGTACACCAACCAGCCGTCGTACAGCCGGACCGGCGAGACGGTGAGCAAGGCTACGAGGAACGCCACGGTACCGCGCAGCTGGGAGGAGTGGTCGGTCCACCGGGTCGACTGGAACCCCAAGACGACGACCTGGTACGTCGACGGCAATAACGTCTCTCACATAGGGTTTCAAACCCCGCGCGACCCGGCTCAGGTCATCTTCAACATGTGGAGCGAGGGCACCGACTGGACGGGCAACATGACCCGTGGCGACGCGGCCTACATGCAGATCCAATGGATCGAGCTGCTCTACAACTCCACGGGCGACGCTACTACTAATGGCAACGTGCGTCGCGAGACGGAGACCAACCTCGTCAAGAGGGAGGGCGACGCTTGCAAGATGGTCTGCAGCGTGGACGAGTCGCACAAGATCGGCGTGGCTGTGCTGGTTGCCAGCGACGCCCCGTCATCGGTTATGGGGGGTTCTTCACCCTTGGGTTTTGCCGCGGCTTTCTTCGTTACGCTATTTGCGATTCTTTAGATTTAATCTACAGGAGGCATGTTTGTTATTTTAATTTTACCTAATTCCTAAAATCTATTTCTTGATATACATGCGAAAAGTACAGCAGAATACGCAGCCGGGGGTGTTTTTGAACGGTGATTTAATGAGATCAAACAAACTATAACAATTCTCATTCTTTCTACTCTTTGTCTTGCATAAATTCTGGCGTAAAATTCCCTCTGTAGATCCGCGGCCAAGCAATACGGTTCACGTCGTTTGCGAAGCACGGAACAGTAAGCTGTCTCTAACCTGCATATGTATGCATCTGTCAGTGTGTTTGTTGTCTCAGCCTACTACTCCTTGGCGAACAAAAAGGAAGCGAGTGGGAACTCGTCGGCCCTATTGCACACAGTTCCGTCTATGCCATGTCAACTTGATGCGCTCCTGCGTGCTGCAGCTAAGAAACTTGCTCAACTTGAAGCTGCCGCGTGTTGGCGACGCTAGCTACTGTTTTATACGGATGAGGTGCAATTGACACGGCATCCCATATTGGATAGCGATACACTTACTGTACGATATAGCTGCTCGTTCAGCTTGGGACACACTGCAGTCAGTCGCACAATTCAATTTTGAACCATATCCTTTTGTCCCTTAATCTATGTCTCTATTTACCAGTTGGGCAAGCAGTTGATTCCACGACACGGGGTAAACACCAGCCATTTCATTTACTTTTAATTCGTTCGGGGTGAGGTTCCTTAGCTGGCCGAGACGCGGATATGCGAATTATTTTTGGTCATTCCTTTGGCATGGTCTACATCCACTGAACCCTTTCACCGAGTAGATATATCGTCGTCAAGGAACGAAGCAAGGCACTTAGATTGTTGGGAAATCAAGTTGAAAACAAGTGACGATACATTGTGATTATATATTCTTCTGTACTTCAACACCTCTCAAAACCATCTACATAATCTGCTACCCTATTCGTCATCTTCTTCATCCCCATCCGAGTCAAGCTCCATATTCAAGTGAACACTCTCGTCATCGCTATCATCGTCGTCATCTGCCGCCTCTTTGGGGACAAGAACAGTCTTCTTCAGAGTCGATTCCACCAGTGATCCAACGGAACTGAATCCGGGGTCGTCCTCCGCAGTAGTAGCAGTTGTTGTCGTTTCTTCAACTGCGGCTGCGGCCTTCTTCCCCTTCCCCCTTCCCTTCTTCTCGACCTCGACCCTCTTCTTCGTGGCGGCGGCGGCGTCTACGCCGCTACTGCTCTTCCGCTTCAAGGATCTGGTCGTCATGGTGTGGACGGGCGACTCGGTTACTGCTGGCGCTGCGGCCACCGGCTCGGGTTTCGTGCTGCTGCTGCTGATCGGCTCAGCCAGGAACGGGCTGGGCTCGACAGGCAACGCTGTGGCGGGAGGTGACGGTTCAACCTTTGATGATGTGGCAGGCTCGTCATCCACCACCATTTCAGTGTCGTCGTCTTGGGTCGCTGCTGCCTCAAACGGCTTGTCGAACGCGTATCCATCCGCGGGTTCGGCCATAGCAGCATCCTCGTCGTCAGCGTAGTCGCCGCCATCGGCGAAATCGGCCTTGACCGAAGCCGTCATGGGGCGGAAGTTAAACCGCAACACCTCAATGCTCTCGTCGTGGGGGAACTGGCGGTACAGGAAGGGCAGAATAACCTGCGGGATCCGTCCGCTCCTGTCCCTTGAAGGGTGCAGGACGCTCGCAATTTGCGCGTCCTTAACACGGCAGAGGATGGCCGTCTTCAGCAGCTGAGAGCGCAGGGCCGAGTTGATGTAGTGTTGTGGCAAGTAACTGAAGAAGGCGGCCAAGAGGTTCTCGGCAGTCTTGAGGTGAGACGGGGTGAGCGTAGATTGCAGCGTCTGCTCCTCGGTGATGTTTGTGAGGAACAAATCTGAGTTCTGCGTGATGTTCTTTGTCTTATTTCCGTTGACCACGGTGGGCGTGGGCGTCTTGGGTGCTTTGATATGGCCTGCATGCCCGAGGAGGTCACGACAACACGTCTTTGCAACTAGCGCTAGTGAAGCAACGTTGGGTTTTGACATCGTCGGCCCACAGAGAGGGAGCATCGTGCTGACTACCCCAAACGTGGTTTCTCGCAGTTGCGGCAGACGGTAACCCGTCTCAAACATCCTCAGCATGCAATCCAAAGTTTCCTGTGCCAACGGAACATAGTTTCTCTCCAACCGGTTGATCAACAGCTGGCACAACTTCATGACGGCGACCTGGATATCTGGGAATACCGCCCAAAGGTCGTCTTTTTCCTCTCTGCCGATTGCGTTGTTTGTCTGGCTCGCAGCTGTCTTTTCCCGCCCTGGGGCAGGGGGGCTGATGGATGCGATTCGGGTCAGAATATCGAACAGGGCGCTGATGGGAAGAGTCACGGCGACCTTGGTGCTACAGCAAAGGCAAACCCCTATGTACTCGAGTAAGGAGATCATCCTCTCACTACCAGACTGGATGCCCTGCCACTTGGGGAATTGATCCGGGGCATCGCCTCCACCTGCTGGCTCATTCTCAAAGCTGACGGTTTGATGTGTGTAGCCGGTGGTTGATTCCCAATTCTCATGAACTGCCCGAAGTACGTGATCCGCTGTTACGTGGAATTCTTTGATGAGCGCATTGAGATGCTTTGCCCATTCGTCCGCGCCGCCATTCTTGGCGGCCGTCATGTGCAGCCTGATGACCAGACGACGGCTGCTTTCACGCAGACCAGAAGGAATGAACGCATCATCCGAAGATGTTGGGGCAAGATATTGCCTAGTAACTGACCGCAGTTGACCACCGAAGGGCCTTAAAGTGGTAGGGAATAGGGGAACCAGAGTAGAGAAGGCATCAAGCATAGTCTGGACGAAGTTGAAAGATGGTGTTGGTGCCTTGCTGGAGCTTGGGGGCTTCATAATTCCCAGACATGCTTGCGCAAAGGTAGGCAAAGTGGGCGTAGCGATCTCGCGTACCAGTGTTTGGTAGCTTTGGAGCATCACATATATTTTCGTGAGAGTTACAACACATAGATCTTTTGTAACCAAAGGATCACGTTTCTAGACAGGTTAGTGTGAGCGAAATCAGGGGTGCGTAGAGAGATATGTAACTAACCTGCAAAATGGACAATAGTCCCTTCACCCAGGCATCTGACAGGCGGAGACATTCCCAGCCGCCGGTCTCGATGAAGGCCTTCACCAGAACGACAGCCGCAAAGCGACCCTCCACAGTCCTGCCATTGAGGAGAGTTGTGATCTGGGTGCGGAGCTTATGCACCAACACAGCCGCCTCGGTTGAGTTTGCGCCGGTCTTGGCCTCCTGCGGTGCTGAGAGGGGACCTTGGCAGCGCTGAATATCCTTGAGCAGGAGCGGAAGGATAGAGGGAAGCTGGTTTGGCTTTGTCGTAGTCAACTTCCGGCACAGAGACCGTAGCTCTGGGGGCAATGACACCAGTGACATGATAGCTCAGGTGACCTCGGGAGGAATTGCCTTTTTGTTATACGAGAGGCGCGGAGTTGGGTCCGCAGTAACACCCTGGTAGATCCAGTCCTTCTTTATTGTGCGTGTAAGATGCACAATGGAAGCAAACGGCAGACACGGAGTAGCAGCTCAATTTGCGATATCAAGGTTGGGGATATTGTCCTGCCAAACTTATCGAAGTTTCGTTTGATTTGAACTTTTTAGTGGAGCCCCTCAATCGATAGCGACCGAGCTGCAGTACATAAAACGCGTACCTGAGTACTTTCGCTTCAGCACGTACGTAAGCAGACACAGCCACGTTGAGGCTTTCCTGCCCCTCCCCCTGAACAGCAACTCCAGTCTGGGTGGATGAAGGTGCGCCATCCCTGTCCATCCTAGGTTAGGTTGGAACATTAATTCCTGAACCCCGGGTCGGTCACTGGCAACCTGTCAATCATTGGATCAAGCCTGGACTGGACGTGCTGCTTCAAGGAGAGAGCTTCTTCTGACCTGCTCCTCAGTGACCGACTTGTTGCAGTACATTAATTTCTTTGATTTGACCACAGCGTTTCTGCTCCTTCCCCCTTCATTCTGCCTTCTTCTTCCTTTTGCGGAGAGAGCGACATGTTGTTTGCGCCTTGGATTGTCCTATAAGCCTGGCTCAAGTTTACGTTACTGTTTCTAGCGCCTCTGACGCACGCTCTTGCCCATAATGAGTGTCAGTTGTCCCCCTGCCCGCCCTTTACTGTCGACACGACAGGCACTGACAGACCGCATTCCATAGAACCCCGTAAAAGGGGAGAGATACATTGCACTTCTCGAAGATGCTCGTTGTGAGGGCAGATGGGACGAAGTGACCGAGCTGGTGCGCAAAGTCCGCAAACATGCACCTAGCAGAGCATGTAGGATACCCCATAGTCCCTGTCGTGACAATAAACCGCATTCTGACCACTCTCCGTTTCTCTAGGCCTCGCGACGACAGCCGAGACCGAATGCGCCATTACGAAGGAACATGGTAAACAATCATCACGCCCCACGACGGCGCTACCGGAGAATGCGGCGATCGCCGAGCAGCTACAAAAGTTACAGTCCGCACTTGCCGGAGAGAGCACCCATCTCGAGGACAGATTTCAAGCGCAGGTTTGCATTGGGTGGACATACTGGGCCCTGAGCGACTATAGCACCGCTGCTGCTCAGCTCCATGAAGGCTCGGATCAGGGGTATCAACAATTCGAAGCTTCCGAGACCACCACCTCGGAATGGACAAAAGTGTGTGCTCTGAAAGCAACCTACCTGAAGGCCAACTGCCTTTCTCGAGATAACGAGCGACCCCCTGCCCTGGCTGTGTTCGAAACGTCGCTGCCATCGTTGTCAAAGATCTGGGAAGGGGAAAAGGGGCGCAAGGAGCTGCAGTTCTGGGCTGAACTCTTCCTGACGGAGTATTGCATGCTGCACGCGCAGTCTTTGGAACAAGGCGAGAAAACACTGGAAGACCCCAACAGTCTTGCACCTTTCCGCACATGGGCCAAGTACTGGGATACTTCGAGGACTCAAAGCACTTCGGTGACGGGCGGTCAAGGATTCCGTGATGCTGTGCCGAGGAGAAGAGTCTGGTACGAGTACTATGGTGCTATTTCGGCCATTCTCCGCCAGGACCTGCCATTTCCGACAGGCTTCGTCGACAAAGTGCCCGAAGATGATGCATCGGCTAGAAATCAGCTGCGAACGGAGTTGAAGAAGGTTGAGGCAGCTTATGAAGCTCTCCTGTTGACCGAAACAACATTTCCTCGCGCCGATGAGGAGAGAGAGGAGGTAGAACTTTTCGTCCAAACAGTCATGGTTAACTGGACCATCCTCTCCGGACGGGAATGGGACGAACATGACCTGGGGCATGGTGGGAAGGAAGGACTCAGCCGTGGCACGCTTGATATACTGTATAAAGCCGCCACCAAGACATTCCATTCGACTGCCATCCTTCGCCACCTATTCACGGTTCATATGGCTGTTGCCGATTTTGACCTGGCATTCAAAGCTCTCGATTCCTACCTGGAGATCGTCAAGAAGGGAAAGGCGCGCGTCGACAAAACAGGCCATCCCGAACCGAGCTTGGACGATGACGCAACGGTTCTTGAAACAGTCTCTAGAGCGATAACGGCGCTGTGTAAATACGGATTTCAGGATGAGGCGGAAAAGGCTCGCGAGCTTGGCGATGAGCTGGAAGTGATGCTTGAGAAGCTGCCAGGGCCACTCCCCAAAGTCGATGAGCAAATTCCCACTTTGACTGAGGAGACCGAAGATGGTGAACCCCTTCACCCTAGGATACCGGCTCATGTTAACGCCTTGGCGTGGCAGGCCATTGGACTGGCACAGGCTCAATGGTCGCGGAAGACATACAGCGCCGTCTCCCGAGTTGAGGCGCAGGAGAAAGCTATTCGGTGCTTCCAGAAGTCCCTCTCCCCCGAAACTGGTAATCCTACCGATGTCAGGACCCTGTTCGCACTCGGCTTATTACTGGCGGAGCAGCGCAAGCTGAGTGCCGCCATCGACTTCGTCAAGGCTGCACTAATGTCTAATAAAAAGGCGGGAGACCAAGGGTCGCCATCAGAAGCTTACTGGCGGGAACGATCGCTGATTCCATTGTGGCACTTGCTCGCCCTACTCTTGAGTGCGAGGCAAGAATATGTCATGGCTGCCCGGGCCTGCGAAGGGGCATTCGAGCAATTTGATGACCCCACAGTCCTCTTCGGATCCGAAAATTCGGAGGGCGCTTACAGAAGCGAACATCTTAACGAGGTGGAAGCAGCCCAGGCCGGAGACCCCAAAACACACGGTTTAGTGGACGATATGGATGACCTCGAAAAGGAGGGCATCATAGAAATTAAGATGACCCAGCTTGCACTGCTCGAGCTGCTGGAGGGCCCCGAGGTTGCCGTAAACGCCAGCCACGAGCTGCTAGTCCTTTACACCCGACTCTTTGGCAGCATGCAAGCTACGCTACCCTCTGCTGAACCTGAACGAAGAAACTCCATCTCCGTTCCCAAGAGTGACGAGGAGGTGAAGAAGACTCGCAGAGCTAGCATATTCAGCACAAAGTCTAGAACGGCCCGTCGTGCCAGTGTGGCTGATAACCAAGACATGAGCCGGCCTCAAACCGCCGGTAGTACGATTGCTGCACAGCCAACAATTCAGGTTACGAAAGAAAATGGCGACTCTTCTGATTGGAATTCGCATAAATCTTCGGGCAGCCTCCGCAGCCGGCATAGAAGCGGATCTACAAAGCGAGGTGGCAGCTTGAGGAAGAAGCGCGACAGCACTGGCTCCGCTCAGCAACGCTCAGCCAGCGGCACTGAACCTCCCGTTCCTCACATGCCGTCAGTTCTGGATGGCGATGCGTACTTCACGCCCTTGGGAGAGACACCGGCCGGCGAACAGCGGCCCGACTTCTTTTCTTGGAGCAGCAAGAATCACATCTCGAGCTCGCAGTCCCTCTCGGCGGGACGAGGTTTGCAAAGATACGACTCCACTTCATCCGCCAGGGGCTCGACCAAGGGCGAGGAGGCTGTGATCCTTGAGTCGCTCTCGGCGCCCAACACGCTTCCTGCCATCCATTTCCCCAAGGCACAGGTGGACAGGCAAAGACTCGGCGTTCTCATTAAGGTGTGGCTGATGATTGCTGGGTTCTACCGACGCGCGGATATGTGGCAAGACTCGCACGGAGCCCTCGAAGAGGCGAAGAAGTTGGTGGACAGTCTGCAAGCGGAGATCGCCAAGGACACCACCAACGCGATTTCTCTCACCCATCCTGGCTGGGGCGGAAAGAAGAGCGTCGAGGAACTATGGAGTGATGTGCGCTCCGAGGTAAGTTTCATTTTTCTTGCCGGACTAAGTGATAATTGGCGGATACTAACGTTTAATCTAGATGGCCTATCTCTTCGTGGGCGAAGGCGCACCGTATAAGGCCCGGGCGCAGTTCGAAGAGGCCTTGATGCATTACCCCAACCACCCTGCAGCCATCGTGGGCTTGTCCCACATCCTCCTCGACGTCTACAGCGAGAAGCTCTTACCTACTCCCACTATCCCGGAGCTCCAGCTGCCGGATGGCGACCCAGCTAACCTAGGCTCCGTTGGACGCAACCCCAAGATGCTTTCCCATCGCCCGAAGGCCGGAGTTGACATGCCAACGCTCCCGTCCACTACGCTTGGACTTGGTGGCAGCATTGCGGACGAGTCGTCGTCGCAATATACCGCTAACAAGGCGGCCGGTCCTGTTACCAACTACAAACAGGCGTCTCCTTCCATGATCGAGGAGCTGCCCGCGCCGTACAAGGCCGTGTCGCTGCCGCTCGTGGACCGCCTGGCCGCGCGAGACCGCGCCTACGGCCTGCTGACGACCCTGACTAAGCTGGGCACCGGCTGGAACTACTCGGACGCGTGGTTCGCGCTGGCGAGGGCGCACGAGGAGAGCGGGCAGACGGACAAGGCCAAGGAGGCCCTCTGGTGGTGCGTCGAGCTGGAAGAAGGGATGGGGGTGCGCGAGTGGACCTGCGTTGGGATTGGCGGCTACGTGCTATAGTAGAAGAAGAGGAGATACACACTTTATATTCCAAGAAGGGGGCGGGCCAAACGAGTATACAAGCCGCGCGCGCTACTTTCACCTACAAAGAAAAGATAATAATGTCGTTGTAATTATTCATATCTTCTATGATATCTCCAAGCCTGATGACAGACAGACAGTACTTGTTGGGATGATACCCTCGAATGGCGGTGTTTTCTCACTTTATCAAAGAGCGCGTATATAGATGAAGATCTCAGCTATGAGTGGTAATCACTTGAAATGTCATCGAGTCCATGGTTTGAAGCTTGTTGCTTTCTTGGTAATGTACCTATGAAGTTGACCAACAGGGGAGGTTTGACTTCATGGCGGCACCTTGCATCAGGAGTGGTGGGCTACTACTTTCCCAATCAGGCAGTTTCTAAAATCTTCAACATATATGAATGCAAATAGTTCATCCTGAAGGCGTTTCTAGTTTCTTACGTATCTAGGTCTGAAACCCATAGATATTTGCTTAGATGGAAAGATATCACCAAAAATGTAGGCGTTCGACCAGATCCGCACGTGATTGCGTTGATGCTTTTTCACTCCCACAATTCTCCAAAAGCCGGGTCGCCTGCTTCTGGGCTGGCAAGCCCAGAACCCATTTGATATTCCAGTACAAGTTATATCCAATGACAGTATAATCAATTCTCTTGTATTATATATTGTCGTCCTTCTCTCTCTCACTGAATACGCCTGCCTGGTTCATTTGTCGGTTTGGTTCTTCCTCATTTCACTCACCACATACCTCACCGTCGTCATGGGCCCCGCCCCCACCACTCGCACCACCCGTGGCGCGGCAGCAGCAGCAGCAGCAGCAGATGAAGCAGCAGCGAATGCCACGACAATAGGTGAGTACCAACCAATTCAGCTTATGACCAAGATGATCATGTTGCTAACCAAACTTAAACGTAGAACAAAATGAGACCACTACCGCCGCTGTTGCGGTCAATGAAGAAGACACAGCAGGAGAAGGAGACGCAGCAGATGCAGCAGACGCAGAAGCGCCGCCGCCGGACTCCCTCATCCGGACGGAGAACGGCCTGCAGTACTGGTCCGGCATCGACGCCGACGTCAACGGCATGCTGGGTGGGTTCCCGAGCATCTCGGCCGTCGACCTGCGGGGCTCGCGGGCCTTTCTCGTCAAGCTGGGCATCGGCAAGACCAAGGGGTTGCACAAGGTTGAGCGGGCGCTCGAGGGCGGTGCTGGGTGAGTTACACACTCCTATTTACCTGCCTACCTATTTTGCAACAACTTCCCCTGCCCCATTCTCTATCACATTATACATTTATATCCATTTCTACACATACCTACATACCTGCTTTGCGCTTACTTATTCGCCCGCGGCCCTTTCCAAAAATTTCACCCCTTGGCCATCCACCCACCTGTTCATATCTCAGATCAGACACATGAGTACTGAACCAAGATGCACTGACTAACACGACCCCCAACCACAGCATAGGCCGCATAACCCAAGGCCTGCTCCTGGACATCGCTTCAACCGTAGACGTAGTAGAGCCCATCGCAAAATTCACTGAAGCCCTCTCCCAAGCCCCCGGAGTCGGCCAAATCTACAACATGGGTCTCGAAGAATGGCCCCCTTCTTCTTCCACTTCCACCACCACTGATGACACTACCACTACCCCCTCAACCAACCAACCCCAACAGCAAAAATACAACCTCATCTGGCTCCAATGGTGCGTCGGCCACCTAACCGACACCCAACTCGTCGCCTTCCTACAACGGTGCCGCGACGTCCTCGTAGACTCCACCCCTGAATCCCCGGCCGCCATCGTCGTCAAGGAGAACAACACCACCACCGCCGCCGACCTCTTCGACGACCTCGACAGCAGCGTGACGCGGACCGACGAGAAGTTCCGCGCCCTGTTCCGCGAGGCCGGCCTCCGCCTCGTGCGCACCGAGCTGCAGAATGGGCTGCCCAAGGGGCTGTATCCCGTGCGCATGTACGCCCTGAAGGTGTAATTAATGGATACATAGTTTTGGCGGCAAGCTGTGGAGTTGCTCATGGTCGCTACTAGGGTAGAAAGGTGGAGAGGGGGGGATATGTGCAAGTTGCTACTATATTGTAAATACTCCACGGACAGACAGCTCAACATGCTCACTCAAGAGTACATATCTATCCACACAGCATTTCCATCGAAGACCACAAACTTGGTAAATAACCATTCTTTGTATGTATATGTAATGTATATCTAAGTATATATTTATAATTGGGTAGCTGGCGATGACCCAAGCAAACATCCAAAATAAAGTGTATACTTACTCGGGTGATGCTACACACTGCATCAAGCCGTTCTTGTATTATGAAGTACTTAGATGCTTCTGCCTACTTTCTCAACAGTTCGTGGTTGGGTGGAGGGTATCAATATGCATGGTATCTACCACACAGGATGTCGTTGATCAGCCTGGTCCCCCTTTTTTTCTTTTGCTACACTTCTTGACCTTCTTTAGATTGTCTTTCTCCTGTTGATATAATTCGTAATAGCCTGTCATCTCATAGCGCCTCGCCCACCATGGCTCCAATCGCCCCGCCAATCTCGCCAAAGACCACCCCCTTAAGAACGGTCTCGCCCATATTCTCGGCCCAGTGGCCCGTCTTCTCAAGGAGTTTCCGCCAGGTGTGCTGGTCCTTCTCGTCCAGCTCCTCCCAGCTCTTGGCCGGACCGTGCGACTCCTCCTCGTGGATCTCAACCTTATACACAGGCAGGCCATGCTCGTCGACGGCGCCGAGGTTATCGTGACGGATGAGGACCTTTTGGCCCTCCGCGGGCTGGATGCCAGAAAGAAGGTCGCCGAATGTCTTGGTTTCCATGATACCAAGGTCATCGTGCTGGAACACGACCTTATCGTGCACCTCGGGCCTGACGTCGATAGGGAGATCGCCAATGGCCTTGGAGCCCACGACAGGACCCTTCTTCACGGGAACCGTCCAGGAGGCGGGGAGCAAACGGTTGGTGCCCAGAACGGGCTCGCCGAATCCCTTAGCCTCGATGATCGCCAGCCCAATGCATACCAGGCTAGTGAACATGAGTATAGTGCCGAGCAAGAGCCACAGGCCTTTGAAACCGCGCTGGGGCTTCATGGCTACGATATAGCGGGATCCCTCGGCGTTGGCCGTGTCTCTTGACGTTGATTTGTTAGTGAAGCTCTTCAGCGGTATGTTGTGTATAACTGCTGTGTTCGCCATGGAAACACTCGCAAGTTTGATCGAAACATCTGCTTCAGACTTGGAGCGCTTTGGCGCAGGGGGGAGGAGTTGAGAAGGAGAGACCAGTAATCCCTGCCGGGTGAGCAGATTTGACGGTATAGAAGGGGTCTAAGTTGGCTAAAAGGTCGACATTGGAGATGATCTTGTAATCCAAGGTAAGAAGAGATATCGAAGAGTCATTGCCGGCCACCGCAACGACAAACTGCGAGTCTCCCTGTGATTCAGTCGGCGAGGCAGGGGGCGATAGATTTCGCACTGCCAGCCCGGTCGACTGGGTGACGGTATTGGGCAATTTCTTGACTACGGCCAGGCGAGCACTCTCCTGGTCTGGCTTGGGCAAGCGATAGCCATGGAGAATGACGCCCTTCCTGTTGGCATTATTGACCACGGCGAAGACAAAGTCCGGGTTCAGATAACGTATTGAGCGAAAAGAGGGGCGGCTCGTGGGGCCGTCATCGCTCGGGAGGGAATAGACGAGTTTGGGGTCGGAAACGCCGTCTGGGGTCACCTCCACGGTGAATATCTCATATTTGTCGCAGTAAGCAAGCTGATACGTATCGGTGCCCGTCTGCACGACATCCAGGTCCATGGCTTCATCGGGGGTATCCAGTGTTCCCCGGGGTTTCCACGCGGCGCCGTTAAGTGGCACATCGAACAGCGCAATTTCTGACTGCCGGGACAAACCAGTTGCAAGTGCGCCCAGCTGAGGGAGACCGGTGTAGGGCTGGGTCACTCGGAGGAGTCGCTGGTAGGTGTCTGGGTCCGTCGAGGTGAAGAGGGAGTGGCGACTGGCCTCGGCGATCTGTACACCGCTAGTCGTGGCCGTTTTACCAGAGGAGGGGCTGAGGCTCAACACTCGGAAATGTTGATTGCTGCCGCGCCTAACGTCTTCAGGGCTCCCATTGACTCCGGCATACGCGACAGTCGACTTCGTGCGGCGGGGTCCGAAGGCAAGGCTTGTTACGTTGTCCTCTTTGGAGCTCAGTTCTAACTCGGCGGTATTTTTGATCTCGTTGGGGGTGTTGGAGACATCGAGTAATGTCTAAGCAAATGGGGCGATTTCCCGACGGTCAGCGACGAAGAAGGGGGAGTGAAACCGAACGGTTGCGACAATTGCGAGTTGTCGAAATGGGACGACAACTGCCGTTGAATTTGGATTTGAGTGCGACTCACCAATTTGTTGCTAACGCCATGTCGTCCTGGGCCGCCACCACCGCCGACGAGAAGTTGATCTGCTTGGTGCGGATCGAAGGCACAGGCCCACAATGGATAGGAGAGGGTTATGGTTGCGCTGGGGATCGATTTGGCCATCCTGAACTTTTTCTTTTGCGCGCCGTCGAATATATTGGTACAGTTGCAGGAAATCGGGTGTGCAATAGAAGGGATATGCAGTTATTAATTGTACAGCATGGTCTGTCGTTTTGATAAAAGGGAAATATAATACACAGGCAGACTCGGAAGGTTGTCGGATTGATCGTGAACTCTGTCTGGTGCTGTAGTGTCGTGTCCTGTCGTGTCAAGTCAGCTAGAGCAATCAGCAGATTGATGACGATGGAGGGGCGTATGGCTGGCTGCTGTAAGACAAAGACGAGGCCAGATTGCTGCTGCTGCAGGCCCGCCAACTAAGCATTTCTAGTGCTCTAGCCTTGCACCGTCGGGGAACCATTGAATTAATTGCTTTTACGCTGCGAACGGCCAGTGGCAGTGGCCTGCGCAGAATGGGCCCGTGCGTTGCTTCTAGAAGGTGTCGCCTGGAAACTGTTGCTCTACAGATATGGTAGTATTAAGGATGAGGATCTAGCTATTCTATCTGTAGAGAGGGAAGGGTTAATATATCCTTACCTAGACAAAGACAGTATACTGCTGCCTTACAAAGAGGTGATGTCTATCAGCCTAAGCAACAGAAACTCCAGTGGTTCGTCCCTTCTGCTTTCGGACGGCCTTAGGCTGGACACTATGCACTCGCTAGTCTCATCTGGCTGTATCTGAACAACGGCCAGTCCCGCATCTAATCCGGGGTAACTGCATTGCACTTGATGTATAGTCATTTAGGACTGCGAGTATCTGGACTTACCTTGATGGGTAACTTGCTCCGTTGGTCCGTTTCCTTTGCATGCTGAGGACGGCTCTGACAGGTGTAGTAGTAGGCGTTGTGGGATGCTGGTGTCTTTCTTGTCGCTTCCGGATGTCTCGTAGGATGAAGATGTCCTTTTTCTTCCTCTCCAGCCCATGGCTCTCGATAGGATTTTATACCCATCTAGAACGGTGCTGGAAAGACCACAGGTTTATAAGCGCTTCGAATAGCAAGGTGGCAAGTGCTATTGGAGAGCAGATTTCGCGTTCGTTGTAGCTCGCAAGAGTTTCTCGTCCGGCTGGGTCGAAGCCTGCTGTATAAGCTATCGGCCAGTTCGAGTGACGACGAAGGTTCGGATGTATCTTGCTGCTGCCTGCCCGTTAGTTATTGCTTACCTGTCAAATTGTAATAGGCTTATTAGATACGCAAGTCTCGAATTGCTCCTACATCAATTGCCTCCTGCCATCGGTAGTAAATTCCCGCACGAGCCCCTAATATACATCAGGCTGTCCCTGAACATCGGCCAGTCCCGCAACTAATCCGGGGTAATTGCATTGCCCTTGACGTATAATTCATTTGCAAGCAGCCTTATTTTTTTAAGAGTTTATACTTTACCAAACTCATGGACATGTGGGTGTGGATGGCTGTATCAGACGTGGACACGTGTAAGGATAATATACCTATGCATTCTCTTTTGACCTTCACAATGTTCGAGCTGATGTCCAACATTCAGAAGATGCTCTTGATACGATCATCGGGGGCGGATCACATCATACACCAGAGTTGCAATGAAATGAACTATCCGTCGTCGGGAATGATTCACATCAACTGGGGCACCAGAGATGACTAGCGAGTTCCTCCCAGTTCGAATTCATTATGAAAGTATGAGTGTTACCTACTGTAAACGAGATCCCCCGACCAGTTTGGGCCAAGAGCCAAGTTATTGGGCACAACATGGTGATGACTGGTTGGGGTTACACAACTTCCCCAACGATCAAACTACATGATGGCAACCCCGCGAGGCTGCCTAGACTTTTGTTTCCATCTTCACTCCTTTGCCTCTTTTACCTTCTGGCTGCGCTGCTCATGGTGTAGTACTTCCAATGGTCGCTATGGACCAGAATCCATCCGTGACCAGTTCCAAGGAACTCATCAGTCTTCCTAGCCACAGTTCTACGAATTCTACTAATACACTTGGTCACAGCCCTAGAACACCTATCGATCCAGCTAGCCACAATTTCAAACCTCCCATGCCTGTCATCGAGCGCGCCAACGGCTGTCAACGATGCAACCTAATAGTTTCTGTCGTGTACTGGTATTCCAGTAACAACCTTGAATGCGACTATGTTGAAGGTCCATCCTGCGTCCTGCACCGCACGAGAGGGGAACTTGAAGATGGGGTCCGTAATAGATGCTGGTGGTGCTTGCGGCTAGAGACCTCGCTACGTAAGGGTGGAGGGGCCGGGAAACCACGCTCAAGTTATCGGGGAAGCGGATTGTAGCCGCGGTGTCTTCCTCGTCTTCCAAACGTCGATAATAGCTCAAAGCTGGTATGACATCTACATCACAAGGACACCGCGCAGCAAAACCACATGTAGGTTTGAATTGATGATGAAGTCTTGCAGGTGGTGGAAAGCGGAAACGTGACTCGAAGAACAGAGGAAAATTGGGAGCTATACCGGAGGCCCAGCGACTTGGCGCTATGTGAAAGATCGCTTGAAAACTGCGCAAGAAATCACTCGGAATGCCGAAGTCTGAGCCCGTGACTTCCCACGAGGCTAGTCGAAGTGAGGATTATGGGTTCGGCAGTCCAACTCCGCGTTGTTCTCACGGGGAAGTCGGCTGAAAGGAAACGATATATCAGCCTCAGTCACCGATGGGGAAGTAACCCAACTCATAGGTTGACCAAAGAAACGTACGACATGTACCAAGACCACATCCCTACGGAGGATCTGCCGCGAAAGTATATCGATGTCATCCAGGCTGCACAGCAGCTCGGGGTCCAGTATCTATGGATCGACTCGCTGGTACGTGTTCGCACCCGGGACTAGGTGATACGCTAACAAGTAGCCTCTCCAGTGTATTATCCATGATGACCTAGCAGACTGGGAGTTCGAAAGCTCTCAGATGCGTAAGGTTTACCAACATGGCTACTGCAATCCATCAGCGGCGTCTTCCACTTCCTCCAATGATGGCCTCTTCTACAAGAGGGATGCTACCTGGGTCAGACCTCACGTCATCGTCCCAGGCAACAACTCAGAGCCCATCGTAGCGACGCAGGTTATGGACATGGAGTGGTATTCCCGCTTAGACGAAGAACCCCTATATGGAAGGGCCTGGGTCTGCCAGGAACGGCTTCTGGCTACTAGGAACATCAGTTTCGCGCGACACTTGGTATACCTCGACTGTGCCTAGGAGATGAGTTCTGAACTGTCGGAGGGGGAAGTCGATGCTCAAGTGAAGAATGTTCGCAACGGCACCTTGGACGGGCAGCTATTCTCTCTGCGGGCACTAGGCGAGCACCAAAGCCCCCACGACGCCTGGAAAACGGTTGTGGAATACTACAGCGGTTGCGACCTGAAATATCCCACGGACAAGCTCGTGGCCATTATCGGGCGTGGCTCGTGTATTCCACGAACGCATCAAATCAACGTATCTGGCTGGCATTTGGTCTGATAAACTCCTCCTAGGCCTGACTTGGCAGCGACCTAAGCACCTGCCTAGTCCCAGAGCGAGGAACACCGAATACATTGCGCCGTCGTGGTCATGGGTGTCAACTAACACGCAGGTGAATTACGGGCACTCCTGCCACGAATACCACACCCTTGCCGACTGCGAAGAGGTCGGCACTGTACCGTATGGAAATGACCCCTTTGGCAGAGTTCAAAGCGGGAGGCTACGCTTAAGATGCGACGCAATACCTTTTCAATTGGAAAGTGCCTTGGGTACATTCGTCCAAGAAGGATTTCGCAGTGTCTTTGTGGCTTGTGTACTGGACGACAACACCACGTATGCTGGGGACCAAAATGTATATCAAGTTGTCGCGGGGTCAAGGTACTACGCTGTGCCATTACTGTCATACCACCAGCCCTACGAAAACACGCCCTGTCTCATTTTGGAGCCGTTGATGCCGGCCTGGGGGCTTTACCGCCGAGTTGGGCTGTATCATCTGCATCCGAGTTACGAGCCAGAAGTTTCATCACATCGCGATAACAACCACAAGGAAGTAGCCGGAGATATGCCGGCCATCTGCAAAGAAGGCCTATCGCTGGGTGTTTCGCTCGAACACTGCCGCGTCCTGGCGCGCATGATAAGAGCCTCACAGGAGGCCGACGTGCCCGCCTCCGAGAGAGCAGCCGATGGGCGGTGCCTCATCAACATCATCTAAACACGAAGAGTAACTCGTGGCATAGTGGAGGACTTATGAATGGGCGTTGTTGCACCACGATCTAGACATAGCTCACGACAGTCATTACCAGCGGGTGTAGACTTTGGTACGTTTCTAGAATTTAACCACATGATGCGTCCAGTTGTTGTGGTGGTTGTGTTGTCGAACGTCAGGGGAGCTGCCACGAAGGTGGACAACTACTAGACTCCCAGGGGCAGTAGGACATGCCAGGCTGGTCTTTGCTAGTCTTCCTCCGTCTCCAGTTCACTAATAACATACAATGCCATCTAACAGAACCGCAGTACTTGGACCATGTGTAGGTAGGCATTCTCCTTCGTCCGAGTGAGGGAAGCCAATGCCTGTAGTTCGAGGCTGAACGCGTCCGGCCTGTTCTGGCGTACGTATAAGACGAAATGTAAGACCAGCCAATATTCTTGTAGTTCAAAGAGCACGAATATGCCTGGCCTGGGTACATGGTGAACGACCGTGATCAAGTACAGACGATCTCAGTAAAGGTGTTACTACGTGAGCGCAACTTCCCAACACATATCAAGCTTATGTAGGTCTGTATTCGCTTCTCTTCGGATTGTTCTTTGCCGTACCAATTAGGCAAGCATCCTCGCGTTTACAGGTTTGTACTCGGTTGCTGCGCCTATTCAGAACCCTTTAAGACTTCCTGTCACGCTCACTCAGTGGGGGCTACCAGACAACCGGGCTGGAGGGAGATTCCTCCTACGAAGCGAATCATCTCTTCATGGTAAGAATGGGCTGCATGCGCCCTACATTGAGTACCATGCAGATAAGGGGCATTTCCATCGTATCAAGCTTCTACGGCAACCCCCTAAGATAGAAGTGTAGTAATCTAATTACCATTGGTTTCCTATTTTGTTGATGTCTTTGCGCCGCCACTTCTCCTATTTCGGTATCTGCATACTGTCTACAAGTGCGATGATATGTATGTCGTACGAGACTAAATCCGGAGGCCGAGACCAAAAGCAATTCTTATGCTACCGTCGTAACTGTTGTGACATTGACTCCCCCCTGGCTCTAGCTTAGCTATCACATCATCTCTTTATGGGCAACCTTGATGAACCAAGCCGGATGACTTCCGGAGAGCTTACATACTTGGCCGGTCCCTGTATCCAGGGAGAAAGGTTCAATAGTAGCCAACCACAATATCGAAACCATGAAACGTCTTTCGCTAAGTATATATGACAAGTCTGAAGAACATGGCGCAATACGTTGCGGCATTTATGAAAGTAGCAAGGGTTCCATTATTGGGATTGTCCAACGTATCATTGCTTATGAACCCTATCTGGTTTATGCTCGCCTGTACTATTATATCCATCCCCTTATGATCATCGCATGCATATACGTAGAGCATGATCAATCTTATGCCGAGGACCGACTGACTGGACCCTCCAAGCGATGGCCTTTATGCGCGGAGATTTTTCCGCGCGTCCGTCGTCGTATGGGTGGTGGCGCCGCCCCCTGATTTGATCCTTAGTAATAACCCGTGACATCTTGATCATGCAGCTCAGCGACGCCACGTGTTTTGGGGGGCACGGGGGTACAGTACATACATACATACATAGGGTGGTGGTTCTTTTCGATATCGTTTTATTTGCTTTGTATGAACCTGGTACTTTGTTTGGGAACCTGGTAAACCCGGTCTCGGTACTTTGCGGTGTGTGTTTGTAGATCAGGCAACAGAAGGAAAAGCAAAAAGACTTCCAGGGTTCGGCGATGGTACGAAGAAGGAAGTGGGCATTATGTTATTACTAGGGATGCAACGTACAGAAAACTTTACCACTCCCCTTGCCTTGTCTTGTATTAGCCTTAAAGAGAGAGACAAGGGAGGAAAGAGAGAGAGAGAGAGATGTCAACTCCTTCTCCGATGCAACCGCACTTATCGAAGCTTGCGGATCTACAATGTAGGGGGAGGAGTTCTGGGACGAGGAAGCCCACGCCGCTGCTTGAATGATGATATGATAGCGCCATTTTGGATTAGGCACATATCTGCAAAGGCCAGTCAATCGGACAACCTGGTTGTCTTTCTTCTTTCCAGTGCTCCTTCCCGTGCTTGCAGCTCCGCAGAGGCACATTGCATTAGGTAGTTACAGGTTGCTGCACTTGGTCCCGTCTGTCTGTATTTGTCCTGCACGTACGATACGACAAAGAGGGGAGAGCCAAAGCGTGCGTGCCCTCTCACCGGTTTTCCGACTGGCCGGCTTCGCTCAGGTTTTCATTGGGTCGGGTGGGATCCATGGTTGCCAGAAAAAAAAGAAGACCCAAAAAGCCATGCGAGCGATCGGGGTTTGTGTGGTGGCCCACGGCGTGCGTGCGTGTGGACACCACAAGGAGACGAGTTTCCAGTTTTGTTTTCGATCCAAACTTCTGCTTCTTTGCCGGGCCTGGCACGGCCTTGAAGGAGAGCCATGGAAGCCCATGGGTCTCTGCCATGGGTACCAAGTAGGGGTCCCTGCGCCAAGACCATACATCGTCCGGAACCACACGATCGACTTTTCTGGAACCAACGAACGAACTGCTGGTCGCGGCATGCAGCAAGAAGCATCAGAGCCCAAAGTTCTCATTGCGAGGCGCCTGAGCTAGCCAAAACGCAGGAATGGGAGGGGAGAGGAGAAGGAGAAGAGCTAGGGTATGCACTGCCGGGCTGCCGGCTATCTACACTTTTGCACAGTACAACCAATCTTTTTGCGATTTGCAAAATTTCCACAAGCAGGGGCTCAAGCTAATGTACGACTGAGGTCCCCCCTAGGACCCCTAGGCCCCCGATTTACTGACGAGCTTGACTTTGAACTTGACTACTACTTGCTGCAGGCGGGTGGTTGGTTTGTTATTGTTTGTTGTTGTTGACAAGACGACATCGGCGGGCGCGTGGCGTTGTGCTGATCGTGCGCGTGTCTTTCCTCCTGGGGGTATTACGAATCTATGTACTAGCAAGCCCGACATAACGAGAGGACGAGAGAGAAAGCCCAATCTGCACGGGGGAACTGGCGGGCTGGCTGGCTGGCTATCAAAAACCTGTACGTGACGTTACGACAGCGCCGCCGTCTCTGCAACTCTGCAACCATGACCCACGCCATGACCTCGCGGGGGGCTCTTGCTTCCATAGCCCATACGCCCCCATGTTCATCTTAGTAGAACACCGTAGAACGATCTGATAGGTCCCCGACTCGATCTTCCCAGGCTTGTTTCACCCTGAGAATCCCCAAAGTGACATGCCCTTTCAGTGCAAGCCATGTCCCGTCAGACCGGCTAACCTGGATAGACTGAGACAAGATGGCGATAAAGCAACATGTCGACTTTACTATATGTTCTATGATCCGTCAACATGATCAACAAGTTCAAACTGTAACAACGAAGTTTGCAAGAGCAAAACTGTCAAATGAATACAACTAGACCAAATATATAATACAACGCCTTACGAGGAATTTGATAACAAGCCCAAAAACACACAAAAGCGATGAAGAAAATAATGGAATTTTGGGTACGATCCTGTGATCTCGCAATCTGGTATATCCATATCCCCTAATAATAATAATAACACAAACCCACGCCCCGAGTTTTTGACGCAGGAAAAATGACAATGATGATGATGATGATAGCAGTAATGATGATTAAACGCCTCCGTTGTTTCCCTCGCTCGCCCCCGTCTCTCGTCCCCTCCCCATAACCGGACTCCGTCCCCAATTCCCGAGCGCCAAAAGGCAATATGCTGTTGGAACGATGGTTTGAATAACGCCCTCAATATGTATGTTCCCCCTCACGTGTGTAAACGAGAGACATTATGCTTTCCTAGCAGGCCTGTTTGTATGTTGCGAAACAAACAAGATAAGTAAGTTGAGAGGCGAGATTTCTGCTTTCGTGTATCTCAACGAAAGTCTGTATCTCCCTCGATAGATGCCGAAAAGAACGAGAACCCCGTATAGCACGGACTTGCTTTTTCTCTCCAGGGATCTACTTGCTTTTTTTGGGCCCCTTTCCTATCTTTGCTTTTGGTCTGCCTTCGCCCCCTACGGTTGCAATGACCCCCCTAATCCGTTCGTCGGTTGCCCGACTATGCAATTCTTTTGTTGTGTTGTTCTGAATATAACCAAGAGTTGGATATATAAACGTCGTGTGCTGCGGGTGTTGTTGATGTTGTTGTGTTTGTTGATTACAAGTAATAAACTTGGTAATGATATAATAAAGGTGGAAAACAAGGAAATTTGGTGTACATAGAATGTAGGCTGATATGTTGTTGCAAATGTATATGAATATAGATAGACGCAGTCTTCGAAACTTATGTACCCTTCGGGTGGTTGGGGTCATGGGGGCCACCACCGCCCGGTCTGACTGCCCACCCGGACTCGTAGGGCTCGCGCCTGTACGGCGAGTAGCCCTGGCTCTGTGTCGTGGCAGAGCCGGGCTCCGAGGGAGGTCGGTGCTGTGCTTCGGACGTCTGGTGGTCCATCCGCAGAGGTGGGAGCCTCGTGGTAGGTCGCAGTCCCGTAGGTGTTCCAGGTTGTGAGAGCGGAGCGCCGGGGTAGTGCAGAGGGCTAGGAAGAGCAGCGTGCGGAGGGCCTTGGCCTTGGTGGTGCTGCGAGGATTGGGGAACGGAGGGTGGCGAGTACTCGAGCCCGGAATCGGTTCGACGTCGTCGTGAGGGCCTTTCACCCGTAACAGGATCGCCTGCTCCGTACGCGCCTGATGGCAGCGGTGGTGGAGGGGGCACACCACCAGAAAGAGAATCCGCATGCGGTCTCCTCCTAGGCGGACTCTGTTGTCTCTGTTGGTGGTGGTAGCCGCTCGGTTCGCTCGTCGTCGTCGTCGTCGTCGTGCCGTTACTACTGCCGCCACCACTCTGCTGCGTCCGCCATACGATATCACGCAGGCGGTTGCGCTCGATCTCGATGTCCTCAAGCTCCTGGAGCCGTTTCTGCATCTCGGCATTGTCCTGCTGCAGCTTCTGCAGGTTCATCACCTGCTGCTGCTCCCGCTCCTTCTTGCGCAGGCGAAACCGTGCTGAAGCGCCAGCGTTGCGTTGCCGCTTCTCGTCCGAGGCACGCGAGGCCTGGTGCGTGTCGACGGGGATCGTGAAGACCTCGCCGTTTACGGGCGCAATCCGAAACGCGAGCTGGCCTTCGGGTACCGGGATGGCTCGCGGGGAAGAGCCGCTGCCGTACCCGGCGTGGCTGGCACTGTACCGGTGCTCTGCATGGGATGAACTGGGCGGCGGAGGATACGCGCCAGGGTGGTTGTATTGATATGTTCCTGGGTACGGAGGTTGTGGGCCGTGGTACTGCTGCTGGCGGTTGTCTGAAGGAGATTGTATCCCGGCAGCTGGCTGGGAGAGAGATCGAGTGGTCGGGATGTTGTGTGGAGGGGGATTTCGCGGTGCAAGGGGATGATGTTGGTGTTGGTGATGTCCTCCGCCTCCGTGAGTGTAATTCGATCGATGATCCGCGAAGCTGTCGATCGAAACCTGCCTACGCATCTCCAATCCTGCTGATGGCGGCGGTGGCGGTGGCGGCGGCTGATGATGAAGCAGAGGCGACGGTGAAGAAGAGATCAAGGGTCGGTTTTGTGGTGGAAGGCCACGACCACCGCCGCCCATGCTGAGTGCCCGAGGGGATTGCGGCGTCAGGATACGACGGCTAGCAGCCCCCATGGGTGGGAAGGGGTGCATCGACGGTGAGGAGGCAGGCGACTGTCTTCCAGTCGACAATGACCTGTGGTGGCTATGGTGAAGCATGCTCCCAAGGGTGGCCATGTTGCTGCTTTCCGGCTGCTGCTGTTGAGTCTGCTGTTGCTGATTCGGTGGCGGTCCCGCTAGACCATATGGACGAGGCGCGTAGAGTTGCGGTGTCGAGGGATTAGAACCTTGCTGGCTCACCGCTGGATACCGTCCGCCCAACCTCTCGTCTTCTATAGACCGTGCGACTGCCGAAGTCGGTGTGGTACCCGGTCCTGGGGAACCTGATCGAGGTTCGGTTGCTGCTGGGTTCAGAATGTGGTGAACTCCCAAACTGCTCCTCTGTGGGGAATGATGCACCCGCTCGCCATTAGTCGTGGGGGTTCCGAGGCTGTGCCTGTGCCTGTGAAACAGCTGCTGGGTCTCGGGGGCGGCTGCTGCTACTCCTGCCGCCGCTGCCTCCGAGATCTCAGCTGCTCCGCGAGCTGCTGCTGCTGCTGCTGCTGCTAGGTTCCGCGGCGAAACGGAAGAAACTCGTGATGCCGTAGTTTCCGCGGTTGCTGGGGAAGACTGTTGTTGTTGTTGTTGCTGCTGCTGCTGCGATTGGGGAGCAGGCGAGGTAGAGCCAGACGCAGGTCCTCTCTGCGACATCGGATCCTGGTCCCCGGCTCGTGGGTAGTCCCGAGGACCAGACCATTGACCACGCTGCTGTGCGAGCTCTTCTTCTCTGTCCAGATAGTAATTGCCGCTGCTTCTGTTGGAGCCTATGGCATGGGCCGTGGTAGTTGCTGTGTCACCTACTACTGCCGCCGCCGCCGCCGCCGCTGCTGCCGCCGCTGTCGATTCAGAATAGCTGCCTTCCGTTGGGCTCTGGTAGGTGGATGTCACACTTCGGATGGTCAAGCGCCCCGAGTGGGCGGAGGAGTGGAAGGGTTGACGAAAGCCTTCGGTGACCGCCACGGCGAAGACTTGTCGTTGGACAGGTGGTGAGATAGGAGTGTAGCGTGGTTGCCGGCCGGGTTGGTCGTGGCGAGGCGTGTGTGTGTGTGTGTGATCGCAACGACAGAACAGGGTCGTATTGCGTAACGGGAACCACTTCCAAAATCCACGTCTGACGTAAAGCTCTATTTTCAGGGTTGTCGAATGCGGTGACACCTGAGTCACAGTCTAGTTGGCTCTTCGGGAGAAGTTACCACCTTGGTTATGTGCCTAGGATACCCCAAATCCAATATAATTCGATGGCTCGGTGCAGGTCTAGCACGAGTGTGCTATCGGTATGCTGCCGCGGTGATATATTACCGATGATGACAAAGAGGTGTGTGTAGTCGAATGGGGAGGGGCGGTCTCTGTCTCTGTCTCGCTCTCTCTCTTGGGAGGTGAAGTGAAATGCAATGGCTGGTCTGGTCTGTCTTGTCGGATGGAGATAGATAGCAGCTCCCAAGCAACCAAGGTCTCCAGAGGTGCGTGCCTTATGAAAGAGTGCCCAACCGGGGTAGTAACTGCTTCCAGGAAAGCCTACTTTTTGTTGTGACCTGTGGAATTAGATGCAGGAAAGCGGACCAGTGATAGCCGTGATGAACACCCTGGGCGCAATGAATGGCTACCGAGCACCTTAGCACGCTATGAGATCAGCCCGCCCTGGGCAGGACAACCCGGGGGTGTCTAACAGCAAAGTTGAACTGTGTGTGGCCCAAGATTGGCGACGGCGTGGGTAATGCCCTCAGCCCCAACGCCTTTGAGTAAGCAAGATGGTCGAGTAAGGGACCAACTGACTAGAGCGCGGAAGCAATAAGATGAAAAAGCTGGGTATGGTTCATGCGATTCGACACGAGGCCGCGAGATCCAAATTTCCACTAATACACTTTGCAGTTTTCAGTAAGGAGGGAAAAGATTGCTTTCCAGCGAGAGCAGGAGCAATGCTGGTCGAAGGTATCCCGATCACGCACTTGGCTTGCCGGATTCCATGACGGGCAGAAGCGAGCCCGCGTTCTCCTCTCGGGGTATTTCTTATTACAGTATTGATTTTGGTCCTTGGCAGGGAAGGGGTCGTCAACTGGCTGGCTAGCTCCTTGTCCTGGGTAGCCAAGCTAGTCAAGCAAGCAGGTCGTGGGAATCAACATCCAGGTGCCCGCGGTCCCTTTCTTTCCCATCGACTTCCTAAACTTGTTCCAGAAACTGGGTGGAGCTTGCATGGGGGGGCTATAATGGAGAGGCAAGAAGAAACGAGCAACACTAGCTTATTGAGACCGAGGCCGGGGTGCAGCAAGCTTCAGGGGGCCCCCTGTAAAGCTGCTTGGTATCGATGCTCGGACGTTGACAGGGCTTGGACGTCGTCTTCTTTTCTTCTTTCTTCCTCTCCAAATGTAGCCATGTACCCGCGTACCGCATCTCGCTGTGAATGCTCTTGCAGATATGTAATCTGAATAGGAACATGACATGGTTGTCCCATATTGAATCGATGACGTGCCGCGCGGATTTCACGCCTCGATTCTGCTCAGCTAATTATGTATGTGTTTGCAGAGGGTGAGGAGAGCCAATCAATCGCGGCAATGCTATGGGGGAACACCCATCAATCACTCGCATTGTGGCACTCGCCCAGTCGGATTCGTTCAACAACGTGTCAGTCTCATGGCTTACGTCGGCGGGACAGGATGGTGTTGTCCGTACAGTATGCACAAGTTACCCCGAGTCTTGTTATCATTCGTGCCGAAGACCGCCACTCTGGCACGGTCGACCTAGGCCCTACCTTAGAGGTGTCCGCCCTACAGTGGCCACCGACATATGTGTGTATGTATGTATGTAGATCTCAGCTTTGACCTCGACAAGCGCAGCCCGTACAGCAGAATTCTGCCGGTGACGATGACAGGAGTGCATTGATCATGGAAGTAAAAAAAGTCCACTAGTGAAAGTGACAGTGCTACATGTAGGCAGGTGGGAGCGGAAGGGACTTCCGTGTGCCGGAGAGACAGCGTCCTGGGAGGGGTGCTTATTTGAGAGGCATGGTGATCCTCGGCTGTCACTGTCGATGCCAGAAAGCGGCAGGCGAAGAAGGGATTCCCATGCGAGAAAAGCGGCTCAGCGGCTGCACCAAAGGGCTGTCCCGGCGACTGACTGATGCAACGCGCGCTTCTGCGGCAAGAAGAAGGGAGCGGCGCAAAAGCAACAGGTCACCTTTGGGATATGTCCTGTTCGTACAGGTCATGTCAGCAGTATCATATCATTCTCAGCGATGGGAGCCCACCCGGAATGGCAATATATTGAAGCCAGTAATGATGATAGCAGGTGCCGAACCCGACTTCACCGCACATATCCCTTGGTCACCTTGCACTGATTCGAGCCGTGGTCCGGGCATCCAACACACACCGTTGGGCGGCTACGCAGGAAGAAAGCTCCTTACCGCTTCTGGTCACATCTTCAAAAGTCCACTCCATGGTTGGTAAGTGGTAGGTACATGCAGGTGTACGTCGATTGCAAGCATGTGGAATGCAGCAGGATGGATGTAGGATGGATGTAGGTCCAGAGAGGTGTGATCAATGGGGGAGATCAGTGGGCAATTGGGCTCCAAAGCCAAAAAGGCTAGCTAATGCACGGCGCAGAATCCTACATGGGCGCTGCTGCAGTAGTTGATACAGTACATAAGCACCGCACCAGCAGCACCTGCATCCCAATTTTTTTCTCCCAGTTGACAACGTGGACCGCATGGGCGCCAGTCTTGTGGTCCCCTTTGCTGGAGCTGCATCGCTACAACAATGGGTCACTTGACTCGATAAAAAACTGCGAAAAACATTCTCCGCGAGCTGGCAGCTACTACTAAGGTTCATTAGAATACAGTAGTCGGAAACATGTGGGCTGATGGAGCCCGGGCAGTTAAACTTGTGGCCGGCGACAGTTTGGGTGGACAGAGCAGGCATGGATGATAACATTCAATGAACCCTTCAGAAACCTAGCTATTGCGCCATGTTACTTGTACCTGGGTCTTAACTCAGAGGTTAGCGCCTTTTCAGGGCGCCAGAGAAACGTTTTTTCGACTGCTCAGCGGTGCCGGGGAAGCGGAACAGCGTCACTAAAGCCTCTCCCATGTTTCGACGTCACTCACCAAACCCCGTTGCCCGTCCGCCCCCCGTCCAAAGCCAACCACCAACTCACGGGTACCCTTTCATCCCACTTGCATTGGACATGGAATGAACAAAGGAGGTGTGAGGTGTGGTTTTGACGTGGTCCGGTACAGCCTTTCTCATAAATGACTGGTCAGCAAGACGTGTGTCGTGGCATTGGGAGTAACAAGTGGCCAGCCAGTTCATCTTGGTTCCCTGTCTGGTGGCTGTCAACGAAACGAGATGCGTCCGGGAGATCCCCTGCAACAAGCAAATAACAAAGCGACCAACCGAGACCCCAGGATTTATGGCGCGCCCAATGTGCGCCATAAGGAACAGTCAATCCAAAGGGTTCTCGCGATGGTCTGTTGACTTGGAACCGACGGGCAAGCACCTAGGTAAGGTTGGGAAGTAGGTGATGAAGTTACTCTAAAATTTGGGCTTGATAGACGCCTGGTCCTTCATCCAAAAGTGTCCCGAGCGGTCGGGTGGGAACATCTGCTAATCCCAGAACTCTGGAAAGCCCTATCCATGTAAGCACTATAATGTACTACAAGGTGCACATCTTGCGACTGGGATGCCCTGGCTCACAACTTGCGATGATGTGCATCCCATTCCACATTCCAGCCCAATACGCAATCAGCAATATCATGTCCATCTTCGAGAACATTGCTGGCAGGCATTGGAAGATTCTGCTGGCAAACACGGCGCTCTACCCAGAACTCTACCCACCCTGCGAGCAAATTAAATGCGAAAGTCATGCTATTGCTGTCACTGCTGATCTGATGGCTGCATTCGAGTCCCGCCATCCTAACTGCAGCTATCCAGTCCCTGCCGCTCCCCCGATCACCGACTTCTTCCAGCATGTCGGTGAATGGGTGGGGGAAAAGAGCAGAAGGGGGGCCGCCGAACTGACATGTATCCATTCCTGAAGTTCCCATTCTCAACTGGAGCTCTTTAATGTAGATTCAATCCCACCTGATCGGGCAGGGTAACCTAAAATACCATATACACACTGTCCCTATAGATTGACTCACTGGGAAATTTCTGCGCACTGGTCCTACCCGCCGCAATGATGCAGATGCCTTTCCACATAAATTAGGTGCTCGTGACATGTACCTACATGAGCTGCGCAGATACGATATGGATATTGCCTAATTCCATACCCAGCCGGGACGCACATATGTAGGTAATGTTTATGTAAGTAAGCACACCCGTTTATTCACGCGCTATCACCATGCACATATTGAACATAGTCTATTTTATGTAAGTAGCCATTCCGGAGAGCGCAAGGGACCCCCCCGGTAGGCCACGGCAGGATAGCCTGCATATCTCATGTGCACGTACATATGTGCGGGAAGGGAAGCTGCACGTCTGCAAGGACCAAGGGATTGCTGCCAGATTTTTTTAGTCGCAGGCCATGAGGTGAGGTAGGGAACAAAGGGCCCTCGCTAAACACGCAAGCACAGTCCTCCCCGTATGCGGCCCCCATGCGACCACCCAATTCCCCACGCGAGATTGCCTTCTGGTGTTCTCCCTTACCGTATTCATCACTCTGGCTTAGCGCATGGATTGAGGATTCCTCTCGCATACTGCAAAGGCCTTTTAAGGATCATCCCGGCCTGAACAAGAAAAGAAAGAAAGAAAACATTCCCCATCCCAGCAGATTGGACGCCCAGGGCTCTAAACTCTGACAGGCATCGTGTCGATGTGATCAGTGAGGCTATGCAGCAATATGCCGTGATGGATGTCGTCAGCAGCTTCGGCTTGCATATATACGACATGTTACAGTTTTCTATCACTAACGAACCTGCCAACATCTCGTATGTTGACGCGCAGGGTAACGTGCAACCAACTCGCTCGATGCCAGCGCTGTACCGTCGTTGTCGATATCGGAATCCAATCACGCGGGAACTGCAGATGCAGCATTCCACCTATTGGGCTGGGCCTTCTGCATCGTCCTCCACGAATGACCGAAAGCGGTCGAGGACGAAATCCGCAAATGATGATAGGCGTATATTTGGGGGAGATAATCTTCCTGGGAGTCGGATTCTGATGTCGGCATATGGCGTTGCAATCTCCTATGGCGCAAAGTTCTGAGCAACCAATCCTGCGGCCTGGAGTGACCCGAAGTCGGCCTCATCAGGCACAGGCACAGACGCCAGACCGCAATGATGGCAGCTTAGGTACTAACTTACATGCACGTATGAGACAATCCCTAAGGCGAGACAAGGCGAGACGATTCAACCCGTCGTCAACTGGGGTCGGTCTGAAAGCTCAAGCCCGGCCTGCTCGGTTGCCAAAGCTACACGTCATATAGCTAGCTCGCCCTGCCCTGCGAAGTACCACCTGCCTCGCGTTGTGGTTATTTGATTGCTTCTGTCTCCAGTAGCTACTAGCCACCACCACCCTCAAACTTTCACGCCGTTCTGGGAAGCCCATTTCCAGGACGGGCAAAGGCCGGCGCAGTCTCCCCAATATGCGTAGCATTCGCCGACGCCATCGCAGCATGGCCGGCATGGCTTTTGGGTCAATCCGAGCCGGGTGAAAATATGTGACCAGGGCTAATTAAAAGCTAGGTCGCATGGACGACCAAGGCGGGCAGCAATGCCACGCCATTGAGCAACATCGTAATATCGTTGGATCTTGTTTCTGGCCTTCTTGACCCGGTTCCGCTAGATGACGCTTGCGGGCGTTTAATTTGGCATAGGGTGGTATGTACCGCATCCCTCTCTCTACACGCGAACCCTCCTCAACACGCTAATAACATTGCCTCAGATCTTCGATATCACAGAGGACAAGTCCGCCGGAAACTTTGACATCGGACTCCGGCCCTGAAGACTGAAGAAGAAGAAGAAGAAGAAGAAGAAGAAGAAGAAGCGGTGAAACCGCTCTAGACTCTCGAGGCCTTTCACCGGACGCAACTTGATAGTTGCATTTTCTGCCTGCTTAGTGCATATAACACTCGAAAGCAGTTTCAGCCTCGGCCGAAAAAACATTGCCAGCCCCATCCAGAGGCGACCTGGGTTAGGCCAGAGCTAATGGCGCAAGTGATTGGCGAATGTCCGTGGGATTTGACCGGTAGATGCATGTACCATGTTCATCATTTTATCCACTTGCTGCAGGTGTGCTCTACCCTACAGCGATCATTGACGGTGAGAATTCGACGAGGCTATGTTCGCTAGCCAGCCATGGATGTGTTCTCCATGGAATGCGCGCACGAAGTTTTCCTTCCTAGGGTCTTCTGCTAGGTTCACCGCAACGGACAAGGTTTCTGACCTAGAGGAACTTACCAACAAAGGTCACCGTCACCGAACGAACTCAGGTGGTCACCGCTGTAACGGAGACGGAGTGAGTAGCACCGTAGGACTGACCAGAACAATATCATACCCTCCCTCAAATGACGGCGCTGAAATGACGGCAGCTCAGCCAAACCTCTGCGTACGAGGTTATCTCATATACCGCTGTCACGTCAATTAAAGATACCCTCTAATCACGCCGTCTGATGAACTACTGTAGTGTACCACATAGTAAATGTGTGCACGAGAACCAAAACTCTAAATTGCTTTATTAAAGCCGGGCCGTCCCTCTAGTTGCCAGAGGGTAGGGTTGGTTCCTTCTGAAACTAATACCTACCTGCCGTCCAAATCGGTGCAGCCTGCGGAAGATCCTGCCATCGATTCTGCCGCTATCCTTTCTGCCTCTCTGCTAGTACCCGCCGGCGGTGGGAGGGAGGGGAGAGGAGCGGAAGTTGGGGTAATGGGACAAATCTGAACAATAACATGTCGAAAAGCGCCTACGGAAGAATTGCTTTTTCGAGCAGATGTCTCACACTCTAAAAGTTCATCCAATGGCTCATTTCAAGAAACCGACTGATCAATTGCTTGTTTGATTAAGGTATGAAAAATGACGCGACCTACTTACTTGGCCATGCAATTATTAAGCATGGGGGGTAAATCTGCAGCTAATTGATGAGGTGCAGTTTACTTGACTTATTGGGAAACTGCATGGATCTACCTTCATGTTCCAGCCGTCTCCCCCCGGAATATCTTTCCGTGCCTGCTGGGGGGGGGGGGGAGAAGAAAAAAGAAAGAAAAAAAGTGAGCAAGCAAGCCCAGTAAGGCACAGTTGACAGCACTGTACGCAATGAAACATATAGCTGTCTCCAGTTTGATACCATGCCATTTCATGTACATTCGATCCCTCATCCCAGTCCAGCCATATCTACCAGTCGGATGGCCTCTTTTCACAACTGGGATTAGGAGAGAAAAAAGCAAACATTCAAAAGAACTGAACTTTCCAGGAGTGCACTACTGCACCGGAAATGGCATCCGAGCACCGAGCAAGCAAAAACCCTGTGCGACGTCGCGACGATTGCTGGCCAACCTACTATTTTAGGGCGCCATATTCACCAAGGTCTCGTTTTTATGTAAGGCTGCTAGGGCTTTTCGTTGGTTCTCCAATGGCGCCGGGCCAGGTGTACGGCACCATCATCCCTTCAATCTCTCCATGATCGCATTGCTTGCTTGCTTGCTACTGCAAGATCCGCCTCGCGCCGATGCTACACAGTAGAAGCAGTCGAGAAGCTCACTAGAATCATTGAAGAGGATATTCACCGAAAGCCACGACCACTGTCAAACATGTTTGTTCGTCGTCTTTTCCCACTTTCCCCCACGCTAAACAAAGGATGAGTACCACCCCAGAGATACGGTGGTCGTCATCGGTGATTACCCAACCTTTTTTCATCTACTGGAAATTATTGAGTGATACCCTTGGCCCATCCCATCTGCCATCGGCGACCACGACCATCCGACGTCACGCCGCGGAAATGAGATGCATTCTTTCATCACGGAAGCTGCTCCTGATCAACCCGGACCAGACCCTCCGTCCGAGGACGTACCTGTGGTTTCGATCTCTGGCAATCTACAACGCAGGAGCGCAATGCATCTCTGTCTCATCGGTCTGCATGGCGGCAATGTTTGCTTTTCCTGAATGCACCGAGATCATCCATCATGCGGGCGTGCATAGGGCGGCCGGTCATGTGCGTGCCCCTCCAAGAGTCCCATGCGATGAATGGCACAATTCCAGTCGCATTGGCATTGGCATTGGCATCACACATGTACGGGAAAAGCAGGCTGACAGGTAAGTTGGCGTACGGATGTATGTAGGTTCGACACACACCTTGCAGCCGCGCAGCCCAGAAGCGAGCTCTCGCTGTGCAGCCCGGGAAGACTCGCCACTGTTTCTGGTATGCAGCCACCTATGCAAGCGATGCAATCATGATGTGTTGCACAGACAGCAAAAAGGAACCGCACATCTTCCCGCCCATCCATCAAGAGAGACAAATCGTCGCCTCCCTTTTCCCCTCGGGTCGGGGCCAGCCCTACCTGTTGCTGGTTGCTTGTTCTTCGGGAATAGCCATGTCTCACTTTCTGGACCATTGATACTCCCTCGGGTCGCCAGGAACCCGGTCGGCCAGCTGAAACTGACTTGTCATATCTCTACTTGCGCCATCCTTTTCCACACCACCCAAGTCACGATGTCTCATTGACGGACGGTACGGAGCCTTTGGACCAGCCCTACCACGTGGTTTTCGGTGGGCACTTGAGAAGCGCCCCAATGACCGGAGGGCGAGCGGTTCGGCTTTGACCCGTCACACAAAACATATGACCAGATAAACTTCAATCTCGCGATGCCCTTTGCCGAGCATTGACTCTGGAAAGCGAAACCTCGCCTATTCCAAGTCGAAGTTTATTTTGAACGTGCATCGCGTGCTGACAATCTCCCAGTGCGGGATGCATCACGGGGTATCTCGAGACACGTCTACCCCCGCTTTTGGTCTTGACCCGACCGGAAGGTCAAGAACGCCCAGTTGTGTTTTCTTTTCTCCCAGCCTCCCTGGCTCCTTAGACGCAACCGACACCTCGGTTCTATAGGATGATATCGCTCCTGAGCCGACCGGCCCGGCTTGTTAATAGGCGGATGGGGTGTCGATCCACCAATGCAGCGGGGTTGAGGGCCGCGTTCCGTGGCCGTCAAGCGATAGAATTGCAACGAAATATACGAGTTCTGGTGTTATCCATGTTATTGGAGGTTGATGAATCCGACGTGAATATGTAGCGCATCAGCGCTTATTGTGTAAGAGAAACAAGTTCTCCCCTTTCGTGAAAAGAAAGAAACAAATTTGTTGCACGACGAGATCAGAAAGACCGGATGTAATAGGCCTTGCCTGATAACAAGCTTTGGTGAGCAGCCCCGACGCCCGTCTCTCCGCATTGCTCCGCGAACCAACAGAAAGCTACAATCAACTCCACCAGAGCTCTGGCTACGTAATTGACGTCAAACGCTTATTCACTCACTCACCAATCGTAGCGAATCGCTGTCAAGCCACATCACCGCGTATACTCGACAACGACACCAAGTGAGACATTTAGGTATTACGAAACCGAAGAAGCAGGCAACATGACTTCTTTGTCCGATATCCAGACCTGGGAGGTGAAGGAGCTCTACCTCAAGCTCCATTGCAAGCTGGGCGAGGGCCCCTACTACGAGCGGGCGACCAACACGCTGCGCTTCGTCGACATCATCTCGAAGCGGCTGCACACGGTCGACCTGGCCAAGGGGCCCGAGTCGCTCGTCACGCAGCAGCTCGACACCCCCATCTCGGTCACGGCCGACATTGCGGGGGTCGACCCGCGGGACAAGATCCTCATCGGGGCCAAGTACGGCGTGGCGGTTCTTGATCGCAAGAAGGCCAGTGAAGGGAAGAAGGACGCGTACGAGTACGTCGCCAAGTTCCACAAGACGAAGGATAACTTGCGGCTGCGCGGGAATGATGGCGCGGTCGATCCGCATGGGCGGTTTTGGTTGGGGACTATGACGGATTTCGAGTTGGGGCCTTTTCAGTCGGAGGGTGAGTTGTTTTCGCTTCGCTTTGCTTTATTTTCCTTATCCCCTATGTCCACTGCAGTCTGGCGAAATGAGATGAGAATACGATGGTAGGACACGCTACCCAAGTGAGCATGCTGTATGGTCTGATGTGCCGATGAAGCAAAGTCGTATTCTCTGGCGCGCGCATCATTGCGATGGGAATGATGAGAAGAATAGGGGAAGCCAAGAATGAATGGCAGCAACACCTCTAACCATCTACATCTTACACGGGTAAGCTCATCAGGCTAACATATCTGCGCGCGCGCCCCCCCAGGCTCCGTCCACATGTTCACCGGCCGGGAAGACTCGGTCGTGCTCAAGGAGGGCGTCACCATCCCCAACAGCGTGTCCTGGTCGCCCGACGGCCAGACCATGTACTTCACGCACTCGTCGGCCAAGGAGATCCTGGCCTACGACTACTCCTCGGCCGCGGGCTCGGGCGCCATCTCCAATGAGCGCGTCTTTTATGCGCATCAGGGGTCCGGCGAGCCCGACGGCCACCGCATCGACGCCGAGGGCAACCTCTGGACCGCCGTCTACGGCGAGTCGCACGTGCTCAAGGTGTCGGGCAAGACGGGCAAGGTGATTGGCGAGGTCAAGCTGCCCACGCAGAATATTACGTGCGTCGAGTTCGTCGGGACGGAGCTCTTCATCACGACGGCGGGCATGGAGGAGGGGGCTGGGACCGAGCAGGAGGTCGATTACAGCGGGGGGTTGTTCCGGGTCGATGTTGGGGTCGAGGGCGTGCCGCCGCATGAGTTCAAGCTTGAGCTCTAGAGGTCTGGAGTTTGGTTAGTTGGCTGTATACATGCCTGACGAAGGATACGTCTAGGCATCCCTGTCGGGGGTAACGCAGTGGGAGCCGAGGCAAAAAAGAAAATAAGATTACCATCAATGGGATTCAAAAAGGTGACCGCAGAGGGAGTTTAACCCTCTTGCCTTTAAGTATATGAATAAGAATACTACCGCTAGACTACACCGGCCCGGTCAATAGAGGGATATGTTGTTTTGACTTAAGAATGAGCACTGGTAGGGTAGGGACTGTTGTCTAGTTTGAGGGATGGGCCTGTGGGTGGTTGGGTGAGCATACAAGCTTTGGTGGTGCCTTGGTTCGTCCAGCGACTGATGTGGAGGGCGAAACATCGCATCTGGACTGATTCGGGCTGATGAACTGCTTCAGCTCAAGTCGTAGTAAACTTACGGGCCTTGTAGGACATGGTGAGTACACCATCGGCAGCCTACGTGCCGGCTCAAGATAGTCCCTTAAACCTTGGCTTTGTGTTTTTGCATTTGGGTCAACGGGGTTTACACTCGCACTGGGGCCAAAGCCTATGAGACGCTGCATTGTTGTAGTTAGTTGGATGGTCAAAGGAACATCATATCATTAAGATCGAGAAGCGTGTAGAAGGCAGTAGTTATCTTAACTGCTTTCTATTAGAACTGTGTGAAGATATCCAAGGTCTTCTTGTCCAGTTCTCAATATGAACAAAGAAGAAGTAAGTAGAAAGATCAGATGATCCAGAACTTGGGATACTCCAGTGAATAGATACGCAATGTTCTGTCTGGTTCGCATCGCAGAGGTTGCTAGTCGGGTATAGAACCAATAAACAAGAGCATTAAAGAAGTACTCCACTTAGTTGCAATCCTCGGTCTGATCACCCGATTCCTCCTTCTTCACGACGACCTCCTTGGGTTTGTCATGAATGCTGAGTTGAGCGACGCCAGCCGTGACCCGACGTTTCGCGTCGCTGAAAAGAGCTTGCTGCTGTCTGGCGGCCTCTTCGTCATTTCCATACGCCTCCTTTCTCTTCCTCTCCGCTGTGCGCCAGCCGTGGGTGCCATCGGCTTTAGCAACGCGTTTTCCGGGTTTAATTTTCTTCTTTTTCGCCACTCTCTGTTGCTGCTTCTCCTTCTTGGGGGGCTTGCGGGCTTCGTCGTTGATGTTGTCCTTGGAAGGGTCACGGCCAGCGGCGACGTTGGCAGCAGTAGCGGTGGCGCTGACGAGGGCTAGTTTATTGGTATTCTTCTCCATGGTGGCGGACCTGGTCGATACGAACTGTTGTGCTAGGGAGGGTTCTGAACTTGTCATATTGTTAGTTTGTGCGCTGTCGTCGAAAAAGGGGAGGGGGATGAGACGCTGTGTGTACTTGCGGGTATCTGCGTATGAGATACTATATTTTTTGTTGATTTTGTATTGTTTGTTAGAAACACGCGTATAACGACGCGTGATATCCAGTGCAGCGTCACGATAACCTGTGTGAAAATGCTCCAAGATAACGGCAAGGTTACTAACCTTTGAGGAAATGATATTTTTGGATATTGGTTGGTTCTCGATTTCACGAAAGCAGGAGTGACGGGTTGAAGGGTCGCTACTGGCTGGGTTGTACAGTGTGGTGGTCGAGAGTGTGGTTGAGCGCACCTGTCTTGCTGGCAGCTCAGTTGATCCCATTGAAAATACACGAAAAGGCATGTACTTCGCGACAGCGGGGTCAGAGCTGCCACAGCCTGCTGAACAGGAACCCCACGTTAGCGAAATTATTATCATGTTTATCGTGGACTGCTTAAGGGTTATTTTCGGCGGTGTTGCACGTAGTCTGATCAACAACGGTGAAAGACGACCGTTATATAACGTGTTGTCTCGCCAAACATCATCGTTTACGCACCCCAACAGAACCAGGATATAAGTGCTGACCTTGTAATTTGATCATACGGAGACTTGCTGGCAGTTTAAGAGCTGGTGCTAGTATTGTGATTTCGGGTATCTTGCTTCCCCTTTTAGCTAACGCTGCCTCGCATGTGTTTGATTGTAAGCATAGCAAGATTGACTCACACATTATGAGCTCCGGCAAGTGTCTGTGTAGCACTCACACACATAAACTGGCAGAAGAATTGCAAACCACTCCGCTACACTGCTTCAAAGCTAATTTATATCTAGATAATATAAATGTGTATGCTTTCACTAATAATTCCACACATAACAAGATCTGAAGTTCGAGACAAAAGAACAGCAACTAGACTGCGGTGGAAAATACGCAAGCAGGTACATACGAGACTGTGATTATCAGCATCATGATATCTGAGGTATGTGAATCTATCTCACTTGAAACAGCTCCTGCTTGACAGTACCATTAGACTTCGCAAGCACTGAATATGTAGTCCAAGGTGGCTAGGGAAGTAGAGCAACCAACCTTAGGATGAATGTTTCAGGCTGGAAGGAGACTTGCCTTGCGTGATCTCATTATTGGTACTTGCTCCAATCCATAGATAGGGGTTTTGCTGTACATAGGGTTGGGGTCTTCTGTGCTTCTATAGTGAGACCACTGTCGCCAGTGTTTTACACGCATGTTCCCAAAAGATAAAGTTTCCCCCGTGGACTCACAATTTCTCTGCTAACGCTTTGATAGTAGTAACGTGTAGAAGTTACAGGGACATCAGATTGAACTTTTGATATATTGGGTTTGGCAGAGCCTCAGTCAACCTGACTAGACAGTGTGCTATTATGGAGACTACAAACAACACAAGTTTATTTATTTGTAGCTTGGAAGGGGGTCCATGTATACGATATTGTAATACCAATATTGCAACGGACACGATGCTGTGAACCACCTGGCCCACATATCGCCATCCTTGGACGAACAAGGATGGTGTGCCGCGCCGCAGGGCAGCAGGCAACCGACTTTTCGGGTTCTCATTTTCGGCACATGATCCCGTTTTAGATGACAGCTGCATTTACTGTACGATTTCGTTCCCCTTCCTACATGAAGAGTGGGGTTTCTTTGCCCAGGCCCAAACTAAATCCAAAGTGCCTGCCCATTATCAAATCGTACCGAGCCATTGGTTCCCCAAGTCTTTCCGATGTTTCCTCCCTTATCGAATAAAGAATCACGCAAGGAACTGTAATTTTTTCTGTTTCCACTATATTGGAAACCCATACATTGCCAACCTACACAACATCATATACTCACCAACCAGCGATGCCTGTCTCGTTGGATAGCCAGTCCACCGGCTTGGGCGAGCGGCCCAGGGAGAGGATCCGGCTGAAGGGCGTCGAGGAGACACTGTTCTGCACCCTCCTGCCCAAGGCCCGAGACGCCGAGTATCCGAATCCGGTCCTGGGCGACCCCTACGCCTCGCGGCTGATCGAGTCGTGCGACGTCGACCTCACGCGGTCAACCTTTCAGGCCGTGGACAACGACCGGGCGATCCGGTGGGTGGCGAACCGGAGCATGACCTTCGACCACTGGTGCCGGGACTTCCTCCAACAGCACAAGACCGAGCCCGTCACCGTGCTCTACCTGGGGTGCGGCCTGGACTGCCGGGTCCATCGGGTGAACCGGGGCCACCCCGACGTGCGCTGGATCGACCTGGACCGCGCCCTGGTCGTAGACCTGCGGCAGCGGCTGATTCCACAAGCGCCCGCGGGCGACTACCACCTGCGGACGCTCGACATCACGGCCGCGGGCTGGCTACACGACATCCCCGCCGACCGGCCGACGCTCATCATGGCCGAGGGCCTGTTCATGTACCTTACCCCGGCCCAAGTCGAGTCCCTCGTGCACGAGCTGGTCGAGTACTTTGGCGAGGGTGGCGAGATCCTTCTCGACACGGTCTCGAGCCTGTACGTCCGGTACATCGACCACGTCGAGCTCCTCAAGGCCAGCGGCGCCAAGTGGCGGTGGGGCACCGACGACGCGCGCGAGGTCGAGCAATTCCACCCGCGGCTCCGGCTGCGCGAGCACGTGCGCTCCGCCGACTACATGGGCAACAAGGCCTTCGGGCAGAGCCAGGTATCGCTCTTTGGCGAGGACGTCGCGGGCGTGCTCAAGATGGCGCTGGCGTCATTGTCGAGCAGTAACAGCGCCTTTGGACAGAACGTGAGGTTTGAGTTTGATGCTAGGCCGAAGGACTCTGAACAACCTACGGGGACATCCTAGTAGCACGAGTTTAGAGTTGAGGATCTGTTAGCAGGGCTTGATACGCTCAGCGGGGCGGGGTCGAAAGGCCGGTCGATGCTATACTGTAAGTGATCATATCAGATCGGCATGGGGCCTGGATTTGACTATAGAGCTGCACAGAATCTACATATCTTAGTGTATTGTCTTAAACCATCACTGACAACAAGATCCTAGAATGATTCAAATGATCGAACTAAGCAATTGCTCTCGAGTAACCGCTTTCGACCTTGTGAGTCAAATCTGTTGCGCCAAGCAAATCCAGTCCACAACAGCGGAGCCCCCAACAATGTTTGGAAACGGAAAGTATAGCTCATGTCAAGTCGATGAAACTGTGCGAAACAGTTTCCCATATGTTTTATATTGCCATGACTGGGTAGTCCCTGGAAGACATGCAGGAAGGTACGACCGTAGGACCGACGTTGGGCCCTGCCAGCTGGCGGCCGGCTGCAGCTGAAGCCAAGCTGAGCCACGCCAAGCCAGGGATGCAAACCTTATCTCGCCGGGGCCGGCGACGGGGAAGTGTCGACTAACAAACGCCCGCTGACGATCAAGAGGGGTTCGTCATCCTCCTCCTCATAGGATACTACCTTCCCTTCCTTCGCCAAGGTCGTCAGGTCGTACGATTCGAATTCTCTTTGCCCCCTTGGTTCCCACCAATGTCCCCCATGCGACTCGGCACCTCTCTGCTCTCAACTACTACAAGACAATACTCCGTCATCAACTTTCACATCATCCGGCCCACAATAGTCACCAAAGCCACTCGTCTTACTAGCGCTGCTGTTGCATTCGCTCCGCGCTATTGCTCATCCTCTAAGGACTCATCATCCCCATCCCCATCACCACCCACACCCTCCTCGCACAAGGACAGTGCCTGGCGCAAGATGGCCGACGAGAAGGCGATCCCCCACTACCTGAAGCAGGACCACGACCGGGTCTTTGACCACAACCGGGCGTGGGCCGCGGCGCAGGAGCAGCGGGACCCGGGCTACTTCGCCAAACTGTCCGAGGGCCAGACGCCCGACTACCTGTGGATCGGGTGCAGCGACTCGCGGATCCCGGCGGAGCAGATCGCCGGCCTGGCGCCCGGCGAGGCGTTCGTGCACCGCAACATTGCGAACCTGGTGCCCAACAACGACCTCAACGTGATGGCGGTGCTCGACTACGCCGTGCGCCACCTGCACGTGAAGCACATTGTGGTGTGCGGGCACTACGGCTGCGGCGGCGTCAAGGCCGCCATGACCCCCAAGGACCTGGGCATCCTCAACCCCTGGCTGCGCAACATCCGCGACGTCTATCGGCTGCACGAGGAGGAGCTCGACACCATCAAGGACGAGGAGGCCCGCTACAACCGCCTGGTCGAGCTCAACGTCGTCGAGCAGTGCCGCAACGTCGTCAAGATGGCCGCCGTCCAGCAGTCCTACGCCGAGAACACGTACCCCATCGTGCACGGCTGGGTCTTTGGCTTCCACGACGGCCTGCTCAAGGACCTCAACGTCGACTTTGAGTCCATGCTGGCCAAGATCCAGAAGATCTACAACCTCACCGACTGAGCCATGGAGTGAGTCATGGACGGACGGATGGGAACTTTTATTTGGTTTTCACAGTTTTTCGAAGACACGAAAGGAAGAATAAAAAAATAGGGAACGGTTTGTTTTGTGTGGGGACCTCCCTGCGTTTCAACACCCAATTACATCTGAAACTCAACTAGCTTGCCTAGTTCTAGTCATGGTGGGCGCTATGGGATGAAACTAAGATGCCATCGTGGGGTTGATGGCTCAGGGTCGGTAAACGGTACGGGTATTATTATAGAAACCAATTACAAAAATAGAATGTGAAGTCATTTCATTATCAGAGTATAACATTTTTGCCTAGTTGGCCCGTCAGGGCTGAGTCATTTAGCTGACTCGATGTTACATTCAAAGATGAACAAGGTTGGAGAACAACTTGCAGTTCCATGTGAGCAGAAATTTGGTTCGATTATGCACGACAGTTTACGTGTCTGCTTTTGATTTGCGAGAAAGAAGAATCCTGCTACGCAAGATGCTCGATTTGAGTCATTAGATCCCCGTCCGTGTGTGGACATTCAGTTCGTACTATACTACAAGGCATCATCGTCCCTCCGAGTTTTCTCGGCGTGGTTTGTCTACCACCGCTTTAACGCCAGTAACGCCAATATCCATAATATCACATACATGAAAAGGGGTATTCGCCAAGTCGCGATCCTCTTCCAAAAGGGGGAGGACAGGCTCGAATTTTACGAGTCCACGCGGTAGCTGACCAGCGTCTCTACACGGTGGTTGGTCGTGCTGAAACTCCTCAGCTGGACCTTCTCGCCGTTGGCAATCTCCTTGGCGTCGCTGTCGCCCCACTCGACGGGCACCTCGCTGTCGGCGTCGGCGTAGACCAGCACGTTGAAGGTGTAGGTGCTCTGGAGCTGGGGCAGGAAGGTGACGGTGGCGGTGATCTGGCGGAAGAGCGCGCGGATCTCGTCCTGGATCTCCTCTTCCGTCTTGTTGGTGTCGGCCACAATTTTCTTGCCGCCCTCGGACTCGTTGTTCTCATCGGCGCCCTCAGTCACCGCTGTCTTGGAGGATTTCGACTTGCTGGATTTCTTGACGTCCTTGTTGAAGATGTCGACGTCGAATTGCCACCGCTCGACGTGCTCGCCCGTCTCCTTGTCGGTGATGACAATGACCAGCTTGCTGATCTTGCCGTGCTGCATCCAGCGGTCCAGCTGGCTCATGATCTTCTTGATGTAGGCCTTGACCTGGTCGTCGGCCGACACCAGCATATTGAGGCCATATTTCTTCACCTGGATGAAATCCTCGGCCGGGTACACGCCGCGCTGGAAAAGAATTGTGTTGATGGAGTAGTGAAACTAGAGAAAGCGCGAGGTTTCTGTTAGTCTGGATGGCCAATGGCGCAAATCACACACGATATGCAACGGGTTACGACGAAAGGTCGGGTGGATGGATAAGGTCTTACGAATTCGGCCACCAGTTTGGAGCTGCCCTTCAGAGACAGTTTGTGGACTTTCGTCTTCTTCTCGTCGCCTGACTTCGACTTCTTGATCTTGTCTGCCATGTTTGCGTATCTGATGGTTGGTTGAATGGGGTCGGTGCGGGTATCCGGCGTCGCAAGTGTCGGTTGGTTGGGTGGGCTCGAGAAATGTATGTGCTGTCACTACTTCTCAAGTTCGACAGATTGATGGAGTATCAGATTGTTTACTTGCACCCTCTTGCGATAGATGGCGGGGTGATAACGACAGGGATGGCCAGGGGCGCTTATGCTTTGAGTGCATCTTTATGCAGCAAGCGAAGCGCTAAGCTGCGCTAGCGGTGGGGAGCCTGATAAGATAAGAACTTTTTCCAAAATTTCAATCAATTGCGATTGCGGCTAGTGGTAAGTGGTGTGGATTTGGATCAGCGATACGGCAGGGTCCCGGAACTTTTTGCATTGCGATCAGGTCACTTTTCTGTAGTCTTGTCAAAATTTCCAGTTTCTACCACCAGATTGCAGTCTATACACACTGCATTCCGTGAGAGACTGCCAACCCGCCTTCATGTCTAAGCGTAACCTCGAAGATGTCGAGGACGATGCGACCTTGTCGCGCAAGAAGTCCAAGAAGGACAAGAAGGCAAAGAAGGACAAGGTCGCCGCCCCCGTCGAGGAGTCTGAAGCCCCCGTCGCCCCTGCTGAAGATGCTATGGACGTAGATTCTGAAGCCAAGGTGGAGAAGAAGGAGAAGAAAGACAAGAAGAAGGACAAGAAGTCCAAGAAGGAGAAGAAGCCCAAGGCCGAAGACGAGTCTGCCGTTGAAGCCGAGAGCACTCCTAACGGTGATGCCGCCGTCAGCAACGAGGCCAGCACCGTTGAAGAAGAGGAGGTGAAGCCCAAGAAGGAGAAGAAGGACAAGAAAGAAAAGAAGAGCAAGAAGAACAAGACTCAAGACGCGGATGCTGAGGTTGCGACAAATGGCGCAGCGGTAGTCGGCCACGATACAAACGGTGCCGCCACCAACTATGTACAAAACGCATCCCTGACCGCTCTGCCCGAGTCCGAGATCGAGGCTTTCCTCAAGGCAAACGAAACCAACATTACAGACCCCTTAGCAGAGGCTGGCAAGCCAGCCCTCCGACCCATCACCGAATTCAGCCATCTTCCCAAGACGAAGTTGACCTCCCAGCAGCCTTTCAAAGCCTTCAAGTCACCAACTCCTATTCAATCTGCCTCGTGGCCCTTCGGTCTCTCTGGCCGAGATATTGTCGGTGTCGCCGAGACTGGATCAGGAAAGACCATCGCTTTCGGTCTGCCTTTGGTTGAGGAGGTGCTGAAGATGCCCAAGGTTGTCAAGGGCGAGGGCCGGATCCGTGCCGTGGTCGTCAGTCCCACCCGCGAGCTTGCTATGCAGTCCGCAGAGCAGCTCGAGAAGCTGGCTGCGACCGTCGGTCTGTCGACGGTCTGTGTCTACGGTGGCGCCTCCAAGGACACGCAGCGCAACCTGCTGCGCAAGGCCGACATCATCGTCGCGACGCCTGGCCGCCTCAAGGACTTCCTCGAGGAAGGCTCCATATCGCTGTCGAGCGCCAGCTTCGCCGTGCTGGATGAGGCCGACCGCATGCTGGATAAGGGTTTCGAGGACGATATCAAGCTGATTCTGGGCAAATGCCCATCCAAGGAGAAGCGCCAGACCCTCATGTTCACCGCGACATGGCCGCAGGAAGTGCAGGCCCTCGCGTCCACCTTCATGAAGTCGCCCGTGCAAGTCCGTATCGGCGGCAACAAGTCCGGCGACCTGCAGGCCAACATCCGCATCGAGCAGCGCGTTGAGGTCTGCGACCCCCGCGGCAAGGAGCAGCGCGTCCTGCAGATCCTCAAGCAGCAGCCCAAGAACGAGCGTGTCATCGTCTTCTGTCTCTACAAGAAGGAGGCCACCCGTGTCGAGGAGTTCCTGGGCATGCGCGGCATCAATGTCGTCGGCATCCATGGTGATCTGCGCCAGGAGCAGCGCACCCGCAGTCTTGAGGCTTTCAAGAAGGGCGATAAGAACGTCCTGGTCGCCACCGATGTCGCGGCACGTGGTCTGGATATCCCCGATGTCAAGTTGGTTCTCAATGTTACGGTATGTTGTTTTCGCTCTTTGCCCCCTAAGAGGGAACGAAAAAACAATAGTTTTGAAACGGATAACTGACCATTTTATCCTCGTACAGTTCCCCTTGACCATCGAAGACTACGTTCACCGTATCGGTCGTACCGGCCGAGCCGGCAAGACCGGTCTCGCTATTACGATGTTCACTGAGCACGATAAGGCGCATTCCGGAGAGTAAGTTCTCATCCCTCCTTGTGTAACTTCAACGGCAGCGTCAAGTTACTATAATAGTCACATCACTTACTAACACGCACAACCAGATTGGTCAACATCCTGAAGCAAGCGGGCCAGCCCGTACCGGAAGAGCTCATGAAGTTCGGCACCACGGTGAAGAAGAAGCAGCACGGCACCTACGGCGCCTTCTTCAAGGACGTCGACATGACCAAGAAGCCCACCAAGATCACTTTCGACTAAATTCTGGCAACTGGGGCTATTTAATTTATATATATATACCTTGTTGGTCTTTGTTTTCGGAAGAAATGCCTTACGATTTAGACACTTGATGACTGCACCTAGTAGACGGCTCGTCTTGTCCGTCTCTAGAGCTAGAACATTGTTGTTATATAGAACTCTACTACACGATTATGAAGAGAAAGCGACACAGCAATCAACCGCCTCCCCGTATCGAGCGGTAACAGTCCAGGAGGTACCGGCGCTCCATGTACGCACTGCAGGCGAAAATCTTGTTAGAATAATTTCGTTTTGACCCTTTCAAATGGAGTTTCGGGAATGGGAAAAATAAATAGGAAAAAAAAAGAAAAGAACTTACACGAGCCCAACATACGGCAGAGCCAACCCACACACCGTGAAGAGATCCTTGAAAATATGACTCGACACGCCGCCGATGCTGACCCCGCAGAGCGTGAGGACCTGCCACAGAACGGCCGTGGACGCGACGTAGACGCCCATGCTTCCCTTGGCGACGATATCGGCCCAGAAGGCGAATCGGACTTTCCCTGCAGAGGCGCGGTCGAAGTAGCGCCGGATGAAGGCGCCGCTCCAGGCGATGCGGCCGAGCATGTTGACGGCGTTGGCGTAGACGAGGCCCGGGGCGCCGAGGTCGAGGACCTTCAGGGTCACGAAGCCGGCGAGGGCGAAGGCGACGCTGAAGGCGGCCATCCAGAGGCTCTGGCGGTGGACGTTGGCGCGCGTGGCGACGGAGCTCACGAAGGCTTCGGCGATGCCGTTGAGGGCCAGCAGGGGTAAGTAGAGGCAGTACTGCGCCAGGACGAGACCGGCGCCGCTCGCGGCCCAGGCGGGGCCGGCGATTAGTTGGACGAGTAGGGGGGCGCCGAAGGGGCCGAGGGTCAGGATGAGGATTGAGAGGAGCAGGTAGGCGTGCAGGATTGAGACGAGGTCGGCGCGGGCTTTGGCGAGAGCTTGCTGGGACGGGACGGACGGGTTGTGCTGCGGTTTTGCTGTGGCATCATCGTCATACTTTTCCTTCTTGGCGGTGGGGTTTGCTTCGTCGTCGGAAGGGGTCGCGGCCAGGAGCTTGCTGAAGTAGTTGCGGCTGCTCTCCTCAACGGGCTGGAAGACGAGCCGGGCCAGGAGGGAGCCGTAGTTGTTGGCGAGCGCGTAGACGCCCTGCGCCTGGGGGTTCGACAGGATGGAGACGAGGAAGGTGTCGCCCTGCGTCAGAATGTGTTTCACGACCGATTGCGCCGTCATGCTCGCTGCGAGATTGAGGGTCGGCCTGTAGAAGTAGCCCAATGCATAGCCGTTGTTGCTGCCCACCTTTGATGGCGACACCAATTGGTCGTCGGACTTCTTCTCAGCTGCCGTAGACTGAAGGGACTGGTCTGGCTGTGCAATCTGTTTGGGCAACAGCGAGAACCCTTCCGCCGACGCCAGCCACCAGCCGTACCCAAAGTAGACCCCCGACAGCCCGAGCCCGTACCCGAGCTGGCCCAGGGCGAAGGGCAGGGCACCCCAGTCGCAGCCGCGGCGCCAGGCCCAGCTCGCGGCCCCGAACGTCACGGCGCATCGGACAAAGGTGGCGTACGACTCGGCCGCTGCGCGGGGCCCGAACCGGAGGCGGTGCTGCAGCACCACGAACGCGGGCTCCGACAGCAGCTCGATCACCGCCGCCAGGCCGTAGATGTACAGCGCCGTGTCCAGGTGCGGGGTCGCGGCCGTGGCGGCGTCGACGTATTTCAGGTAGGCGCCGCCGAGACCGACGGCGGCGGCCAGGCCCAGGACGAGGGCGAGGTGGCCGACGTTGACGACCGACTGGCTGTCTTGGGCCGAGTCGCTGGTCTTGTTCTTGTCCTTCTTGTCATTGTCGGTCGATGTGGTGGTGGGGCCTTGTCGCTGGATGGCGACTCGGAGGCTTTCGCGGGCGAAGAAGAGAACCGAGAGGTAGTAGACCTCGAGCTGGGTCGAAACGCCGAGCAGCTGCGCCGTGAGGAAACGGAGGAGGAGCTGGTTCGCGACGAAGGTCACGGCGCGGGATGCCACCTGCAATACGATCAGGAGAGAGGCGCCGCGGACGGCCGAGCCTTGGGGTTGTGACGTGGTGGAGGAGTCCATTGTCACGGGCGGGGCTTGACTACTGTCACCGCTGGTAGTCTCCCCATTTCGTCCCATTCTGAACGAGAGATTCGTGTGTGTGTGAAAGGGGGAACTGTATAATGTCCCAAGTCCAATTCAAGCTTTCAGGGATGGCTAGACGCGGATAGCGACGTGTCTGGTGTCGTCAATGTGGGGTACCATTGCTTAGTGACTGCCCTCTAAATCAATCAATAAGCCTAGCAGCCCGGGACCTGGCAGAATATGTTCCATCATTTCGCACTTGCTTCATTACAATTTGCCTAAACCGCGGGCATTTCTACGAAGAAATGCCCATTAAGTGGCCATGAAAGTATCGGAAGCAGGTGTATTGATTTTAGTGAATACTTGACACCGAATGTTTGGATGCGTAATGGTGTATAGCGGAATGTGGGAAAGAACCACCTGCCGCCTCGGCACGCCCTTCCCCCACCAGGATCAGGATCATCGGTCTTCCCGGCGTTTATGGCTAGATGATTCCAAATCTTCCTTACCAGATCACCGGGTCTGTGGATGATGTTGCAGTGAGAGCGAGCTGATCACGAGGCTAGAACGGGGGACCTTCAGCTCCTGTCAACACGAACCCAGAATCGGATCTTCGTCGTTCCACCATGCACCCGTCCCTCTGGCCACCCGCAAGGTTCGGACCCAGCTGAACCTATTCAGAGCTACGGAAACGTACGATGTCATTCCGACGATATGGTACACTTGCTGGAAAACTTCTACGATATTAGTCCCTGTCTAGAATCCTGTGACTGGTCAATCGATGCCATTGGGAACGGCAGGTTCCCAGACTATCGAGACCTACATTTTCCGGTCCAGCACGGTCGTGGGAATCTTCGCGGCTCCCGCATCTAGGACTCGACTGTATACAAACATACTCGAGCGGTAAACCAGGTCAGGTTAATACACCTCGAACCTACCCAAGTATTGGAAACTCATCAGGGGCTTGACCAACCGTTCAATTCATGACTCGCTCGCTGGCAGTCTGGGGGATTCTTGGAAAAGAACTGTGGATCTCGCCGAGAATTAGGCCTGGCCTGGGGATGATTTGGGGGAGTTGGGGTAGAGATTTCCCCAACTGCAACTTTGCGGGGATGGACAGCCCCCGGCGATGTTCCCGACTTTTTCTGACAGCAGCAAGTCATCCTCCAACCCCTACACCGTTGCGGATGGTTACATCTACCAGAAAGCAGATGCCATATAGCATTTTAAGCTATCTATCTGAATTCCAAGGTCTGCGCTGGGTATGTCAGGCCACAGGGGGGAGAGAGAGAGAGAGAGAGATGCTTCAAGGTGACCTCTTCCACACACACATTCCTTTAGTATTGGATCCGTCCTGCTGGTGCCCTGCTAGCATACCTTGATGGCTACCAACGACACACCAAGTTTCTCGTCGCATCACTGTATCACGATTATGAGGGGTCGGCGATTTGGGGTTCAGGCGGGGAACAGAGATGCTGACTCTTGGTCTCGGCGCTTTTCCTCATCATGAACAGGTGTGTCCGCCTTGGCACGCGGCACTCTCCAACTCACCGCGCTCTTAATACCTCATCAGCCCCGTGGAGGTACGCTCGCGAACGAGCTCAAGTGGCAGGGGGCGGGTTCGCATCGCGTCGGCCGAGTCCACCTCGCTGGTCACGGGGGCAGGCCGCAGAAGTACACGCACGGTAAGTTCCAGCAGCTAAGTTAAGCTACCAGCAGGGACCCCGGTACGCCTGATGCGTATGTACTCGATAGTTCATTTTCGCATTGGACGCTTCTATATGTCCATGACTTTTCCAGGCGTCAACATGCAGCAAACGATTGACCGGATTCCAAGAGGTACGCTTCCCGACCCGATGGCATCATGGAACGAGCCTTGCTGGAGCTCTACTATTAGCTCCTAAATTGAAAAGGGCCGGAGGGTCATGGGGAGGGAGGCTTGGCCTGCTGACGGAATAATGCTAAGCAACCTAAGCTTTGCGTGGCACGGATTGGTCGCTGTTTCCATCGCGCATTTCCCCCTTGTCAGTCCAAATCAAGACTCTCATGGTATCTTGGCACCATTGCCGCCTTCAGTAAAGACTCAGGTTTGATTGAAGCAGTGTTCAAACTAGAAACATCCAATACGTCTGTCCCATACAGCTGCATAGCTACGGAAGTAGCTATGCAAATGAGCCCAGGAACAACGGAGTGGACCGAGCTGGACGCCGAGGTGCTTGGTGAAAATGCTTAGGTCGAGTTCTAAGCTCGTTCTGTCCGATGCCGTCCTAGAGCTAGAGGAACGTTAGCATATTCTTTCTTCCCTTCCGCATGTCGACAACCGCCACCCGCCGGTCTGGTGCGATGACTATGGCTATGCTGAAATATGTCTTACTTTCACTGGCGTATCAAGTTGACAGAAGTTCTTTTCGGAGTACGTTGAAATGCATGCTTTGCCTCAAACGACATGCGCTTTGGACAAGGAGCAAAACGGTGTTGAGATTGACAAATTACACTGACTGCGTCCTGATGCTGTTGAGAGAGAGCTAAGCCGACTTGAGCCTGGTGTCGACTCCAGGTTTCACCGACCGACTCGGGGTTTCTGGCCGCCCATTGGCCTCTCCTCTTCTGGTGTTACCCATCCAGGACCGTGACGGAACTCCAATTACCCTGGGGGAAGGCGACTATGCAGCCCAAGAATCGGCCCGGTCGCGTCCATTTCTGCAAACCCTCGTGATCGACAGCAGCCAGCTATTTTGCCGTCTGAGGCTAAGGTGGCTCCTCTTTGGCTCTCCCCGCGGGCCTAGGTACTCATGCGTACTTGCTATGCAGCATCCACAATGCCGCCGATATAGCACCTTATGTAGCGCGAGTCCGGGGTTCCAAAGCTCTACCCCGGACTAGAGTTCTAGAGCTCATTACATACCCCAGTCCCTGGTCTGGAGAGGATGGGGACACTACTAGACTGGATGGAGGGGGGAAACGAGCTTTACTGCCACCTTCCCTGCAACGTGCGCGTGGTGGTGCCGCTATGATGAGCCATGTAGCTCTGCAGGCCATGTTCTAGCAAGATGAGACCTTGGCAGGATTCGTGCCTGGCACACACACCTGGGCCTAGTCAACCACTTCGTATTATATAAGGCCTGAACGTTTCCCATCATTGCTCAACAGCTTCAGCGTGGGGATTCTTCCAAGCATCACACTTCGATATATATCTTTATATCATTAGCAACCTTCCTGTCCCTCCCATTGAATCATAGCTCAACATGGTGCGGTTTCCGGGAAAGCCCGAACATGAAGAGGGCAAGGCATGGCCTGCCATCGTGATTGGCGTGTTCGTCGCCTTCGGCGGCGTACTGTTCGGGTGCGTTACTGCCAACACACAAGACTTGCGCTATTAGTCGGGCATACCTTACTGACTGGTCTCTTTGCAGCTATGACACAGGAACCATCAGCGGTATCCAAGCCATGGAGTATTGGCAAACTCTATTCTCCACCGGTTACGTCAACTCCAAAGGCCACCTGGATGTATCGCCGGCGCAGTCATCGGCCGTTGTATCGATTCTCTCGGCCGGCACCTTCTTCGGTGCCCTGAGCTCTCCCGCCTTCGCTGACACCATCGGTCGTCGCTATGCCCTCATCCTCTCGTGCATGGTCTTCAACTTGGGCGTCATTCTCCAGACGGCCGCGACGGCGCTGCCACTCTTCCTGGCCGGCCGATTCTTTGCCGGCCTGGGCGTCGGTCTCCTGTCGGCCGTCGTTCCCCTCTACCAGTCCGAGACGGCGCCCAAGTGGATCCGCGGCGCCATCGTGGGCGCGTACCAGCTCGCCATCACCATCGGCCTGCTCCTGGCCGCCATTGTCGACTACGCGACGCAGGACCGCCAGGACACGGGTTCCTACCGCATCCCGATCGCGGTGCAGTTCGCCTGGGCCATCATCCTCATCGGCGGCATGCTGGTCCTTCCCGAGACCCCGCGCTTCCTCGTCAAGAAGGGCAAGTACGAGAATGCTGTTCGCTCGCTCTGCAAGCTGCGCCGCCTCACGCCCGAGTCGGCCTCGATCCAGGCCGAGCTCGAGGAGATCCGCGCTAACCACGAGTTCGAGATGTCTCTCGGCAAGGCGAGCTACATCGACTGCTTCAGAGGCCCCATGCTCAAGCGTCAGCTCACTGGTATGGCCCTGCAGGGTCTCCAGCAGCTGACTGGAATCAACTTCATCTTTTACTATGGAACTCAGGTAAGGCAGACACATTTAGACTCAGACATGTAATCGATTGAGCACAAAGCTAACCCCATTGGTCCACAGTACTTCAAGAACTCGGGCATCACCAATGCCTTCACCATCCAGATGATCACGTCCTGCATCAACGTCGTCTCGACGCTTCCCGGTCTGTGGGCTGTCGACCGGTTCGGTCGCCGCCCCCTGCTGCTGTGGGGCGCCGTTGGCATGTGCGCCAGCCAGTTCCTAGTGGCCATGCTGGGCACCACGACGACGAGCCAGGACGGCGGGGGCAACATCATCGTGCACAACGTGGCGGCACAGAAGGCCGGCATCGCTTTCGTCTGCATCTACATCTTCTTCTTCGCGTCGACGTGGGGCCCCCTGGCCTGGGTTGTGACGGGCGAGATCTTCCCGCTCAAGAACCGGGCGCGCGGTCTCAGCATGACGACGGCGACCAACTGGCTGCTCAACTGGGCCATTGCGTACATGACCCCCTATCTTGTCAACTACGGGCCCGGCTACGCCAACCTGCAGTCCAAGATCTTCTTCATCTGGTTCGGGTGCTGCTTTATTTGTATTGCATTCGTCTACTTCTTCATCTACGAGACCAAGGGCCTCTCGCTCGAGGAGGTCGACGAGCTCTACCAGGAGGTCAAGCTCGCCAACAAGTCGGCCCAGTGGACGCCGACCAGCACCTTCCGCCAGCGGAAGCAGGCCGGTGCGGACGGCGAGGGGGTCATCCAGGGCGAGAAGGTTGCGCATGCGCACGAGGACGAGGTGGCATGAGCTTTGCGCACGCCAGGTCAATAAGTACTCGTCTTCTGTGAAAGGATGGGATTACTCAACAAGGGTTGGTTGGACTGGGTGATTGGTTATTGGAGTTTGTTATGATACCACGATCGATAAGTTAAGATCTATATGCGAGAGATGCACATACAGAGACAGAGAGAGACCCAGAGCCAGATAGATTCAGATATATAGAGTAATATCTAATCTACTTCAACATCATACTTCCCACCGCTGCAAGACTCGGTACTGGCACTTGGCTGTAGCCACTTGGATTCAGATGATGGACCTGGTGGTTATCACCTTGATTTTGGCAGCAAAGCAGATTGAATTTGTACGTTTACCATTTCCTCTTTGCCCATTGATCATGATTGAGAAATCCCTGCTGTGCTCCCTAGCTCCTTGATTCTGATACCGCGTTTGGGGATGAGGATGCGATCCCACCAGATCTCGTGGCGCAACCAGGTCACTGTCGGCGCCCGGGTGGCCGTCCGAGGGTGTTCTAGTGCATCGAGGCGTGCATCGAGGCGCGCATCTCACCGTCTGACGGATCGGCAGGCTCTGGTTTTGGAGCAGGGGCCGGGCGGCAAGCGGCGACCAGCAGACCTGTGGCAGGAACAATGGGCGACATGGCGGAGGACAAACTTGATCGAGGTTCTTGCTCGTTACAGTTCCAGCGAGCGACTCACCAACAACAGCCACCGTCCGGCTTTCTGTGAAGTCACGCTCTTTTCGGTTTGGGGTCAACAAACACACACACACACACACACACACTTACAAATGTTCTCTCTAGCTATATCTGTCGTTGACATACGCGCGATTCCTTGGAGCGCCGTTGAATCGTCAGAAACGCCGGTTACCCCCTGGGCGGCTTCGGTGGCCATCGCGGTACGGCGCGAATTAACCGAATATCAAAACTCAATCCATTCTTCACTGTCGGATGCGCGCTCCTTCCATACCTAGCTCTCTCTAGATCCAGGAGAAGTCATATCGCCAGCCACCTATTTCATTATACAGCTCTACGGGCTCTCGCCGGCCCCTGAGCTGCTATGATTACTGATTTGTGGCTGTAATGTAGAAGCGAAATTGACGGAGCCGTAACGGCGATGGGGGCTGCAATTACAAGCAAGGCGCTGCCGTTCGCAGACCCCGTTCAATCGCCGGCAGTTGAGGGAAGGAGTCTTTATGGGGGCAGAGTTGCCGAACCCGTTCCATACTTGGGTCACTTTTCCACCTCAAAGGCTGTGGTACTCACGGACTGTAGTACGCGCTTTGCTCAAGTATCGCAAATCCGCTTCAACGGAACACCACTCTACGGCTGCGCAAGTTCCCGGGGGGTCCGAGGCTATGATATGTGCACACGCATCTCATGCGCCGGAACGTACGGGCCGCCCGTCTGTCCCTGAGAGGAGTAAAGAAACCACTCACCACTCGCCAGGGAGAGAGAGAGACAGAGAGAGGATAAATATGACCGAGGCGCTTGTGTGGCGGTGCTAGCCAAACCGTTCACCCAGGCGGCTTAAAGCCACAGACGACCGGCCACGCGCAAGTTTCCCACTTCACCCACGATGACTTTCAAGTACCCAGATATTTGACCGCTGATCGATTGATTTCCGATACGCGTCCCTCGTTAGATGACAGCGTTTGTTGATTTAGCGGCTTGTTCTAGCCTCTCTTTTCCTCCCTGCTTCCCGAACCGGCAAATGCTACCTGGGCGGAGACGTAATTCACCAACGAGGTGCAGCGTGGCTTTCAATGCAACGTCGGAAACCTCGCTTTTTTGGTAACGCGCACTGGCTAAAAGAGAGAAAATGCCCCGAACCAAAGAAACGGTATTTTAGTTTCTTCCCTTGCTTCGGTTAACTGCGATTGTCGTTAACGATTTAAAGGTTTCTCTATAGTTATTTGAGTTCTGCAAACGATTTGGTTTGCATGTGATTGGATCGAGTTTTTCTTTTAGCCATCCACCGTGTCGGGTCGAGTTATCTCGCCCTTTCGGGTAGCCGTTTAGCCGCGTTAAAGAAAGGGCAAAAAGGGTGAGAAAGTGTCAGATGGAAGTAGCGGTACATTGTCCGCTCTTACCGATAGATAGCCGAAATAGCTCCACAGGTGCAGATTTATACCAGAACAACCAGACCAGACTAGACGCGTACAAGTTACATCAACACATCACTTTTCACGTCTGACAGAAAGCAATTGGTCATTCGGCAAACCCGTACGATGACCCGGCCATGCACAACACTGCTTGCGGACATGCTTATCCCGGAAGGCGGGCCTAATAGGTGCCAATATCGGCAGGTAGGCAGGTTGGCAGGGTGTTTGCATGAAAGTGGCCGGAGTGGTATTGCTCGAGCTGCCACACAAATTGCAACAATCTGTTGCCGAACACCTCAGGGAAAGTAACCCTACGAACCGAACCAACTCAACCGTCTTCCACTTTTCGCGGGAAGTATCTATCCACCTTTGCGAAAAGAAGGAGTATAGCAAGACGCGAGACGCGAGAGGACCCTTTTGCGAAACTTGGTTTTTGCCAGCAGTAGTATTGCCGTTGCCGTTGCCGTTGTCGTTAGCAAGAGGTACCTAAAGTTAGCCGTGAAACCAGTCCGAACTCTGGCGCCACTTTTCTTGTCAAATTTCGCGTGGCTGTCAGGTCCAGCTCCAACTGTCAGAGGACCTGCCTGACACGCCCAATATGATTGCATTTTGTGGGATATTGAGGGTTGAATCGATTATTCTTTTTAAGGTTGCTGCCCCTTTCGACTCTATTTCGAGGTCATCTCGTTTAAGCACGTGGAGGGGAGGCTCGCGCGCCGCCGAACCTTGTGTGTGTGTCGGATTCGCTCCGATTAATAAGACTTACCAAATCAACTCAGGCAGGCCAGACCCTCATGGAATGATTGTCGTCAGCTAAACCCGGTTTGCGACTTCCCAAATCCTCATTCACCCCATTCAAAATCTCTGCTTTTCCTCTTTTAGGACCTCATTTTTACGTGAGGCAGAGAAAGAAGAGAGCCAGGAAGCTTCTACCCACTATCGGGATCGTCTTCACCTGTTTAGTGGATCTCCCTTCCCTCATCGCTGGACCACATCGATATCGAATTGGCACCTTGCGAGCTTCCAGCCAAAACCTGATCGGCGTTCTAGATACGTTCACGTCGTTCAAGGGTTTCTCGTAGTCCCAAAGTATGAACATCCTGCTGCCCAACATGCTGATCTCTCGAGTCTAGACAGGCTTGAGAACTCTAAAACGGCCTCCCCCTTGATGCTGTATCCATTCTGAAGAGATCTCGCCTGTGCGCGTGCGAGCTGACCTTCCAGAAGGAGCTGGGACACCCGGCTATGCTATTCAGACCCATGTTCTCGCCGAGCTGCAGCGACTACTTTGCTAGACCTCGGTACTAGTGCAGGCTTGTCCCTGTATGCGTCGAGCTACTGCCAGGGCTACTTGTGTGCCTTCATCGAGGCGAGCGGAACCTCTCAAGTGAGCGGAGCCCGCCCCTCCCACTATGTACTCCCGCGGGCCGCAACTCCTCACTCCGATCACTGCACAGACGGTCTCATTTGCTGCCACTGGTCACAAACAATGCATCGGGACAGATGCCTGGATCATCCTTTCAATTGGGGTTGTACAGGCGTTCATAGAGTCGCATCTGTTTATGCCACGACGACTGATTGCGCCGTAACCTCCGAGTCGTCATTGGTGGAACCATCGGGGATACGTAGATGTATGATTTTGTGTGCATGTTTATGGACGTCGGCACTCAAGTACCGGACGAGAAACGCACTGCTTTGAATACATGTTGACCAGAAGCCAGGTCAGGCCACAGGCAGGCCATTCTGCAGCCGGCTGCAAACGGAAATGTGCTTAGACTCGCTTACCCAGGAACTCCCGGAATTGTGCCTCACTGCCGGTGCACTCGTTACAGACTACCTCAGGGGTGGCCATCCTGCCACAGTCCAGGTCCCAAACTGTGGCCCGAGGGTGATCCACCAGAATGAACGGATGTTCGTTGTCTCATTCGCCGGAGGTCCCTCCAATTGGTTCGATTGGCAGATTATAACAATGGGTATACTAGTGCCCTAACGCTATCCCCAGAAACAGCCATGGCGCCGGCCAATGCTCGACGCTATTATTCAGCTGCAAGTGACGCAATGTAGTTGTGGTTGGTCGAACTGCTGCCAAAACCTGGTATGGCCGATCCATTTCCTGGAGGAGGTTCTTATTACACTGGATCCGTTATTCCGCATATGCAATGCAGTGATGGGTGATAAGACCCTCGTGCTTGATATGGGTCTGGGGCAAAGAGTCCAGGACACTCGTGTTTTCCCAAAATGGACGGGACCCCTTCCCTTGTCTGCCGGGTGTTTTCCAACTCTGTAAATGCCTTAAAGGAGGGTCTCGACTGACTCGTTGATTCCCTTCTAACGTTTCTTCTGCGATCCCGAGTTTGCGGTTCTTGTGTTATGTAATCACGCCAGCTTTATTAAGAGGAAACGACGAGCAGCAACCCTCGAGTCAGCACCCCAACCGCAGCCATGGCTGACGGCGTCGATATTCCGAATCGCGGCCCCGAGCTGCAGGCCGTCTGCATTGCCCTGTTGGCATTGGCCGTCACCGCAACCGCCCTTCGATGTTACACGCGCATATTTATTCTTCGAGCGTTCGGACTGGATGACGGAGTTATGGTCTTTGCGACGGTAAGTTATGGCTTGCGACAACTCGGTCTGGGACATCTTCAGGGGGGTTACCGCTAACTAAGGGTGTCGTGACTAGGTTTCCTTCGCCCTGTTCACGTCGTCGTCACTTACAGGAGTCCATTATGGGACCGGAAGGCACCATTCGGATCTTGACCGCAAGGACATCCAGGAAGCGATGAAGGTTAGTTCAACCCTGAACCGAAGCTGATGCTCAGTCATGACCACTTTCCTGTAATCGTGATGGAAAAATACTGATTCGGACTTATAGTACTGGTGGTTTTGTTACATATGGTACTGCGTCACGATGATTGCCTCCAAGATATCGATCGGCGTGTTTCTTCTGCGCATCACCATCGTCAAGGCCCACAAATGGATCATCTACGTCGTCCTCTTCCTCTCCGTCATCACCGGCATCGTCTTCTTCTTCGTCACGCTCCTGCAGTGTCAGCCACTGTACTATTTCTGGGACAAGGACCAACCGGGCACGTGCCTCCCGCCATCCATCATCGCGGCTCTCACCTACCTCTACAGTGCCTTCAGCGTGCTTTGCGACTTTACCTTTGCGCTGCTGCCGCTCCACATGATTATGGGGCTGCAGATGCGCCAGAGTATTAAGTATTCACTTGTCCCCATCCTGGGCATGGCCTGCGTGTAAGTTTTGCACCTCTTGAAAACTGGATATTCTTAGTTGCATTACTGACATAGCTGTTCGTTTAGGGCCAGTATTGCCGTCGTTGTCCGCTTCGTCTTCGTCCACACCTTTGAGGACCCAGACTTCTTGTGTAAGTTTATCACTACCACTATCTTCGCCCAGCAGGGGTCTGCCCTGTCCTGCTGCTAACATACTTTTCCTTCTCAGGGGCAACATTGGATATCGCTATTTGGTCCGACGTCGAACAAGGTCTTGCTATCTGTGCTGGATGCTTGGCGACGCTGCAACCCTTGATCAAACGAACAGCGCAGTCCGTGGGACTCTGGAGCATACATACTGGCGTCGGAGCTTCTGGGTCTGGCATGCCGCCGCAAACCATTGGCAGCATGGACAGGCACAAGGCGGCCCGCGACCGCGCCGCGCGGGACAACGGCAACTTCACACTGGCAACGTTCCAGCGTGTGTCCGAAGACTCTGCAGAGGATCTCGATTTGGAGGGCAACCACCGTCGAGGGGGCGGCGGCGAAAGCAAGATCGGCGTGACAAGCGGGCCTGATCATGGCGGCGGCGACGACGACAACAAAAGCATCCGCAACAACAAGGCGGGCATCTTCACCACAACCACGGTCACGGTCAAGAAGGAGGCGGCCAACCACGGCGGCAACGGCCTGTACAACCACTTTGACGACAGTGAGGAGCACCTGACGCACAAGTCGTCCAAGGACATGATGGAGGAAGGGGGTCCCCGGATCAGTCCGCGGAGTCCACTCGACAGCATACCGCCGCATAAGCGGGGATGATGAACGAGTAAAGCGACGAACAAAAAGTTTATTAGAATCATTAGCGTGTATTGAAATTTTGATCTTTAATCTGATTCTGCAAGATAGACAGATACCCCAGGAGCATGTTTTGTACATGATAGATGCAGAGCTATGCCATCATTGATGTTTGAGTGGTACGAGTATTTCTTGTCTGCTGTATTATGTTCTACAGGGTGGGTGATGTGACTCCAATCGAACGAGAGTCAAATAACGATCTGCTTTCCCCTAATATCTGTTTGTCATTGGCATATGTTTGCTTCCCGAGTCACCATCAATCTTCTTTCGGCAGTACGGCAGGTAATCAGGCCATATTTATTATTTGCTGTGTCTTGTGGGTATCTCCGGGGCTTGAATATTGTCCCAGTATTACGGTAGGGCTGGGAGTCTTTGGTAATGCTGAGTAAGAAGCTTCGAGGGGTCTTTACTGGAGCTCGTGGCAGATAGGGGTCACGCGACGAACGGTGCCGCCAATATCTTTCAATATCGTGTCCCTTGGTATACGCAAAGTAAAATTTTTGGGGTCTATTAGATATTGCGTTAAACGAGATGAAAACAAATGTATATATCTATACAGTTCTATTAATGGTTGCACTATCTGTTCCTGTTAGGTAATTATCCCTGGTGACCAGGTCGTCGCCGTGGACTCTGTTTGTTTTGACTTGCTTACCTACTTCAATATGCAGATGCTAGTGAAGGTTGTAAGTGCTAGGTCTTGTGCTGGCAATTGTAACAAAAATCACAAAGACTGGCGTATATATTGGTTGGTAGTGCCACCCATAATCTTCTGGTGTGGGTAGTGATCCAGCAACTCAAGACACGTTGCTCGCCGACACCACTTTCAGGCATATCGGACCAAGCAACCCCCCCTCTCTCTTTTCCCCCTTCTACTTTTACACGCTTGTACTCGTACAAGTTGTAAGAGTAAGAACTCAGCTTATTGCAATTTAATTATTTGTGCGAATCCCTTTACGGTGTCTTTTCTTCTCTTCGTAGACGTTTCTCGTAACACTCTTGACGGCGTGTATGGCATACTGCGGGAAATTGGCTTCGGCCGTCCCGAACAACATTCGTACCTGCTCTGGCTCCCATATTAGGTTGTACGAGGTGGAAAATGGCGCAGTCTTTGGTTGTGGTTCTAGGTGGTCAGCCAGAGGATAAACGAATGACAGGCTGAGTAGGGTCTCGAAGTAAGGGATCATCGGGGTCAACCAAAACAACTTACAGATGGATCGAATCCCGGATTTACACCGTTCGGTAGAAGCGGACAGTAAACGATGTCAAGCTCTTTCCCGCTGCTCTCCCTTACACCCTCGAACACCTTGACGTATCTATGCAGGTATGTCGCCTCGGTCTCGGCGGCTGCTGCTGCTGCCGTTGGCGCAGCATCTGTTGCCTGATTGGTTCTCATATCATCGTACTTTGGTGTCGCGTTGTAGAGCCTGCTGGTGACATCCTCGAGGCGGCTCATGTGGCAATCCTCGGCGTAGTGGTGGAGCCGCTGCTCGGTGTGGCGGCTCTCTATATCCGACGAGGCGTCGAAGGCAACGATGATGTCCATTCCGCGGCCGGGGTGCGCCAGGATGTGGCTGGGGAGGTTGTTGAACATGCCGCCGTCCATCAGCCGCAGTCGGGTTTGGGACTCCCATTTCCTCGGCTGTGCTTTCTCTGACTTTGCCGGCGGCTGTGCAGTCAGTATCGACCCCATAAAACGGGTTCGGATCGTAGCCCGCCCGGATGGGACCCCCCCAAAGAGCTCCCCTACGCGTCAGCGGTCGCAATATTCGATTGGTAAATAGCAACAGTAACCGCGTCATGGCCGTCCCTTGCGGAAGCGTCGCCAGCAGGGCCGAGATGTCCTTGTCAGCGGCCCCGCCGGCGCGCTGGTGCACTGGCCGAGCAGCAGAGACAGGGACTGCTCGGGGCGACGGTCCGCGGCCAGGGACCGACCCGAGACGCAGGGGCGCCCGTAGGACCAGGTGGGGATTTAGGTCTCAATGCCTGGGCTCCCGACCTCCAAGGGGGAGATCTTGAACCATTGGAAGAGGCCTTTGGCGAAGGCGCTGTCGTCGTCGCTGCTGACTGCTGTTGTAGAGGTTTCTTCTTTGCTCTTCTTGGGCTTGGAGCCCTTAAAGTAAGCAACGCCGCTATTACGGGTCTGAGCCATCGTATCTAAAGTGGCCGTGGTGTGTTGTGCGAGAGCCTGACTCGGAGGCCGCCTTTGCTCAGGGACGAGTCGGGCGCATTTTTCGGCGCCTTCCGGACCGCGTCAAGAAGGGGCATTGGTTCGAGCCAGCGATGAATTCCCGCCCTGAGCCTTGCGGACCAGGGTATCCAGCAAGAGGTAGACGCCTTGCTTGCTGCGGGCTACGATCTCGAGGGGGTGCAGCAGGCTGAGCAGGTGCATCTGCTCCTCCGCCACCAAGAGGTAGTGTTTTTGGAGTCGGCCGAAGTCTTGGCGGGCGATGGTGTAGTAGCCCGCCAGCGTCCCTCCGCCTCTGGGACCGGTGTATCTTGGTCAAGAGGCAAGAGAGAAATATAAACAGGCAAAATAAATCGATGAGTGTGTAGTACGATGGTCTGCAACACCTAGATGTATCCAACCGTCCCCCACTGTGCGGAATTACATGGAGTGCCCAAAGCCCTCAGTCACCACCGCGGCTCGAACCCGAGGCAGATGAATTATATCAAGTTCATCCATCTCGGTGCAGAACCATCTGTACTACCACTCGACCCCCGCCCACTTGGAAAAGAGCTCGGTAATTTAGATATTTGACCTGCCCTCTCCCCCCTCCCCGGGTCCCCTGTCGTCCTGTCGCAGTAAGTAGCTCTTTGACTTGGGCGAAGTCACAGACCCGTCTTACCCATCTTTGCAAAACGCCCGCGAGGTTGTCATTGTTGCCGTTGTTGCGACTGTGGCGGGTACCCGGAACAGGAGCGGTTGATGCGAAAAGCGACATGTCTCGCGGTGGCAGTTGTGTCGTCCGCCAGCTCTTAAGCGTGATGGTCATCAGCTTGCGCGTGTGCAGCCACCGGAGCCGCTCCTGTAGATGCGGGAGCTGGAACGTGACGGGGGCCGCCTTGAAGAACGTGACCAGGGCGCAGAGACAATAGGCTTTCAAGCAGAGGCCCGCAGGTGACCGGCGGATGGTTTTCAGAACCACCATGACCACCTACTGAAAATCTCACTCTGTGAAGAGAAAGAGAAAACAACCTGAAGTTCATTATGGTGATGAGCAGCAGCTCGGTTATCCCTTTTGGCTTTGGAGTTGTTTAATCCATTTCCAAAATCCACTTCCCGCCAATCAATCAAGCCGGAGGTATGCAGCCAATAGAAGTGGCATATATTGAGTTGGAGAGTCCTGGTTGGTCGATCCGAAGTGGACCATCCTATTGCCTGTACTACGGGAATACTCGGTCCCTTATAGTGACGCCGGCAGACTCACTTACGGGCTAGCCCTAGGGGACGCTCTCAACGCTGGTGTGCTGCTGTTCTCTCCTCTGGGGCAATACACGTATAGAACTTGTCCCAGCTGGAGGAGACAATGACCGGGTTCTGGGGGTTTGGGGGAAAGCGGACGTCACTCGGTGTGGCCCTTGTCGGTGATGGTGTACTTACAAGTCACCAAGGGTCTTCCACAGCTCGATGAAAGGTGCGATCGCGCAAGAAGAGAGACGGAGAGAACGTTGTTGGTGTTGGCCACACCACGAACCACGGCAGTCCCAAACCTTAACCACGGGAATAACTGTGAGCCACCCCATTGCCAAAGGATTGATATGTCTAAATTCCTTGTCCTACACTTGGGCCGGGTCGCTAGGGCTGGATGGTAGAGTTGTCATGTGCACTCTACTGGAAGGCAGGGTGGTTGGACTCCCCCACGGTCTTTTTGTCGATTCCCACTCCGAGCACTTTTTTCTTCTTTTTTTTCTCTTTCTTTTTCCCTTAGTATTACCCATCATTCAAGTGTGATGCTGCATCCAACATTCCGGCACCCAGAGCAGCGCGTTCTATTTTTGGTGTGTAGTATTGGTATAGGGTAGCTTTGTAGTAAATCCGACACAGAGGCGGCGCGTCTCCTCGACATACGAGTCCAGCAGGCCGCTCTTCAGAGCCATTATTTCCTGTGCGTTGGCAGCTAACGGAGGGATCAGCGGTGCCCGGGCTGGCCGAAAGACTTGAAAGTTATTTTGATACCGTGGACGAAGAAGTTCACATTTTGGTAGATAGGGGGCGTAAGGGTTGTGAGGAAGACTGTGGGTGTGTCTTCAGAAGTTGGCTGCACTACTGAGGAAGCCACCTCGCGAAAGCTGGCGTGCTAGGCCTTTACACCGTCTAAATATGGGCCCAGGATGTTTCGCCAAATGATGACATGTCTTCAAAGTACGCGTTGACGTCGGAGCCCCGCTTCCAAAGCATTGTCTCGTAATCTTCGACTTCCCGTATATCGTCTTCAGTTACGGCCTCCCAATCCCCATCCGGGTCATTATTATATTTAAATATAATGACCAACATCTTAGTGATGGGGAAGTCCATTTCGTGTTTGATTCGTAGAATGCCGTCGGCCCCTATCTCACCATGGGTGTTTTGACGAAAGCGCCGCTCAATGGCAAATGGTGGCGGAGGGCTCTGGGTAACATAATGGGTTTCCGGTCTCGCAAAGGCTGGATGCAGTTTGGGGAGATTGAAGAGGACCTCAACCGGGGGCAGGTTCCCGGCCCGGGCTCGATCCTGTAAATGCGCTGCCAAGACGGCCACGGAACCTGTGCCAACAACCTGACGTTCCCGGACGTGAGACCACGATGAACTGCCGTCGTGGTCCAGCCAAACGTGTAGGTTGCGGAGCTGAGGCAGCTGGCCTACAGCTGGCCATGATCGGGCCCATAGGGCGCATGCAACTGCCGTTGTGTCATCACCCACATACTGGGCTGCACAAGCGAGATGGTCCTCTTGGAGGCCTGCCAGTGCTTCGAAGACCGCAAGCGGAAGCCACAGTGTGACTTGCAATCTCTGAATCAGAGGATACGCGTAGTTGGCCAGATTCCAGAGATGGCTTGAACCAGGAGCCTCCTCGGTAGGCATCCGGCTCAAGAGCTCGAGGGTGGCCAGATCCGTGACATTGATGGTTGCTCGCTCGAGCACCATGGTCCAGACATCGAGAAACCTAAAGTGGGAGAGGGACGGTGAGCCGAGAGTCTGACTGACGGGATTGCCCTGATGCTTACATTTTCTTGCAAACGGAAAGCAGGTTACTGGTGCAGTCAAGGTCGCGGGCTTGTGATGCCTCTTCGCATTCCCAGTGCGGCCCCCACGAGCTCATCAGGCGACGAGCAAATGTGGGGTCATTCTCGCCGGCATTTTTGGGGCAACGGCGGCGTTCTGAGGGGGTTTGATGAAAGCCTCCTAATGGAGGGCTAATAGAGGGTTCAAGGCAGGTTGAGACTTGGAGATGACCCTGCGGGGACAAGAATATGTGGATGGAGGAGGAGGTAACGATATGCTGGTAGATGGCGCGACGAGTTTCGGCAGGCGCCGACATGAACTGGCTGTCAAGCTGCGCGTGCATGGCTGCATTAAACATGGTGCTTGTGTCTAAATGAATCGACTCTCTGGTGCAAAGTTAGGGAATATACACGGGAGGACAGAGGAGAGAGACACAGGGTTAAGTAAGTTAAGTACTAACGTCGGGTGTTGGTTGTAGTTTGGGGGGCAGTGCAGGGGAGGTGCTCAGGTCAAAGATCGATCCATCTGCGGAACTGCAGTTGGTCCCATGGCCCCCACGACCTGACCATACCCTGCAACTACAGCGCTTATGTACATATGCCCCGACCACTCGGGCTTCGGGGTAATCCCTAATTGGCTAAGTACATGTACATGCCTGCATACATCATACTTGAGATCCATTGTAGGTAACATCATCACGTGCAGTAAGTAATTATCTAGTATCCAGCACTTGATTCCTTGGCAATAACGAACTCGTCCCTCGCTTGTCGGGTAGTTGGTTTCATCCCATCAGCTCCAAGATCATGGCTGGGTATCTATCCAGTACAATAACGTCGCTAAAACGGGTGAATCGTGCCGTCGTCTTCTACGTAGTATTCCATCGACCAGAGTTTCATCGCCAGGCCCAACATAGCAATACTGTCTGCGGCATAGCAGGTACATTAGTCTCAAGAACACTAGATGTCAACCAACCTGATTAGCGATGGGGTATCTCAGGACAACTCACCCGCATTCCTTTCGGTTTTCAATGCACCGGCACAACGCCAGCCATAACAATCGTCTCCTATGTCGACCAGCACCCCACCCTGGTTTGTATGTGTCAACTGTGCACAGTCTTTGTCAGCAGGTCCCAGAGCAATGCCTGAGAGGCAGGCGGGCAAGCGGCAAGAAAAAGAACTCGTACCTCGTGCAACATGTTCACTCCAAACGTTTTGATCCCGTCTATGGGCGTCAGCCCATGTTGGAGATTGTCTCTGAACTGGTCCGTCTTCGACTCTTCGACCCTCCTGGCGTCGACGACAGGCCAACCTTGGCGTTTGGTATCTTCCGTGAACCAAAGGCATATATCCATGATGTTGGCTGTGTGAACTTTTGGTCTTATAAAGTCGCTTTTGCGGGCGTTAGGGTTTGTCTCCAGTGCCGCTGTGTGTGCGGTTAAGTCATAGAGAGACGACCTCATGGTTGAGGACTTAGGCATCTTCTCTCCGGAACCCATTACAAAGTCGGTTCTGTAACACTGCTTGGCCGTCTCGCCATCTTTTCCAGTATACGGTCTCGCCGTCGAGATCTCTTTCCAATACGGTTCCTTTTCAAAGTGCCAGTCCGAACAGTACAGTTCCTAAGTACAGACAGGTTTAGAGATCAACGCGTTAAGTTCTAGAAAATGGGTACTCACAACATCCAGGTTGCTTCTCGCTCCCTGCCAGTCCTTGTCAGGCAACACATTCATGTTTATCCTGGGGTTCCACTCCGCTTTCAGGGGCTTGACATCGGGTGGTTCTTTCTCGTAAGCCGCTACTCTCGAGAACGTGACTATGGATAGAGACATCAGTATCTGAACTCGTCATGGATTTCGTAGTCTTGTTTCGGGCTTACTCTTCGCCGCATTGAATTTGGCTTCGTAGTCCTCTGTCCCGAGAACATATTGGGCCATCTTCCGCACCCATTGATCGTCCGCATGGTCCGTCATCACGGAGAACGCGTTTTCGGCGAGATGGATACCCTCTTGGACTCCCCTCTTCAGAGAGTTGAAAAACTCATCGTCGGGGCCTGAGGTAGAAGATTTAGCGACAAGGCTTTATCATGCGTTTTAGACTTGACCGGTGATACTCACGACACGAGATATCGACGACATAGCGAGCAGCAGCGGAAAGTCCAGGGAGCGCCAGGAGCAAAAGTGATTGAGGCCTCATTGTGGCTTGTGGAATTAATTTTTCGAAAGGGTCAGGCGTAGTATATAGAGAGCAAGATGCGTGATCTTCGACGTGTAGATAAACGATCTGGCTATCGTGTTGTTCTATTCCCCAGGGAGACGGAGTCTTTGGCTTATATATACATAATCCATATTGTATATATCTACACAGAGGTTTGGGGTCTGATTGTGTCAGTGTATTGGAACGCCGTAGCATGCTAGAAACTCATCGCCACTCCGGTATTTTTGGTAATTTGTCGGGTAATCAGACCAACAGACCAACATCACCAGTGTCTCGTCGTCAACTGTATCTCTCACTGGAAACATATTGCCCCTTTGGTGTTGTTGGTAACCCTTCTGGTAGTTAGGCCAACCTCGCCAGTGCCCGGACCCACATAATGGCATTCTCAAATTCCATTAACCAACTACCAACATACAGGGATTACACACCAACACACCCACGCCCCCATATCAACTCATCCACCCTCAAACGATGCAGTCTTAAAGTCAATATTAGGGCCGTTCCCAGAAAACCAGGCAGCTTCCGGCATCTCTGACTTCTCTGGGGCAAAGCGCCGAGTGCATGGCTTTACCGAACCGGGGAGCTTGGGATAGGCAGGCCGCAGCCATGTAGCCGGTCAATGTAACGGTGTCGGAGTTGATTGGTCCAGTTGGCGCCGAATGACACATGGGGGCGCAAGATGTTGGATGTTGCAATTGACCACATACGACCTGGTATACCTAAGCCCCTAATTCTTCATGTTTCAGCTCTTCTGCAGAGACTATTCCCAACATAACAATACCCCAATGGAAACTATTCTGTATGCTTGTCCCCACTCTATCTACCGGGTGGGAATCCGGTCTATTTCCGTCTACAGCACTTGCATACTAACGCAACGCTCATGACGTCAGTATGTACGGAGTCGTTCGTGTGACAATGAGAGGCTTGAAGGGACTCGGACTTCTTCGGCTGCAATGGAGGCGGACAGCGACGTCGAGGGTGTCAACTAACGAACGAGATAAACCAATATTCTCAACAACCAACTAGGAGGGTATTTTTATCAACCAACCATCGGTACGGTGGCAGGTTGGTTGACTGATCGATTGACACCCTTGGATAACGTCTCCTTGGGCGGAACTACGTGCTTTGTCCAAGCATGGGCATCTATATAAATCCCGCCGCCTCGGAACAAGGCCAGTTTCTGCCCACAGCTCGTCCACAACAAGTCTCCGGCCCCTACTCCTACTCGCCGACAGATTGTTTCACTTGATTGTTCTCCAGATAAGCGTCTCATCCCCTGCCAGCCATCAACATGTTTGGCAAGGCATCTCTTCCCCTATTGTTGACCGGCCTCTCCGCCCTTGTCGCAGCACAAGAAGTCGTTGATCTCGGCAAACTTGACCAATACGACGGAAAGCTGGTACGCTGCAGTCACCGACCCCACCAGACGACTGTGCCCCCTACCATGCTGATAGAATGTTTAGGACAACCCGCCCTCTCTGAGCGGCAACACCATCTGGATCACAGGGTCTGACTCGGGTGATTTTGATCTTGTACTCTCGAGTGATACCCAAAGCAAATTCAGGGGCGTCCTCGAGGCCTGTGGGAGCAACTTGGATGACCAATGTTACCAAGATGCGCAAAGGGTTTTGCAAGAGTCCGAGCTGCAGCTGGACGCTGGAGTAGACCGGCGCCACCTCGGTCACTTGCTATCCAAGACGTTCAAGCAAACTGTGAAAGGCTCTGTGAAAGAGGTGACAGGCCCTAAGGGGTTCTTCATTGGCGTAACCATCTCGCTCATGTCTCAATGGCACTTGAAGCACGTCGACGCCGATTTCAAGCCTCTCCGTCTACCCCATGGTTCGATGGAGAAGATAGCGGCCCTGGATAGCGCCTCCAGTGTCGTAGTCTCAGCCGAAGGGCAGCCTATTGTCACCATAACGCCAACGGCCGATGCCACCAGTCTGAAAGGGTATGTTATTCTTATCCCTTCGGGGTCCCTGTCTGATCGTGACGCTAACAAGTATTACCCCCTTCGCAGATCACAAACCCCCCACATCACCCGCGTGTCCACAGCGCATGGTGCATTCGCCTCGGGGGACCTGGCTGCTGTACTAGATGCAGGCCTCGCTTCGCGCATCGGCGAAATAATGCGCCGTGGCGCCGTTTGTTCTGATGGCCGCGACTTTGATGCCGGCAAGATAAGGAGACGGCAGGGAGGCGGGTCGGGTTATGGCGCTGCCATCTGCGGCGTCCAGGCCGCAGCGCCTAACGTGCAGGCGGCTGGTGCGCTTCACGACCTTCTTCTCCTTGATACTGGAAATCTTCATTTCGAATTCGCCAACGCCGCGGGCGACATCGCTAGAGCGGCCAACCAGGCCGTGGGTTTTGTTATAGATTATGCACCGATGTTGGCGATAGACGAAGCCTTGGCCGCTGAGCTTGGGACTTACCTTTTCGCTCTTGCTGTGGATACCTTGATAGAAAAAATTCCACTAGGGGCAGAGAACCGGATTCAGTCGTCGCTGGTGACAACTGCGACGCAGACTACCAAGCCCACGGCAACCAAAACGACCGCAACGGCAACCCAGACAAGCTCGGGGTGCCCAGATCCCCAGAAAAGCCCTGTAAGCACCACTCGACGATGGAAGCAAAGCAATTGTAGCATGATTACTGACGAATGCAGCTCTTATGTGGCTTCGTAGAAAGGGAGGACTGTCCCGCACAGCTACCAGAGACAAAAGATGACGGCGACGTGGCACGATGCAAATCAGTAGGTCCGGCAACATCGACGCCGCGCCAACTTGTACTAAAATGGACCAGGGAGAGCACAAAGGTTGCGAATGCGAGACGCCCCCCCGACATCGATATCAATTGGGCTAGCAACGAAGAGCAGCAGGCCATGCTCCTGATCGACAAACTACTCGGTGACATGAAGGACAAGCCCAAGGAACCCAAAGGCCCCTCGGCCAACTGCGACATGGACAACCTGAGTAAGATCCCCGGAAACGTCTTTGGTGGTTCCAAGAACAACGTATACCACCACTTCTGCGATAACTGGGTGGCCGACGTCGAGGCCAAGATGAGAGTCGATGCAGCCGGCAACAACAAAGACCCCGAGATAATCAAGTCGAAAAAGATCCAAGGCCGAACGCCGCCTCCGAACCCCAACGTGTACAAGGATACCGACTTCAACCTGGGTTACAAGCCATCCGGCGGAGATGGAAAGAAACAGTGCGCGCAGAACTGCACCGTGGCCTTTGACACGCTCTGGAGCACTTGCTCCAACACAGGAGGTACGTCTCACGGGCTAATCCTATTCCGCCACTGTTCACGGGGCACGTTTCGCGACGACAAGGCTAACAAAGAAATTTCATTCTCTCTCCAGCGAAGGACCAATTGATGCAAAAGAAAGGGTCCATCGACGTGGGATGCGGCGTTTTCAACTACGAAATCGCGGCGCCTCCACCCAAGACACCCCGCGAGGTGCACAATCCGCGCTGCTACCGCCCGGACGAGTTCGGGAGCCACGACGACATCCATGAGAGCGAGATCAGGCGGATGTCCGGGTTTGTATGCGCGGGCACGGCGCTCAAACCCATCAAACGCGGCGACTCGTCGACCAACCTGGCCTACGCCTACTACGACAACCACCAGCCCGTGCAGTACAACGTCTACTGGAAGGACGGCTGCGAGCTCGAAGACGGCGCCGACGAGGTGTACCCGGCCAATCCGCTGGACAAGAGCCCCCAAGCTACACTGACTGCCAGGACCTGCTCATTGATAATTACAAGAGATGTCTCAACGGCGGTGTGGGTGGCAGTGTTCAAGCTGGCTGTTTAGTGTACGAGTTTAAGGCCACGCACGATAAGAAGGACTGAGGAAAGAGGGATGGGCAGGAAAAGAAAAACGAGAGCCTGCACAGGCTGTGTACTAACAATGCTACCATGTCTAGAGCTTTTCAAGTGATGTTCTCGGCACGAGAACCGTGACGCTGGCGTTTGGAGTTCGGCCCAGTCGTTGCAGATTAGTTCTACACATGCCATGTTCATTAGAATTTTTAAATAGCTCTATACAGAATATATTTCTCCTTTAGATCTCGGCACTTAACCAGAATCTCGATGGCTATACAATTTGCAGCCGGCATGGGTTTGTTACCAGCGAGTCAATAGGGGTGCGTACGCTCTGTTTACCTCTTGGGATAAGACCCTCGGTCTATAGGAGCTCGCCACCGGCATCACCACCCGCCGATTTGTTGACCATACCGACGACGTTCTCTCCGTCTCTTTTTCGGCCGACAACAGCCAAATCGTTCCTGGCTCGCGTGATCATACCATCAAGCTGTGGAACACCCTCGGTGACTGCAAGTACACCATCACCGACGAGGGCCATACCGAGTGGGTTTGTTACTTTTCTTTTTTTCTTCCGTCTTCTGTTTACATTTCTTTCGACTGTTACCAAGCCTCCCTGGCAGAAACAGTTACCCTCACGTCCCTCAACCCCCAGACCCCGGTTATTGTCTCATCTAGCTGCTCAAGTAAGGTATCCCTAGTTGTCCGGTTGCAGGTTCTTCCGGATCTGCGTCCAGAAGTAGGCGCCGTCCTAGAGCAATTAGCATAATACAATAGGGGAAGTGAGAGTTGCTCCACTCTTTTGCCTGCCCCACAACCCAGGTCCCAGGCAGCCATGGGACAGAGTGAGCACATAAGCTTTGCAGCCGCAAAACTTCAAACTCGCAATTCTGATAATTCACCTTCATTGATTGCTTTCGACATTAGCCCACATGGCTTCACGCACCCCAGAGAAGACCGGAACGATGCGGAAAAATGTATGTTCCACGCCACCGCCCGTTGAGAGCACAACCACTGACCGTGGCACAGAGGGGATACCAGCCGCCGCAGCAACCTCCCCTGGCGCGTGCCGACTGCTCTACCTCCCGCCAGAGATCTTGCTAAGCATACTCGAGCTCACAGACCTGGTAGTGCCCAATGGCGAAGTCTACTGGAACCCCGTCGACCTTTACCATCTGCCGCCCCGAGCGACAATAGGCACTACCTGGAAGCCGCCCACAGCGCTCTTCCTCGTGAACAAAGCGTTGAGCGCGGTCACCCGTACGGTATTCCTGGGACGGAATCGCATGTCCGTCCGTCCTAACTATGCAGGGTTCTACGAGATCAGGGAAAACGCCCGGCAAGCGAACACCCCACAACTCTACGGAGCCAAAGAATTCTTCACCCAGGCCGTCGGCGCGGTGCACTTACCCAGCCTCCGAAACTTGGAGTTTCATCTGTCTCCCATGATTGACCGAGAGGTCGCCGCCGAGGCGCGACAGGACTGGTTCGGCGTTCTTGACCAGATCAACCCCGACGGCGAAGGAGGAGGGCTGAGCCTGCGCACCCTAAGCATTTCAGGCGATTGGGAAAATAACGAGGAAGGGCGGGCATGGATGGGAGCTTCAAAAGAAAGTGGCATCGACCGGGTACGCCAGTTCATCCGGGACAACGTCTGGGGCTTCGTGTCGCCTGACGGACCCCCGCTGGGCATCGTGCAGCAGCTCTGGGTGGAGCTCCGGACCGATATGACTCAGTCCAGATACAGCATTCGGAAGAAGGGCCAGGATAAGGCGAACGCGGCCTACTGGGACTGCGATTGGGGTAACCTTCGCCAATCGCGTGCGTTCGCTTGGAGGAAATCCGACGTTCCTGTATTAAACAACTCAAGCAGTGGTTCCCAGGCGGGCGATTGGGTTGAAGAACTATGGGTGAAGGAGCACCCGTCTATACATTGGCGATCCCATTAGACACCTGTTACTGATGCCTGAGTGGTTTGCATACAGATACTGCTTTCAGTCCGTACGTGGTTGAGGACAATGGTCCTCTTATAGAAGAATATGCATAAAAAGTTGCGTATAGGTTATGGTAGATACAATTACAACTCCTGCTGTTTCAATGGTCTCGAGTTGAGCTGGGTATACTGGAAAACATAACGGTTCAAGAAATAAAGAAGAGAAAAGAGGGGATTGAGAAAAGTGACCGCAGAGGGAGTTGAACCCTCTTGCCTTTGAGTATATAAATAAGAATACTACCGCTAGGCTACACCGGCCCGGCCAAGGGAAACCAGTGTCAAGAAGGTCTATGAAGCCCTGCAGAACCAGGGTGTATGTCCTTTTTGGGTGGTTGGGTTCTCAAGCTTTAACCATGACATGGTTCGTTCCTTGTGGGGGTTGCGATGACGAGCAAAACCTTATGGCCACGGCAAGGCAAGGGGGAACCAAAATACTATGGAGTCGAGATATATTATGAGGTAGTGTATATGATACAGCATGCCGAATTCCCCGAGTTGACCATGGGCCAACTTGGTTCTAGGGTCCATCGTCGTCTTTGGATGGCTCATGTAGAGTTGGACGCAGATGTCACCAAGCTTTAAATATGGGAAAAGACAAAATACAGGGCGAAAGGGACTAATAATGAGAAGCTGTCTAGGGAATATATTTCCTAATAGTCGATATGAGTTCTTCCACGTCAGGGGGACGTATTCTGGCTGCGTGACTGCCATCAAGAGGAAAGAGGCAGCCTGCTTGACCCTCACTCACCTGTTGCCCCCCTTCTCATCGTTCCATCGGATTCATCGGGGCCGAGCAAAGGAGGGGAAGCCATCCCGGTAACCCCAGAATGTGGCCAGCGAGACTGACTGGCAGGGCAGTCTGGCTGGTGGTGACACTGGTAGTGGACCCGTTCTATTTCTAAAAGCCCCCACCCATGATTGGATGACAACCTACTCTTCATCAATGAATCGTTTGCGACGCGAAAACCTGGCGTGGTGACGACGACGAAAAGCGGCGCAAGTAATAATTCCACGTTTCTTACCGTCTGGGGTTTGAGTAAGGCCGATGAACCGGATAACACGGCCTGCGATCGATCGGTCTGGGCAAAGAGTGACAGGGATGCTATCTGCGGTGCCGTTTCTGGATGTTGTCGGATTAGACTTCTGATGGGATGACAAGCTAACAAACTCCGGACCCGTGCACCGAAGCTGATCCGGTTGCTGACAATTCAACGTGGGAGGACTATACAATCGCTTCGTCTAATTGATGACGACTATTTGTTTTCATCCAAATTCGTCAACTAAAGGATTTCCGTTTAGCATATCTTTGGGTTGTTTGCATACAGGCTGAGCTGACTGGCTGGAGGACTCACAGCGATACCACCCGCAAAGTAGCATTAAGGAGGCTCAACTACCAGCCACTGGTGAATGTCCAAAACATCGGATGACCAGGAACCGTCTATTTGTGACCTGCCCTCGCCACAAGCTCGACTGGCTGCAGTTTGCACAATGCATAACGACCCTGACTCGCCAGCACAAAACTTGTGGGGCCGGACCCCCAAACCCCGGGCCCCTGAGCGCCGCATATAGCAAACGGGATCCATAACGGGGTTGACGCTGCGAACCATCGTCTCAATGCGATCGTTTCATGTTCGGAGCATTGAATGACAGCCAATCGCGTAGACGATTAAAGTTTCTCGCGACTCAGAGAAACAGGTGTCCATCTTGACAGCTAAGCTAAGCCTTGCTGCCAAGAATAGCAAACTGATCTACTCCAGGATCCGCGCTGAGAGCACATGCCAAAGTCACGCCGCGATGCCGAGTGGCCTCTGGAGCCCTGGTAACATGGGAACGCGAGGAGTTCAAATAGATCGGGTAATTCCTATAGAAATGTCTCTTTTTCTTCTTAATCATCTTGATTGACAGAGCAAACACTACGGATACAGTCCTGACAAAGTCATTGTGGGTAACCTCACCCGGCTTTTCTTCTCATCTCATTTCTTCTTTTTATCTTCACTTCTTATAGCAGCTCCACGAGCAGCTCCGATATTTCACCATGGGCTCCAAAGCAGAATTCCTGGCCTCGCTCCCCGAGCAAATCCGAAACCCAAACAACTGCTGGGTCGAGAAGCTACCCGGTGTCCCCTACAGCGCCGGCTACCGGCCAAGCCTGGCCGCGGGTGTGACCTTTATCATACTGTTCTTCTCTGCGTACGCATACCACGTTGCGATCAGTATAACGAAGAAGCGATGGGCCTCTATCGCCCTGGCCTACGGAGCATTCGGTGAATAACTCCAGCATCATCACCAACCAAGAAAGAGAAAAGCACTAACATCATATAGCCGAGCTGATTGGTTGGGCCGGCCGTACCTGGGCTGCCCAGTGCCCGTATAACCAGCACGCGTACCTGATGCAGGTCGTCACCCTCATCATCGCCCCCCTCTTCTTCACGGCGGCGCTGTACATGCTGCTGGGCCAGCTCATCCAGATCTTCGGCCCCGAGTCCAGTATGCTATCCGCGAGGATGTACACGATCACCTTCCTCAGCGGCAACTTCGTCGCCCTTATCATCCAGGTAAGTCTTGCCGCCTCCCGCTCGTTAAAACTCAAGTATCAAAGCTAACCCATTCTCCCCACCACAGATAGTAGGCGGCGCCATGGCAGCCAGCGCCTCCCGCCGAGGCAACAGCCCCACCGCGGGCGCCAACACCATGATCGCGGGCATCGTGTTCCAGCTCGCAACCATGGTCGTGTTTATCGGCCTGACCATCGACTTCCTGCACCGCCTCTCCTCGTCGGCGGCGTCGCTGCGCAGCATCGGCGGCGTCGGCATCGGGGGCAAGGCCTCCCCAAGAAGTACTACTCCGTCTTCACCGCCCTCTGCATCTCCCTGGTCTGCATCATGGCCCGCAACCTCTTCCGGGCCGTCGAGCTGGGCGGCGGGTGGAGGGGGCCCCTGATGCTGAACGAGAACTACTTCCTTGCCTTTGACGGGTTTCTCATGGTCCTCGCCGTCTGGATCTTCATTATTCTCGACCCGGCCCGCATCGTCGACGAGAATAAGGATTTGCTGCCGCCGCCGGCGCAGATCCACAAGGGCAGCTTGGAGGTGGAGGAGGGTGGTCGTAGCAGCAACGAGGGCAAAGGTCGCAGTGTCCAGCAGAATGCTTACTGATTCTGTGTGGGCGCGACCTCCATCGCGCTTCAGGGGCTGAGAGAGATACTTAACGTCATGATGTTTTTCTGCATTTGTTTATATAGCTCGATGGGACGAGCGGAGTAGGGGTTGGGTTGGATGGGAGAAGGATTGCTTGGCAAGTGTGCGTATACCAAGACGGCTAGATACACAATAAACATACCATCGATCTTGTTGAAATGTCTACAGACTTGAGCAGCGATAGGAGGCTTCAACCCCAGATCAGTAGGGGGTACAGAGCTCCCTTTAGGTGCCCACCACTGTAAGTACTGCTACATACTTAGGCAGGTAGGTGCATGGTAGGTAAGCTCAAGCTCTTCAAGTCTTAGGCCGTTTGCACTTATCCACTTTGTTTATTCTTGAGCATGCGGTCCACCTACACTGCTCAATCAAACAACCTTTTCCACGCAACATTTTCTTCTCGTCGAGCACGAACATACAAAACAACACCTATCTACAAACTCCCTTGGTGTAGTTCATCTTTCCTTCTCTCCATACGAACAGGAACTTCGTGAACCCATCACTGAAACCTTTGTTTGTCAGCACGTCGAAGTCATGGCTGGTAACAATCAATCCGGCAAAGACTCGCAAGACCGACCTGCGAAGCGCGGAAGTCGTGACCCGCGCCTCCCAGCTAACCCCAGGCCAGAAATTCCTCAAGACACGCGTCGCAGCCAACTCGACAGCACGTTACGGGATCTGGTCAGAGTGGTTTGCAGCATCGGCTGCGCCACATGTCCCATCTCGCCCGAGCGGCTAACACTGCCGCGGCGGATGCCGAAGCCGCCTCTCGGATAGCTCAATCGGGAGCTGCAAAAGCACAATCGGAAGCTGCAAAAGCACACAGTGCTGCCTATCGATCCAAGATGGCGGCGCAGTCCCTTGAGGCCGCCGTCCACTCTTTAGGGCAGGCGTTAGCCGTGGAATCCACGGAGAACCCTGGTGGAGTGCCAAGTGCGCCTGCCAGTCGAGGATCGCCCCGTGTGTTCAACACAAGGGACATCAAAATGGAGAGTCCCTTGAACTCCGACAGCGGGGAACAAGACGAAGCCGAGCACGAGCTTCGTCCTTTAAAGAGACTTCGGATAACCGAGACGACGTTACCTTCCACCTCGCATCGAGGCTTGGCCGCGCCCCATCCACCTCCCAAGCCAAAGCTTTGCTGGTACTGCAAGGCGGGAGGTCATTCGCCCCTACGGTGCCTCCGCGTCGAGCCGGGAACTGGGATGACCAAGGTGTGCCCGATCCACCCCCATATAAAGGATCATAGCTTGGACGAATGCAATCAGCTCCTGGAATATCTCACCACACCCCATCTGACGAAAGTCTTGTATATGTCGATGGCTCTCGAGCGGAGAGGGCTGCCGCCTATCTACACCGAAGCGGTGTGCATCAACGAGCTGGCGACGCGCCTAGGCAAGCCCTTGGACGAACTCCCATGGAGCGTGGACTATTCTGTTATCCAGTGGCACATGCACTCGGATTTGTTCGAAAGTAGCATGGACTACTTGTATGCTCCGAAGCTCCCCGAGTTTACCGCGGAATCGCGTCGCAGCATGGTGACCGGACCGCAGACGCTATATAGCCGTCGGCCCTTGTACGGGGATCTCGACTCCCTAATTAGCCACCTCAGTGGTACGACTACTTTCGTACTCGACTATTAAAGCCAGCTCGAACCGCGGCACGGGGTGGAATAGAGAGCGCTAGCTCCTACAACCGCAGAGCTCGCCAAAAGGCTGCAATTCTGCCTAGCAGACTCTCTCCTCTTCCTCCTTTTCTATCTCTTCCGGTAACAGAGCATTGTCTCGCCAGTGAGCGGCGAGCGGTGTTGGTGGTACTGCGTTGTTTTGCGACATGCGTAGTAGCAATAAATAGGCTGTAGCCTCCAATCAATCTCAGCACCTTTTCCCTACTCCTCTCTTGTGACCTGATTCTTGTGCTCAACCTTACAACCGATCTGAGTTGAACTACACGCTTCGTAAGCGCCTTCCACGACATATCCTCCCGATGTAAACCAGGTGTGTGCCGACCCAAGTTCGTTTCCTTGCCAAGTGCTTCAGCGTTGTTGCGGCTAGCAGTGTGTAGTACAAGATATAAGCGTCTGTATAATTGACGCTCGAGTCATGCTGCTACGGCTGTCAAGCTCCTGACTGGTCACCCCCAAGCATTGCACAACTCTGTATCTCCCGGTCCTTTGCAGTATAGAGGACCACTCGTAACCTTCTCCCCGGCGCTTCTCGTCGGGTGAGTTGGATCACCGCCCCCGGAAGATGGTTGTGTTGGAACTGCAGCTCACCATGAACATCCACTGATGAACTTGTCGTTCAACCGGAATCCTCTCTCGTATTATCATTCATCCTTATATGCGAGCGCGCTCAGAGCCAGGACCTTTGGGAAAGGTGATGAGATCAAGTAAGTTGATATCAGCAACCTGCTAAAAGCGCCCATTCCAGTAAAGATCATATACGGGTAGCAGTAATAAAGGCTGTACTTTCTTAGCTACTACATGCTTAGAGGGCATAGACGGGAGACTGGGAGTCTGGGACTAAAAGCGAAAATAAAGGTCTACCTGTTGCCTACCTACTGTACTTACCAAGTGTCGATGATCCCTAAGTAGGTGCTGGAACCTCCCATCATTATTAGTACTCACATACCTAATGCATTCTTCAATGCCCCCTTTGCCCAACTACTGTAAGAAGCCAGGTGCGAGCCCCACACATCAGGCTAACTCATTGCCTTATGTACCTCTTAATTGAAGCATGTCTCCCACGTTCGCTCGTCTTTGAACAAACGCAACACACCAACGCAAGCAAACCAACTTTTCTGCAACTTGAGATTTGCAAAGGCGTCCCTGCGCAAGCAAATATTCGATTTGTTTCCGCCCAGCGAGAGAAAACCACGACCTATCTTGCAGAGCACGAAAATAAGCAAACATGGAATATGCTTTCTATTTGTATATTCTAGTAACTTGATTGCAATGCCTAGTGATATCAGACAGAGGAGGAGAAAGCGGATAATATGAAATTCGTTTCGACAAACAAGGATTTCGGAGCCAATTACTAGAGCGGATGCCGACCCGCGGAGGATGTTCAAATTTAGACGGCATTGGGCCGGTAGCGTCGGAGCTAAGCGCGACGTAAGGGATTAGACATGACCACCCACCCCTCTTCTCCTCCGAGCCAGCCGGGTACTTTCTTTTTATCTTGCCTTTTTGCTCTTCGTTCATCGATTCCAGGCTTTGTCCTTATACAAAAACGTAGTACGCTGACAACATGGCGAACAAGTTATCTGCTTCGCTGCTGCAAGACCTGCAGGCACGCTTGGGCGCCGAGGTCGAAATACTGACCGAGAAGGACAGCGACCGGTTCCACGAGGTCGCCCAGGGCTGGACCAATATTGGTCGCGAGACCCCTGGGGCCATCGTCCTGCCGCTGACTGAGGAGCAGATTCAGAAGACGGTATGCAAACTCCATCCAGCTCGATTGCCATCATCCACTTACCATTAATATAAACTGACTCTGGGAACCAGGTACAATGGGTCGTGCAGTCATCCGTACCATTTGTCGCCAAGAGCGGCGGCCATAGCGAGTGGTCCAGCATCGGCGAGCAGGGGATCGTCATTAACCTGCAGAAGTTCTCCGGCGTCGAGGTTGACACGGCAACCCAGACGGCCCGGCTCAAAGGCAGCGTCCTTTCGAAAGAGGTCGGCGTAGCCTTGGCTACCACCGGAAGCTTTACAGCATTGGGAAACGGGAACACCGTGGGCGCCATTCCCTACTTCCTTGGCGGAGGATCGTCGGTGACCAACTCCATCACCGGCTACGGATCGGACCAGATTGTAGCGGCCCGCATGATCGATGCCAAAGGCCGCCTGGTCGAAGTCACCGAAGACAAAGAGCCGGATTTGCTCTATGCGATCCGCGGCGCGGGTCAGTTCTTCGGCCTGGTGACGGAGCTCACCATCAAGACTACGCCACTATCCGCGCTGGGCAATGATCAGGGCGTCATCTGGGTAGGAGCCTTCATGTTTCCCCTCGAGCGCGCACGAGAAGTGGCCGAGGTCATGAAGCCGTTAATGGACGACGCTAGCCACGCCACCGCCGGCCTCATCATGACGATGGCTCCTCCCCCGGCGCGGAAGCCGGCCCTCGTCATCTCGGCACGATATACCGGCAACCCGGACGATGCGCAAGTTGCATACAAGCCTCTGTATAACTTGCAACCCTTGATGACCAGTGGTGGAGCCGTCCCGATTCAGAACACCAGCGATGCACGCGAGATGCTCTGTGCCAAAGGCGACTACAAGCGCTTCGGCATCGTCGGGTTGAGGCGATTCGATATTGAGAGCTTCTTGAAGACAATCGAGGTTTGGAAGACTCTGGTGGACAAATGTCCTGATGCCATCAACACGGCCTTCAATTTCCAATGGGACTCCCGGCGCCCAAATACACCTGAATTTGCGTCGGCCATGTCCCTGCACGACACAAGATACTGGCAGTAAGTGCCCAATTCACTTGTCCCCCGAGTCTTCGTAAGCCACATAAGACAAAAACAACTTATTCATCCAAACAGGAACAACCTCATTTGGCACACAGATGCGAATTCACGGCAGCAAGTCGACGGGTTCAACGACGAATCGATCCAGATCATGCGAGGATCCAATGAATTCGAGTATGCCGACTTTCAAAACGGCACGCGCACCGGCCCCATTGGGTTGCGCTTCCGGGGCCCTGGCAAGCTCGACAAGTTGAAGGCGCTGAAGCTGAAATGGGATCCGAAAGGGGTGTTCACGAAACAACTCCTTGACTGATACAGGAAACAGCATAGTATTTTCTGTCGAAGAGGGCTATCCAGCGGAATTGGAGAAGAAGTAGTTACCAGCGCCGGTGGCTGATCAATATAGTCCATCCAAGATTACATTTCTTTCACATACGACCATATCCTGCTGAACACTAGGGATCCCGTCCGCTCTCCCATATATAAGCAGCAGAGAGCCGAATTAGTACTAGGGTCGGTGACGACCTGGGAATCCTCGGTGTTGTATGTTTTGTTCTTTTTGCCAATGCCATTAGCATGGAGTGGGCAAGTGAACCACAGATGCCATGGGCCCTTGAGTGCACGACATATCGACAATGTTACCTTTTCCCCAATCACCTTCTGTGTATCCGGCTAGGAAGGCCGCAGCATCAATTGTCGTTGGGGATGACGGTGCTAAACATGCGGGACGTGCGTTATCTCTCACGTATGCAGTATTATTATCCTCGCTCCGGAATTACAGGCGAGAGAACTGGCAGCAATTTACTGCTGCCGTTGCAAACAACCTGACACATTCGTACTCGTCCTCTACCTTGTGGCGGGGAGGGTTTGGGTGGGGGCCATAGTGTCGGTGAACGGTGATACTCTCTTACGGTCTCTTAAGTCTTTCTATTTTTATTGTATCTCAGAACCATACTAGTGTAGGTAGCCTAGCAGGTCTTCGTTACGTGATCCTGATTTTCGACTTTAGTGTGTTTGCTTGTCTAACATTTGATATCGTGACTGGCTGGTTTCTCGAACAGCCCCGTCCTGGCGCCCGTTGTGGCGGTTGTATGTTCGAAGACGAAGATTGGAATAGAAACTGACAAAAATAGAAACGGGCTGAGCATAGCCACCAGCATTAAAATATGGAAGACAAAAAGCGCTGTTTCTGGGTCGGAGCCATGCAAATAGCTTCTCAGCTTCGTAGGAAACATAACCTTTTGCTTGGTTGATCAATTCTGGTGCAATGGCTGCTGACCTGTTGAGCATAAAAGGGAGCGTGATGGCCGCAGTGATGGCCGCATGCAGCAGCTGCAAGGCCCTGGACGACACGATCGAAGCGTTCGACGACACACCCGAAGCCCTGCAGCACCTGCGAAACGATTTGCAAGCGCTGCTAGGCTCCCAATGAACGCTGAAGGGGGCTCTGGAAGCCGTGGACACACGCAACGAGGATTTGTCCCCGCGCCGACATACCTGCTTGTCCGTGCTGGAACCTGTCTTGGTAGGCTGTCAGGCCGCTTTGGACGACTTTAAATACACGATATCCGAGAATACGACATTGAACGCGGCAGACGAGCACATACACTGGCTCGATAAGGCACGCCTGTCATGTCAAGATAGAGACATCATATCCTGCAAGTCTCGTTTAGGGGACTGCAAACAGACTCTCCACGTTGCACTTAGCATAGTGATCCTGCAGGAGTAAGATACCAAGGTCAGAATATAAAAGAAAGCTAAGGACCAGCGCGAAGCAAGGGCTACACGAAATCAGGACTAAAGGATGGGGAACACGAAATTAGGACCACACGAAATCAGGACCAAAGGGTAGGGAACACGAAATCAGGACTAAAGGTCGGGGAACACGAAACCAGGACTAAAGGATAGGGAACACGAAATCGGGACTACACCAAACCAGGACTAAAAGGTGGGGTACACGAAATCAGGACTAAAGCATTACACATATTAAGACTAAAGCACTGCGAGGGTCTGCTGGACTCTAAGAGGGAGGGACGCCGCGTAGCAATTCCTGGTGCCTTGTGAGCAAACTATGCACCATGCTTTCGACTCCAGTCCAGGCTAGACACCATCTATTTGACAGACAATGGAAATCTTCCCACGGCCCCTACGGGTTACCTACAAAAACGTCGCACGAGATGATAAGAGTTTATTTATTTTCCACCGGGGGTTACATGAGTCACGACATGGCAAGAAGAAGAAGCAAGGAGCAGGGGACAGGATAGTCTATTAAATACTCAGTAGTCTGTCAATCTGAATGTTTCGTACATCTGTATCGTCACATTTGCTTTGCAGATGGACGTCCAGATGATGCAAGGTTGTGGTTCTCGTGAACCGTGTCAATCCACCTGATCACATGTTATCAGGTTCAGGACCATTTGGTTCTTGTTCTCCAGTGAACTGAAATTTCTCGTGGACATTGGAGAAGTCCATTTTCACTGGATGTTGAATATCATTCCCAAACAAGCTGCCTATTGAATCATTCGAGTAGGGTTGGTTTGGATTTCCAAACAAGTTGCCTGCCGCATTATTCGAGAAGGAAGGCTTATTGCTCAGAAACATATGCTGAGGCACACTCGCGTTTCATCGAGGCCCAAAGAATCTTGAGACAGGGCCTGTCGGCTCTGCCCCGGAGCCAAAGTACATACCTGGAAATATATTAATAGCTGCGGAACTCGGCCTAACCTGTGGCCGTGTTTCGGGCTCCGGAGTAGATTCTGACCTATAGCGGTACCACAAGATCATACAGCAATGCGTATATTACGGCTTCGGCTTCGGCATGGACCTCGCCGAACCGGGTCTATAGGTCATTATTAAATTATAGGGATGTGGTGTGCGGGTTGGAAGTTTCGATCGAGACGATTGCAGCAAGACCCCATGAAGCCCTGTCAAATTGACGCTTGACCTCATCATTTTCACCACCGTCCGCCCCCTTCTTTATGTGTTTTGCTCCTTTGTATGAAAGCCATGCCCTTTCGGTATAATAAGCAACAGCATACAAGTTGTCTTCGTTGCACCCTGATTGTGATATGTCCATGCTGCGTCGAAGCCCTTTAAAGAATCAAGTCTCTCTCCCCCTTAATCATCAATTTCTAGCAACCCAGTACATGACAAGTTATTGCGGTGGCCGCGGCCCTCTATTCGAGCCGACATGTTGACTTGCGCCTTGATCCTCTGCCACTGGTCGGGATTCGAAACATGGACCTGTTGCATCTGACTCGTTGACAGCAAGCGATGGACCAGGGGGCACTCCTGCTTCATAGACTGTCCGCCCAATTTGTCATCACAACTTCCACCGTAGCAGGCCGGCTCGCCAGCCGATAAACCTTCGCGTTGGGTATCCGTATCTCGCCGATCAGCCAACTTTCCTCTGAGTAGGACAGCGACTCCCGCTTGGTTTCTGTCGTCACCTCCTTGGGCCATCCTTCTCCTCCATCAACTGGGCAACTAGTTGAAATGAAGCTCACTATGAAAGCGATGACCATCACTCCTACCGTAGAGATAATTCATTGCAAGTTGCCTTATGGCAGACAAAGTAGCTTTGTTGTTTTGCTGTTTTGATAACACTTAAAGGCGGGCATTGCTCTAGCCTCTCGGGGGGTATCCAGGTGTGCTGATATGGTTTATGCTGATCTTCCTCAGTCTTCAGGTTCATTACCAAGATACATTGCCTTTGACTATGCCTCGATGAACCGTCCGATTGAGGCAGACAGATCTTGTAGTTCGGATCCCTTCTTAACATCAATCGTCATTATGACACTATGTTGTTTCTCCGGCCCCTAAAAGATACCGTCACCGCTTCTTGGCCTGGACGCAGTAGACTAAGATTTCTTGGCTGGGAAGGAGGTGTCGTATGTCTCGTCGGTGGTTGGAGCACGTAGCTTTCCCCTCTCGTGTTTGTGGATGTAATAACGCCCTGTCGAATCGATGACTACATGGCTCTTCTCATTAGATGATGGAAACTGAAATGGAGATTCTGGGAGCTGCTATGTAACTCTTTATGGTACCAGAATAAGCAACCTCGAAGAACACCATCGCATACGTTATGATGTCCCCCTTTGGACTTGGTCCAAGTAACAGACAAGGCAGCATATTGTCTAACAGGCAAGGCAGCATATTGTTTATCACAAATAAGTTTAGGTGGGCAGGGCACAGACGGGCATTGTAGAGTAGAAGCTTCAAGTTATGTTTACTAGATCGAATCCCCTTTGTGATAAGGTGACGGGACTGCCATGACCAAAGTCGATCTTAGGGGATGACAATGGTAAATGGGCGACTACACGCATGGTAGGTAGACACGGATCATTGTTGTGATGGAAGAATGTCCCAGCATGTTCAGGCAAGTAGGTACATTGCACCAATCAGCAAGTGAATGGGTAGTGGGCGGTCGTCAAGGAAGGGTGACTTAGGACTGTCTACGGGGCATGAGTTACAGGCCAGATAGGTAGTCAGGAGCTGGAAGCTGGTTAGTAATTTGCGTACATGTGTAGCAGAAGCTCAAAGGGCCTGGGTGATTGTGTGCTGCCCCACTGCTGTTTTGACTTGAACAAAAAAGGTCCATCTCCCCTTCAACATCTCATCCTCTCCATCCCAACTTTTTCACCTTCATCTTCTCTCTCTCTCTCTCACACACACACACAAACTTTCCCGCTTCCTTCTTTTGTTTTCTTCTTTTACTTTTCTCTCGCCATTTCCGCCTTTTCTGGATTTTCTTTAAAAGAAATCAGGTAAGTATCATCTATCATCTCAGTCTTCTCAGCAACCTGAGCGTTTGTATTCCCATCACCAACCACTTCATCAACAACATTGGAATAAAGTTAATATATGTAAATACTGGCAGCGTGTTGCGCCACGTAGGTATCCATGCACTTCCAGCAAACCGAAGAAGGGCACACCGTGATCCTCCGAATGTTTCCGCGCCGATCCCGCTCCGCGCTTTGTGCAAGGTACGCCGTGGCGGCCAGGCGCGCGATCCAGTTTCTGTTGGCGCGGACGACGACGTTGCCGGCCGAGAACTCGCGCAGCTCGTCCCAGCACTCGATCGACGTCATGTGCGCCTGGGGCGGTTCCGATCGCGAGTGGCGGCATGGCAGCTGCGGCGACAGCCGGCAGATGATGTTGCTGCGTAGCGCAGGTAGGACGTCGACGGAGAAGAAAGTGACGCAGCCCGGTCTGCCAATGTTTCCTAGGATACGGGTGAAGGAGTTTCTTGTCTCTGTCTGCATAGGATCCCAGAGTAGCTTGGCACATTATTAACTCAACTTCATGTCTCAATATGAGGCTCAATATGAGGACATACATAACAGACTGACTTACCTGCTCTGGAACGAAAATGGAATTGCCAGCAGATATTCCAATAACGTTACCGGGAACTTCATCGTGAGACATATCGTGACCTGCTACCATGTACACCGATATAGAAATGGCCTGTGTAAGCGTGGATATCTGCGGTATTGCACTCGTGAGTTGACCGCCGATAAATGCCATGGACTTGGTATGTATCAACGGGTTTTCTAGCATCTTAACTTGAACCACGGGCCCAAGTATTGTTCCAAATGCATGGTCGCTGGCCACTGCGAGGCACTACAGCGTCCGTGTAATGCTGTCGGTGGTTTGGAGCAGGATCTTGTCGACTGACAGCAGCCCGTGCTCCACGCACCAGAGCAAGTCCTGCTGGGTGACTTTGGGTCGATCACAACGAGGAGATCCCGGTTCAATGGCTACGTAGATGCCAGCGTCGTCACTGTCGCCAGACCAGAATTCCAAGGCTTGCCCGGCCTCAGTCCCGGGCAGGTAGATTCATTCAAGCGTCAGGGGTCTACAAACTGTAGGATCTTGGTTGATGTGGATGGTTTCTCCAGTTACTTTCATGTCCGCCGGATGCTACAGGCTTAGCCACATTGAATAAGGCGATGTGGACTTCTTTGTCGGTCTTTCGCCGTCTCGTTCTATGGTAGCTGACCGCGGAAAGACGGTGGCGTAATTGGTATTCTCCCCACCATACCGGTCGGTATGGAGGTATTGGATAATGCACTTGCGGTCTTGCAAGTCTCTAGTCTTGCTGGCCATTCGTCGCAGAAATTCGACTCGCCCGTCCGAATTCCGAAATCACTCCAACAAGGGCACTAAATTGGTCAGGCCGAAGAAGGGGCGTATAAAGTTTTGCCATTCAATAATGTCGATTCTTGTCTGTGGCGGGAGGAAGTTTGACCTGTTTCTTCCCAGGTTTATGAACGTGATCGACTGGTCCTGGTCTTTCAATGACATAGTTGCGGCCTGGGAAACAAGTCGTATTCCTTGCTTTCGATTGGCAAGATCTGTTTCGTAAGCTGCCCTCGTATTATCTTTCACTCGAAAGAGGCTCGTCCATAATCTGCGGAAAGGATATTAAAACCGAGCTCAGGAATCGAATGGCTTCCCAGGTAGAGTTATGGTCTATGGGGATTATTATGCATATAGCGGCTGGGCCATGGACCATAAGGAGTAGAAGATTACACAAGTTTATCCTCAATCAGGTTGGACAAATATCAGTCCAGTCGGTGACCTTCTACCCACTCCTAAACTCCTGCCGCCGAGATTCACGAGGATGTGCTCTCAAGGCTCCATCCTAGACTTCTCATCGACTGTGCGCGCCTGGGGATATCCCCGTTCTAGACAGAAATTGTCTCGTCGACAGAAGTTGCCATTGAGGGAGTGTATTCTCGAAGTCGGATGTCTCACGGCCACAGCCAGCACTGGAAGGCTCATGTCTCATGATTAGTGCCAATACGAAAGAGAATAAGCAAAGCAGGCATAAAACTGCTTGTGGATGTTAGTATCGAAACGATATCTATAAATCTCCAGGGAGTTAAGCCCAAATCAGTCTTAATCTTTTGAAATAGGCAGGGTTCGTTATTATAATTTGTAAAGAATGGCCCAGTGTGCTTACGCCCGTAGGTAGGTATGTATATTAAATAGATCTAATTAACATTAGGTAATTAATTAATACAAGTGGTCGTGAAGAAATGGTGACTTAGGACTGCTTACGGGTATAAACTCTGGGTTGGGTACTTATATACATATTAGGAACAAATTGGTAAACCACCGGGCATGTACGCAGGTAGCAAGATGGCAAATGGCCCAGGTGGTTTTATTCAACCGCACTGCTGTTTTGGCTGAGACCAAAAAATAACCCATCTCATCTTCAACATCTGCATCTCCTCACATACACACACACACACGCACATATAAACATACCATCTTTCCCGCTCCCTTTTCTCCCTTCTCTTTTCATTTTTGTTTTGTCACCTCTCTCCAATCTTCGTCTTTTATTGCTTTTTTCTGTTCAGAAACGAATCAGGTTGTGCGCGACCAGGATGTCGAACACTCATGACATAAGCCATTTTGAACGGCTTCCCAACGAGATCCATGCGAACATCGCATGGTACTGTAGCAAACAGACCACCGCCCGGATCAGCAAGGCCAGCCACACGCTCCGTGATGTCTACTCGGACCTGCTCTATAGAAATGATGTGGAGCACGAGGACTGCAACGCCATGTTCGCTATCGCGCAGACTGGCGAGGTAGAAAGTTTCGAGAAGCTTGTTCATTTCTCCAAGGCGGTCCTGAACAAGCCCATGCCGGATTTCAACCGCTACAAGGTGGTGTTTGGAGACCAAAGGATTATGGTGTCCGCCGCTCTTAGCCAAGCCTTCCAGATCCCGAGGTTGTTACCAAAACACCCTGAACTATACTACACCTCGCTCCATCTCGCCGTACAACACGGAAACCACGCAGCAGCAGCATACCTCCTCCAACGAGGCGTACACGTCAACGCGGTTGCCATTATGCCTGACCCAATTTTTCGCCCTGAAAAGAGTGTGACCGACCTCTTCTATACAGCTTTACACATGGCAGTTTGTCGAAACGATCTAGCCATGTGCCAGCTTTTGGTTAACAACGGGGCATCGATGCTGTCGGACCCCCAGAACAGCAATAGGCGTACGGTGCTCCATGTCGCCGCCCTCTGTGGTCATGCGACTATTGTGAAGTGGCTTGTGCAGAGTGGCCACGTCACTATTAATGCCTTGTACCAGTCGTTTGGTCCCCGCAGCGTCGTCCAATGTGCTGGATCTACGAGAAAGGGCGCTCGCATCCTTGGTTTACTCCAGCACCTCGGCGCCGACGTCACACCAGCTGCGGACGTTATGGTACAGAGTGGCAAGTTTTCTGCGCTGCTGGATTTCATTTGGGACTCGGAGCTGCGAAAGCGGCCGGGCGATGACGGTACTGCCTTTGAAACCCAACTACTGCGCAAGGTTCTGTCGATGCCACCTGTCAGAACATCCAACGAGTCGAGGCTCTGGACGCGGGTGGTAGTTGATCTCCTCGACATGGGGGCTAATGTGCGCCACGTAACCCGCGAAGGTAGAACCCCTCTCCATCTCCTCCTTGCACACTCTGGGGCGACGCCCGACCTGGTTGTCCGCTTCCTCGAAAAGGGAGCAGACCCGAACGCGTTTTATACACCCAAAAAGCTAAATATGCTAGCGTACTACATGTACGTAACTCAGCGCAGCGCCGACGACTCACGCAGCGTCTTCTCTGAAAGCAACATCGCATACGAGGGCAGCATAGTACACGGCATGATCAATACACTGCTGGACCACGGTACCGACATCAACGCCTGTGACTATGGGTTGTCGGCTCTATCGTGGGCAGTCTATTTAGTTTGCATATCCGGTAACACGGGACCGCTGACACACCTTATCACTCGCGGCGCGAATCCTTCGATCGGACGCTCTGTCTATAATTGACGTTTCATCCCCGTTCACCCACCCCTCATTCAGCCACCTCGCCACGTTGTGTTGCATAATGCTGAACAAGCCCTCCGCGCCCAGCACCTGCCTCGAGGCCGCCACTATGCTACAGGAAGCTGGCGCCCGGTTCATGCCAGAGAATCGATACGCTCAGGTAGTCGAACAGGCGAAGGACGAGAAACGGTGGGACATACTTGCCCTGCTTAGAAGCTGGGCCCCAGAGGGCTATACCTGTTCGACAGCAGTTCTCGAAGCCTTCAGATACCTTGATGCACAATCCTCCTAGCCGATAGGACCAGGTTGTCACTAGATTAAATAGTGCATAAAGCTTTTCGTCCTGGGCGTTGTCCCTCTCAAAAGCCGCCTAATGAAATCCGAAGAGTCTTAGCTGTCTTGTCGCCCGATTTATGTGACCTGTGTTAGTCTAAGTTTGTTCAATTTCTTTCCTTTTTCCCTAAACATAACGGTTGGGCTAGGCATCTCTCATATAGTAGAGAAGGTGTCGGAGAAGTGGTGGTGTAGGTGACGAGACTGATTTCTGCACAGTTTGCTAAACGATGATCTCGACTTGAATGCGACTTAGCGTGTAGATAGTTTCAGCCCTCATGCAGTCACTATCAAGCATTTGGAAACTCCGTACTCCGTATAGTCATTCCTTATGGATTTGCCGCATTTCCACCCTCCTCCCACTCTTCGTTCTCTTGTGTTTTCGTTATGCCTTCGTCTTCCTGGCGTTTTCGATTTCTGTCAAAACAGAGCAGCCAGGCCAGAATTTGCCTTGAATTGTTTCAGCATCTCCAGTAAGTGTTATCATGCCATGTCGAAGGTTACGGGGAGGTGGTGGCGCAGTGCGCAGACGACGGACCACACGAGCCAGGCCATGTGTCACCCCTTGCCTCGGCGGCTGTCGTTTGACATATTGACCTAGAAAAAGCAATACCAGGCTGACATGGCATCCATAGATAACTAAATGTCAGGTCCAAGTGTTGGAGTTGCAAAACTTCCACCTTTTCTCGCCATTGAGAAATATTGTTTTTGCTCGTTCCGTTCCCATTACTACCACCATGAGTCCAAACCAACCCGCTTCTACAACAACACCAACCCATATGGCCAAGTCAAGCGCCGATACCGAGACTGTTACGAGTGGAAATGAAGGCAGACCGACATGGAGTGGGGCTAAAGGTCACACAATGGGCACGAGGAATAATCAAGGCCAACCCAAACACGTCGTTTGATCATGGTATACCATCTCCAGGCCACAGGAACATGAGAGCACTTCTCCGTTCTTATCTCTCTATTTAGCGCCGGATTCACTACCGTGTTGGTCCCGAGGCTATGTTCGTTTATGGTTTCCTAGGCCTCCCCTCCCTCACGTGACAGGTAGGGAGGCGTCTCAACTTGGAAGCCAATTGCCACGGAATAACTCACTAGTGGTGTTGATTGGGCCGCAAAATCGGTATCGGAAGGCTACTATCGGTTCGTGTGCAGGATGTATGCTTGTGGTTCTGGAAGTGCTCGGTTTATATTCTGTGTATCATAGATGAAGCGAACAGCACGTCCTGAATCCATCCTCATTTTGCAACATACTACTGCTCCTGACTAGCACACCTGGTGTTCACGGCACGATACCTTCCACAGTGCACGTAGTAGGAGCCAGCATTCCATCTGGGTGCAATGTCTCCGCACCTGGCTCCTTCCCATGTGAAGAGTACGAGAAGACTTGCGTGGTATAGGTAGGCCTTGGCAGATAGCGATCATTCATTCACAAGAAGCCCGCGGCACAAGCTCGAATCGGACTCTTGTAGCGCTCCGTTACGCCATAAGCATGGCCGAACGGGGCTTCGTCGTACCATTCGTCAATCTACCTACTCGTCAGCTGCCTTTCTTCCCGGGCAGAACTCCTGTGGGGGTGAACTATGCCGGATGCGAGGAACCCAGAGCAGTAAACCTAATCGAGTTGTCGGAACCCTGGTCTCAAAATACACCTGCCAATTGCGAGTCAGCGAAGTCCTACGGTGTTGATGTCACAGTCTTGGTGGGTTTATTTATAGGTTCCTGGACCCTGTTGTCGCTGATCACGCCCTTCAGCTGTAAATAGTGGAGTTGGCGACAAGGGTCGTAAGATTGCTTACAATCTGCTGTACAGATCTTTGCAAGGGTTAAAATTTTGATATTTGGTGCATCAGCAGCCTAGGTAGTCTCTTCCCTTTCACCGGTGACTGGACGATAGCGGTTTGGTATTGGCGGTTGAAGATGGCGGTTGCCGCAGTTAGGGCGGAGATAGACAGGTCGAGAATCACCTTATCGGCCTATAATGGGGCCCATCTAATTGCTCATTTGACTTTTGCCCCGAGTATCTAAGTCTAGAAGGAAAACACACGCGCCTCTTCAACGGTTGCCGGGGAATCCCAGCCTTACTGGGCGGAGTCCACCCGGGGATTCGGGATGGCGTGGTAGTGAAATCGCCTACTTGGTGTAGGACGAAAAGGACCCCTTGGAGTATGGCCCAGTGAGAACTATAATGCCAGCTTTGTGGAACTGGGTATATGTAATGACAACGTTGAGAGCGGCGCCGCCTCTGCTGAACTCTTTTTCTCCACCAGCTGAGCGAACGAGTGCGAGGGGTCCACCTTCATGAGACCCCTGGACCATGCTTAGAACTTCCAAAGATCTCCAACGGTCAGATTCCACTTTCGTTTTGTATGATCAGCAGTTTACGAACACCGAGGATCCCATGCGTCAAGGTTATGCTTCTTTTAGCTTGCAGTTTTGAGCCGCAATGAAACTCTCCTAGAGAAAGCAAACAAGCAAAGTCCCGGCAAAAGAGATACACGACATCGTCGAGCTAGGAACAGGAACGTTGGGTTAATCTATATGGCAGATGAATATACTGTTTCTTGGACTTGGGTCCTCGTACGATCATGTCAAGGACGCCAAAAGTACCATATCCACAGATGCAAAATTGTCGTATACCCTGCCTGACTAAATCTCGGGACCGAGATCGTGGTTGATTGAGTAAGCCTAACGGTCCGCCCATAATCCCAAGAGTGCACATCCTGTTCCTTCAGGCCTTCAGGGATCGAAATTGGCAGCAGTAGTATCCGGTTTCCTATGGACGCGTTGCATGGTGGTGATTAAAAAAACGACGAGGATGTCGGACTTTCGTCCGACTTACATAATGAGTAACAACAGATAACAAAGAGCGGACCTTGCACCTCGACGACGAGCCACCGACTCCATCGGGGGTAATAATGGCGCCGAGCTACCAGGGCGAGCATCCTTCCTACCGGGACTTGCAGGGGCTGTAGGGCAGACCGAAGTTAGTCGGCGACCACTACCCTGGGTTCCGGGATCCAGCAGGGGGGAGAAGAAGCGGGACTCCTCTTTGGGCTTGGCATTCTCAACCGGGGTCCAGCCTCCTATAACCTGCATGGGTGCATGTGTACGCATATGGCCAAGCTCTATAAACCCCCCTTTAGCTGCAAATTTCTGATGTGGGTACGGTACACTCGCCCGACGTTCGAGCTCTGGACCGGGGCTCGGGTTCTGTTCGCCTGGTTCTCGGGCCCGAGGTTTTTGGTCTGTTGCAAAACCGGGTTTGGGGGTTGCACATGGGACACGGCTTTTCTGTCATGGGGCGATGTAATTTCATATTCAGGGCCCGTGTTGCTTCACAACTTTTCTATATGGATATTGTACATGCGATCTAGCCAATACACACAACTCCGCTGACATACATCTATCTATGTACAGAAAACCACTGATCAATCCATCCCTGCTACCTCATGGACAAAAGTTGCCAATCACATCATTTACCTAGTCCAATTGTCATGGCTCGCTAGACAGCTGGGTAGCCTTCAGAGTCCACCATATGGTCCAGCTCTGGCCACTGGTCGAGGATGAGCCGTACCGTTTCCATGTAGCCGCCCGCAACCGCAATGTGTAGCAACGACGAAACTGTGCAATCGTTCCTGTTTGGCCAGGCGGGCTGTTGAGAGCCGGGCGGCGGTGGTGGCGATGTTGCGCTGTACATTAATGCTGGGTGGATGTTGGCGAAATCTGGAGGGCTGCTCATGGTGTAATCGCGGGGTCGACCGCCGGTGGCATGGGTATGGAACCCCGGGGTGGCGGCGGGAAAGTCCGTGATTGAGGGTGGTATTGAGACCAGGGGCCCCCCCGACTCGGAAGGGGTGGCGTTTGTCGGATACCCATAGCAAAAGGATGACTCCTCCTCATAGCTAAACTCGATGGGGGTAGCATATCGGGATGATGACTGATGTGGGATCGGTGCCAGGTGTTGGTGGTTCGTTGTTGTCCCAGAAGACTCATAATCCAAGGTGGGATGGAACGGGTGCATGGGCAGCGACGGGTCCTCTCCTGAGCTGCTGCATCCCCTCTCACAAGGACACATGCTGCTATAGGTTGAAGGGAGTGGGGGCAGGCCGGTGTGGTCGTCATAGATGATTCGGGTATCCAAGTTCGTCTCTTCAGATTGGAGGGAGTGGTGGCCCGGGGACGATCCAGAAGCAAGTGATGTCGAATCATCCGAGTCTTGGTAGCTGTCGAAGAACTGGGGGTTGCCGCTGTTGCCTTCCCCTAGAGGAGACACGGATCTGCCCATCTCGTAGCCACTGGGTATCCACTCGCTGGGCAGTTTTGCCTGGACTTCTTTTGTCTTGGGGCTGGCTCTGCTCCTTGTCTTCATGCCGTTTAATTGTGGTTTCTTATTATCTTTGCTGTTACGGTTGCTTTCGGTTGTGTCTGCGCGTTTCCCGTCAACCTCCCGAAGTCTCAGAAGCTGCTCCCGGAGTACCTCGACCTCCTGGTTGCGGCTTCGTAGGTTGCGTCCTTATGTCAGTGTTAGCTTCCGAAACAATAAAGATAAATTGTAGTTTGTCGACTCCACGTACTGTAGGCCCGTTGTGCAAGCCGGTTCTGGATCTTACGCCTCTCCGAGGCGTCTTTCAACTCCCTCCAGTCCTCGTCTTCCTTCATGAGCTCCAGGTAAGCCGAGTTGAGTGGACGGCCACACTTCCCCGTGTTCGTAGGCTTTGATTCCGTCTTGGCCATTTTCCTGGTTGTGGGGGGCCGGATTGTTTGAGTAAGTTGGAAGGTAGGTCTGTTTGCTGCAAGTTGGCAAAATGTATCCGTATCGTTAAGAAGTTAAGGTGGTATTGGATGTTGTGACTAAGCCTGTAAGTTAAGATGCGACTGTCTATTCGGTCTTTTATATTATGTATTAATTATATGATACCAGGAAGATGCTTATATAAGTTAGCGGAATATCCCAAAGGCCATGGGTCCCGTCATCGTAGGGCACCCCTGCCCCTGCTGGCTATGTAATTAGCGAGTGTTCCCACTCTCACAGCCTGGTAATTGTGGCATCCTTTACTAGTACAGGTATGGAGAGCTGCCCCAGCCAAGCTATATATAGACATCACGAGTTTGCATATACCATCTATGAGAGCCGACACAATATAGAGCATCGTCGGGGGCAGGATGGGAGAACGGGTCATTCTAATAATAAAGCCACGTGCGGATTGGTGCCTCGATGGGTCCTAGTATAATTAAGCCAAGAGACTACATAACAGACCACCTAGGTAATAGAACAAGCTCTAAAACAGGCTCCTTAAGACTTATTACAATGAAATGTAAGTATATATAAGTTAAATTTAATCGCTTTTTTAATTATAATATATTAATTTAATCCTTTTCTTTTATTCTTTTTATTTAATAATATAGTTAACGAGTTAGCGATATAACGCGCGATTTAATTTATATTAAAGGGTAAGTTAATGAGATAAACTATATTAAATTAAAGTTTATATTATATAATTATTAAGGCTCGGATCGTAGGCCGAAAGACTTAGAAATAGCGTAATTTTAATTTCCGAGCTTTAATTAATATAAAGGAGGGTTAAATTAAGTAATAAGCCCTTAATTAAATTAAACTAGGTATTTTATCGTTATACCTTATTTTCCGGATGTTTATTTAACGTTTATTTAAAGCTAGAGGTAATTATTATATATTTAGAAAGTATTAAGTTAAAAAATTTCTTATTTATTATAAAGATTTATATATTAATATATTTAAAAAAAATAGATTTCTAATATTATAACGGTAATTTAAAAAAAACTATTTACGAGTTTTTTAAGCGCCTTAACTACTTTATCGCGAAGGCCGTCTTTAAGCGATATATATAGAACGCTAATAAGGTAGGTAATTAATTCGGTTATAAAATTAATATAAAAGTAATTAATTTAATAGATATAGATAGAATTCTTATTAAAAATTCCTTTAATAAAGAATAGGTTTTATTTATTAAATTTATTAGTACCGATAATTAATCTTTCCCTTTATTTATTATATTTAAAGGGAAATCGGTTTAGTAATAATGGTTTTTATAAGTGGACAACGATCTTTTATTTAAGATAGAAGAGTAGTTATTTACGACCTCCTTTAAAGGCTAGATTAATAACGAGCTGGCTTTTATATAGCTTAATAATATTTTCTTCCTTTAAATAACCTTTAATAATAAAGAGTAATAACGATTCTTTATTATTAACGGCTATAAGTTTTATTATATTAAAGAGTTTTTAAATATATATTTATAAGTTAAAATATAATTAATATTCCTTCCCTTTTATATATTATACCTTTTTTAATTTTTAAATTTTAATATATTTAATATATTTATTTATTTAATATTTTATTAAGCTTCTTATAGCTAAAATAAATAATGAAAAATAAATAGAAAGTTATATAAATTAATAATAATTCTATATTAAAATAAACAAATATTTTAAAAGTAAATTAGAAAATTAAAACCTTTAACGATAATAAATAATAAGTATTAAGCCCTTTTATATTATAACTATCGACTTTAACTATTTATTATCCTTTATAATATAGGATTTATGATAAACCCGGGTCTTGCAATAATATTATATTTAAATATTAAAAAAGGAATTATTATACTTATTCGTGTTATATAGATTTAAAATTTATCGGAGATTATTTATACTTAAGTAATAAAGTTCTTAAAGTTATAAATAACTAGGGTACAGAGATACCGGTTTTACGTAAGCTATTAAAGAAAGCTTTTATATATAGGTATAAAATTTTAAAATAGATACTTTTTAAGATTTATAATATCTTCTCCTTTTTATTATATATAAATATATATTTATATTCGTTATTATCTTTTATTTTATACTTTTATATATATAATTATTTAAATCTTAATATTTATAAATATATATTATATTATATATATTAATAAAGAGCGTTTCGGGTAATTTCGAGAAGGTCGGCGCGATTATATCGATAATTATTAGATTTATATTTTTTAAAAAGGATTACTTTCGTAATATAGAAATTGTAGCCGTTTTAAATAAATTCGATTTTAAGGTATTAAATATTATATATAATAATAAGCCTTTCGAGTTATTATAATATATAGTTTTTTATATATATAATCTTTATATTATATTTAAAAATAACGGCGGCGACGAGTTTTATAAAGAATATTAAATAGCGGAAGGTATATTTATATATATATAAAATAAAAAAGAGGCCCCGGAGGACGTTAAACTTTATTAATACGACGAGCGCCGGTATAGTAAGATCGTAAATTAATTAAATATATTAAAGGGGAAGAAGGGCCGATATCGATAAACGGGAGTTAGCGGAGCCGCGATTAACGAGTAATCCTTTAATCGGATAGGTTATTATCGATTAAGTTATTTATTAGTTATTATATAATTAATGAATTTACGATTATATATTTGCTTATTTAATTAATCGAATAAAAAGTAAGGGTTTTATATAATATTTTTTTAATAATATAATTAGTAAATTAACGTCCTCCGTACGACGGATATTTAATATATTAAAAAATAGATTCCGTTAAAAACTTACCTTTTATTATATAGGGTTTAATAATATAAATATAAATAAGAAGGAGTTCCTTTAATATTATAAGGTAATTAAGCGTTTTACTTTTTAATTTAACGTTATTTTTAAAGGTTAAAAAGCGATTAATTTCTTCTTTCGCGATATTAATAAATCCTTAAATAGTTAGAATTAAAAGATAAAGGAGTATATATTACGGATAATTAAGGTACCGGCGGAGGAGGTCTTAAAAGCTTAATTTATAATTATATTAATGTAAACGCTTATTAGTTTTTAATAATTAAAAGAATTAACTGAATTATTTAAAGGGGGAATTAAAGTATAATAAAGCGACTCGGCGGGTATTATTTCGGAAGGTTTAAAGGGGACTCGATATTTTAATTAATTTAATTAGTTAATTAAAATATAAAAAGGCTTAATTAAATATTAATTTAAAATAAAAAAAGGAAAGATAAGGAAGCGAATAATTATTAACCTTAATTAAAAATTTATTATAATACGGGAGGTCTGGATAGTTAAAAAAGAAATAGTAAGAATAAAAGAATTAAGTTAAATAAAAGGAGTAAGATCGTCGGTATAGGAATATATTAAAATTAATTCTAATATCGAATTTAAAGCCTAGAACTTAATTAAGGTGGAATTATAATAAATAATATTTTATTTTTATTTTTTATTAATTTTTAATTAATTAATGCAGTCGCGTAATATTTATTATTATTATATTTTTATTCTATTCTATTACCTAAGTGGTCTATTATATAGTCTTTTAGCTTAGGTAGTTTAGTATTAAAGCTAATCGTAAATAATATAATAGAATTAATAACGTAAGTTAAATTTATTAATTACGAATCCCTTATACTAGAAATAACAGGTAATATACTATAATTAATTATTAGGTAAATAACTTTAATATTCTAATGTTATTAATAAACTAATCACTTTTAACTAACTATTAATTAATTAACTAACACCCTTTAATTAACGAACTAACGACGACTTATTAAAAAATAAGTGAAATTAATTAAAATGTTTATTAGTTATTAACCGGTTAATTCTAATTAATTCTAATTAATTTTACTAGTAATTTCGGTATATTTTAAAGCCTTTAATAATTAGATTTTATAATGTTTTTTAATATTTTATAAAGAGTTAATAAAGGTCGGGGGGCCGGCTTAACTTTTATAATTTAACGTTAATAAGTTAAAAAATAGTTTTAACGCGTAATATTATTTTTAATATTATTTTAAATAATAAATAACGCGTTAACCTTACGCATTCTTTAATAATTCTATTAATTTATTATTCCATTAGATTTATTATTTAATAACGCCGCTACGATATCGCTTTACTAATTTACCGATATAATTAAACCTTTTACTTAAATCGATAAGTATCTATTTACCTTTATTATATATTATAATAATTAAGAGCCTTTTACCTTAAAGTTATAATTATCTTAATATTAAAAGTTTAGCTTTAATTTCGAGTTAAATAAGAAGAGATTCTAAATTTATCAGATTTATATAATAAAACGGTTATTATACTTTAATAAACTTATTTATAATAGCTTATTAAATACGATAGGTTATTTTTATATATATTATAATATTAAAGTACGGAGCGATAAATATAAATCGAAAAAAGAACGAGGTAATAATATAAAATCTTTTTAATAACGAAATATAATAACCTTTTTAAATAACCTTAACCCCGATAATAATAACAATATAATTATAATATATAAAATATATAATTCCTTTAATAAAATATATTTTTAATGCCTTTTTATTAAATAGATCGTTATTAAATCTCTCTCTTTCTATTTTATTAATTTATTTAAATTCTATATTTTCTATTATTACTTAAACCTTTAAATCGAGATTTAATAAACAATGCTTTTATATAATAATATCCGATTATATATTATTAATTAATTCCATTATTATTATTAATGCATTATCGATATATTACGATATATCCTTAATAAAATATACTTTATATTTAATAAATAAAAATTAAGGAATAAATATAATATATATAGGTTAATGTATTTCTTTCGCGATACCTTTATCGATTAACCTCGAAAGATCGTCTTTAATATATTAGAAATAAAAAGTAATTCTAATAAACCTATAATTAGCGCCGCGATAATAGACTTAATTAATTAATATAAAATCGACTATAAGGTTAAATATTTCATCCTTAATAATATTAATAATATAAATATAACGATAGATTTTATTAATAATACTTATAAGTTTAATAGGTATTATTAATAAGGTCGTTATTTTAAAATCAAGCCCCCTCTCGTGCCCCCCCCTCTCACGCACCCCCCTTTTAAGCTAAAACTCGCTTACTTTAAACCTTTATATTAAATTAAATAAAATAGGTATAATTAAGCTCTTTTATAATATAATATTATTATTATTTTAATTATTAAATATTTAAGAAATTGAATTAAACGAATAAAGTTCAAAGTAAATATAGGAAATTATTAAAATAATATATATAATAATTATATATTACTTTTTATAATAAATATAATTTTAAAATTATATATAATATATTAAATAAAGTTAAAAAATGTAATAATTAATTATAAAGTAAAAAGATAGAAATAATAAATTTAATTTAAAAATTTCTTTTATTTCTTAACATTTTCTTTTCTTTTCTTTATTATATATATAAATTAATGTGGTTTATTATCGAGTAGGCTATATTACCGAATGGGCTACCTTTCCCTTTAATTTACTTTATTAAACTTTAATATATAATATCTTTATTATTATTATATTAATTTAATTTAAAGAAGATCGTATTGTTTTAATAATTTAAGCGACGTGAAAAGGTTTAAATCGAATTAATTAAAGAATTATTATAAAAGTATACGATATCCCTCGAGTTACTTTAAATAATCGATTTTACGGTACCGAACCTCGATGTAAAACCCGATTGAACGGTCGGAAATTAAATTTAATAGAAAAGGAGGTATTTTGTAATTATATATTTAATTTAAATACCTGAGGGATGCCCTTTAATATTAATATTATAGGAGATATAATTAATCTCTTTTCGGAATTGTACGGCGGCGACTGTATCGATAAATATTAAGTTAGGCGTTTTATTGATCGCGACCCGGACTTTAAGACCTGAATAAATCGTTAATACGATTATTAAAGGGCTCTTTATAAAGATATTAATATTATTTTTAATTAATTTGCGTTAATTGTTAATATTAAAGTTAAATATAGTATTTTAAACGAAGATATATAGAATTTCGACGAGACCGGCTTTATAATAGGTATAATCGGGTCGATATTTGTAATAATATATGTCGATTGGTGTGGGAAGGCGAAATCGGTTTAATTTAATAATTAGGAATAGTTAATGGTTATTAAATATATTAATTCCTAAGGTTAATATATTCCGTCGTTTTTAATCGTTTAAGGTTAATATTATTTCTCGAATTAAATTATTGAATATGACCTACCAGGTAATTAGGTAATTAAATTAATTTCTAACGGCTGGACCGATAATGAAACGGGCTTAAATTAGATTAAGTATTTCGATAAATATATTAAATTGTAAATAAAGGGTCGTTATTACCTTTTAATCCTAAATGGTTATAAGAGTTATATTTCGGCCGAATTTGAAATATATTATAAAGATAACGATATTATTATAATTAATATACCTCCTTATTTATTTTATTTATTTTAACCTTTAGATATAGCACTTTATTCGGCGTTAAAGCGTGTGTATTTAAAATAAATCGAGCTATTTATTAAAGTATTGATAAATTATATTATGAAATTAAAGTTCTTTATCGCCTTTAAAGCTGTATATTTTATTGTTTTTATGGAAAATAATATTAAATTTAGATTTAATGTATTTAGTTTAATACTTTATTATTTAAATAAGGTAATTAATAAGTTAGATATATATCTTTAGACGTTTATACTTAACTTATCGCGTCTGGGGACAATTAATATTTACGACCTTTAAACGTTATCTAACCTTTAATAGACGATTAGATACTTTACCTTTATTAAAAGTAAGGTCTTTACTTATTAAGGAAGCTCCCCGATGTTTATTTTAAATATTATAAATTAAATAACGAAAGGTATAAATAAAATAATTTATAAAATAACCTTTATATATAATCGGATATATATATTAAAGGAGGTTAATTTAATATTTTTTAAGTGCTAAAGAGTTAAAAAGGTATATATTTAACTTAAAGGGGCTTTTATTATATAGGAATTTTAAAAGCTATAGGATGAGAAAGTAAAAGGGAAGCGTTTAACGATTAATAAAGGCGAAAGTAATAATTTATTAAAAAGGCGCGCGACGGGTGGTAGGCGTTATAATATTTACGGCGAGACAGGTTATAATATATGAATATATAAAAAGGATATAGAATTGAGTAATAAATTGGATAACGAGTAATTTTAATTAATTTAAAGCGTTATAATTAAATTAATTTATATAAAAGTAATAAAATATAAAAAAAAGTAGCTTATTTAATAATATAGCTTATTCGGTAGTAAACCACGTTATATTTAAATATATATTTTATAATTAATTAAAGGAATTTAAATTTAAAAGTTTTATTTTTAAATTATAATATATATAAGGGTTTTATTAATATATAATCTTTATTATTTTAAAATAAAGGCTTAAATTAATTTATTCTAATTTATTAATAAATATAGGTAAATTTAATAAATATAAAATATAATAATTTAAATACAATACCTTTAGAATTCTTTTTAATAATTTAGTTACTTTATTTAAACTTATAATTAATATTTAAAGTTAAACTTAAAAATAAATTTTATTTTATTAAATAAAATAATAAATAAGTTTTATATATAAAAAACATATAAGAAAAGGTTTAAATTAATATTTTAAATTATTTTAAAATTCTCTTTAAAACGTTTTTTAAAATATATTAACTTATATAAATATAGGGTATTATTTAATAAAGGTTTTATACTTCTATAATTTTATTTAAATTTATAATTAATTACTTTAACGTAGCCTATAAGCGAAATAATTATATAAGCGAATTAACCACTTTTATTAAATTTTATATAAATAATTTTTATAACTTAATTCCTTTATTACCTATTATAATTAATATTTAAGAAGAAAGGTAAATAATTCTAACGCTTTAAGCGCTTAAGAATAACTTAAAATTAAATCTCCGACGCGTAGCCCGAATATACGAAGTCCTTTATATAACCTTTTATAATTAATAGCTCGGTATTTTTACGAAACGTGAAATATTCGTTAATTCTCGGAAATTAACGGATTTTAAAGAAAATATAATTATATAATATATAATCGAATTAAATTCGCGGTTATTTTTTCCTCGGATAAATAATATTAAAGATATAACGAATTAACTATTCCGTTAACGCGACGCGGGACACGTTAGCGTTAATTAAGCCTTTAACTTTATACGACGGTAATTAAACCTCCGGACACGTTTTAATTAAAAAATCGATTATTAAAGAGTCCTTTATAAAAATCCTAACGCGTATTATATATAATTTACCCTCGTACGGAATATAATTTATAAATATAGGATTTAAAAGAAGGATATTTATAATTTTAATAAAACCGGTTTTTTTATAAATTAAATCTCGTTTAAAATAATCGTTATTACCTTTAATTAATATAGAAGGTTTAAAATAATATAATAAAGGAACCGGGAATAGGTTATAATTATTTAAAGTATCGGATTATCCGGTTATATTATCCCTCTATATATTATATTTATTAAAAAAACGTACCTCTTTTTTTAATACGAAAATAACTTATTATCGAAGGATTAAGTAATCGTAATTATTAAAAACGGTTAAATTATAAACGAGAAAGGCGAAAATTAGATTCGATATTTCGATAAATATACGAAATCTTATAAGAAGAGTATTTATTACTTATTAATTTTAAATAGTTATAAAAATTATTATTTAATAACTTTTAAGCTTTATTATAAAGAGAATTCGATTATTATACTTTATATATTTTCTTATTTATTATATAAATTCTAACCTTTTAATATCGGTTATTTTTATATATTAAAAAGGTTATATAAGAAAGAAATCGAGGGTTTTATATAAATATATATTATTTATATTTTAAAAGAGGATTTTTTATTAATGTTTTTAAAAACGTTTTAAACGACTTTTATTATTTTAAATATTTAAGAAGGTTTCCAAGGGATAGGACTTATATTATATAATCCGGAATTTATTATTTTATAATTAAATATAAAGCTATATATACTAATATCGCCGGCGACCTCTTCCGGCCTATTTATATTTTAGGAATTAAAAACCTTAAATAACGTAATTAAAGCTTAATCTTAAACCGAGTATATTAAGAATCGAATTATATAATATTAAAATAGCTCTTTAATATTAATTTTTATTAGATTTAATTAAATCGCGAAAGGTACGACGTAAATAATATACCGGCTCGTTCTATTAAAGGGTAAGGTAACCGTATTATAAAAGGTAAATAAAATACTTAACCGGCGTCGCTGTATAAAAAAGAAATAGTTATAGGATAAAGGATTATTTTATATATAAGTTAGAGAAGATTTATAATTTTAAAAAGATATTAATAAATAATTATAAAATAAATCGCGTTAAAATAATAATTATATAAGAAAGCTTAAAACGCGCCCGTAACGTTATAAAATCTATAAGGAGCCCGGATATAATATATATATTTATTAAAATAATATAGATATATTTAAAGATAAAGATTCCGATTAATTTTAATATATTAAATACGTTATAGCGGAATTAATTTATAATTTTTTATATAAAGTATTAGAAAGTAGTTAATTCGTTTATATAGTTATTTTATTTATGGATTACGTTATTTTATTTTATCTTTACTTTTATTAAAATATATAATAAATTTAAAATTATATAAGTATAAATATATATTTTAAATAAATATTACTCTTTTTATTTTATTTTTAAATAATATAAATATATAATAATATTATTTATTTCTATTTTATTCTATTTTAAAATAGTTTCTTAAACTTTATTTACTTTTAATATAAAATAAGTAATAAAAATAAAATATTAAAAAATAAATATATTTTATTAATTTATTTTCTATTCTTCTTTCTAATATTATATTATATTATTAGAAAGGTTATTATAATTTCTTTATTAAATAATATTTAACTTTCCTTATTTAATCACTTTAAACCTAAAATAAAAATATATAATTAATAAATCATAGCTTATTTATATCTATTTTATTTATTTTTATATTTGTTATTAAAGTTAAAAGGTTATAGCTTTAAAAGGGGGTGCGCGAGAGGGGGCGGGGGGGGGTACGAAAGGGTGTTTAATCTTAACTATATTATTAATTTAATAATAAAGGCTTTACTTAACCTTATTATATTATTAAATAAGGGTATTTATAAATTTAATAATATTAATACCTTTAATAACGTTATTTATAAAAGTAGCGTTAGTAAAGGCTTATTAGGAAGCTTTATATTATTATAATTATAATTAATTAAAGCGATTATATTAATAATCTATTTCAATCTATTTAAAAGGCCGATCTTAATAGATTAAAAAGGCCCCTTAAGCTTATTAAAGATAATTAAACGCGTTATTTAAGGTTATATTATATAATTAAACGAGCGATCTAATTATATTATTATATTAAGATAATATAGGTTAAATATAATAATAAATAGATTAAAAATAATATATCTCTAATTATAAATACTTTTCGATTTTATATATTAAGTAATATACCTACCTTCCTTTGACCTATTAATTAATTAACTAACTTTAATCAAAATGCTCTTATAAGAATTATATCGATTTTAAACGATTTTAAGGATTACCTTATTAAATTAAAGGGCGACGGTTAAATAAGGCGACGATTAAATGGATTTAATGGGTGTTATAGTAATATATATAAATATTTATTAAATTTCGAGTTTATATTATAAAAGTTAGAATAGTATAAGGATAACTTAAATAATTACCCTAAATTAATTTAATATAGTATTAGAATTAACGTCGTTTAAAATAAAATCGATTACTATTATAATAAAATCTATATAATACCGATATATTATAACGTGGTTTACCACCTCGCGGACTATATTACCTCGCGGACCATTTTTTTAATTCTATAATTTAATTAAACTTTAATATATAATAGTTTTATAATTATAATACTTAATTAATTTAAAGAAAATTAAATCGTTTTAATAATTTAAACGATATAAAATTTAATAAATCCTTTAAATAAAAGAATTATTACGAAAATATATGACGTCCTTTATATAACTTTATATTATCGAATTAATAGCCGAACCTTATAACGCGAAATTTAATAGCGATAATATAAATTAGATTTTATTAAAAAGGAGGTATTATAAAAATATATAATTAATTTAAATATTTAAGGAATATTTTTTAATATCGTTAATATAGAAGATATAATTAATTTTCTCGCGGGAGTATATAACGGCGAGCGCGTCGGTAAATATTAAATTAAGCGCTTTATTAATTATAATCCAAACCTTAAGATTAAAATAAATTAGAAATATAATTATTAAAGGGCTCTTTATAAAGATATAAAGGTTATTTCTAATTAATTTACGTTAATAACGAATATAAAGGTTAAATATAGTATTTTAAATAAAGATATATAGAATTTCGATAAAATTAATTTTATAATAAACGTTATCGGTTTAATATACATTATAATATACGTCGATCGGTATAAAAAGGCGAAAACGGTTTAATTTAGTAATCGGGAATAATTAATAATAATAAAATATATTAATTTATAAGGCTAATATATTCCGCCGTTCTTAATCGTTTAAGGTTAATATTATTTTATAAATTAAACGCGCGAATATAACTTACCGGGCGATTAAATAATTAAACCGACCTTTAACGGCTAGACCGATAATAAAACGGGCTTAAATTAAATTAAATATTTTAATAAATATATTAAAGCGCGAGCGATAGGTTATTATCGCTTTTTAATTATTAATAATTATAAAAGTTATATTTCGGCTAAATTCGAGGTATATTATAAGGATAACGGTATTATTATATTTAATATACCTCCCTATTTATTTTATTTATTTTAACTATTAAATATCGTACTTTATTCGCTGTTAAAGTATATATATTTAAAAGAAATTAAACTATTTATAAAAGCTTCGATAAATTATATTACGAAGCTCGAATTCTTTATTATTTTTAAAGCCGCGTATTTTATTATTTTTATAAAATATAATATTAAATCTAGATTTAATATATTTAATTTAATACTTTATAATTTAAATAAAGTAATTAATAAATTAAATATATAAATTCGAACGCCTATACCGGAGTTATTACATTTAAGGACCGTTAATATTTATAATTCCTTAATGCCTTTTAACCTTTAATAAACGACGAAATATTTTATTTTTATTAAAAGTAGGATTTCTAATTATTAAGGAAGCTCTTTAATACCGATTTTAAATATTATAAATAAATTAATTAAGTATATAAAGTTAATAACGTATAAAGTTATAATCTTATATAAATAAGTATAGACTTTAAAGGCGGTTAATTTAACCTTTTTAAAGTACCGGAGGGTTAAAAAGTTATATATTTAATTTAAAGGAGCTTTTATTATTAAAGAATTTTAATAATTATAGGATAAGAAAGTAAAAAGGAAATATTTTATAATTAATAAAAGTAAAAATAATAATTTATTAAAGCAGCGTATAACGGGTAATAAGCGTTATAATATTTATAACGAGATAGGTTATAATACGCGAACTTATAAAAAGGATATAAAATTAAATAATAAATCGAATAATAAATAATTTAAATTAATTTAAAGTATTATAATTAAATTAATTTATATAAAAGTATTAAAAAATAGAAAAAGTAATTCGCGAAGTAATATAATCCGTAAAATAATAAACCACGTTATTATTTATATATTTTATTTATTATAATATTAATAATCTCTTAACTACCTTTAAAAAATAAATGTTAATTAGGTATATAATACGAAATATATAATTAAGGGTATATAAGATATTAAATATAATATTTTAAACAAGTTAAACCTTAAACCGGTAACGTTAATATTACCTTAATTAAATCTATTTATAAATAACTTTACCTTTTTTTTATAATAATAACGTAACTAAATAAGTCCATTTTATAATAATATATATATAATATTAAGCTTAAAGTAAGTATTATATTCGATTTAATCTAATATTAATATAATTAATACTAACGATACCTTAAACTTTTATAAATAACTTTTAATTTTCTTATAACGTGGTTTATTACCTCGCGGATTATATTACCTCGCGGATTACTTTTTCTACTTTTTAATATTTTTATATAAATTAATTTAATTATAATATTTTAAATTAATTTAAATTATTTATTATCTAATTTATTATTCGATTTTATATCCTTTTTATAGGTTCGCGTATTATAATTTATTTTATTATAAATATTATAACGCCTATTACCCGTTACGCGCCGTTTTAACGAATTATTATTTTTACCTTTATTAATTATAGGATATTTCCCTTTTACCTTTTTATCCTATAGTTATTAAAATTCTTTAATAATAAAGGTTCCTTTAAATTAAATATATAACTTTTTAACCCTCCGGTACTTTAAAAGGATTAAATTAATCGCTTTTAGAATCTATATTTATTTATATAAAATTATAGCTTTATATATTATTAATTTTATATATTTAATTAACTTATTTATAATATTTAAAATCGGTATTAAAGAGCTTCTTTAATAATTAAAGATCCTACTTTTAATAAAAATAAAGTATTTTATCGTTTATTAAGGGTTAGAAAGCATTAAAGGGTTATAAATATTAATAGTCCTTAAACGTAATAACTCCAGTATAGGCGTCTAAATTTATATATCTAACTTATTAATTACTTTATTTAAATTATAAAATATTAAATTAAATATATTAAATTTAGATTTAATATTATATTTTATAAAAATAACGAAATACGCGGTTTTAAAGGTAATAAAGAACTCGAGCTTTATAATATAATTTATTAAGGTTTTTATAAATAATTCGATTTCTTTTAAATATATATACTTTAATAACAAATAAAGTATAATATCTAATAATTAAAGTAAGTAAAATAAATAAGGAGGTATATTAAATATAATAATACCGTTATCCTTATAATATATTTCGAATTCAATTAAAATATAACTTTTATAATTATTAATAATTAAGAAGCGATAATAACCCGTCGCTTATATTTTAATATATTTATCGAAATACTTAATTTAATTTAAGCCCGTTTTATTATTAATTTAACCGTTAAAGGTCGGTTTAATTATTTAATCGCCCGATAAGTTATATTCGCGCGCTTAATTTACGAGGTAATATTAACTTTAAACGATTAAAAACGACGGAATATATTAACTTTATAAATTAATATATTTTATTATTATTAATTATTCCCGATTATTAAATTAGATTATTTTCGCTTTCCCACGCCGATCGGCGCGTATTACGACATATATTAAGCCGATAATGTTTATTATAAAGTTAATTTTATCGAAATTTTATATATCTTTATTTAGGATATTATATTTAACTTTTATATTCGTTATTAATGTAAATTAACTAGAAATAACTTTCGTATCCTTATAAAGAGCTTTTTAATAATTATATTTCCGATTTATTTTAATTTTAAGGTCTGGATTACGGTCGATAAAGCGCCTAGCTTAATATTTACCGATACGCTCGCTATTACGCGCTCCCGCGAGAAAATTAATTATATCTTCTATATTAACGATATTAAAAGGTATTCTTTAAGTATTTAAATTAATTATATACTTTTATAATACCTCCTCTTTAATAAAATTTAATTTATATTATCGCTATCGGATTTCGCGTTATAGGGTTCGGTCGTTAATTCGATAATATAGAGTTATATAAAGGATATTATATATTTTTATAATAGTTCTTTTATTTAAAGGATTTATTAAATTTTACGTCGTTTAAATTATTAAAATAATTCAATCTTCTTTAAATTAATTAAGTATTATAATTATAGAACTATTATATATTAAAGTTTAATTAAGTTATAGAATTAAAAAAGTGGTTCGCGAGGTAATATAGTCCGCGAGGTAGTAAACCACGTTAATCTAATTAATATTAATTAAATATAAGAGATTATTCTTATCGGTTAACTAGTTATAAGATGCCTTTCGTTTTAAATTTAATATTAAAATTATAAATATATTAATAATATTAAGGTCTTAATATAAAGTTAGAATTATCGATAATATTAATCCGATATTCCTTTATATTATAATAAAGTAGGATCGGTAGGATATAATAGATTTTATAATAAATAAAGTTAGAAAAAGGGTTATTAATTAATTATAATTAGGTAAGTTAATATAAAATAATATTATATATATAAAGCTTAAAATATTAAAAAAATATTGTAAGATTTAAATATATTAATTAAAAATTAACGATAATTAATTAACTAATTAACGCCCTTAAGATTAATTAAATAATTAATTAACTAGTGTAGATTTAACGTTAAATATAACTAACCAACCACCGTCAGGTGGTTTGGTTAGTTGGTTTATGAATAATATTGCAATATCTTGACCCTCCACAATTCCAATCTCAGCCTCCCTCGCTTCCTGCTAAATGATTCAACTAACGAGCAAGGCTGAGCAGATTACCGGTGTCCTGTTCGACATAAGGTGTGAGTTCCACCCTCTATAGTGACCCGTATGGCGTAAAATTGCCCTAGTCAAATGAATAGCTACTGAGTTAGAAGTTGGTGACTTGCCAGGGGTTGGATCCTACACCAATATCTCCCCCAATGAGATGGCAGTAGATAGACACGACTAGAACACACAGTGATTATGTCGTGTACTCCGAAACTGTTGAGTTCTTAGCTGTCGTTGAATACAGGCCTTCTGATCATTCTGTCTAGCTTTTGCGTTAGGTGTTGGAGGTAGACTTGTCTTTTTATACCGTGAAGCACACACGCCCTGTAAGCTCCAGGGGCTCAATCCTTTCAACGCTAACAAACGCTGAAGTTGTCTTTTCACCTTGCCTACTTTCTATCCTCCTTGAAACATTGTATTGCTAACTTGGCTGGCACCCATCACCCCAAACTACATGGAGCCCACTAAGTGGCAAGTAGTCCCAGCAACCTGCCAGGCGTACTTATCGTGAAGTAGCCATGCCGTTCGTGATTTTTGTATGCGTGACGTGCAAACTCGCAGGCTCGTCCTCTCAAGACACTTGCCCTGGTGGATGAGCGACCAGCTGGGGGGCGGTCCAAGATCCGAATTAGCACAACAGAACTCGTGGGCCCAACGATGGGAAGATTTTGACCCATGATTACTCCTGAAACTACCAACTTGGTCTTTCCCACTTTCTAGTTCAGCACCAAATTGTCCCCTGTCACGTCCTCCTTGAACATTGTCCTCCTAAATTCGCAAACGGCGGTAGTCTTGCTCATCTTGAACTTGGAAGGTGTTGTATATATTCCTGTGGATTGCCATGTCGGATCGAAATAATTTGTAAACACACTTTATGGGGCAAGCGAGAGCCTACGGGGCGGTGACTTGACCCTGGAATACAAGTAAGTATCGTCGACGGCTGGCACCCATGCAGTCCCCAAGAGCTCCAAAAGATAGACTTATCACCCAGCCTAGAATTCCAAGAAACCATCAGAGATTTGATGCTTGGTGCCTGTGTATTCTCACCGCCACAGAAGGTTCATAACAGGCTGATTACTCCAGGAGAGGGCGCCCTGTAGTCCCGCCGAGCTTTGTAGTCTCTGTACTCCTTTCTCGAGAGGAGACAGGACGTCCAATGCCTGGCTATGATTTATCAAATAAAATTTGGAAGGAAAGTGCATCCCAAAAAGGCTGGCGAACACGTTTCGGCGAGGCGTCCCCGTGTTACCACATCACATGCCCGTGTATTACCTTGAGTTGTCTTCATCTTACCAAAGCTTACGACGAGCAGCTGGATTTCCCAGGCATAGACCGCAACGAGCTCACATGGTATGCCTTGTAAATACCGGTCCGAGTAGCACTTTGGTCTCTCAAGCTTGACACGTCACGAAGCCCAACGGCGCGAGGGCAAGTGAGAGTTGCGCCGAGATCCAAGGCCGACCTACGTTGGAACACTGGATGACCCCCCATTACCACGATCAATCACACCGAATATTTACACCGACCAGACCGAACATCTAAAGTGGACGAGAAAAACATGGCTCCCCCATCGACACGTCATGTGATCCAATGTTGTTAGTGTCACGCATAATAGTGGCCAGATCCGCGCTGATCACGAAAAATTTGATACAGAAATTGACCCGACCCAAGGAAGACCAGTACGTGGACGCGAACGGGACGGGACGGGACGGCAGTGAAACACGTCGCCAGTAACCGGAAGAAAAGTCACGGATGGATAAAGGGCAGGGAAATGAATCGGCATGTTGAAATACATCGAATTTTACAAGACGATGGATATCCAGGTTAGGCTGAGCGCGAGCGAGTAAATTTAGCACGTCAGCCTAACCCAGGACGGGCCTGGCCTAGACCGCTATCGTGTTTATCCCCCGCACAATCAGCGCGCCTGGCACCTGGAGTTGGATGGCAATCTGGCTTATCTGCCCCCAAGCACAGACCCCCTCCCACCGCCCAGGGTCCTGGAATATGAATGGCCAAAAACAATCCGGTAGGCACATTTTTTCTCGGTCTTGGAAATCCACGCGCTGTTGAGGGAAAAAAAGTGTTCCATCCCTCGCATCCTCTCCCTCTCTCAAGTAATCTGTGCAACCCCCAGCCTTACAGCCCACCCCCCTTATTCAATATGTCAGACCCCGCGGGAGCTTCAGGAGCTTGGAGGGATGCCTCCAGCTGGCGGTCGCCGACGGCTGGTGGCAACCCACCTTCGTCCACATGGCGTCAGCGTGAGCGCAACAACCCCACCAACTCCTCGTCTGGTCAGCGCAGCAACAGCGGCCGCCCCGGTGACCGCCCGGCGCGTGGTGGACAGGACGACTCGGCCACGGCGGCAGCCATCGCTGAGGGCCGCCGCATCTACATCGGCAACCTCGTGTACTCGGCCAAGCCCGAAGACGTCGAGGCCCTGCTCGAGGAGAACGGCTGCAAGGGCGACGACTACAAGAACACGCACATCTCGGTCGACCCCTTCAGCGGCCGCAACCCGGGCTACTGCTTCGTCGAGTTCGCCACCAAGGAGAGCGCCGACGCTGCCATGATCGGCCTCGAGGGCGTACCCCTCTTCGACCGCCCCGTCAAGTGCCGCCCGTGCCTGCCCAAGGGTGCGCCGCGCCGCACGGACAGCGACGGTGCCTCCCCCGCCGGCCAGGACGGCGAGCGCTACGAGCGCAGGAGCGAACGCACCCCCGCGAGGGCGGTGCCAGAGAAGGCGGTGCCGGCCGCTGGGGCAGCTGGGGCGAGCGCGACACTGGTCGCTCGAACAACAGCTACCGCGAGCGCTCCAAGGCTCAGGAGGAGGGCCGCCAGGTGTACGTTGGTGGACTCCCGCGTATGCTCGACCAGTCCGAGAATGACGTCGAGATGCGGGGCCTTTTCAACGGCTTTGAAGTGTAAGTTTCGATATCACGTTTACCCCATACTCCCCATAAACCCCCTGGCACGCAGTGCATGTGGTGCATGGCGCCATACCGGTCGTTTCTAATACTCTGTGTGCTTTCTAGTGAGGTGGTCAGCAAGCGAATCAGCCCCAAGACGCCTTCGGCACCCGGTACCGACGAGCGACGCAACTTCTGCTTTGTGGACTTTGCTAGCGCCGACCAGGCTCAGGCTGCTGTCAACGCTCTTGATGGATCGGAGCACAGTGGCGGCAACATCAAGGTTTCGATCGCCGTCCCGAGAACTGAGCGTGCGCCGGCCCAGTCTTACCAGTCCTAGTGTGTTGCACCGGGTACAGGATGTTGTGTGCATCAGTTGCCAGTGTAGAACCGCATATTCATATTCTAAAAGGAGCCTTCTACTATGAGTAGAAGCACGAATTCTGAGGACAGTCGCTACGTCGAGTTGATGTGATCGACTGTGAGTATCGGAGAGCCGTTAGATGGCCCATTGAGGCTGCTCCCAATATTGGGCAGCCCATCCGACTTCATGCATGTCATATTGAATAGCCGTGCATGTTGCAAATCGAGCGCAGTCAGTCGCACGCGTCTCATTCCCGCAGATCTCCCGTCGGTAGATCGTCTGGGCTGTCAGTATTCCCAGCCCGATCCCGCGAGCAGCAAGGTAAGCAGTAGACCCCGGCTGCACTTGGATTTAGCGTGAGAAGGCGTTGTTACACCACACCCCTTTTACGGATTGCATGCTGTAATGTTATATAGACAGTGCTTTGAGAAGAGGTGTCTTCCGGTAGGTTTCTGTTCTGAATGTTGGGTTTTGCGGCGTTTAAGTCATTTGATGCGTTTATTCCATTCATGTTTTCACTGCAGCCCGCGCATGGCAGACAGCGAGCACAAGGAACTTACCTCGCAACGCGGTAGAACTTTGAGATAGATGAATCAATAACAGTCCCTTGCATCAGAACCGGGCGCAGGACATAAATTAAGATTCATGCGAAGCGTGGGTATTGTAATGCCGAGCCTTACGGCCTTCCGCGTTTCTCGCTAATTTGTAATTGGAATATCACCCTCCGTCATCACGACCTACCGAATGGCGCGCTGTTCGGGGTTTGGAATTCTCGGGTTGAGCGGGTTGTCTCCCACCGACCGACCTCAACCCCGTTTACTAACTGAACGCAAACGGATGCGCTGTGGAGACGGCTCCCTCTGCACTACAACAAGCAGTCGCTCCCAGTCGCTCCCCCTAGTCTTATGGGACGATAGATGGTAGTGAACGAGTCGTGCACCCAAGACAAATTCCGGTTTATTGGCTTATTGTTGCCTTTAGTGATTATCGTGTTTGATTCCACTAACCACAGCGGTCAGAGGGGAGCCAGGTTGGAGCCAGATTGGCTGGTTCGCCCTCTTTCGATACCGGCTCAACGGCATCTCTTGAAACTTAAACCCCCAGGCCTAAGACACTCCAAAATGGAGGGATGGCCCCGAATGGCGTCGCATGTGCGTTTGCCATCCCAAGGCAATGTTTCGTTTGATTGACAGGATGGGCCCCCATTGGCCAGGACGGCGAGAAGAATGGGGAGAAGCCGCCAAAGAAGAAAAACAGGAGCCGAACTCTCTCGCTGAGGTGTCACACAACATGCACGTTTGGTTGCTCCGAGAAGTGGAATAAGCCGAACGTTGTGTGCGTTGGTGAAGATGGCACTGGAGGCACCGGAGGCACTGGATGGGGGAGCACTGGAGCGCAATTTTAGCAGAAAAAAGATATCGATGCATTCTTATTTTTCGCTGCAAGCCCCGGTGGTGCAATGACGTCGTTGGGCGTGACCAAGCCGGTCGATTCAGGGGTCTAGAACGTGCTTGGACGGGGGTCAGGCAAGCCCACTTTCCGCTTTCGGGCGGCATCTTCCCTGCAAGTCGCTTGTACAACTAAAGTCCGACCACTAGACAGCAGCAGACAGTGACGTCTCGACCCGCTGGCTGGAATTGGGGCGCCTCTTCCCACTCATGCAAAAGCCGAGATTGCCGTCGACCCTTATGATTTTGTGCTGTGCTGGTTGCATTGGGATGACATGCGGGAATAACAGGAGATAAAGTAAGGATCGCAAAGCACAACCTTAGCCAACATCCATCTCATTTCTTACCAATCGGCAATCGTACGCAACCCAATCCATCTCACCATGGAAGGCAGATCAACTGTGCTTTGAATCTCGCAAGAGTTTAATTGACGCTGCTCAAACGAGGAAGGAATGCGCAGCTGGTGTTGGCACACTCCATTCGTGGTGGAAGCCATCCGATGGACGACGGCTGGCGCTGGTTGGACAGCGTGGCCGCACCTTTGTTTGTCAGCTGTGTCACCGAACGGGAACCCTGGCTGGAAGGATAGTGACGATCGGCGTCCCTGGCTACCCTTCTAGATCTCCGTTCCTTCGTATGGGATGGATGGGGAGCCCTTTCGCCTTGTAATATGAATAAGTACCAGCAGGTTAGTTTTGTTTTTCTTGCGCGGCGGCATGTGCAAAAAAAAAAAGGCAGAAAGGCAGGATTCCTGTGTTGTCCTAATAGTAAGCTGGCATTTATCTCTGATTAGGCCCAGCCGCTAGAGGAGTGCGAGCGAGTCGCGCAATATCAACCGCCTTGTTAATTGGAATTTCTATTACCATACAGCAAGTGCAAACAAAAATAGCATGCAAAAAAATAAGTCCCAAAGTCTCCCAACCCCGTTCACTCCACTGCGGGTTGTTGACGTCTGAGATAACTGTAACTTTGCGCCTGCCCCAGGGTGACGGGAAAAGAAGGGTGGTGGAGAGAGATGGAGAGAGAATCGGAGACGAAAAGAAGTTAAAGAACAGGTAAGAGCGAACCTAAGCCATTATTTGAAGCATTTTCAAGCCGCCAAGCAAGCATTGGCAATCGTCTATTCTCCCTCTTGGGAAGAGTTTCCGCGTCCTCTTGCTCTTCTTTTCTGCTCTTCCTCCCTTCTCAAGCAACCAGCCCCGGTCCGAGTCCGTCGATCATAGGCATCGTCTAACATTTTTTCGACCAAACACAGGACGATTATCAGGGACTCTTCCCTCAGACGGTACCCACACCCCCTGTCAACGCCGATCCATCTCCTGATTATTGCCTTTTCGAATCCCCCCCTGCTCGTGTCGTGTCGACTGTTTGGGTCTTGCTCAGCTTTTGGTCGAGAAGAATAAAACAATACGGCTCAACACCGCCTGACAGGCTTGCACAGAACCGCAAACCCGACCACTGAACCACTGCAGCGAAGGCTTGATACCGAGCAGATACTTTGTCGGAGATCCCTTTAGCATCATCAAACTCACTTATTTAGTTGCATTCGAGGCGGGAGCTGGTCCGCTAAGGTTCCCACTTCTTTTTTTATTTTGGGTAGGGCCGGCAGGCATCAGCTTCAGCGGATACCGCCCACGTTGCCGTAGTCGACAAGTAGGACACTTTTCTACCTGCTACTACTCTCTCCTCCCTCCTAGTAGTGGATGTGGATGTCAAACTTCGGGTGAGAGGACACACAGACACACAGACACAAAAGGTGCAGCCGGTCTTGTCGTCCCTCGGTCGGTAACACCTCCCACGACATCCTCCTGTGTCGCGCGGCAAACACACACGCACACACTGTCATTCCCGCAGCGCATCCAAACACTACCAGCACCACCACCATACCAATCTACCCACGCACGCGAGCGCAGTCCTGCCAATCCGACCCTTTCTCTTCGTCGCGCACATCCCGGCCCCTCCGACCAAATTAAGACATTACTGCGAAAGCGCGCCAATCACATGCAGACTGTTGGAGAGACTTGGTTTGTTGCTGGTTGTGTAAAGAAAAACATGCAACATGGCGAACCCCGTCGGTGAAGATAGTTGGTTGGCATATGTTGAGGAGGAGCGCCGTCATGTCAATGACCTCGAGGGGCGCGTTAAGATGGTCGAGCTCTTCAAGAGCGCCACTCAGGCCGAGCCAGGCAGCATGCGGATATGGCTGGCATACTGCGAATATTTCTGGTCGCTCTTCACTGATTGCCAGAGCCACGAGGCCGGATGGCCTGCCGAAGAGCAGCATCTCGGCCAGCAAATTTTCTCTTTCAACTCAGCCCTGAGCTTATGGAGCGACGGCTACAAACTGATCATGTACCGAGTCAACGACAGCCACGAGTTCTGGAACCGGTGGATCTCCATCGAACAGGAGCAGCTCGCTCGCACCAAAACTCAGTTTGGCGTCCAGCGCATAACACATCTCTTCCGCGACCGCCTCACAATCCCCCACGCTACTTGGGACGAGACGTCGCAAATGTTTTCGGGCTTTCTCAGCGAATACAACAATGCAGCCTACGAGTCCGAGTTCAAGGAGGTCACAGCCAACGCCCAGGGGGCCAAGGCAGCTTACGATGAGCGCGAGCCTCGCGAGATAAAGCTCAGGCGAGCCGAAAGAGCTGGTGACGTTGAAGAGCAAAAGGCCATCATGCGGGAGTACTTGGACTGGGAAACGGCGCAGACCGAAGACAGCCACAATAACCCCACCATGCCTGTTGGACTTGGCCTTGCCCTCTATTCGAGAGCCCTCGCGGGCATCTTTACGGACGATGATGAGATCTGGGCCAACTACACTGTCTACATTTCCACTCTGCAAACTATATCGAAAACATCAACCCTGCAATATGATATCCCAGACATGCTGCGCGTCCACCAACGTGCCGTGTCACATTGTCCTTGGTCGGGAATGCTTTGGGCCCGGTACATTCTGGGCGCCGAGGAGTCTGGGTTGACCTTCCAAGATGTCGAACATATTAAGCACGCCGCAACCAACACCAAGGCTCTCGACAAGAATGGGATGACAGGAGTGATCGATATGTATGCCGCGTGGTGCGGCTACCTCAAGCGTACGGCTATGAACCCTAGTGCACATGAGGATGCCGTGGACATAGCAGATGTCGGCCTGTCTGTTGCACTGGAAGATGTACAGCTTTGGGGTGAACGCCTGTATAAGAAGGAGTACAAGGGCGACCCGAATTATCGCATCGAAAGGATTCTCGTTCAGTATCTGACCGAAAAGAAGGGCGAAGTCGAGAACGCTCGCAAAGTTTGGAACCGTGCGGCCCAAAAATCGTTACTTGCCAATAGCTACGACTTCTGGCTCAACTACTATCTTTGGGAGATGATGGTTTTCTCCTCGCAACCAAGACCGAGAAGTCCAACCCCAGCTAATAATGGGGAGAGGCCTCTTCGTGTCCCTACACTGGCGACCGAAGTCCTTGGGCGAGCCCTCCAGCAGAACCATCTGGACTGGCCCGAGCGCATCATAGAGGTCTATTCACAACATCTGAACGACTATGAGCACGCCGTGACCTTGCGCAGAGGACTAGACGCCATACACAAGGCCCGCAAGTCCGTAACGGAACGCAGGCAGCACGAGCAAGCCAAGGCTGCTGCTGCGTATGCCGCCCAGGTAGAGGCGCAGCAGCAGCAAGCTCGCTCCATTACAGAGGAGACCGCAGCATTGCAGCTGCAGGGCTCACCTTCCAGTTTCAAGAGGAAACGTGATGAGGAAACCGATGAGGTGGAGAGCCAAGCCAGCAAACGACCGAAGAATACCGATTCTCACGGTGTACAGCCGGCATCCTCGGAAGAGATTCTGAAGCGTGATCGCGAGAATACGTCGATTCTTGTCACAAACATGCCTGCCGACGTCACCCAGACAGCCATTCGCAAGTACTTCAAGGAGTATGGCCACATTGTCAATTTGATGGTTGAGAAGGAGAAGGATGGTGGGTCTTCTTTGGCCTTGATCGAGTTCGAGTCGCCGGAGGAGATGCAATCAGCCCTCCTGCGGGACAGCAAGTACTTCGGCACATCTCAGATCACTGTCAAGCCAGGAACTGGTCTCACTATATTCGTCTCGAACTATCCCCCAACTGCCGATGAGGAGTACATCAAAAACCTCTTCAAGCACTGTGGCGACATGTTCAACATTCGGTTCCCCTCGCTCAAGTTCGACACCCGACGCCGATTTTGCTATGTGTCGTTCCGAGACGCGGAGGCCGCCCAAAAGGCCACTCAGATGAATGGGAAGTCTTTGGAGGGCAAGTATATTCTGCAGGCGAAGTACTCTGACCCGTCGCACAAGAAGAAGCGAGATGGTGCTATTGCCGAGGGCCGAGAGATTCATCTCAAGAATGTCGATTTCAAGATGACCGACAGAGACCTCCGCAAAGTGCTGGAACAGTACGGAGAGGTACAGACAGTCCGCGTGCTCAAGAACCTTGCCGGCCAAAGCAAGGGTACGGCATTTGCTACGTTTGCCACCAAGGAAGAAGCTGAGAAAGCAGTCGAACTTAACAAGACGAAGCTTGGGATCAAGATCCTGGATGTTGAGCTTAGCAAAGAGACCAAGTTCAAGCCTACGGCACGAACCACTCGCGAAACAAGTACCGATGGGGACGTTGCCATGGAAGGGACCGATGAAACCGGCCCCACGAGAGAAGAGATTCAAGATCGAACGGTAGCACTGTTGAACGTGCCCGACACGGTCAACGATGCTCGACTGCGCGCACTGGCCGAGAAACATGGAAACATCGTTAAGCTGGTGCTGCAACCGAATCATCAAGGAGCCATTATCGAATATGCTGATGTCAACACTGTGGGTCGAGCCATGCTACAGTTGGATGGGTATGAAATAGCACCTGGACGAAAACTGCGCACAGGCACGGTGGAGGAATTGAAGCGCCAAAAGGGCGAGACTCGTGTCACGGACAAGCTCATGGCACCACCGCAGATCCGGCGGCCGGGACCAAACCCAGGGCGGGGTCCCAAGAAGGCGTTAGGATTTGTCAAGTCTGCAGGTGCCGCCACGGAAGCCGCTACAAATGGAACAGGCAAGCCAAAGAGCAATGCAGACTTCAAGGCAATGTTTTTGGGTGGGAAAGAGTAGTTTGTAGTTGATACCCCAGCATTTTTTTATGGCTAAAGGGATGGGCAACGGCGTTAATACTGTGAATGCATGGACTGAACCAGCCAGGAGGAAGGAACTCCTGGTGGGTGGGACGGAACAACAAAAGAAAGAAAGAGAAAAAAGCCAAATTAGCTATCGATACTTCCTGAAATATAATTCATGTTGTTGATATTTCGAAATTCGCATACAGTGGTGATGCCGCTTGAATTGGTGTAGCCCGCCCAGAAGCAACATTAGATAGACACTGGAATAACCAGGTTACCCGAGCACTCTAATAGAAAATAAGTGGTATAAACACCTAAACTTTACAATATGCGAGTGTAATAACCTGGTTATTACTCCTAAACCATTACTGTATCTATTGCACAGCTGTCCGAGAAAGCATGGATGCTTAATTATTCCGGTGTCTCGTTGATATCCCACTGGCCCGCCAGCGGACTTGGGTTTGTGGGGAAATACATAGGTTAGGGGGCTTCAAAGATTTGTTAGGCTCCGTAGGTAGCTTGCCACGCCACTCCAGGGCGGTATTGACTTGGACAGCTTTCTGCAAGCGATGACACAGTTGAATGCTTATAGTACATGTAATCCGTTATTATTATTATTCTTAATATGCATTTGCCAAAGATATAGTATGTTATTCGGGCAAAACGTACATGTAGAGATGTCATGTAAAATGATTGGCAGTTCTACTTATTCGAGGAGCTGGGGAATGGACGTCGGATCAATCTCTCCGGCGGGGCCCCTCAAGTGGCTGACGTTGGACCTTAGACTCCTCGATCTGCGCACTCTTCCAAGCCTGCACTTTCTCGATCTTACATTCCGATTACTGGCCGCAACTGCTGATCTGGCACTTCTATCTTCGGGGTTCTTTCGGCGATAAGACGAGGCAACTGCCATTGAACTGCCGCGCGGAGCCCGCCCGCTCTAGCAGCATGGCATTTGGGCATTTGGTGGATCGCCATGTGGTGTTTTGAATGGAGAGCCGCGCCCTTTGTCACCCAAGACAAAAAGTCCATGACGTCGCTCTGAGCCATCGATGCCACCACCGAGAACCATTCCCAACGTCATACAATCCAGATTCACATGGGGAGGATTCATCGCGGAGCAATTGAATACCCCTTGCCAACCAATTGCCAATCGCGGGGTCGTCGCGTGAAAGTAGTGAGGTCAGTATGTACGACTTGATCCATTGATCGGGGTTTGGGGGTGAAATGGTTGTATCCTCGTAACGTATAAGAAGGGAAGGCACGCCCAGCATCGCAACGTATGTTCTTCTAATTGGACTCATTCCTTCTATGTTGAAAATGAACTTGCAACTGTGATACCCTTATTTTTTCAAACAAACGAACCACAACTCAATACCTGTTGATCAGCCCCAACACGTATCTTTTTACCCCGGATTCAGAAGAAGAAACAGCCCACCAATCGATTTCGTGGCCAAAAGCAAAAAGTCGCCATGGCATCCCAAGCAGCATACGCTGTCGAGAAGGCGATAGGGCACGACGGCAGCGCCATCTTAGAGCAGGACATTGCCAACTATGATGCACCCGGTCAGGGAAGGGAGGACGGCACGACTATGAAGGCCCTGGTGTGGATGGGCAAGAACAAGGTCGAGGTGCAAGACGTCGCCCGGCCCAAGATCTTGGAGGACAACGATGTCATTCTCAAGGTCACTGGAAGCACAGTCTGTGGAAGTGATTTGCACTTGTTGCACGGTCCGTTGTCCCTCCCCGATTGTTGAAGAAGTTTTGGCGGCGTGCTGATCTGTACGAGTAGGCTCCATCATCCAATTAAACAAGGGCGATATCCTCGGCCACGAGTTCTGCGGTATTGTGGACGAGGTCGGTCCCACGGTCAAGAAGGTGACCAAGGGCAAGCGCTACGTAGCTTCGTTCCAGATCGCCTGCGGCGACTGCTTCTTCTGCAAGCAGAAGCTCTCGTCCATGTGCGAGAAGACGGCCTCGAACCAGACGGCCAAGTCTATGTATGGCGGCCAGACGGCGGGTCTCTTCGGCTTCTCCCACTTGGTCGGTGGTTTCGCCGGTGGCCAGGCTGAGTACGTGCGCGTGCCCCTCGCCGACGTGAACCTGCTGGAGATTCCCGAGGACGTCCCCGACGAGAAGGCGCTCTATCTGTCTGACACGCTCTGCACCGCCTACAACTGCGCCCACGACACAGCCATCTACCCGGACGACAACGTGGCCGTTTTCGGCGCGGGGCCCATCGGTCACTACGCCGGTATCTTCGCGGCGCAGGCGGGCGCCTCCAAGGTCCACTTCGTTGACACGGAGCCTCGCCTAACCTACATCCGCGAGCACTGGCCCGCCAAGTACGCCGACAAGCTCGGCACGCTGATTGACTACAAGACCCTCTCGTTCGGCGTCACCACCAAGGAGACGGTCGTGTCGCGCCTCAAGGAGCTTTGTGGCGGCCGCGGCCCCGACGCCGCTCTCGAGTGCGCGGCGGGCGAGTACGCCAAGGGCTGGGCTCACTGGCTCGAGATGGCCGTCGGAGCTGAGACGGACACCAGCGAGATCATCAACGAGATGATTGAGAGTGTGAGGGCTTTCGGTCGCTGTGGTGTCACGGGTGTTTATGTTGGCTACGTAAGTTCTTCCCCATCCCTCCTCTTCCACAATACCTCCTTCCTGAATTCGGGGACCTTGATGGCTTGAATCCACCAATGTTAAATCTTTCATAACTCATCATCGCTAACGAGCTTCATCCTTCTAGACCAACCACTTCAACGTCGGTTCTTTGATGCAGCGCGGTATCCGCCTCATCGGCAACGGTCAGGCGCCCGTGCACAAGTACTGGGAGGACCTGCTGAAGCAGATCCAATCCGGCGAGATTGACCCGCTGGACATGGTGTCGCACCGCGTCCGCATGGAGGATCTCGACAAGGTCTACTACAAGTTCGAGGCGCGCGAGGACGGCATGCAGAAGGTCTTTGTCGAGACCAAGTTCTCGCTGCCGGCCTGCCAAGGATGCCCGCCTTTGACCAAATACTAAACAGCAACTCACAGACTTGCTCGATCGCCTGCTCTGATTGAGTCAGGTTGTACGGGAAGAGTACATGTTCACATGTCTTGTTGACTACATATTACGAGTAATAAAATAATACCATCCATCAGTTCTCCATATTTGCTTTTGCGCTTATGCAGCTGCATCGCAAAATGATACCACCAACCAACATCGTTCTCTGAACAATGTGCGCCCCATTGCCAAGATAGCGGAACCATCTATGTATGCCATGGCCAATCGAATTCACTACTTCTTATGCTCAGGTGCTATGTCTAATACCCCTCGGACCTATTACCATCTAGAGATAATGCATCGCCATCTTGCATAGTCACCATGAGAGATACCTAGAGATAGCCGGGAGCTTACCCCAGCTTCCCCATGTATTGCCCTTGGCATAATAACGCTGTTCCCGTTGGGATACGATTGGCCGCCACCAGAGTAGAGCGAATTATTCATTTGTTCAGGTAGGGCAGTTCATATCGCTGACACGACGTTCCACGCGGGCTATCTTTCCTTTTGGAAAAGGAAATCCCGGGCCCGCTATTGCGACGATCCAATCAAGACGTGCTGGGGGGCATCTCCAAATCTGCATCGCATCTCGGAGACCCGTCGTCGTGCATGCCCAATGGATGGATGGAGGAGGCACTGGGGACCCCTCATTCCAGGGCTGGGCTATAATATCATGGCATAAGCGTTTTTTCCGCGCGCTCGCTCTCGAGGCCGCACGAAAAGCATGCCCGGAGCTTGAGCAGAGCAGTGCGCTATCATCTACATAAGCGCACATCATGGGATTGCTCGAAACCAGCAATGCGGCGCTCGCTGTGTACGGAGCAGGACTGATACTGTTATACACCGCCACGCTGGCGGTTTACCGGGTGACACTGCATCCGCTGGCCAAGTTCCCCGGCCCCAAGCTGGCGGCGACGACGGAGTGGTATGAGTTCTACCACGATATAGTCCGGCAGGGCCAGTTTATATGGCAGATCCAGAAACTCCACGACCAATACGGTAAGTTTACTCCCATATGGCTACAGTTGCGGGTGATATGACAACCGCTGACGACGATGATGAATGCCAGGACCAATCGTGCGGATCATGCCCAATGAGCTGCACATCCGAGATCCAGACTATTACGATGAGATCTACGCCCCTTCTTCCAAGAAGCGGGACAAGTCGGCGGCTTGGGTGCACTCAATTCTAAAGACTCCCTTCGCTGCCGTAACACAGAAACTAATAATGTATATTGCGCGAACAGGTCAAACTGGCAGGTAACACGACCTCCGGCTTCGCAACAGTGGACCACCACCTGCACCGCCTCCGCCGCGCGCCCCTAAACCCCTTCTTCTCCAAGAAGTCCATCACGGACAAGGAGCCCCAGATCCGCGAGAAGGTCGAGCACCTGTGCCGCCGGTTCGCGGCCGCGGCCCAAACAGACGAGGTTGTTCGGCTCGACGTCGCCTTCACGGCCCTGACGATGGACATCATCACCGACTTCGCGTTCGGAGCGCGGACGCGCCACCTCGACGAGCCCGACTTTGGGCTCCTGTGGAAGGAGGCCATCGTCGGCCAGTCAACCAACGGCGTGTACATGCGCCAGTTCCCCTGGTTCTGGCCCGTGATCGAGCGGACGCCGTTGTGGCTGGTGCAGGCCCTTAAACATCCCGCCGCGGGGCTTTTGGTTTGGCAGGGGCTGACGCGTGCGCGCATCAACGATATCATCGCCCGCAACGATAACAATGCTGGCGGTTCATCCGGAGGTGACGGGAAAGAGGAGGAGAAGGAGGAGAAGGAGGAGAAGACCGAGGGCGTCTCCATCTTCCAGTCCCTGCTCGACAGCGACCTCCCGCCCGAGGAGAAGACGGCGTATCGACTTGAGGCCGAGGCGCTGATCGTCCTTGGGGCGGGGACTGAGACGACGGCCAAGAGCCTCGCCATGATCTCGTTCTACATCAACGAGGATCCGGCGAAGCGCCAGAGGCTTCGGGATGAGATTGCGACAGTCGGGACAGAACCTGATGGGACTTTCTCGCTTACGAAGCTCGAGAAACTTCCTTATCTGGTAAGCTTTCATTATAGCCCATTCGTTTCCATGCCATCTTGATCTATCTCATCGACCTGAGCATTTCACTCTATCCCCTCCATCCCCGTCAAAGCAAATCAGGCAAGCAAGCTTGCCGTCCGTATCTGAAATCTAGCTGATCAAACTCATTCCCATAGACCGCCTGCATCACTGAAGGCGTCCGCATGATGTCCGGCGTCACCGGCCGCCTCCCGCGGGTAGCTCACGAACCCCTGCAGTACGGCGACTGGACGATCCCGCCGGGCACCCCCGTCAGTCAGCTCAACTACGTCGTCAACAACGACCCGGACCTGTTCCCGCACCCCCTAGAGTTCCGGCCCGAGCGCTGGGTCGACGCGCCCCCGCGCGAGGATGGGCGGCGGCTCGACCGGTACATGGTAAGTGGTTGGAGATTCGGAGTTCGGTTATTATTCCTCCCTCCCGACTTGCTTCAATTGGTTTCGGACGGGGATACATGTGCATCATCATCCTCTTCCCTACATCATTGTTATTTCATTTTCTTTCCTCCTTTCCTCCCATCCCAAAAGAGCAAAGGCTACCACGGGAGGATAGGTGTCGTTCATGCGCGGCAGCCGCTCCTGCATCGGCATCAACCTGGCCTGGGCCGAGCTCTACCTCGCGCTCGCCTACGTCGTCGCGCGCTTCGACCTGCCGCCCCACGACACCACGGCGGAGCGCGATCTGCTGATTGACCGCGACCTTTTTGTCGGGGCGCCCAAGCGGGAGAGTCAGGGGATCCGGGCCAAGGTCGTCGTGTGTGGTTGAGGTGGAGTCGAGGGCGGCAAATTGGATGGGTGGGTTGGGTGCTGCTGGCCGCCAGGAGCAGACTGTACGAATATCCATACATGCTGGTGACGCTCCCTTGTCACTTGTGTTGGTTTAGCAGTGAGTCATAGGCAGCAACTCATCGCGGAACCCTTTTTTAATGTACTGTGTGTCATGCACCAACGTCTCCTAGGATTATTGAAGTGGCCACTTTCCTTTGCTATTTCCAGTTATTACAGGATGAGGCCATGAAGCTCGTGTTATTGCCTCATCGAGATTGGTTTTGCTTTCGTCGGGTTTGGGCATAGCAGGAATATGCTCGGCGTAGATAGGACGGTGAGACAGATAAGCAAAGCAGAAACACACATCATGGTTTGCTATCTTCACACAGAGCTTATATAACGCCCGCTCGAAGAAAGGATTACGTGAAAGAGCACCAGAAAAAAAGGAATTCAAAGGTGCTAGCATCCATCTCCTTCCCTGGCCTCGGCCTTGGAAACGATATGGGTCCTTACTGACCAGTCTCCTATCTACGCTCAAAAGGGTCCTTTCCCATGAACAGCTCTATGATAATTGGGCCAGGTAATTATCATAGGCCACCTGGGGCCTGTTGTCTTGTGGCTCGTTGGTTTTGATAAGTGCCTTGCGGGCACCTGGGATCGCAGCTTTGAAAGGGTGTCTCCAACTCAACGCCAACTGCACAACTCAGCCAAATCATCCATTCCAAGGAAGAATTTAAGCCATCAGTGTTTGTCCCCGGTTGGTACTAGTGTCGGCGAATCGTTGGAAGGTAAGACGTTTCTGTCTGTCATAATGTTGGAAATCAGGATATGTTGGTTCAAGCTGGTACGAAGAAATAGGGGGGAGATGATGCAAAAATGGACTGAACAATGTTTTCAATCTCACCATACTTCCATAGGTCTAGAAGAGAAGTAAGTCTGCAGTATGATTAGGTACCTGGATGGAGGAGTCCTTGCGTATGTAACTTGGTGCGTGGCTTTGATTGCTTTGGTCATCAGTTGGGTGGCATCTCAACCTGTCTTCGTCTCAGGGCAACATGATATCTAAGAAACAACCAACTCAATATGAGAGCCATCCTCCTACGCCCTATACGTGCTTCAGATAGGTATGTGGTAGTGACCTACCTTCCTACGCGTCCTGTCCAAGCACGGACGTAAGCTGCCCCGCGGTGATTGTTGTTCCAGGTGATTCAGAGGTGAGGTGAAGCTATTGTGAGGGAGCTACACCCACCCGGGCAACGCAACACCTCCCACCCAGTACCTAAGTAGCTAGCTACCCTAACTAGCTACATGTACCTTACCTAGGTAGCTATCTAGGCCTTATAATTACCAACAAGAGCTTGATTTTCCAACCAGCCCCTCGCACCCATCATACCCAAGGAAAAGCCCGTCCTTGGAATGGTGGCCGAGGGGCTGAGAAAGTAAAACTCCACCGGCCGGGGGTTTTCGTAGGCTGAGACCTCGTGTTCGATCCCACCTCTGGGCAAAAGGTGGGAGAAGGACGAGCGATCAGCTGAGCTTTTTGCTATTTTTATTATTTTTTGTGCGAACTCTTTTCCTCTGCTTTTTTTTCTTTCTTTTTTTGGCCTTTCCCCTCCTATTTTTATCTCTGTTACCCTCTATGTTAAGTAAGATATGAGCATAACTTGTTTTCCAAGCCTTTATTTTCACGTTCACCCTCAGAGGTAGCATGATGAGCAACGGACATACATACATAGCCTCGCTACGAAAACTGTATGAACCATCATTTTAATCATTTCGAACCAGTGCTTTTGCAAATAAAACTCATCTGATGCTTCTATTATTTCATATGCTGCGAAATAATTTGCTTTTACTTAGCAGTCTACTTGAGGTCGAACTCATGACCTATAAAAAGAACGCGTCTTTCGTCTGAAACTCGCTTCTGATGAGCAATAGCCATTGCTCAAATTGAACAAGACGTGAAGTAAAAATTCGAAAAGAAGCTTCAATGGCTCACATCAGATACTTTTCAGACTGAAATGTCTGCCAGCCCAAACCTCCAAGCGGGTGCAGCCTGGATAGGGGGTAGGCAAGGATTATGACGGTAGTTCTCATGATGGGTGCCAAGATGGAAGGCAGTGCCACCAAAAGAGTGAGCCATGACAAACCCATAATCCAACTGCATATCACGGCGGTAATGTGCCGGGACGAGCAATACGATGACATCTACCCATCCATCTATCTACATATGAACCTAGATCCGCCCCTCCCCAAAACACACACGCATCTCGTACATCACACTGCCTCTAATAAACCCATCACCCCTTACTCCCCCTCTCCATCCCTCCCTCCCAACCATCACCTCAATCAAGGCAACGTCCGACTCATCTTGAAATACGGCACATCCCCCTTCAAAAACTCCTCCCCCTCCGCATCAAGCCCAAACCGCTGGTAAAACCCGAGCGCCGACGTCCGGGCATCGCACCAGACCGCCTCGGCGCCCTCCGTGACCGCAAACACGATCGCGTACCGCAGCAGGGCGGAACCGACGCCGCGGCCCTGCCACTGGGGCTCCGTGGCGAACTTGCGGAACCGCGCCTCCTTCTTTTGGTTGGCGTCCTCGGCGAAGAACATGGAGATGACGCTCACGGGCTCCGTGGGCATGGCAGAGCTATCCACTTGCGGCTGTTCCAGGTGCTGCAGGTTCGGGGGTAGCAGCGGCGCCGCGTCCTCGAGGAACACGCCAAAGTGGTGGCCCTGGTCGTCCTCGTCCAGCTGGACGTACGACATCGGCTTGTGGGGCCATAGCACGCGGTGCCGGAGGTTGTGGGTCTCGGCCGGCGTGATGGCGCGAATGGTGAACGACGGCAGTCCGGTATTGGTGGCCATGGCTGCTGGGGACAGTTTCTTTTTCTGGGCAAAGAAAGCCTCGTCAATTGGAAGTGGTAGGTATTCTGCCGCTGAAGTTTGGGATATGTCGTCTGAATGATGGGGTTGATTGGCCAATAGGGGCGGCAGCTAGGAGGGGGACGAGGCTGACAGACAAAGAAGTGCGTGCAACTGCTTTTTCTTGACGATCAATTCGGGCGAAAGCCGCCGAGTATCGGAGGAACAGATTCGGTGTGGGCCACTAAGCCGCGCCGACCATTGAGTTGAGTCGTGTTCACAGCCGGGCAACACGAGGTCCCACCTTGTTGGCCTCACCTCACTGTCTTGACTCTGTACAAACCCATAAGTTCTCTAAGCAATGACCATTACGTCATGGTTACTAGGGGCATCAGTTACGAATTCTACGACAAGTCGGGTATGCCGAAGAGGAACCAGTCTCTTCTTGGTAGACTCGCTAGGATGGGACGACCGTCACGTCACGTTTAAGTGTTCAGTTCGACCTTCATTATGGATTTATTTTTCTTTTCAATTGACTGTCAAGGGTATGCGCTATACTATTGGGGACACCTGGTCATAGAGCTGCCCGGAGACGGTTCATATGAGAAGGTTTAGACTGCAAGAGAGAAATGCTTGTTAGCGAACTCGTCCCAACTTATGCTCGAAGCCATGGAAGTTATCACTTACCCCACTGGAAGTTGCCGTCGTTGTTGCCGAGGCGCTCGGAGAGGTTGAGGTCGTGGTCGCACCACTCGCCCTCAGCGTTTCGGAGACGGGCGCGCAGGACGCAGACGGGGCCGGTACCCTCGACGGAGCACCAGGTGCCCTCGGCGGACTCGGAGAAGCCGTTGCTGTCCCAGCAGAAGCGGCCTGGAGAGCAAGAAGGGTCAGTCCATCTGCATAAGACGCTTGTGTGGATGTATGACCAAGAAGTCATGGGCAAAGGAGCTACATACCGTTCTCGTTGCCGATGTGGTCGTTCAGGTTGATCTCGGCCTGAACCCACTCGCCGTCAACGCGCTGGAGGGTAGCGCGGAGCATGTGGTTGTCCTCAAGACGGATGTCGCGGGCGGTGTCGAAGAAAGACATGGTGAATGTGTATGTGGTTGGTTGTTTGGGAAGATGGTAGATGGTGATGTGATGAGGCAAGATTCAAAGGAGAGGAGTCCGGGTCAAGTGCTAGGGATGAGGTGCACCTTTATATGCATGCCGAGAGGAACTGCTTCCTCCCCATCGAAAGGGGATCGTGGCACAGTGGCATGGAGGCATGGCATCACTGCCCCTCACTCTTGGGTTCCGGTTGCCTCTGAGCTGGGAGGGGTTTGTTTCATCGACATGGTCCAGGCTTTCTGGCCATCCCATCCATGATGAAGGGGGCTTGCCTAGCAACCTAGTTCTTGACGCCTGTCATGTGTAGCGGCTTCGTCAAAGAACCAGACGGAAGCGAGGAACCACCCGAATCATGCCTTGGACCCTTTTAGAAACTGGACCCCCATTCCATCGTAGAAGACCCCTGCGGGGCGATTCGAGGGATCAAACATACGGGTGCCCACAGGCGGGCAAAGCAGAGCTCGCCCAGCCCATGGCAATCCCCTCTCGCCAAGCCAGGATATACGTGGCGTCTCGGGATTGCGGCACTTCACGGGGAGCGAGGCTGTATCAAGTAAGTTACGCTGATGTCAATTGACCATTTATGCAAACCTGCAAGTGAGAAGTGAGGGCAGGAAGGCAGGTTGGATTGGGGGAGTCGGGTGTTACGTTGGCCACAGGAACGAACCAGAGCATACAAGAGAGCCCCAGTGGGAGGGATACGCCAGCAGGCCAGACGCCCGCCGAACAAGCAACAGCTGTACCTAAAAACGGCCGGGCGTTTGCTCTAGTGATTGGTCAGTCGCTCTAGCGCGCTCTGGTCCGCCCATTCTCCCACTATTGGAGGTACCTACAGCAGACCTACTGTACCTAGTGCCAAGCCAGGTCAGCACAGTGGAATGGGGACCCCATTTTAAGGAACCACCTGCGATGCTCAATGCCCTGGACAGGAAACCAAGTTAAGCGGTAAACACGTCAGCAAGAGCTTCACGGGTTGACGGCTTGTCTCCAGTTGAGGGTGGATAATGGAATTAACAAGAACTACTACAGCCGGATCTGATCCTATGCACACCGAGTGTTTGTGTAGATCTGTTCAGAAGATCTGTCTTCTCTGGCCTCTCTCTCCTTTTATGCCAAAAACAGTCGAGCGTCCTTACTAAAGTGACCAGGCTGCCAGGTGTGGTTTAGCTTTGCGACTAGGTGCCCCTCCTCCTGCCCCTCCATGCCATCGTACCTTTCCAAGAAACATTTGAAGCTACGTAATTGCATTGAGATGGCGGTCGCGCTTTCTGCGCGTTCAATGCTTGCCAATTGATCCATCGTAGCTTCCCCTGATGATGAAGCAATCATAAGATTTCCCTGCAAACAAACATCTTCCCCAACCAATTAATCTACGAAGCCTACTGTGCGAGATGCCATTGCACCGGAAGATCTGTAGGATGACGGATGTCGGCACACTCTCTGAGTAACCACACCAAGCGTGAGAGGAGGTGCTATTGGGCGGCTAGCTCTGTGGCTGTCGTCTGCGACTGCACTTTTCCACGACAGCCGCCCCAGCGCAATTACCGCGCCCCAAGACCTATTGATTGCATGCCGCAGTTCCGGCCCGCTTGATACTTCCTCTCCCGGGCGTGACTGTCTTCCCTTACCTCTCCTCTCCCTTCTTGTGCGTGCGGCGTTTGATGCATTGTCCAAGCATGTACGTCAAACAAATGTGCGAAGGGACGCCAATCTGCCTCTATTTCGCCTCCATGTTTGATGAAGTATAACGATAGGAGGCCCCTGCCGGAATGCCTGGGTGACTCCAGGTCTCCCACCAATCTACCGGCATGAGCAGTGGAATTTGACGACACCTGTCCTGCCAGTGGATAGATGCGGGGAGGCCGCCCGCTGCGGAACATTCTGGGCTACCGGAGCCGCACGCGCCCGGGGCCCGGTATACACGAGCAAGAACCATCACGAAGTCCTTGTAGTAGAACCGGATCTTTCCTGACTTTGTACGGTGGATTCCTACATGTGCATCATATGACGAAAGCCTGGAATTCGTTCATGAACCCATCAACACTTTTTACCACTGATCACGTCAGTTTCATGGGTGCAGAGAATATGTCGATGGACGACATTTTGTAAGTGACTACCTAGGGCACTCTCCCCGACGAAGCTTGATGCACGCCATCATCCAGCTGCTGGGTTAGGTGACTTGGTATTTTGATTCGAATGCTACCAGAGCCCGCCTTAACGTAACCGACCATCTCTTGTCTCAGATGAGCTACCGATTCAGCCTACCTTTAGTCAGCCGCGGCTGGGATGCGACCTCTGGGCGCTTACGCTGGACCACGGACGGCTTCGCACATTTCGAAATGTCCAGGGACGCTTATGCCACGACGGCATCAACGTAGTTAAGCACCTAAGGCCCGGACGCTGAAGATGACGAATCTTTGTAGAGCAGCTTTGCTTCTGCTTCGATTCATCTTTCGTCTGGAGTTAAGAAATATCATCTCCGAATTGGCCAGCTCAGCAACTGTTACAGGCCTCGCTGATCAATCGGGCTGGACTAGATGGGTAACTATGGCGGCACCATCATGTTATCCTGCCCGTGGTGGTGCTCCTTCCTGAGCGACGCTACCACTATAAAGGGAGCAAGATAAGAATGGTATGTCGAGTCAGGTCAGAGCGACGAACTATTGTAGAGATCATCGAACAACCGCTTCTTAACCATGTTCTTCGGAAACCACTCCCAGCTCGGCCTTGCGTCTAAGATCCCCGTCCCAGACCCGGATCCTGTCCTTTCCTACAGCCCCGTCGTTCTCAACGCCATTCCCAACCGACCCGCACCACTACAGATGCGCGTCTCTTTCCCATCTCCGTCTTCTTATTCTCCTACTGCTGCCTTGCCCATCATCCTGCTCTCCCACGGCCTCGGCCCCAGCAGCTTCCTCTCTTCCCACGAGGGCTACACCCCCCTCGTCGACTTTCTCGCAAGCCGCGGCTTCGCCGTCATCCAACCGACGCACCTGTACTCCAAATTCTACGACCCGTCCCAAGTCAACCCCACAGACGAAAAGGGCAACGAGTTCCACTGGAAGACGAGCGCCCGGGACCTCGGCCAGATCCTCGGCCAGATCGACGAGATCGAGGCCGCGATGCCGGGGTTGCTAAAGAGCGGACGCCGCTTCGACCGCGAGAGGATCGGCCTCATCGGCCATTCGTTCGGCGCCACAACCGCGAACCTGCTTTTGGGGGTCGTCAACACCGACCCCCGCGACAACACGACGTTCGGTGGGCGCGACGACCGCATCAAGGCCGGCGTGCTACTGGCCGGGGCCGGTGCCGGTCCCTTGGAGACGGAGATCGGACGTAAGATTATCCCCTTCTACGGGCCCAACTTCGCGCAACTCACCGCGCCGACGCTCGTCGTCGCGGGGGACGAGGATACCAGCGTACATCTGGCGCCGACGCGGGGGCCCGAGTTTCACATGGACGCGTACCACTTGGCGCCGGGACCCAACGACTTGCTCACCGTCAGGGGCGGGCGGCACTGCCTCGGCGGTGTCGACGGCTGGGACGCCGTTGGGGCCCCTGAGGATGCGAGTCCGCAGCGGCTGGGCGTCGTGCAGCGGATGACGTGGGCGTATTTGCGGAGCCAGCTCTACGAGGGCGATACTGCGTGGGCGGATGCGTGCGAGGCTTTGAGAGGGCTGGGGGAGCTCGGGGACGTTCAGCACAAATTCTAGATAGTAGTAATATCGACTAAGAGGCAAGACATAGAGTATGCATTAAGTACACAATGTTTAATGAGGAATCGTGGGAGGATCGCCGCTAACATCATCAGTATCAGGGATTTACATGTGTATATATAAGTTTGTTTGCTCATAAAACTCGTCAGATGTCCCTCCAAGCCCTTCCCTTAGCGCTATAATGCTCCCTTTTATATGCCATCCTATATGCTATGATTGGCGAAACAGCCAGTCGCTATTCGCATCTACCATGTAATTGGTGATATTGAACTCGTTCGCCAACCCACTACCCGCCCCTCCATTATTAGTGTTGGCTGCATTCAGCTCCGCATGACCGGGCGGCACCTCCGCCTTCATATCAGTCCCGCCATTCATACCACCTCCCCCATTTCCACCGTTCTGGTGACTTGCTGGCGTCGCCTCGCTGCTGAACGGCAGGCGCGGCACGTTGAAGAAGTCGAACACGTCAAGGTACTCGAGCTCGTTGGGCGCCGGTGTACGGGCCGGCGTCACGCTGGGCAACCGACTGGGCACGCCGCCGCCGCCACCACCCGAGAGATGCCGCGGCTGGCGGCTGATGAGGATGTCCAGGTCGAACGCGGTGCGCCGCATATCGGCCAGGATCTTAACCGAGGAAGGCGTGACACGCTCGCCCGTGGTGCCAAGCGCGTTCTCGCTGTCGGCGTGCTCGTCCAGGACGCGCTGCAGGAGCTCGCAGTAGCGGCCGGCGACGGGCCAGTGGCGGCCCATCTCGCGGAGCGCGTCGACCAGGAACTGGATCTGGGGCGACAGCTTGTGCTCGACGGTGGAGCCGTGGACGAGGAGCAGGCGGGCGGCGACCCAGAGCGTGAAGGCGAAGGGCGGGCCCAGCTTGTTGAGCAGGCCGTTATTGACGACGAACTCGCCCAGCGCCGCGATGTTCTCGACGGCGCCGTGGCAGTGCTGGCTGGCGATCAGGGACGGGGTGAAGATGGGGGACCGCGTCGTGGGGTAGGCCGCCGAGGAGTGGAGGCGGATGACGGCGGTGTGGTAGGTGGCGTGGAGCATGACCCAGGTGCAGCTCAGTGTCTTGCTGCTGTTAGGCTGGTAGAGTTTGGCCATATTGCCGAAGTCGCCCGGAAGACCAAACTTCCAAGAGGTGAGTAGGTTGTCGAGCTGCTTGTACCGCATTTGCCATTGCTCGACATCACTCAATGCGCTGATGTCGACAGGTTGCTTGAGAAACTTGTGGATCTTGGATAAGATTCCAAGGATCTCAATGTAGTAAGAGAACGCCCCTAGGTTCTCTGGCCGATTCGTGTCGTGATCCGGTAGGTCGGACGGGTAGTCCTGCGTCTGGAACCATCGCGTGTCGACTTTTTGGTTCTTTATCCACAGATCATCACGGCAGGGGAGAGTTCTGTCTATCTCCTTGTCATCCAAGGCGAACTCAAAGGCCGTTGCGATGGTCGCATATCGATCCAGCAAGTAGATCATCCAGAACAGTCGCCGCCGCGATTCGTCTTCCACGAAATCCCGAGGCTCTGGTAGCAGCATGGCTCGAAGTGTGTAAATGGACGAATAATTCGGAGAAACTGAGAACGAGTTGCTCTCCACAGCCAGACCCAGCTGCACGACAGATCGCGTGATGAGAGCCATGATGTTCCAACCGGGTGGTCCATTACCACTGCCGCACAGGTCGAGAGCAAGAATTACCAGAGCCTGAAGAACCTTAACAGAAGAGTGTTCCAGGCCGTAGAGCAGGACTCTGTTCTTTGATACACCGTGATAGTGTTGCCTCCTCTCGTCGGTCAACCGAGTGTCCGTAGAATACCGAAGGGTCGTTGCGACAATAGCATGGAGTAGGATTCTATCCGTCTCGTCCAGCGCCGAAGGCCCGAATAAAGCGTCCAGCGTCGTTTTCCGGTGCAGTATTGGACACCAGGTATTGATGTGTTTGAAGTATAGATCTGCAAGGGCATATAATAAGTCGTAAGGGGGTAAGTCTTGATCTGATGAGAGATGTGTTTGGCTCTGTGCGACACTCAACCCAGGTGATTGGAGAGAATGGCTGCTGCTGTAGTAATCCTGCGTCGATGAGCTAACGGGCAGACTAGGCACTTGATTAGTGGGAGATATGCCGGATAGGTGCATCGGGGGCTGGAAGCCGTCATGCACAGAATGCATGGACGGTGTTTGCGGTGGCATCCCGAAGTCGACGCTCTGTGTGACAGCGGGGTATGTCGAAGGCTTTTGGAGGAACAAGGCCGTTTCCGCCTGGGGTGTACGCAGCGGCTCATTCTGCCGGAACATGGGCGCGGGATCCCTGGGTGTGCCATGATCGCTCGGGACGCTTGCGTTACTATTCCGGACACTGGGTGCGCTCGGCGGCGCGGGGTGATGCGGATTGTGGATATACGAGTTCTGCAGGATCTCCGAATGCGAACGTAGTATCTCCTCCAGCTTGTCTAGACGCTGTTCTAGCTCCCTGCCGTAGCCTGCTCGCAAACCTGGCTTTTTCCTTTCTCGATACTCGCAGTAAACTGAGTTGCGCTTGCACCAACCGCAAGACGGTTGGCCGCGGTCACATTTCACCTATTCGGATGTTCAGTGGCTTTACTCGTGAAGTATTTGAAGGTTGGAATGACTTACCTTTCGTTGCTTGCATAGCTCACACCTTGGCAACAAGTCAATGTCAGCACGTATTCCCTCATAGCCTTCAACAAATGGAGCGTCGCCCAATCATTGGCACTGTTCTTGCGGAAGGCAGTTGAAAAGGGTACATAGAGTATATTAATCCAGTATGCGATCCAAAGCTAACAGAGATAGTAGAGCCCTTGAACGTGGGAATATCTGGCCTATGGTGCAGCAAGGGACCATCATGACTGGCGGTGTACTGGAAACTATCCGGTCCAACCCAAGAGGCCACCAACAGCCGCCCTTTGATCACAAGAAATTGAAAGTTAACGTACGAGACAGAGAGCGGCCGTTTGCGTTTACCGGGTCTCGCAGAGTCGGCCTCATATTGATCATCATCGGCGTCTATATCGTCGCCGCTATGAAGACCATTTCCATCGTCGCTGTCAGGATCTGCTTTATCGCGGTGGTGCAGAGGCGGCGAGACAAGATGGTGTGGCTGGGGCCCGTTGTCGGCCGGCATGGCTTTTTTTGGAGTGCCTCGGCGTGCGTGCGCTTTAGGATCAAGGTATAGTAGGGTACATACACCCCTGGAGTTTGTGACCTGGCCTAGTCGACGGACGGGCTCAAAGATAGTGAGGCTCTCTTCTCGGTACAATGAAGCAGCGGCATGTCCCCAGCCCGATTTTGAGTATCATACGGAGGAGTACCTCGAAAACAACGGTATGGGCCGATGTTTTGTGATAGCTCGGGGTAATGTTGAGCAGAAGTAATGAGTAGATGGAGCGGTTCTGGGCCCCGGGGAATTTTATTGTGGGCAAAATGGGGGAAAGGGAGGGGGCCAGGAAGGACTGGAGGACGGTACAGCGGCACAGCAAGCGGGCAGCGGCTTGGTGTCCGTCTCGGGGGCTTTGTCTGGGGGAGTAGACGTTCGTGTTAGTTAGTGTGCATGGTGTACGCGGGTGTCACCCCAGAACAAAGCCCAGCCCATGGATCCAACGGATCTCATAGGCAGGCTCTGAACCGTCGGCAGTTGTCAGGTTCCGCGCATGCATTCATCATTGCTTCTTACATCAGTACGGACATGATGCATGTCAGACTTGCGAATTCCAATATGCAAAGGCAATCAATCAATTGATTGACTTGCACTTGGCACGGAATGGTTGTACGACCTAGGCCCCGCTAAATTCGTTGAAATTTGGTGGGGAAGGGGAGAAAGGATAGAGGCATTTCTCCAGACTCCAGATGGCGCCCGGGCGATGTTGGGGTCACAACCATATCTTCTTCACATGTTGGTAGAAATAGGTAAACGAATGGGGGCAGCTGTGATGCCGCCCCGGCTCGATGATGAATTGAGATCTCACATCAGTCTCGGCGTCCTTCCCGTAAGAATCAATTGGAAAGGAGCGAACAAGAAGTTGGAGTCGTACCCCAGCCTGCTAGCTCCCAGCCCATTTTGACATGAAAATGCGGGGTGAACAAAAGCAATATCCCTGTTTTCCTGGCATGTGTCACGAGCATCTCTACGTCTGCATCATGCAGAGAGGCACACGCCATGGCGATCGCATATATACTATCATGACATATAAGTTAAAAATATTGGGTTTAAAGGGCGAGATACAGGTGTTTATCGGTATAGTAACCTCACGTTGTTTTGGTGGGCTAAAACCGGCTCTCAATCACGCGATTCGGTACCGGAATAAGTGCCACATCTCAAAGCTGATCGCAACAAACCATCCCAACTGCGCGCATTTTCTCACCATGCTTGATTCCTCTTTCGAGTAGCTCTGCCTTATAAGTTTCATGTCAGCGGAAACCATATAGCAGCAAGCACTACAGTTGTTCACTCTCCAAACCACTGTTTTTCGATGGACGGCTAGACATCTTATAAGCCGGATGCTGCACTCGCAAGCGCCGATTCCAGGAAAACGTCCTTACACTCAAACGGAACTCGAATAACTGGAACACCCCTATCTGACTATCGTAATTGGATAAAACTACCACGACTTTTAAGGAGACGCGCAGTAGATCACTGTTGCCTACTGGTTGCCCTTCCGACGTGGGGACGCCAATTGGCCCTAGCCGTGTAGTAGCCGTTGCCGATAGTGAAAGTCGGTCGGGTCATCTCGAACCGATCACGAGCCGCACGTCACCTCGGCCTTGCCCAAAGATATTGCCTTTCGGCCACACGGGACTCGGATGACTGCGAACGAGTCACTCCTTTTCTGCCTTGCCTTGTCGTGCTATGTGACTTTCAGTGATTTTCAAGTAGTTGCCAATCGATATACATAACTTGGCATTCCCATCTCTGCACCCATCCAAACTCACATGTACTTGTTCATTCTTCGAGATCCTAACATAGTAGTCGTCAGCTAGGTCAGGTATAACATTGATTCATCTTATTTACTTTACATCCACCATGGCGTCCTCGGTGAGGCAGTTTCCCACAATCAAGGCCATCCGAACCTTCATCATTGGAGGTGTAGGCTCAGGTAAGTCTTGTGATCCTCGTGGCTTCTGGCCACCAAAGCTGACATTGATATAGGCGGCGATTACCATAATGTCAAAGGGGGTCATTGGTGAGTATTCGTGTACCCCTCGTTGAACCAATGCTGCTGGCCTCTTTCTCATGACCAACCCCTTTAGGCTGATCGATACCGACATCTCTACGCCATGCTCAATTTGGGACCAATACAAGAAGTCTCGCACGAGCTGGGGCATCAATGTTTTGGGCTCGTTCCTGGTAGAGATAGAAGCCACTGACGGCACTGTAGGGTTTGCCACAGGTTTCGGTGGTAAGTGATAATATTTCTTGAGCCCGGGTTGGTTCAGTACCTGTATACTCACCGGTTCAAACTCCCAGGTCCGCCAGGATGTTGGCTAGTGCACCAGCATTTCGAACGATTCCTCATCGGCGCCGATCCCCGCAACACGAACCTCCTGTTTGAGCAGATGTACCGAGCCTCGATGTTCTACGGCCGCAAGGGGCTCCCCGTGGCGGTGATATCCGTCATTGACCTGGCCCTCTGGGACCTGCTCGGCAAGCTGCGCAACGAGCCCGTCTACCGGCTCATCGGCGGCGCGGCACGCGAGAGGATCAACTTCTACTGCACCGGTCCGGAGCCAACGGCAGCCAAGGACATGGGTTTCTGGGGCGCCAAGGTGCCGCTCCCCTATTGCCCGGCGGACGGGCACGAGGGCCTGCGCAAGAACATCGCCTTTCTCCGCAAGCACCGCGAGAGTGTGGGACCCGACTTCCCCATCATGGTCGACTGCTACATGAGCCTCAACGTGTCGTACACCATCGAGATCGTCGAGGCGTGCAAGGACCTCCACATCAACTGGTGGGAGGAGTGCCTGACGCCCGACGACACCGACGGCTTCGAGCAGATCAAGCGGGCGCACCCGACCGTCAAGTTCACGACGGGCGAGCACGAGTACTCGCGCTACGGCTTCCGCAAGCTGATTGAGAACCGGAACCTCGATATCATCCAGCCAGATGTCATGTGGCTGGGCGGCATGACCGAGCTGCTCAAGGTGGCCGCCCACGCCGCCGCGTACGATATCCCCGTCGTGCCGCACGCCAGCGGTCCCTATAGCTATCATTTTGTCATATCGCAACCCAACACGCCGTTCCAGGAGTACCTGGCCAACTCCCCCGACGGCAAGAGCGTTCTCCCGGTCTTCGGGGACCTCTTCATGGACGAGCCCATCCCCACCCAGGGCTTCTTGACGTCGGCAGACCTGGACAAGCCGGGTTTCGGCCTGACAATCAACCCGGCTGCGAGGTCTAAACTGATCTCGTCTGCTTACCTTTTGAACCCACCCCCAATGAAAGCGTTGCAACCTGCTGAAACGACCGAGGCCGACGCCGCATCTTCCTAGGGCGGAGATTCGATGACGGGCTTAGAGTTGAGTTTGAAGGATGATATATATCACATTGTAAGGACCAAAAATCTCGGATGGGGCCTGTGCCAAGGTGAGGACGATTTTGCATGAATGGGGTTGGCATCTACAATTTGAGCGATACGTTGCCATGTACTTAGCTAGCTTTCAAGCTGTGCACGAAAATCAAAATAACGGGCTTTAATACAGCAATGCTCGTACACTTCCAATGCAAAGCAATCTTGCCAATATCGTACAACATCCGGTGAGGGCTTTATTCTTCGTATTTCTAATGAACCTTTACATCATGCCAGTATTGTCGTTCGTAATGACCTGTCAATCTTCACACTGTTATCTACGGTGAATTTTGTTTACTTTCAATTCCAACTCTGCCCCCACTAACTTTCGTCATAGCACCAGCTCTTGCAAGACCCCTCCACTCGGCCTCCACTGACCCGAAACGCGGGGCAATACGAAGCTTGGAGCTTGCAGCGACTCAAGAAGCTGTGCTCTAGACGACCGATGAGATATTTAGAAAGATAGCAGGCCAAGAAGGGTCCATTGTGGTGCAGGTTCTATGCAGTTTGGATTTGTTGGTTCCCCAGTGTCACCGTTGAGAGAGCCTGGCACATGCAAAGACGTGATTTAGCGTCTGAAGCCGTTTCGGCATGCATTATCGTGACCTCCGGCCGTACTTACTTGGTGATCACTAACTCCCCGGGTCTAGCAGTCCGCACCTACCTCAACTTATACGGACGAAGAGGGTAGCTTCTACAACACTTCAACATCCCTCGCTCGCTCTCTGTTTCCTCATCCTTCTTGCTCATTGATTGAACCCGATAGTTTTCGTGCGTTGGCCTTCTGTTAGTATCTCTGTAACCCCGACTCTTTTTAGACTACTTCTTACAAGCCAAGAGAAAGAAGGGAAAGCGTACTCGGAACTAAGCGGAAGGAAACGGTGCAAGAAGAGAAAGAAGAAATGCCCGCCACAAACCTCCTCGCCGGCAAGACGGCCATCATCACGGGCGGTACTACGGGCATCGGCCGCGCCATCGCGCTCGAGTACCTGCGCCAGGGCTGCAACGTCGTTGTGAACCACCTGGACCTGCCGCGGGACTCGACGCACCTGGACTCGCTCCTGTCGGAAGCCGCGTCGCTCAAGGCCGTCTCATCCACACCGGGTGTCACGATCGGGGAACTGGACCACCTGCCCGGCGACGTCACGGACCCGGAGACGGGCCGCAAGCTCGTCGAGCACGCCGTCAGCAAGTTCGGCGGCCGCCTCGACATCTGCGTCTCCAACGCGGGCATCTGCACATTCGCCGAGTTCCTCGACCTGACCCCGGACCTCTTCACGCGCACGGTGCGGACCAACCTCGACGGCGCCTTCTACGTCGTGCAAGCCGCGGCGCGGCAGATGGCGGCTCAGCACGAGCAAGACCCCGCCTCCAGGTCCAGCATCATCGGCGTCTCGAGCATCTCGGCCCTCGTCGGCGGCGGGCAGCAGACGCACTACACCCCCACCAAGGCCGGCGTGCTGTCGCTGATGCAGAGCTGCGCCGTGGCCCTGGGCAAGCACGGCATCCGGTGCAATGCGCTGCTGCCGGGCACCATCCGCACCCAGCTCAATGACGCGGACCTCGCCGACGACGCCAAGCGCGAGTACATGGAAGGCCGCATCCCGCTTGGCCGAACGGGGGCGCCTGCGGACATGGCTGGGCCTGCCGTGTTTCTTGCGTGCGAGGAGTTGAGCGGGTACGTGACGGGGGCGCAATTGCTGGTAGATGGGGGTTTGTTTGTCAATCTGCAGTGAGAAAAGAAAGAAGGGAAACGAGAGAAACGAGGGAGAGCGAGCAGCCTCATGTGCAACGGGCTTGGCGGAGGAGCTGTCTGTCTGTCTGCCTGCCTGCCTGCCTGGCGGGTCAGTTGGGCTGGGCGGTGGGTCCAGCGGTCAGGCCAGGTCATTTTACATACTTCATGTCTTATAGCGGAGTAGGCGTGATGATGGGCTCCATTCTCTCTGATCACGATCGCATTATATGTACTTGAGTGTACACACACATCCTGGGTCCCAACCAGAGCCGGCCGGACGGCTGACGGGTGGGTGTGTGGGCGGCTTATGTCGTTTCGACGCCGGCTCGTCTTGGCAAAGCCGAAGTGGCACCGGAGGGGACCCAACCCCCAGGCATCATCGGCGCAGGCATTATGCGGAGGAGGGAGGGGTAGGTACTGCAGGTGTTAGTACCGATTCACAATATCAATACGTATCTACCTATCTTGCTATTGTTTGACCTTGACCAGCCTAGTGGGGACCGCGTTTCGTGGGGAATGGCGTGAGGTTCATTCGCCAGGGGCAGGCGACAGACAGACACGCCCGTTGACGTTTCTACGGAGATTTCCATACCAAGTACATATGTCTGTCCACCGAATCCTTACCATGGACGCGGTAAACGCGGAGGAGGGGTACGGATGTGCAGTGCATAGCCCCAGCCTATCCTGTGGGTACGGGGTAAACGGGGTAATGGACGGGGTTGTTGACTCTTGTAGTGAATAAATAGCTTCTCTTCGCGGATATTGCCTTGCCTATCATCTATTGCGCGGAGGGATAGTGGCAGTTTCGGTCTGGGGGCGGACAAAATCCACTACTCATGCAGGGCGATGCAGGAAAAGCAAGTTTCTCCGGGCTTGCGGAAATTGTAGTCCCCTCCTACACGCATTACTTTATATCAGACCGTCGTTTAGATTACCGTACCGGGCACAACCGGCAAAGTCGGCGCGCACGAAGGATCCGTGGCTTTGTGCCTAGACCGGGTAGCAAATGAAAGAAGCTTGGTCAATGAGGCCTCCATCCTAACAAACAAGACAACTCGAGTCAATAATCCAAGTAGCAGCCAGACAAGATGCGGCACCTGGGAATCGGAGGCTTCTACCACGGTTTGTGTTGAAACAAAATACGGTTGCGCAACCCGTTCAGCGCGGAGATAGACAAGGAATCATGAAAACACATCACAGTAAATAGGACACGCAAGATTTTGATTATTTGACTTTTTCAATTCGCTGCTAACTTGCTAACTCCATCAACTTCCCGTATCCTTCTCTTCTCGTATCAACATGATTGTAGGATAAGTCCACGTCGCACACCTCATAACAGGTGAAGATACAGAAAGTGGAACGCCGCCCAATGATGGAAATACCCGTGGCAACAGGTTTGCCCAAGTTGCGCCAGTAATGAAAGCCAAAAGTCCGTTCTTCAGTTCTAGCCGTAAACGGTATATAAAACAATGTGGTGAAGCAGATTGTTGGTGAGATTTAGTAAAAATAAGTATAAAGAAAACAGAAAAGGTGGTATCATCTCATAGAAAAGGTAAATCGTAAATTCGTAGTGGTCGCAGAATGCAAATTGCTTATGCGACCCATGAAAGAGCGCGCTCCTCGGAAGGACTCAGGACGGCGCAGTCTGTGCTGTCCAAAAGCCAAGCGGGCAGATCGGTCAACTGGGGCTTTTGCATGGTGGTGGCATACTGTGCGCTGTTGGACAGTTGCTTCCTCTCGCGGCGCTCCATTTCGCGCTTGAGGCCGAAGTTGACAGCATCGAGGACGTTGGGGACAGTGGTGCGGGGCTTGTAGGACGGCTCGGTACCATCTTGGTAGATACCGGTCTTGACGAGGATGCTGTACCAGTCGTTCTCGGCCTTAGTGTTGTATTGGTTGGTGCCACGGATGTCACTCTCGGGTGTATCGCCGACGAAGTAAACCGTCTCAGGGGGCGAGTCCAAGCCGTGCTCGTTCTTGCGCCACTTCTTCAGCAGACGGGTAGCGAACTCGAAGGTACCAATCTGGGGCTTGCCGAAAGCCTGGGTGTTGAGAGTCTTGCCCTTGGTAACCTCCTTGAAGGTGTACTCGCAGATGCCGCGGAGAGCACCCATGCCGAGGCGAGGATCGTCGTGAGCCGCAGACCAGAGGACATCGTTGTGGGAGAAGAAGATGGGTGGGCCCTCCTCGAAGGTTTCCGACATGGTACCGAGACGGCCGCCCTTGGACATGGCGACATCAAGGATGATTTGGAGATCGCCAGCCCAGTCACGAGAGTCGGCGAAGACGAAGACAGCCTCGATGACGGTCTCGTTGAAGTCGCGCTGGCGGGAGTTGGCAAGCTCTTCCTCGGTAAGCTTGCGGAAGGGGGTGGTAGCACTGTTGTGCTTGATGATGTCTCCAGGTGTAACAACATCTGTGAAGCCGTATGACTCGGCAACTTGACGGCACTTCTCACCCTCACCACCGACAACTAGTACGGTCTTGTACTTGGTCGACATCTCGGACATGGGTGTGTGTCCACAGATGAACTGGGCGGTGGAGATTTCGATCTCCATCTGTTTGGACAGATCGGCACATCTTTCAGCTTCCGACTTGCCGCCACCGTTGGTCAAGAAGATGTAGGGACTATTGATAGTTGGTTAGTTTCGGTCACTTGAAACGGGGTAAAGAGAAAAGCTTACATCTTGATTCCGTATTCGTTCTGGCCGTTCAGCACCTTCATGGCTTCGACGGCCTCCGGGATAGCACGGCCACCTCGGATGAGGACACCGTCAATATCGAAGGCGAAGGCGAAGCTGTCTGCAACGAGATCACCCTTCTCGTTGGGTGAGATCCCGGTTGGTGAGATGGGCTCGGAGGGGGGAGTAGATGGGGTTGCGCTGTGAGTCGGGCTCAGGGACGGAGCAGAAGCGTCGGAAGAAATGCTGCTGTCAGAGTGCTCCCGGAGCATCTTCTTGGTCATTTCGCCGCGGGCATTTTCCAGCTCTTCGACAAAGCTGCCTCGGTGGAATGAGGGCTTAAAGTGCTGGTCTGCGGGTGCTTGAGACATGATGATGGCTTGAGTTTTGGGTAATGAACGAACTCGACACGCAGGTAAATCAAAGGTTAAAGTGGTTGGTGCTTGGTATGGACTCTAGGCTCGCATTCACGACGGTGTAGTCGAGATGTGAAAGGTAGATGATTTGCAGAATGAACTGGGGAATGATAATAATGATCCATCTGAAGGTCCGGGGAGACTCCAATATATAACAATCGAGGAGTACCTTGGGAGTTGGAAAGAGTGGGAAGGGGTGGATAGCATTGGAAACGGTGGATACGCCGTTCATGGATGATAGCAAACAGATGTAACTGGGTATTCTTTTTCTAATCGACAACACGCAGTGAGATCAGAAAAGAGGAAAACCGAAGTCACCCAAGTAGACATGCAAACCTCCGTTGCTAACGTGGAACCACAGTGGAGCCGTCTTGTGTAAGAGTGCATGTATATGACCCAAAGAAGGACGGCATGTACACCCACCCTGGTCTGAATCATATCAGGGCCGTTAGACTTCATTCGTTGAAGGCCGGATTCGACATAGGAACGTCGAGTGTACTTCGGCCGTACGGTAGGATTCAGGACGACCTGGGCCAGCCTCGCAGCATCCAGCAATATCTGTCCAGGTATGAGGTGCACGGCAGGCAGGTCGACTGCTTGTCCATCGAGGTATCGAGGTTACTGGGATTGTCATGTTGCCGCTGATAATCCGCGACTGTGCCATGCAAGGCTCCCCTTAGCTCGTCGCTAATCTATGGGTCAATCACTGCTAGTTCCGACATGTATTCGTCGGGTACGGCTCGAGAGTGGCTTGCTAGAAAATGACTCGGCCACATGTAAGATGACACCATAGCCCGACTGGGCAGGAGACATAGAGTGTGAGTGGCCCAGCCGGCAGACTTGGCACCAGTTTTCTACGAACCCCTGGGCCCTGCAGCGGTAATGTCATAAAGGGCCCTGTAGAGTCCAGACAGTGGTTCTCTCTCCAATATCAATCTTGATACATAGCAAAGTGGACGTCAAGAGCAAATCCCATGAGGCAAATCGATTTGTAAGTGCTTGCGAATTGGCGCCCCTCCTATGACACCTTTGAAGTTGAATCGACGATGATACGGCCTCCTGCAAGAAGGGGGCTAACCGCCCGCCATATTGGGCAGATAAGGGCCAGCTCTAAGCAAAACGGCAGTCAAAAATCAAAGAAAATTTTCAGTCCCTGGTGGCGCTAAGGGACCTTGAGGCTGTACCAAACCATGTATGGCGTGTATGGTCAGACCAATGGAATATCCTCATGTTGCCAGGGCAGTTCAAATACCATGATCTTACTGCATGTACCTTAGCGTACTCTTGCCCGTGTTGATAATCGATCTCGGAGTGTTGATTCCTGTCTGGATGCTGGCTGGCTGTCGAAACCGGCGGCGGAGCCATGGAAGAGATGCATGCATGGTCGGAGAAAACAATGGGCCGTTGCATGAGAAGTGACGTCAAGCGTTCCTTAGCCAGAGCAGCTTGGTGGGGTTAGGAATTTATTGGAGGTGGTGGGGTTGTGACACAAGAATCCCGTACGGCGGGACCTGCAATCAAGACCAAAAAGTCCAGTAAAAGTACAGCACGGCACAATTCCCTGTAGCAACGTACCCCTTGTTGTTACATCTCATTAATGTGCTCTGTAACCACTAAAACGCACTCCGCAAAGCCGGATGCATATACGGGGCACGGGCTCTGGGGAGTTGCTGGCGGCAACGGGCATGGCTGGCGAGGCCGAGACTGAGTGAGGAGAAAAAGAAAGTCTGGAGCAAGCGAGGGGTTACCCAGAATAACCCCTCACCGATGCCTGCCCCTCCTGATTGAACATCCCCCTGCAGCATATGTCGTTACAGGCAACCCGCCTTCACATCCAACGCCAGCCACAGCCTCCCATTTGGCACCGCCAAAGGCACACCACTTCGGCAGCTGCTATTCCTGTATCATCTATGCCGCCGACGGGTAGCGGTTTGGGGATAGGATATCGGCCAGTTGGTCGGTTGGTCCCGGTCCCTTACTTACCTATTCTATTATCCCGCGGCTGGGACGGCACAATCAAGGCCAGTGAGTGCCAGGGTGTCCATTATCCTCTAATTCGGAAGAGTAATTCGACAATATTGACATAACTGACCCGAAATGTCTTGACATAGAAACCCCCCAACACGTGTTTGGAGGACTGGAGGGGACCTCGAGAATCATCCAATAATAGTAGTACTCTGCTTGTACCTGTCTGTTGTTATTACTTGTCACTGCCAATTTATGACTCGAGGTTCTTGTCATGTTGTCGAGGTTATGGAGCTGGCTTTCCGCTGCTTAGACGGTACGAAGTCCCGTTGACGAGATTGGGGATTACAGTAAACAGGTTGGTGCTATCCGCTCTGTCTCACCGCAAGACTGCCACAATTGTAGATCGTTGGCGAATCCCTGATGAGTAAGAAAACCTTTGCAAGTCATTGAACGCACCTTTATCATCAATGCGGCTTGGTGAGAACATCCATAGCTGTGGAAGCTTTGCTTTCATTGGCCGACTGGGGGAAGGGGTTGGTTAGGGAGAACACCAGGAAGTTACTAGCGCAGTAGGTAGGACGGGGAGTATGCTGTGTCCAAGGGTGCTGCCGTCGGTACCACCGCTTTGCCTTTATCTGCTTGTCGTGTCAAATGCGATCTGACCAGTCGCCCATCCCGCCGTCGCACACTGGACAGGGTAATGACAAACCTCTGATGTGAACATGACTTATTTGTGATACCCCCGGACTGCCAAAGGGGGTGTGTAGCTGATCTATCTAGCTGACCTAAGGCTTGCACGCTTGTCGTCTGAATAAACTGGATGGGGCATCCTTTACTAGAGCCCCTTGGGCCCTGATAAGGTCAAGCTTCACGACATTGTGGCGATGAGCTTCAACCTAGTCGATACGGTGCAGGTCCGGTGGGCTTGTGCCTGCTCCTCTCCCCTATAACATTACCTCCCGGGACCTCGAGCGTAAGTACTTCCGGCGGCTGCGTTTTCCAACGGTCTTGGGGACCCTGACACTTGAGAAACGCCCTACAGTATCTGTAATCATTCGCCGAATGGTTTTATTCATCCGATGGGCGCGCGGTACCCGACAGAGGCGTTGATGATATGATTCACTGCGGCTTGTACATGCCTTTTGTTCATGTATACTTTCACTTCTGGACGTACCTGTCGATATAATCCCAATTTCCAGTGCTGAAGCGAAAAGTGAGGGAGTCCGGAAATGTAAACAAATGCGAGCGTATTTTGGGGCCACGCCATGGCCCTTCGCAATGGAGGGTATCGACATACATATGAGGTTGCATGTGATAAGGGTCCCTCGAGCTGCCTGGTGACGATCTTATCACAGGCGGCGTGCAGGGGTGGCAGCGAAACAACGTCCAGCAAATAGATGGCTTAGGCTACTTTTAGCGGATGATGCTGCAAGCAATCAGCAATATTGCCTGTAAGACCCAGAGGGAACACTGCAGACAGGCTGGCAGCGGACAAAGTACGTGTCTATTGCTTACCATGCGGCTTCGTACGGCTCTTTACAGGGTTCCTGTACATGGATTGATTGATGATATCCAGCCAGTGGCTTCACAGCATGTCGGGCGTGCACTTAACCGTAAATCGCGGGCGTGCTTAACCGTTTGCAACATGGTTACGGCAATGCCTGTCTCAGCCGCGCGAAAACGCCACATGCCACGGATCGCCGTTGGCAAATCTTGAAAAGCCCGCAGAGCCGCCCACGGAATATCACACACGGATAGAGGCTGATGATCGTGATTGACAATTAGATAGAGATGCGCCGCTGTCGTTAGTAATATTTGGATGTTGCCAACACGAAACAGCCCACCCACCTTTGACCTACCTACATACAGTACATTGCACACTAATCCGAGGCAGATTGGTAGATAGCAGATCCCAGGACGGGCTCGGAACTCTCACCCATCCCCACACTCAGAGTAGAAGACTGGGTAACTGGAGAAAGGAGAATAAAATGTTGTGGGTTTTCTAACGTATGTATGGGGAATGGAACAGTTGGGCAATCAATTATGTATGTTAGGTACATCCTCCGATCTCACGCATCCATCTCGATACGCGCTTATATCCCCAGAGGGTCCCACTTCACCGGAGCGAAGTCACCATCACAGGACAGGACACAGACGAAAACGATGGGCCGTGATGGCATCACAGGAGAGGTTTAGAACGTTTCGACAACTACTCCGTTTTCCATTGTTCGACACGCTTGGTTGTATCGGGCCTTTTCCCACCGCCAAGCTGGCGAGGCTGGTCTTTCTACCAAGTCCGTCTTTGAAAAGGTGGGCATATATTTTCTTCAGGCATCCAGTTGTGAAGAAGTCCGTATCGTGATCCAAATTGGTACCGTTATGTTTGCTCCGGATTCAACTTTCCCATGTGGGCGTTGGAAAACTAAACGGGGCGGCGGCGGGCGATATGACGTAACTGATGGGCTCCCCGGAGCGTTGCGCGCGCCGCAGTCAATCCATCACCGCTTTTTCTTAGTAACCGCGACGTGCCTCGGAAGAGAAAAATTCTTTTGTGAAGTTGGGATTTGCTATTCTATCACTTGTTTACATTAGATTGTGATCGGATCAAGGCTGCACCCTTCGAAAAACAAGAAGCGCCTCCCAGCCACATGGCCGATGGTGGTGGTGGGTGCCCACTGCTGATCAGTAACGGCGGTCGGCTCGGCTCCGTCCCTTTTCTTTCGAGAACGAAACGGGTGGGCGCATAGGAGTAGGTTAGGGGGTCGAGAGAGAGATCGCCATGGACGATAAGTGAGGAGGCAGTTCACAGGTGTGCCGGCCAAAACAACAACAACGACGGCCAAGCATTGGCTGGCTCAAAGAGGCAACGCGAGGCTATTAGCAGCATCGCTCAAAAGAGGCAATGATCGCGTTTTCACAAGCCGAAAGAAACGGACAGGAAAAGGACACTCGCCCGTCTTCCCTGTACACGTATCTACCTCAATCTCTACTTACGTCCGCAGGAATTGGGTGTGCCTCGGACGTACAGCCGGGCGACCTGTCAGAGTTCAGCGATCAACCTCATGCCAGCAGGTCGTTGAGCAATGTATGGCAGGGCGCACATGGAATGAACTCGCCCAGCTAACTGCTTATGGCCCCAATTGCATGCTGACATGGCATGACATGTCAGATGTATTACATGAGCCTCTTAGGTTTCGGACCTTTTCAGTACCGGACTTGTTCCTGACACGCATGCGATCCAAGTCACTACGTGCGAAGTATGGCATCTGAGAGGCGTTACTATTGGTTTGATAACGGGGCATACGTTGCAAGGCAGTATGGATGCGGCGCATGCTACCACGTTCTGACCTCATCCGGCATCATGGCTCTTTGTATGTCTGGCTGATGATTGCCCGGTGGCTGGCGCAATCACGTACATTACATATCAGTCAGTCGCCGCATATTTGCTACAGCCAGCAACCCAATCGACAAAGAGCGTGTCCTTTTCCGGAATGCATGCGGGCATTTCCTGATTGCTTGGGTCGGGCGAAAACTTGCCAAGATCTCGTTCAAATCCAACATGCAGGTATCCCGAACCGGCTTGGTTTACTTGAACCGGCCGAGGATGTTACGGTGCGGCAATTATAATTCATCTGCCAACGTATTATTACCGGAATCAAAAGCCAAAAACGGCTGCGGCACATGGGGAAACGGGTTCTGGTCCCTTAGGCAAGACGAGCGGAGTCTGGTATTTAGACCCGGGCCGCAGTCCCTTGTTCCTGACACTCGCGGATCGCGCCCGAAATAGGATTTGAAATATATTCATGACGGACCGACCGGCCTTGTACCTCAAGGATCCCAAGGACGTAGAGCGCGGATCCAAATCCCTCAAACAGACATAAGCCTTTAAACGCCTTGGGGCTGAGGCACAAACATTCTGTGGACACCCACTGTATTTGAGATGCTTCCAAAACAGCAAGGAGATGGATATGCAAGATTAAACTCTAAGTGCCAGTGGCATACCCCGGATTCGATTGGGTTCCAGATTGTCGGGCGTTGACAGGAAAGTAAAAGCATGAAAAACTGAGAGGGTTCAGTATGGGATGTAGTTAGTTGCCAGGTACCGGACACCGTGAGATACGTGAGATACTGGCGGCCTTGGCTAACGGCCCAGAAGGACGGCTGGCCAGTCAGCACGAAGAATTCGTAGAAAGAATCGCAACCAACGACTGTCGTGGAACATCGTGCGATCTGTGCGTCACCTCACATAAGACAGAGCCGCCCGGCCTCTTGGCTGCCTTACCAGTGGTGTACTCTTGCTGCTGTGTCACCGTCGCAAATTGACTTGGTGATTGAGGCCACTCAAATCAACAGATGTATGGTCTTTGTTTATATCGCATGCCGATGATGTGATTTCTCCCTGCTCCGCCTCCCGCCCGACGCGACAGAAATTCATTTATGTCCCTACATCCGTCCAAAGGCCAGGTGTTAGGTGTGATGGAAAGGCATAATGACATCGTTCAGCAGCAAGATCATGATCACGGCGATTGTCACGGAAGTCTTGAAAAATGCATGAGGGGAGGGAGTAACGCCCAAAGCCAAACTCCGGTATCAATTATGTACGATACAAGTTCCTCCGAGGTAGACCATTGCTACAACCTTGTTGTCGCATATGCCATTGCAGCATGGACGACGAGTTGAGCTCGCATACGAAGGCCTCGGTGGTGTTGAACCCTCGTGTCCTATAGTAGGTAGATTCCATTTTCTGGCATCGCAATCACGAAGCCCCTATACGGATTCAAATCCAAAACGCTCAGTCGACCACCCCTTCAGATGGTGGTGTCCCTTATGGAGACTCGTCCCATGGCAAGGCATAGGTACCAACCCAGTCGGCGACCTCAGACCGCAGCTGGACGATCTCTGAATCGTCCTCGCCAGTGCCCAAGAAGTCGAAGAAGGAGCGTAGCTTGTACTTCTCACCCTTCTCTTCTACTGCCTTCCGCGCAGCCTTGTCCACCCTCGACGCAATGGTAACTGCCCGGTCAACAATGTCGGCAACGCGCACGAAGTCGTCTCCGTTGAAGCCACGAGTCGTCATAGCAGGTGTACCCATGCGAAGCCCACCAGGCATCAAGGCAGACTTGTCACCTGGTACCGTGTTCTTGTTGCTTGCTACGCCGACGAGTTCTAAGACACGCTCCACTCGTGCGCCGTCGATCTGCTGGGGCTTCAGGTCAACCAGAACCAAATGGTTATCTGTGCCGCCGCTAACAATCTTGTAGCCGAGACCTCCGTTGCTCTTAGACTCTCCCAGTCGGTTGGCAAGAGCCTGTGCATTCACCAGGACCTGCTCTTGGTAAGAGCGGAACTCCGGAGTCGTCGCTTGCTTAAGCGCAACTGCCAAAGCGGTGATGGTGTGGTTGTGAGGCCCTCCCTGGTGACCCGGGAAAACAGACGAGTTGATGGGTCCCTCCAAGTCGTACATAACCTCCTGCTTCTTCTTATTGACCTTGCGCACACCCTTGCGGTAGAAGATCATGGCACCACGGGGTCCCCGCAAGCTCTTGTGGCTCGTCGTTGTAACGATATCCGCAAATGTGAACGGGCTTGGGACCACCTTGGCGGCCACCATTCCAGAGATGTGAGCCATATCAGCCAGGAGATAGGCATCGACCTTCTCACAGGTATCCTTCATCTTCTTGTAGTCGATAAACCTGCTGTAGGCACTGGCGCCAGCAACAATAATCTTTGGGCGGTATAGTTGAGCCATCTCATCCAGCTTCTCGTAATCTATGAGGCCGGTCTCCTCGTTCAGCCTGTAGGGTAGTGTTTCGAAGTACTTAGAAATGGCGGATATTTTCTTTGTAGGTGTTTGGTAGCCATGGGAAAGATGACCACCGTGAGGTAGGTCCAGGCCCATCAATCGGTCATGAGTATTCATGAGGGCCGAGTAAACATAGAGGTTGGCCGGTGCTCCGGATAGAGCTATTACGCATGTCAGCCTATCGCTGGATACCAGTCCCGAGCGAGTCGATCATCTTGACCAGGCCACTTACACTGCACATTGACTCCCCATTCCTTCTCGTCCAACCCGAACGCCTCAAGCGCACGCTGTTGGCATAACCTTTCTGCTTGATCGATGAACTCGTTGCCGCCGTAGTATCTTGCGCCAGGGTATCCCTCGGAATATTTATCTGCCTGTCGCATCAGCCAAACCATTCGATTGATCAAGATCTTCCGACTGCGCCGTCTTACTTTGCATAGGGCTGCCGAGTGCATCGAGAACGGCCTGGGATGTGAAGTTCTCGGAGGGGATCAGGTTGACGAAGTGCTTCTGGCGCTTCTTCTCCTTCTCAATGATATCGTAGACCGCGGGGTCGGCTTTCTGCAGGTGGGCCGCAAGTAACTTCATAGCAGCGTCAGTATCTTGTCTTCCAACGATAGCATGATCTCCAGAGTTATCGCTCGATGCAGTAGTAGTAGCGGAAATATGTCGTACACTTTGCTGCCCGTCCAGCGAGACCGACGACTGCGCCCGGCGAGCAGCGCTCGGGTTACGAGCGGCTGCTGCTGCAACAGATCTGGTCGCCGCTGTCCATCTGGGCAGTGTGCGGAGGGCACATCGAGTGCCTCGGAAAGATGGAAGAGACATTGCTACCTGCGAATCACAAACCAACGAGGGGCTCTGGAGTCAGCTACAGTTCGTCGTTCGACCGAGATCAAGATGGCATGACAAGAAAACAGGAGGAGCGAGCAACCAATTGCTTTATCTTACTTACAAGGGTCATGAATCAATCACCATGCCATGCTGCGGCTTATCAGGCGCTTCGCAGAAAAGTAGATCCACGGGCTAATCGGAGTGGCAGCGACGTCGGCCGTATCAGAAGCTCATGAACGAGCTATGTATAATGGAGTCACCGATTACGCTTGCCTCGGGCGTGGTGCTTATTAGTGCAACTTTTCGTGGAGGAGCTTCAGCATTGGCCGCCTTGCCGACAATCAACCCATCGGCTAAGCGGGGAATTGAGGAGCCCAGTGAAGCTCAGGTCACAGCACCACTAAAGTCCGCGACAGTCACGTGCCGATTAGATTACCAGCTGCACACGTAAAATGCGATCGTGGGACCGGCCAATTTGACGGTTTTTTCCTTTCCTTCCTTACAACTAAAATTGGAAGTGACGAGGCCGTATACAACAAGACAGCTGTCCTTCCGCTTCGTGCGGGAGCTTAGCTGATATGTCCCGGCGGCACTCACCACCCTAGGGGCAATTTGAAACCATCTGATCCAATATATGTTGTTCCAATTTCTTGGCTGCGAGCTTGAGCTGCGGCACTCTTTTCAATATTCACAACTCCCACAAACACGAGGCAGCTTTATGAACAAGTGTTCTGGTTTACCGTGTGTCTATACGTTTAGTTTTAGAGATAGATAGCATTAGACTAGTCTAACTTGCTAGCACTTGGACATGCCATTGCTTTGGTTTTGGTTGAATGAGCTTTCGGTACGATGTCCTAACGATGGTGAGTCGATCCTAGACCAGGTTTTGGCTCACCTTAAAGTAACCCAGTTTTGTTCTGTTGTCGCTTTGGTCAAGCACATCACATGGTGTCGATGCATTACCCTGTGTTGTCTTGTCGTCCAGCATATGGCCTCACTGAGTTGAGGTGCACTGCGGTACCCGTCGTTATCCAGTCCAAGAGCTCAATGACAAGTTAACTGCCTACGCGTCCAGTCACTGCTACAATCTCCCATCAACTATGGAAGCAAACTGCTTGCATATCTACGCATTGTTCATGTCTCGAGTACAACCTTTGCTGTTGATATAGTACCCGTCCCTTCTCCCTTTCATGCAACATTGCCTCGAGCATTGGCATTGGCAGTCCTTACAAAGGGCCAGTCATCACACAGTCGTAGGTAAAGGTCCTCCCTTCGAACGATAGTGGTTCCATTGTAAGCTCTGCGGAAGACGAAAAATCAACCGGCTGCAGCATTCTTCTAATATCCGCAGCAGTCAATGCCATGATTTGTGCTGTGTGAGCCTATTCTATGGGCAAGACCACGTGGGACGGCTTGGCCTCTTTTACATGGATATCACCTACATGTAGTTATAGAAATGCTCTGTATTGCAGACTCGGTCCTATTGTAATCAATGGTCATCCTGGCTACAGTCCAGAGAATCTGCTCCTAGTTCGCCGTGTATCATACAGGGGTGTGGGTCGCACCCCCTTTCTTTACAGGGTGCCAGTTGTGCCAGCAGAGATCGATATTGACCGTCGCCGCCCCAACTCAGGCAGAGAAGGCTATCTCCGTCACCATTGTCAGGGCGAAAAAGTTACCTATCGTGGTGTCTCGGCTCTCAGCATTGGTAAGAAAGTTTTGGGCTGTTCCTAGAAACGACCTTTCAAGACGACTGGTGCTCGGGCTCGGTTGATCACCTTGGCCTGCACAATTATGAGCTTGACCATACGTGAAGGTGTATATCAGCCTAACCGAATGGATAATTCAGTTCTTTGCTACCAGTTTTACTGTCCTAAATTGCTAGATATGGTGGGAAGGGATGGTTGAAACGTGGGTGTGAGGGGAGTTCTCAAATTGAGTGCCAGCAAGTGAAATGGGAATAAGCTCGCATCGTGACATTGGTTAAATAGTTGTAATACTGGCCCTGATTTATTTGTTATAGCAACTTGTTTACAGGTCTTTTACGCATTCTGATATGGTGGCATGCACTTGCACAAAGCTGCCATTAATACCACATGCAAGGCAGGTTGCAACGGTGATAGATACCAGACATGAAAAGGTAAAAAAGGAGAAACATTGTTCCCGCACCAGGATTCGAACCCGGGCCTTTGGAGTATTCATGTAATGTGATGAAAATCCAATATCCTAACCACTGGACGATACGGGATTGGTAAGGCGTTCGCGGAAGAGTTGATGGAAAGACCTACTGTTATTTAGATTTATTAGATTGGTGAGGTGGCCTACAGGTAAGGCATCAGTGGAGGGTTGGAAAGGCACCTACCTGACTTTGAGTCACCTGCAAACGGGTTGGTTGGGCACGTGTTTGTGCGTGGTGCCTTCCCTCCAAGTGCCTACTCACGTACAAACATAAGGTAGATCCACTATCTACCTGCAGGCGTCCTTGTAACAAGGCCTTGTGCGCTTGGGAAAGTCCGAGTTATGGTATTCAGTTATAATGGTGAACAAAGTCACATATTCATATTGAGTTGAGTATTTCTAACCCCTTCGAGCGCAGTCCCCTATCTCTCAAGGCCACTGATACTGACAACAAACATAAATTTCAATGCCACAACCAGCTACATGTGGCCACCCCGACCTTTCACTGACGAGAATTCTAAAGTCATTCCCAATCTAGCACGCAGGCAAGTTCAACTCCGGGTACTCGGGGATCGGCCACCTCCCGTCACTGCCCTCCGCAGGTAGCACTTTGTGTATCAACTGATCGACCTTGAGACTGGACAAAACCCAAGCAGCATTTTGCAACAACCAAACGCCAAGCTTGGACGAAGGGAACATGCCACTAAGAAGACTCGGGGCCAACCACTGGTACTCGTCGACCGGAGGCCGGATAACCTCGCTGTACGCTTTCAGCGCCGACCCGATATCGCCCTTGTGTCTCGCCAGCTCGCCAGCCAGGACATACGCCCCGATAAGAGAGAGCGTCGTGCCCATACCCGTGAAGGGCGCGGGGCAGTACCCAGCATCCCCCACGAGGACGACCCGACCTTTATAGAGCGGGTCGATCTTGATCTGTCCGATTTCGTGCGCGTAGAAGTCGTTACACTCGTCCATGCCCCTGAGGTACCTGTCGGTGTCCCAGCCGGCGCCGGCAAACACTTGGCGGAAGGCCTCCTTCTGTCTCGCGACGGGCTCTTTGTATGCCTGCCGTAACAGCCCCGCGTTCTGGCGCGCGAACAGGTACACCTGCGTCATCGGGCGGTCGCCGTTCCGCATCAGGATCGACCGACTTCCTGGGGCATTGAACCACTTCGCCATTCCGCCTTCTCCCTCCGCCCGTGGGATGCTGTAGTAGGCCGCGTGAATTCCCAGGGAGTGGAACGCCGCTGCGCTGGCTTCTGCTCCCCAAGCAAGACGCCTTGTGCGAGACCCTTGGCCGTCCGCAGCCACTACTAGGCTGTACCGGCCCGACTCGCCGCTTGAAAATTTGACGTCAACTCCATTATCGTCTTGTGAGAGCTCGGTGATGCTATTTCCGAACTCGTACTTTAAGCTGCCCCTGGCCTTTCCCGACCCAGCCAAGTGATTGATCTCTCTCCGCCGCTTTAGGCTTGCCTCGTACAGCATGTTGACCAGATCGTTGCGCATGATCTCGCGGTCTGTTGACAGCGAGTAGTTGCGCTTCCCATTAGTCGTCACGCCGAACTCGGCAACTGAGTGGCCTCTCGTATCCACGAACTGCAGTCCCGTCTCGGCGACCAGTAACGACTTGATGTTGTCATACATGCCCATTTTCTTGAGAATAGGCAGGCCCTGCGCCTTGACGTCGAGTTGCTGCCCGGCCACCCGCAACGACGGTGCGCGTTCCACAACGGTGATGTTATGCCCTGGATCGGCGTGCATCAGGAGGGTCGCAAGAGCCGGCCCGCAGACGCCGGCACCGACAATGAGGATGTTGAGAGACATTGCAGCAGCAGAAGAAGATATAATATGCGTTCGTGCTACTATCACTCCGGGAGTTTTGATGCGACCAGTACGAAATAGCCGTAAGTGCCACACAAAACTGCGATAACTGGGCGTTGACCTAAAAGATCTCAAGGAGGAACAAAGCGACTATGGCAGACGAATGATTAGTGGAATTGTTTGATGCTGTGAAAGGGAAATATCTCTCCCCCTATATACTTCTGTCTTCTTGACAATGCGGTAGTTGGAAGCCACGGCCGTGATCGCGGCCGTGGTGTCGGCCGTCACTCGGAGCCGAGAGGCTAGCACCGGGAATTTGTGTAGCACCCTGAGAACTGTGCGACTCCAACTGCCAAACTTCCTACGGAGATCCGATGATAAATCCGTCTCCAGGCATCCATTGACTCATACTTACTAGATCTGGTAATAATGATCTGATAGTTGGCCATGAGCCGTATGACAGCGATTTCTTCAACGTTGCGAATTACTACCATAAACGGCAAAGACTGCTATTGGAACTGAGAAGATGGATATAATCTGTGATCATGACATCTTGCAGTCAGTGCAGTACTATTGTCAGACTGGGGGTCTAGAAAGGAAACAGGGGGCAGAGGAAGAAGAAAGAAGAATGCCCGCAGAGGGAGTTGAACCCTCTTGCCTTTAAGTACAATCTAATGATACTGTAATGATACTACCGCTAGGCTACACCGGCCCGGGCAAGGAAACTACCTGTCAAGAGGACGTTTGAAGCTGTTGACGGGCCTCACTTGCGTTTGTTGTTCTCATGGAAGCCTTGGGTGCGGCTGAACTCTATTACCCCCTTTTGGCCTCAACCAACCCTATCGGAAAGCATATACTGTGGTTCCCTTTGGGATGTTCTCCATACTACGCCATAACACCTCGTCAGCACAAAGGCATAGTCGTTCAAGAACCAAGAAGCTCATCGAGACATTGTTTGGCCTCTGGCACAGCTTTGGTCAGGATGTCGGTGATCTCGTTCCACACGATCTGCTGAAGCCTCTTGCCCATCGGGCTGGCGACTACGGGCATACTGGAGCCGAGGGAATCCCTCGTTAGCTAATAATCATCATTCATGATGGGGAACATGGAATGTCCCCTTTTGTTGCTACCGGGTGGTGGACTTACTTCCTGTACTCCTCGTTCGAATAGAGCCGAGATAGACGTTGTCCCTATGATTTTCACAGTCATGGTAAGTAGGTTGTTATGTGTCGTCCTAGAGTTCGTCCGTTCGCTTGCATAAGAACCCAGATGCGAAGGGTACGTACGTAGGGAAGGTAATGGATGCATCATCATCTCCAAAAACTTACATGTTCTTCCTCTGTGGTCAACCCTCCCATGACCAGGACCCTGGCACCGTTTTCCGGGGTTTTGAAGACGGCAGTGACCAAGATATCCAAGAACTGCAGAACCGGCGAGTGTTCGAGCACGTGCCGTTGGATTTCTGTTTTGACCATACCGGGCTCCATGGTGTTGATGATCACCCAGGGCCTAGAGACAGAGTTCCATTTGTCAGTGTCTTCATCAGAATGGTAGGGGGAGGGATAATAGGGGCACAAGAAAGACAGTAGTAGCGGTTTTAGTGATTTGCCATAATTACTTGGGGGGGGACGACTTACTTTCCATCCGGCCCCAGGGCCAGCTTCATGAGTTCCCTCCCCGCGTACATCAACATGGCCTTGGAAACGCCGTACCCCCCTTCAAGCCCGGCGGCCACGTCTCCTCCTTGTTCCAGTGGTTCAGGATCCCCTCTCCCCCCTTCTGCGACGACCAGCCCTCCCACTGGGAGACGTCCGTCGTGATGGACGCCGACGACGTCGTGAAGGCGAGGTGGGCGGGCGAGGCCCGGTGCCGGCGCTCCGCCCGCAGCCACGGCAGCAGCAGCAGCGCCAGCAGCGCGCTGCTCAGCGTGTTGACCTGCAGCTCCTCCTGCCACCCCTCGGGGCTCGGCACGAAGCGCGACTGGATGACGGCGGCGTTGAGCAACACAAAATCGATGCCGCCCTGGCCCCGCTTGATCTTGGCCAGGTCGGCCGCGAAGGACACGACGGACGCGTACCGGTTCATGTCGAGGATCATGCCCGTCACGCGGCACTCCGTGGCCGTGGCTCCCGTCGTCGTCGTCGTCGCGGAGGAGGAGGAGGAGGAGGAGGAGGAGGAGGAGGAGGCGGCGGCTTTGCCCTCCAGGTACTCCTTGGCCGCGCCCGCCCGCGAGGGGACCCGGCTTGTGATGATGACCTCGGCCGCGCCCAGGTTGATGCAGTGCTCCGCCGCCGCGAGGCCGAGGCCCGTGGACCCGCCGACGATGCAGACGGTCTGGCCGGCGAAGGAGCCGGGGGGCGGCAGGGGCAGGGGGCTCCAGCCGTGGTAGACGTCTCGGACGACCCAAGAGAGGATTTGGGTGATAGGAGCCATTGTGGATTTCCTGTACAAGTACTTCACTACCTGCCTGTCTGCACAAAAGGAAAGGCGTTAGGTACTCCGACTTGACTTGTTGGGGAGCTCTCAAGGTATGATGGATGGAAATAGTAACAGTTCCAATTGCTTGTATGGTATGGCTGCCGGAGCCCGGGCCTCCCGAGGTTTCGTAACACTGCTAGCTCTACCTAATGGAGCTAGGGGAGCGGGGCGCGTCACACCGGATTTACCCCAAACTCAATGGCCCCTTTTTCAAGGTTCGCTCGCATGCCAGGATCAGGGGCTGTCTACCCCAAAGGTCTGGCCGTGATCTGTAGAACGAAAAATGACAAGAAGCCATACTCGAAATAGCCGACCACGGCAACACCAACCAAGCCAGCCGGGCCACGCCCGCATTCTTCCCGACCCAGACCTCCCCCACGGCGCCCCGCTCGACGTGCCGCACGACGTCGCGGGCGTACCGGCGCGCGTCCATGGCCTCGCTCTGCAGCCGGCCGTCGGTGAGTTTCCCCAGGTAGCCGCCGATGGAGCGGTAGTACGAGACCGCGGGCAGCCGGGGCGCCTCGACCCCGTCGAACGCCTTGGTCTTGACGCCGCACGTGATGAGCGTCAGCGTCCGGATCCCGAGAGGGGCGCCAGCTCGCGCTGCCAGGTCTTGCTCGCGAGGGCCAGGGCGGACTTGGAGGCGCCGTAGGTGCCTGTGGAGCTCGCGAGTCAGCAAGATGGTGGTTACGTAGATATATAGGGACTGGAGACGTTGCTGCGCACCGCCGAAAGGCATCGACATATCCAGAGGCCCGGGGCCTTCTCATTGCCCTTTTATACAAAGAATAAGAATCCTCATCTTTGTCGGCAACGTAAACCATATTGTAGGCCGAGTGAGCGGGTCACGACATGGCATTGACCAAATGTTTCCGGCGCCCTTCCATCGACACGAAGTAAAGTCAGCGCCTCTACCTGCAAGCCCGGGTCGAAGACGGACTAACGATACCGGACCGTTGGCGTTACACGGGCGCTATGCCAGAAAGGGGAAGCACGGGTCTTAGCACGGGGGAGCCGGACATAAGCCTGTCAGCATCCCGCAGTCGCACCTCGGACGTGTAGTCTATCCTTCTTTCAACCCCATTTGCCCAATTGAGAATGGGGTGCCGAGAAATGTCATCCAACATGTCAGAGCTGAAGACTTTACGGAAAGCGAGTGCAGTTGCTGCCAGGCCGCCAGTCGGTAATATGCCGTTCATTGTGAGCTCGAACGGAGATAAGGCCAACCCGACTACCCGGAGGCTCATCAGGAGCCACGTAATGCGCGGCAAGAAAAAGAAGAAGAAGGAGATGACGGCTGGTATCAGTCCCTCGAGAGGAAGAGAAGGCAATGGTATAGGCACTTCTACCGGGCCCGTCCAACGGGACCCCGTCAACCTGGAGGAATTGTTCAAGACGCACATGCCGCTCCTCCCCGGTCGCCTTGGTACGCGTCTTTACTATCTCGACTTTCCTGATGACATAGACTCGTCAGTAATCATGCAGATGATACAAGGTAAGTACTGGTAATCCGACCCCGTTCACAGAATCTGTGCGGATTGATTCAAATATGCCCCAAGTCTCGAAGGTTGCGATGAAGATCGTCTCCCCTCTCCTAGCCTCAATTGGCTTCCACGACGAGGGCGGAGTATCGCGGCATCCCGTGGGCTTCGACGCGGCGGCGCTGCATATCAACGCCTACGCCTTGGAAAACTTCATTGACCGGATCCTGCGCCGCCGACCAGACGCTACTGTCAATTCGGAAGCGGCTCAGCATCACCAAAGAGGGCTCCAGCTCTTGCGCCAGAAGCTGCTGGGAGACGACGAGGAAGAAAGGATATCGGACGCTACCGTCAGTGCGGTCTTGAAGCTGGCTTCCGCGTCGCACTTTGATGGGGACGTCGCGACGTCTAAACAGCATATCCAAGGCCTGCGGAAGATGGTCGACCTGAGAGGTGGCCTAGACGCCTTCAACCACCACCCAAGACTACGTACCGAGATGCTGAGGTAGGTATCCCGCCCAAAAGAATCGCGATCCATCGTTGAACATGTACTAACTGTGAGGAAAGGTGCGATCTCGGTATCGCACTCCTGACCGACTCCAAGCCCGAGTTCTTTCTCCAGCCCTCAGAACCCATACCAGAGTATCCCGCGCAGCTATCCTCCAAACCCATCACCAAACTACGCCCAGAGCAGGGGCTAAACTTCATCTCGATGCTAGACGAAGACTTGGCCGAAGCCTGGCGGACAACGAGAAGCTTCTGCCTGCTAGCTAACTTGGGAACCCAGACTCGGATGCTGCTTCCGCCAGAAACAATCCATGGAACCATGACTGCGGTCATGTACCGGCTTTTCCACATGGGCTTCGCTTCCGGCTCATTCAATGAAACCGTGCGACTTGGCCTCCTGGTCTCCACCTACCACATCTTCCTACAGTGGCAAGACATCCGCCCCCCTTCTCATGGCATCTCTGCGTCGTACCACCAAAGTCTCCGCCGTCACATGTCTGATGGTGGCTTGGTACCCTCAAAGACGATGGTTTGGCTGTTGACGGTTGGAGCCGTGTCGCTCTTCAATATCTTTGAAGACGACTGGCTGCGGGATTCCCTGCGAGAGCACTTGGATATTTGCCAGGTGAGGACTTGGAAAGAGCTCCAAGAGATCCTGAAGTCACAACTCTGGATCCAGCAACTGGACGATAAATCAGGGAAGCACGTCTACGATTCTCTATCTGGGTCTCTTAATCCGCAAGTGGACAAAGAAGAAGTGAGAATGTGGCTAGAAGAAGTGATTGAAACACCAACGGAACAAGCACAGCAATGACCATGTTCTTCTGGGGGTTGCTTGCATTCTATTCTAGATCGAATGAGAACGCCTGCATCTAGGCATCGATTGTCATAATCAAGATAATGGTTTTGTGCCTGATGATTCCCATCATGCTGCTCGGACAGATATCATACGTGAGCTCGTACCCGAGTCGCTCAAGCGGCCCTGCGACATCGTAGGGGAAACCTACCACGATCCTATGGAGATCCACAAACTCAAGCAGCAATTCCAATCCGGGGGCGGCCGCCGGCTCTTATTACCGGAACACGCGCAGGGGAAGTACCTTTTTGATACCACATGCTCAGTATCGCCTGACACGGCGGGCCCACACGGGGCCTTGCCTTCGCCTCTCGTACCAAGAAAACGGCGCGCTCCCGGCGTCGGCCCTAATCGACAATGCCAAAGACCACCTCGGAGCGTACGGATTCCTTCGCGCGACAGCCTACACCACGGTATGGTTTCCAAATGCGATTGAGTTGGTGCGACAGCAATGAGACGAAACTGTCCATGGTTCATCGCCGGACGCTGCTGCCCTGATCGATCCTTTTTTTGACGGCGCCATCATCGAGCCCCAGCTGCCAGACCAGCACCTCTGCTGGAACCTGGTGTTCCAGAGTTTAAATAAAAGAATTCTCACAAAAACGGCCATCGTGGCTGGAATAGTCTGTTTCGTCCTGGCGAAGAAATCCCGAAGCCGGGATCGGTTACGGACAGTGCCTGCTGCTGGTCATTGGCCGCCATTCGCACGCTGCACCGGAGCTGGAACGACAGTTTGAGGGGGTTGCCACCGAGATGCTACCATTTGTGAGACCAAAGGCCCAAAAGTGTGATGAGAGAGAAAGCATGGTCAAATTGAGACTGGTCCGAAAGGACCAGCGATCTAGTCTAGCTATGTGTGGGGCCTAGCCCCAATTGGGGGGGGGCTGCCTCACACCTCCCCCCAACTGAACGACTCTACAAAATATTGGCTGCCTATTGTGGCCCTATGCTTCTTCTTTCTTTTTCCCCAAAGTAACTCTAGCTAATTGTGTGTGTGCACAGAAGCCATTCAATCGGTGACCTAGGCACTCCGGTTTTGTGCCATCTGTCCAGCGTTTTTCTTGTCCTTTTCCGGGTCTCGATTACCTTAATCTGGCCCGGCACCCTCCCGTCTCTCACGGTTTCCTCCGCGCCAAGAGGCTTCCTCTTCCCCGGGCCCCATGGGTCAAACCACGGGCTAACAACCGAGTGTACACAGCCCCCTTGATCCAAGCTCCTATAACGAGACATAGCCTTGAAGTCCGTATTGCTCTTTGGTTTGCCTGTTTCGTTTGTAGCGGCTCCCGTGGTGGCGGCATCTGCAGACTTGACGAATCCCGACGCCTTCATGGGGCCCCGGCCGCCGGATCTGCGGTGGTGCCATGAGCTTGTCTGTAACACGAGTTTCGCCCTTGTGTAAAGAGGTAAGGTGTTTAGCTCGGGCAATCTTATTCGTGTCGTTTTCCTTCTCATTCTTGCCCTTTTGCTTGGCCTCGCCTCGGCTTTCTTTTCTTGTTTTCTAACCTTTTCTGTAATCGCAGGTTAGAACGTGGGAAAATCAAATTAGAATATTATGAATTAAGGGATATTGAAAGGGTAATCGACCCGAAGCTTCAACAGATCATGAGGCTTTAGTATTATCTCGGTCACTTTCGTTGTTCTAATCATGACTGAGCGGATTACCATGGTGTATACCTACCTCCTAGGTTATGCCAGTGAAAAGACGTTAATCTTCTGGTTGCCGTCGAGCTGCAGGCTGGTACAGGCGCTCCTCGTCGCCCGAATCGACCACAGGAGCGGCGTCAGACTGGTCATGGTCGGCTCCAAGCTTGCAACGCTTGCTGCGGGAGAGGGACGGCAGACAGCTCGTCCTCGTCGTCGAGACCAGACGTTGCGCGTTTGGCCGCCTTCGCCGTAGTTGCCAGGCCCAGGCCAGCGCCGGGGAAGCTCTGCTCGGCGTCGATATCGGCATCAGCGGAGCACTGTATGATGCTAGGGTTTCCATATCCGCCTGGTGAGACGCTTCCAACTAAACCGCCTTATAGATGTTGCGGCCGTTGAGGACATTCCAGATCTATCTCAGACTCCTGTTCTCAAAGTATTTCGTAGTAAATTAAGCAGTCACCGAAAGAGAAACCCAATTGATTCCGATAGATCAAATCGCAGGCAATCCGGAAAGTGAGACGATTTAGCGCAATTGAGCATGTTCCTTCCGTCATAATATTGGTTAAAAGGGGCATCTGCCATTATCACAAGTGGCACGACACGTTGCTTCCATTCGGACTCAACTCAGCGAAAAGGGAATAACCGCACAACTGTGATGGAATAACATCAACAAGTAGAAAGCTATCGAACTACGTCAATTGAATCAGCGGAATATTACTGATTATCCCATCCCACGGTCCATCACTTCCCCAGTAGTTGACGAAGCCGGAACGGGATGTTACCTCACTAGATCTGTGTGCATGCAATGGGATGTATGCCCTGATGGCTGAGTGTTGGCCAATCGCACGGCAAGAAGGAGACCCTCAGTTACACTGAAACGTGGAGGTCACTTTCAGCAATCACGAAGCGAGCAAGCACAAGTGTATTGACAACGCGGGTAGACGAGTGGTCAGTTACTCTCTACCGTAGGGAACATGGTGTTGCAAAGAGCACCCAATGTCTCAACCACATAACGCATATACGACGTGCTGCACGGCAATCGCCGTTGGGCGAGTCGGGATAGTCACAAGGGAAGACACCAGAGGATACACGAGAAGACGGGATAGGATAGGGTGTATCATCAATCACATTTGAAGGCTTCTTCTATGTAACTTCAACATGCGTAATCATGTTCCGAGGCTGGTAGCCAGGACGTCATTATCGTCAGCTTGAACCCCCTTCGTCACATAGGCACATCACATGCAGGAGACCAGAACCCAAGACCGTGTGCTTTCCATTTTCTTCTCATTCGTCAATGCCAGTGCAAACAGCTCGATGGATTCATTCGCATTATTTACGGTATGCCTCCGAGCCTCCAGATACGCGACGAGAAAAAAGGTGACCCAAACCAATGACTCCGAATGCAGCCGTTTCTCAGATACCGTGGTTGTAAAGGAACTCAGAATACCGGAGGTGATTTTGTTCACTTGCTCTCCTCCTCGCCTTCGCCCATCATGGCGCTGCGCTTCGCCGCCACACGCTCCTGCTTGCGCTCGCGGGCAGCCTTGGTCTTGGCGCGCTTGGCGTCCATCTCGTCTCTCAGAGCTCGCTCACGAGCCTTCTCGGCCTTGGCACGGTGGATCTGAAGGGTGAAAGTCAATATGGTAAAGTCCGAGGATATAATAATGTTGGGTAACCCGGGGGAGTTCAACGTACGTGCTCAACGAGGGCACGCTTGTGCTTGAAGGCGTTACCCTTGCTGGAGTGGTACAGCTCGTGGTACAGGTGCTTGTCGATCTTGCCGCTGGCACGGTACTTGACCAAAAGACGGCGGAGGACACGGAGGCGGCGCATCCAGAGGACCTGCTCGGGCATACGAGCATCGGCGGTACCCTTGCGCTTACCGAAACCACGGTGACGACCAATGCGGCGGGCGGCGTTCAGCTCACGGGCGCGCGATCGCGAGTGCATGGTGACGGGCTTGCGGATGATGAGGCCATCGCTGACGAGCTTGCGGATGGTTTGGCGGGAGTTGGCGTTGGAGATCTCGCTGACCTCGTTGGGGTCCAGCCAGACCTTGTTCTTTCCGCAGCCAATGACCGCCGCGGCCAGGCGCTTCTGGGTTGTCAAGTTGACCCTTGATAGGAAACAAAAGTTAGCCCACTTGTCTCCATGTTCCAGGGCCACACCATTTGCAAAAATATATGAGATGCCGAAGTGACATATTTCGATGGACAGCGGATCGACAGATGGGGGCGAGAGTCTTGAAGAGGTTGCTCAGGCGTAATTGATCATGACAATTGCTAATAGGCGTGGTTGTCGGGGCGAAATCGATGATGTCGATATTCGAGTCAGGGCTGATTTGTGTGTGCGTAAAAGTTTCGTGCTCTCTCGCCAAAAGATCCGTACATATCCATCGCCGCATCCGCCGAATCCATCGGAATATCAAAATGTCGCAAAGGCTGACGCAGACGAACAGTGAGTTTGGGCAACTTACATCTTGATTGCTGGTATCCGGTGAGATGGTCGGTTGTCGAGGTCTCCTTTGGTTGAGAGGAAGAGAGAAAAAGGCGGGAGGGGTCTAACTGGACGACTTTCCTCTCACTAAACTACAGCGCTCGAAAATTGGTGGTTTCGGGGCTTTGGCTTTCGGGCAAAGCGTAATTGAGAAATTTCGACCAGAAAGTGGTGCCTTCCTAGCTGGAAAGCAGCAAGATTGTGTGGGACTAGTTTGCATTGGGGCTAGTCGAGCCCTCTTTGTGGCTTGGATGCAAGGTGGGGCTAGTCACACAAGATGCGAGTTTAGCCACAGACTGTCGAATCGAGATGTGGCTGATTGGGATTCTGGCGCTGTGGCCCAGTTCTTTTTTTCTTTTTCGCAGTTGTTGCAAGACCACTCTGGCCGCCAACCCCCCCCAAGCTGCCAAGCTAGCCGGCTATGAAGCGGATGAACCTCCGGAACACTCTGGAGTTGACCAATGCCCCGACTTGAACGGATGCAAGCTTGAGACCATGCCATACCAGAGTGCAAGCCGCCGTCGCTAGTATGACTTGATATGGTACTGGCAATGGGTGGTCTGAAAAGGCATAGATGGCGATGCATAGACAGCTAAGCGTCACAAATGTGCTGATGTCCATCTTGGCTTCGGGATGGCGGTCGTTCATCGTGAATAATTCTTCGGCATTTAGAAGGGGACAGCAACATAGCAACTGCCTACTCGACATGCATAGGAATCCACGCCGCTTATAGAGTACGCGTCCAGATCATACACTCGTTCAAGGCTACATCTCCGTTGGCACCTTGCTTTGACTACATCAGCTGCTAATAACAAGCTAATCAAACGAGCCGTCTCACGTGGTTGGTATCCTGGATATCTCCGCATTCGCACCACGAAGGAGGCTGCAGGTGGGCTTGGATAAGACTATACGAATGGTGAGCTGCCATGACTCTACCTTGTCCAGTCTGGTCTCTCGGTGTCCTCGGGCCCGTCCTTTGTTAGGCCAGCAATACATCTAACGAACGAAATGTGGCGCATTTGCTCATGTAAGTGCGTAGCTGAAAGCGCCATCTCTCTAGCATGTCATGTCTTCCAACCAATGTCCATCCAATAGTGATATCACAGCTCATCGCGAAAGATCTTCTTCTCGTCTTCTCGCGTCGCCTTGATCCATTTCTCCAAGGCTTGCCTGTCCGCCTTCCTCAGCGTCTTCCACGCATTCGTCTGCGCTTCGACGGTGGGACCAACGTAGAGCTCCAACGGGTGCTCCATGGCCAACGGCCATAGCTCCGCCAAACCCTGGGTCTGCGTGAGCAGCAAGACACCGACGTCGTCCCAGACGAGGCTGCCCAGAACACGCACTTTGCCCTCGAAGAAGGGCGATTCTTCGGAGCGGAAAGTAGGATCGTTGGGGTCGAACAAGGCGTCTACGGCGTAGATAAACGGACCAACGTCCCCCTGGGGAGGTTAACCAGAGGAGCAGTGTTCAGGTACGAAGCCACAGACGCTTCATCAGCGACCAGGAAAACGTCCGAGAAGCAGTTTTCTGGGAATGAAGCAGACTCAGCGTAAGTGGTGAAGTGGCTGTTGGATCATATTAGTCATGGCATGGACGTTTCCAGTCTTTGGGATTGGTGCTAGCAAAAGGAGTACCAGTTTGTTTGACTGAGTCTCACCTTTTCAAGTCCTCCAAGTTGGGACTGGGCTTTCCCACGTCGCTCCCGTCGATCCAGTGCAACTTCGACAGGTCACGGACCTTGGTGATGTTAGCCAGGCTGTGGCCCCAGTTGCCCGTGTCGGCTTCGAACTTCTCAATGAACTGCGACAACTGTGCGTCCGAGTGCGCCTGGGAGGTCTTGTACACTACGTAGCCCCATCCAGATTTATCTGATACATGTTCCATCCAGGACTCCGTCTTGTAGGTGATGGACTTCCCCCGGAGCTCCTTGCGTGCCCCAGCCTGAGCCTTCGCTTGCATGAGCATCCTAGGCCCGAATTGTTCAGGGTCATTGAAGGCCTGCCCTGTGGAGCCCTGATTCTCAGCCATCTCTTTTAGCGAAGCCATGAGGTCGATGTGTCTGCGCCGGAGGTGGTATTCCCTTATCCTTCGCTCCGTGTCCGGCGAGAACGCAATCGGCTCCGTGCCATCTGGCGCGGGCGTCTTCCTCTTAGAGACAGTGCGCGGGGTCGCCGACGGCGATGTGCAGCCCTTATACCCATCCATGGGAATAAAGATACCCCAATCGGCGTGTGCAGTGTTCTCACTAAGATCCTGCCACATATTCGTCAATTTCCACTGTATCTCGTCGAAGTCTGCTGCCATGAGTTGGTCGGGCGGGTGGGCGCCTATCGCTGCTAGTACTTTCCTCTTGAGGGGGCGTAGGGTTTCCAAGACCCAGGTGTGCGCTCTGTTCTCCATGACCTCGTATTGTGATTGCATATACTCGGCCCAGAGCGCGGTGACGGGGACGCTGGGCTGCGACTCCTGAGCCCGCTTAGCGTTGAAAGCCTTCTCGAAGGTCTCAAGGTGATCATAGATGAGATTGTAGGTATCCCGCAGGGCGTCGCGAACCTCGGGTTCGTTCAGATAATGAAAGACGTTGATGACCTGAGTGACGAGCTGCGACGTATAAGTGAAGTTTCGAAGGTCGCTAGCCCCTTGCTCGTCAAGACGCCGCTGCGACAAGGGCATGACGCCCTCCCACAGCCGCGACTTCATGGCGTGTAGGTCCTTGCTGATGACCTGAAGCCTCGTGCTGTCCTCATCGGAGCCGATACGGGTCATGACATCTTCAGCCGCCGACCGCGGACTCTTGTTGAAAGGCGCCGGGGCCCACTCTGAGTAAGGTTCCGTAACAAGCTCTAGATCGTCCCCGAGAAGAGGAAGCTCTGATTGCTTGCCACTCGGCAGACGGCCGTTGATGGTAAACTCGAAGAAATGAACTATGGTCTGCGGCTCAAGAATACGGTCCACTTCAGGGTAAACATTAGTTGAAAGGGATTCTATTTTGCCAAGGTGAACAGAAGGGGCTTGATGACCTACCGACCCAAACAGTAACCCCAAGCTCGACAGTTTCCTCATTCGCGACAAGGCGAGGTCGAGCGGCAGGAGTGTTGCCTCTTGCCAGCGCATCCTCACGAATGTGCCCTCTGATCCCTTGATCCTTCGGCCCAAGAAGTAACTGCATGATCTCCTCCATCAGGTCCATGTTTGGATCCTGACTTGGACTCGCCAAAAGGGTCTGGACCCCGAGGCCCCACATGAGGAGCCGAGAGACAATCATTGTGAACACTTGCAATCTTCGTGCCAGAATGCCGAGTTTGTCTGATCCAATGCCCTTTTTGTTTCTAGAAAGGAGAGAAATGAGTTCGATGATATCCGAGGAACCGTGCCTATTCTATTCAGCGACTGAAGTGGCGGTGGGGCTCTTTGTTAGCTCTCGTACCGTCCCGTTTGGTCGTTACGCCAGCACAACAGCTTCAGGAGGGTTCTATACACGCAGGGCTTCAAGAGAACTGCCGATTTCTTCTGGGATAAAACTCGGTGTATCGTAATCGTATAACAGTCATATAAGAAATTGAGCGATGGGTTCTTAGCTTTGCTCTGTATCCCTTGCTTGTACCTTTGCTGTGCTATGTTGGGCCATCCTGGTCAACGTCTGCCACGCACTCTCTCGGGGCAATATTACAGACACGGTGAGTTTTTCACCTACATGCTCGGATAAGAATTGATCCTATTCGCCAGTATGTATCGTCTTGATTAAAGGCCAGGGTTACTGGCAGTCCTTAGTGCGAAGTGTGAATTTGTACAAGAATATTATCCTATTAAATGATGCGCGCATCGAGCGAAACGCAAACCACAAAGGCGACCCGAGCAAATTCAAGCCTGATGAATTACAGTGCCGGATCACATCAGTATAAGAGAACTGCCGATCTGCATGTCCGTTGTATTGAAGTACAGACTCCGTTGTGGTTAGTCACACATCAATAACAAGACTGGAGCCGAGATAACTAGGATAGTGCAGGATAGAATAGCAGCCGATTGTGTAAGAGATGATGGTGTCCCCCCTCTCTATATAATTGGTTACATGATCGGATATACAAAGAGGGGACGGGTGTAAAAGGCTCATCGTTTGTGGAACTCGAAGCGCATAGGCCGTGGCCTTACATTGAACAACTGGCTGTTCTCTGGCCGACGGTGCTGATCAGCCTGTGATTATGCCCATCATGGTTTCTTGCGGTAATCTTCTGTGTCGAGGACTGAGTCGCAGATGTGAGACTTCAATCGGTTATGATGTAGATGTCAAAGGTGGTTGAAAAACGCTCCCGCAAATCTGAACCCAAACTTGAGCCCGTGACGACAGTGATCTCAACCAGCTTCCCACACCCTGCCGTAGTCAAATCATGAATGAACACGGATTATTATTGGTCAATCTAGAGGTACGTCACGAGTCAACAATTGCATGTTTGACATGGAACGTTCACAGGTCGGTTCAGATGGTACTCAATAAGCAATGATAAGTCGCCAACCTCCCAAGCTATAGTTCATACAATTAAAAGTATAGCAATACCTCGTAAAATCAGAACATACAGTACAGTTTCATATGCCCAAAAAGTTCGAACTCGGTTTTCAGAGCACAATTTATGCGGAGATATCTTCATGCACATCAAGTAGTGGCTCTTCGCTCCTGACCACATGCATCATGTCAACTACAAACACTCGAACGCTGTAAAACCAATCGGAGTATCAAGGTTGAATGTCGCTGATTTTTATTCTGGCATTGCTATCTATAAGGTTGGGTTTCCCTATGACCAAGTCTGGAAATAAAGGCATGGCAAAAATACCAAGCTCTAAAGCTGGCTACTGGCCACTAACAGGATACATGAATGCTGGTAGCCAGTGTTGGAATCGCTGAGGCGTAGATGCGGGGAGTTCGCCTAGGATAGCATTGATGTTGTAGCCCTGACTTAATTCTTTCCAAAGTCCTGGCTAAAGATTCTCTGCCAGACACCCATCCACTTCTCTTGCTGCTCTGTGAGTAGTCTGCCAGGCATTTTGAAGCTGCGGTTAAGGATGTCGCGTAACCGTGTCCTAAGCACTTTGATAACCAGCATAGTCTTCCAGTCCGGAACGCTGAACCGCGCACGATTGCCATCCAGCACGAGAACACCAGAATACATCTAGAAATGTGTTAGCCAGCAATCGTGGTGTTAGGAACAGTGCGATAAAGGACCAAATGAGGGCAAGTGAGGTGTTACTTACATCGATTCGCACGTCGCCACAGAGCAAAGCGACGGCAAATGCCTCGGCAGCTGTCGTCTCGTGTGCGTTGAGGAACTGCTTTGACTGCATAATGTGGTAATAGGAGAGCCATTTGAGCTCCATGTTCCCCTTGTTAACGCTCGATGGGTGTAGACTGATGCTCTGGTTGTTGCCGACGTTGCGGAACCCCTTGTTCTCCTTCATCAACAGCTTGGGATAAAAGCTCCAAGCAATAACCGACGACATGATAACGTCGTTGTCGCTGTTGATGTTGACCCGTTGCGGCATGTCGAAGAACTGGCTCCGACGATTCGAGTGGCGAAGTCGCTTAAGAGTACGACGCTCCTCGTCGGTAAGCTGTAGGAACTCCGAGTCGACCAAAGAGGCAATAAGCTGACCCTTCAGGTCCTCGATATTGAGGAGATTCTGATGGGATAAGAAGTTCTTCTTACAGAACTGGAAAACCGGAGCGCCTTGCTGTATGACGTTCTTCCAAGCCAAGTATGCGTTGTAGACAGTAAGCAAGTCTGAATCACCCCTCTTGAATGACTTGCGGGCTTGATCAGCTTGCGTGCGCTGTCCGAAGGCCGCCGAGAATGGGGACTTGGAGGATAGTATAGCTGCTGTTGTGATGGCCATATCCAAGCATTTGAAAATAGTACCCTGGAGGATGAGTTTACCAAGGAAGACGTCCAGGGGTAGTTTAGCCAACTGCAAGCCCAATGGGGTCAAGTCTTCGCCAGAAGTAAGCGCTCGCACATCTACTAAAGCATCAACAGCACGGCGAATGTTCTTTGCCGAAGGGGGGGTCAAGCGCTTCTCCGAGAGTCTCTTCAATGCCACCGATCTTGCAAATCTTGACACGGATAGCCAGGTCCTGCAAAGACAAACGAAGCATTTCTGGTGTCTGCTGATCACTCATCAGATTGTCATGGCGGTGTCGAGTGAACAGGTGGAAGCAAAGTCCCTCCTGGACTCTACCGGCGCGACCTCGTCGTTGCTTGGCATTGGCCCTTGAGATGAAAGTGTCAATCAGTCTCGATAACTGTCGCCTTTCATCAAACCGCATCTCGCGGTGCTTTCCAGTGTCAATGACACATGTGACATCTGGAATCGTAATACCTGTTTCGGCAATGTTGGTTGCCAAAACAATCTTTCGGACACCTGGCGGTGGGACCAAGAAAGCCCTCTCTTGGTCTTCAGTGGCGATGGTAGAATGCAGAGGGAACACCTCCCAATCTTTCTGGAAGAAAGGCTCCCCAAGAAGAAAATCGTTCAAGGCTCGGATCTCTGCAATACCCGGCAAGAAAACCAGGATGGCTTTGCTGTACGGAATGTACTGCGGGTCAACTGATATTCGGCCGATCAGCTGCACAATCAACTCGGGGTCAATTTGATACTCATCAAATTGGGCAAGTGTGTTTCTTGTCTTGGCCGAGTACTGCCGTAGGTCTTTTACAGCATCCCGTGCTGAGCCCGCATCCTTGTCATTCTCCGCAGGATCATCATCCAGGTCAATCGGCTTTTCAGCAGGATGCTTCTGGTCGATACTATAGCCAGTAAGCTCCAAGGCATCCTCGAGGTACTGGACCTGGACAGGAAAGGTCCGGCCAGGTACGTTGAGCACTGGCGCACCGCCCATGTATTTGGAGAATTTCTCCGCATCCACGGTCGCCGACATGAGGACGACCTTCAGCTCCTTGCGGCGTAAAAGCAACTTCTTGAGGACAATCAGTAGAAAGTCGGAATCGATTGTCCGCTCGTGAACTTCATCCAAAACAAGATGAGTGATCTCTCGAAGATCGTTAGATCCTTCGAGCATTCGCATGACTATACCGGTAGTGGCGTAGACCAGCCTCGTTTCTTTAGAGGTGTTGGATTCTAATCGGATCGAATAGCCAACCAAAGACCGATTTGTCCCCAATTCGTTTCTGCCTTCGCCAAGCTCTTCGCTTACACGACGCGCCAAAGAGAGAGCAGAAATACGTCGAGGTTCAGTGCAGTATATCTTGCACGGTCGTCCGAGTGATAGTTGGTGCTCCAGAATGAAAGAGGGCACCTGTGTGCTCTTGCCGCTATCAATTTTGTCAGTATATATATGAAAATATATATTCAGAGTGGGAAAAAGTCTACTTACCAGCCGGTTTCACCACAAATGATGACAACTTGCTCCCTTTCAATGCTTTCCAGGACTTGTTGCTTGAAATGCCACATCGGTAGTTGCATACGTGATTGCTACAGGTGACTTGTCAGCAGAAAACACCAAGTAGGGTAAAAAGGTAGTTACTTACAAGCATGGCTTGAAACCTGGGGGTATTGCACTTGTTGGCCCATATCCTTTGGTAAAACTCGGGGTTTATGGATTGGCCCTTTTCCCTGTCGGAGCCAGAATCACCAGAATCGTTGAGAGACTGGTTGGCTCTCCGACCTCTAAAAGCGCCTTGCAAGAGAATACCATCCTCCTCTTCCTGGTCTTGTCTCTGCCGAACCATTCGTCGTAACTCCTTGATGGACTCGCGATCCTGTGCATCGTTCTGGCTCTTCCTGGCTTGGGCGAATTCGTTCCACAACTCTTTCCATACTGCTGGTAGACGCATGAAAACCTTTTCTTCCTTAGTGGAATGGAAGATGGCAAACAGTGCAGCCGTGGCGACATAAGCTTCTGATTGTTTGCCATCAGGAGTGGCCACATCATCCATGCCAAAAGAAAACTGAAGGGGATAAGCGTAGCTCTCAATGTGAGCAATATCAGTTGAGATAAGCTCTTGAGGTTTTGACCAATTGATGATGACGATATGCCGATTCGCAAAAGATGCTTCAGATATAAGTCGGTATTGTAGCTTCACTGCCGGGTCCCTTGAGCGACAGGTCTCTTCCAACGCTCTCATGGGGGTGACGCCAGTCCATTTACCAAAATGCCGGATGAATACTTTTGATCCATCTGAACTGTTGATGACATTTTCAGTCTTTCCAGTGCTGGGGTCTACTTCCTGCACTGGAAGACTAGCAAACAGGTCTGATAAAGACTGCTCGTCATCGGCACTGTCCTGCTGGAGAACTTCCGTGGCCATCTTCTTGGCCTCTCTTGCAATCTCATCGTCATCGTCATCTGAATCGTCGTCGTCTTGTTGCTCATTGCGGGACTCAGCTTCATCGGCTTCTTGCTTCTTGATCGCAGCATATTCTCTCTCAAGAATAACGCGCTCATTCCGCCAAGTCTGCTCGGCAGAGATTTTGTCGAAAAGAACATCTTGTTCTATATGCTCGATTTTGGCCAGTAACTTGGCCTCCTCCATGTCCACATCCGCATCTTGCGAGCCATTGACGCCCTTCTTCTTGCCACCCTTGGCCTGCTTGATATCTTGCTTTGGCCGCTGAATGTGGAAAAGCTTCACTTTGCTTTCTAAATAGACTGGGACAAGGTCGTCGGGCTCGATGTCGCCGTCAAATACAGCAGTGATCCTCTTTGGGGAAGCAGCACGAGACGACCGAGATTTGGCAGAGCCATTCTTGGCCGATGGCGTGGCGGTGCCACTAGCCTCTAGGAGTCGCGGCGTGTTGGCACCAGAAGCCAAGGGACTTTCTTGGGGCGTGTCGATGAGCCTTGGAAACGTCTTGCCCCTCTGTTCGTAGTCGGGGAGTTCGTCCCTGCTGCACTCACGAGCGAGCCAGTCCAAAGCTTCTTCTAGACCCCATATGTTCTCCTTGGTGGTGCCGCCGATGTTTGGAGCAATCTCCAGGACGTATTGCAATACAGAGGCGACCTTTTCCTCTGTGAAACCAGCGCTTGCCAATGTTTGCTGAAGCGTCCAGAGCTTCATGGTGAGCTCCTCCTCGGGCAGCAGCCTACCAGAACTAGTGGTATCGGGCCCAAGAGAGGACGCGGCAAACCGGTGCTCGGCCTGGATCAAATCCAGTACGTGATCCATCAGCTCTTGTGGTAGCCATTTCCGTGCATTGACAGGCTCGGCCTGTCCTCGCAGCAAGCGTCGGTCCGTTTCAAGGCGTGTCTTCTGGCGCTGTGCGTCGCGCTTGACCTTCTGTGCGTGCTTCTCGACGAGAAGCTGCAGCTCAGCCTCCAGGAGCTGTTTCTCAAACTCTTCGGGGCCCAGGTCGGGCTTCGTCGGTTGAGCCAGCGTGGAATCAGATGGTACGGGCGCTGCGGTGTCGGGCGTCGCTCCGGCGGCTTTACCTTCGACGGTTGATGAAGGAGTGGCTCCCTTGCCATTTGGTGTGACGCTCGCCTCTTCTGCCTTTTCAATGCGGGTGACCGGTTTCGATGCGACGGATGTAGTAGCAAATCCTCGTGCTGGATTCGCTGCGGGCTTCGTCTTCTTCTTTTTCGGTGGCATCTTGGCTGTGAAGTGGTATAATTTATTGGATATATAGAATGAAGGGAATGTCCAGGTCGATATCTCAAGCAAAAAAGAGGAAGGGCAAGCAGAGCGCCTATGCGCTCACTCCGTAAGGAAGCCGGTCAGTGCTACCATCAATAGACGTGATTTTAGTCGATCTTGGTGGCGCTATGGTGAGAATGATGCGGTAGCAAGCAAGCAAGAACCGTGGCCGTAAGGCGAGTCAGCGCAGGATCGTAAAAGAGAAATCGCCGGCTATGTGAACAAAGTTGGTTTTTTTTCTCTGTAGTTAACGACTGGTTGTTGCGAGGTAGTGAATTGATCGCATGAATGATTCAGATGTTCAAGGGAAGTGCTAGTGGATGAAGCTTCATCCAGGTGTGTATGGAGGGGCACAAATTGACATCACCGGTTCGATCTCCGACTAATGCCAGACGCACACTACGGGTTCAGCCAGGCAGGGCCGCAGGCTGGTTTCAAGGTAAATTATTTCCCCTGCAGTTGCAGCACCGCTGGACGCACAGGGCAGATAGGGCGAATAAGGGTACGTACAGGTTACATGTAGGAGCACCTTGGACAGACCCCAAAGATTCGGACTAACCAGATCTAGCACCGAGAGGTGTTGCTACAGTTGGATTCAATATGCTTCCAATGCTTGTGTAATAGGTACTCGAACAACGAAAAATCATAGTTAAACTTATAGACACTTAAAAAACTGCCAAATATGTCGTGACCCGTGCAAGACTTTTGACCTGGGCTACCTCGGTACGTAATTATCACATTAGGTATTGATTCGAATGCCTGGTACGGAGTAAAGCCGGCTGTTTTAGCAGTTCAGGTAGTCATTGGTAAGGTTGCTGCAGTAAAAGTCCCTCCCTAATGGTACAAGCAGGCAGTATAATACTGTCATGATGCAGTTCAGGTGAGTCAATGGTCCGAAATCTTGGCACTCTAGAAAAAGAAGACACAGCCGTTAGTGTGACCGCCTTCCCTAAACAGCTCGCCGGGTTGATTTTGATTTTGCGGGAGCAGCTCTTCCATGTCACCCCACATTGGCATCGCATTCGTCCACATTTTACGATTGCTGCGGTTTTGGTGTGTTGAGTGTGCAACAGGACGTCAGGCCGAGTGAATTACCTGTTTGTCTTTGGGTTCTCCTACTACGACGTCTCGGTTTTTGAAGACCTCAGTTAATATTGCGAATACATGTTGAACCCGGATTGCAATTATTGTCAACCCTCTACATAACCACCGGAATTGCTGGGCAGCCTAGCATGTCCATGTTCCCCCACCAACTTTCACTATACCTTCAAAATGACTGAAGCGACCACCAATGGTGCTTCTCAGGCAGGTGTCGATTTGGTCGCCGCCAAGGCAGACCTATTCTCAGCATCTACCAAGAAACGCATAGCTCAATTAAAGTCCATTGAAGAGAAATTCAAGCAGAGCTGTAAGCCATCCTACCCGTGCTGTGTAGCGCCTGAGCTCTACTACCCCCCATCTTGCCGCTGACCATATGTCTTTTGCTCGTAACAGCTGTCGATGTCTCCGCGACACCCAGGGTCCTCAAGCTTCTATTCGATACCCATCCTGCTTATAATGACAGACCCTCTCGACGAGCCGTTCAGTCATGCCTCGTCTCTGTTGTCGCCAACGCGAGCGAGCCCAAGGTCGTTGCGCCCTTCATAAACGCTCTGCGACTAGAGTCGCAGAAGGCCGGCATAGCCTCTAACAACGCCTTTGTTCTGGTCGAGTGGTGCGGCCTGCTTTTGTCGACAATCGCTACTACACCCATGCTTGACCAGTTCGGACTGGATATTATTCATGCCAACGCAGCTGCTTTGGAGAAATGTTATCAACCACCTACCCGCTCTTCGGTGGCCGACTCAGCCATCACTGTCACCCGGCGTGGCCTGCGGGCCGCTTTCTGGCAAAAGGAGTTTCGTGGAAGCTTCATTGAGAATGTAGTGCAAGCACTTACAGCAAAGGCTGGTCAACCTACGGCCAGAAATGCCGTTATGTTGGGTGTAGTTGCGGGGGTTTCGTCTCGCCACGAAAAGGCGAAGCCGGTACTTGCTTCCCGGAAGGCGGACTATTTTGGTTTCTACACACGAGAGATTACTGGATCCAAAACACCGCTGCCCGATCACATCGCGTCTGGGCTGCGAGATTTCTTCCTGGATTTTGTGACATTCGAAGACCTGACCAAGGAGGTCGTCCCGTCGGTCGAGAAGGGTCTATTGCGTGCTCCCGAGGTGGTTCTGGGTCTTGTACCGAGCCTCGTCACTTCGCTTCCGAAAGATATGGACTTGTCAACAATACTGGGTGGTCACCTGATGAAGCCTCTGCTGTCCAACGTCAAATCGAGCAATCTCGTTATTCGTCAAGCCGTGAAGACGACGTTCGGGACTACCGTCTCCAAGTGTCATGACTTCAAAATCCTAGAGCAAGTCGCAGATGAGATTATAGGCCCTCTGAAGTCTGGAAAGTTAGCATCGGCCGACCAGCGCGTACTCCACTCAGAAATGCTGCAAAGCATGCCCTTGTCCGCATCAATTGCGTCGAAAGTCACGGCCGCGCTCCCTCCTGTGGTTGGCAAAGAAGGCAATGAACTGGCATTGGCAGCAGAACTTTCCGCTCTCACCTATTGCGTTTCGTACGAATTGCAACACGATGTTGAGCTGGCAAAGCCTGTTCTCGATGCTTACGCCAAAGGACTTGCCGATAAGAAGATACCTTCACGTAGGCTGTGGATCCTCAAAGCGGGTGAGGTACTCTCCCGTTTCAACAACAACCAGGAAGCGATTCCATCGAATGCTGTCATATTTGTGGAGTCCATAGCAAACCCCCTGACCGAGAGCTGGGCCGAAGTCAATAAGAATCCTCTTGCTTCTGTGCAGAGTACTTTGATCTCAGGTGCTTATGTGGTCACAGTCTTGGCCTATCAAGTTTTTGCACAGGTTGAGAGTCAGTCTATCAAAGCTGCTATCAAAAAGGCAGCAGTCTCCAAGGAAAGCCTTGTGCTCGAGCCGAAACCGTCATTTCTACTCAACCACCGGATATACAACAGACTAACCGCGGAAGACGACTTAAGATGGTTCCTTGCTGCCCTGTCAGCTGTAGTGGTGGATCTTGGAGAAGCCCCAGGACCTGTGCGGTCAGCATGGTCCCAGGCCCTAATCTTCCTTGCCTCTTCACCTACTGTGCCGCCGCAAATTCGCAAAGAAACATGCGAAACCATCACCAAACTATATGCCAAGCAACCTACTCTGGTGTCCGAGGCAGTAGTTGCCGGCCTTTGGCAATGGATCGAGTCTACCGAACTAAGCGACAAGGAAAGTGTAGCTGCCTCGGCTAAATTCGACAAGACAAACCTGCATCTGCCACTGCGCTCCATCTGCCTGACCGAGGATGATTTCAAGAAAGAAGGTACAGAACGCAACCAGGAGGCCATTGAGAGGCAAATGTGTTCACTGCTTGCATTGGCGAGGTCCAACCTTATTCCCAGGTCCAGCTGGATTGAATTCTGCCTTAAGGTCGGTGTCGATCCTGGAAGTCTGGTGCAGAAACACGAGGCATCTCTGTTGCAAGAAATCACCGACAAAACAAGTTTTGAGCAAAAGTCTACTGCCATCAAGACCGCGGCCTGCAATGCTGCCGCCGACCTTGCATTCGTTGCCCCTGAGCTCATGACATCTAAGATTATCGAGTTGATCAGGGGTGATTTGAACCCTGACCAGCTCAAGGATATTGGGCCAGTGGAGGCCGCCATCTTCCGCACTCCTGAAGGCACTGCTTGCATCGACGTACTTGCTAAGAAGGCTCAAGAATTACCTAACAAGAACACCAAAGATTACGATACCCTCAAATGGGAAGAAGATCTGAGAGCACAGCTGGCTGCAAAGAAAGGCACGCAGAAGAAACTCACAGCTGATGAGCAAGCTAAGGTCAATGCCCAGCTGAAGAAGGAGTCGGAAATTCGAAAGTCGGTCCAGCTCCTTGCCGCACGCTTGTTGCGTGGTATTGGCATCATTCAAGGGTTGATCAATGGCCCACCAACCGAGGCAAGTCTTTGGATGGGGCCAGCAGTGAACGCGCTTCTGAAAGCCATGGAAGCCGGTGCATGTCTCATTACCGGCGATGCTGCCCCTGAAGTATACTTGGCATGCGCAGAAAAGGTCACGGACCGCCTTGGCTCGATTCGGCCGTTTATTGGTGTGTCTACGCTGCGTGCTCTGGGAGTGACCGGTCTGCCCGAGAATCTCGAAGAAGAGGGCCTGGAAGAACTGATAACGCGAGTTCTGTACCGGTTACGATTCGCTGGAGAACAGCGACCATTCGACGTTATCTCCGTCGTATACATGCTCTCACTCATATTCCTGGTGTTACAGCACGGTGGTTTCGGAGCAACAGCGGAGGAACGCGACGCCCAGATAGTTCTTGCTGTCGAGTTTGTCACTTTCCACACAGATGTCTGCGCCGAGGAGGCTGTTCCGCGAGCCGACTTGATATCGACATTGATTGCCTCAATGCAGCGATACAATCAGCATTACAAGATCATCAAGGACTGCTTCTCTGATATGATAAGATGCGTTGCCCCCAACATGTCTTTGCCGGAAATCTCCGTTCTTGCAAAGGGTGCCATTGTGCCGGAGTCCTCGGTCCGCGAAACGGTACTGCAATCTATCAGTGCGGATGTGGATATGAGCGAGCTCGACTTCTCCGATGAAATATGGATCGCGTGCCATGATGACGACGAGACAAACATCGAGATTGCAAGGGATATCTGGGACGAGAGTGCTTTCACGGTGTCCAAGGACGTACCGTTCAAGATGATCCCCTATTTGGAGAGCAAAGACGGCCAGCTCCGTAGAGCTTCTGCTAAGGCTCTAGCTGACGCATGCCAGTCGCATCCATCGACCGTTGATGAAGTTCTCCAGAGCCTCCAATCAAGATACATTGAGTTCGCCAAACCCCGTGTTGCAGGATTTGACTCTTATGGCATGCCAAAGAAGACGGACATGGCAGATCCATGGGAGGCAAGACATGGTATCGCTGCTGCGCTCAAAACACTCGCTCCTTATTTGAAGAAAGACCAAGTCGACGGCTATTTCGGTTTCCTCATCGAGAAGGGACCGCTTGGTGACAGAAACCCCAATGTCCGAGGCGAAATGCTGGAGGCAGCCATTACTGCTATTGACCAACATGGCCGCGCACTGGTGGACAAGTTGATGAAAATGTTTGAGCGCACCCTAGAAGTGCCCGACACAGGCTCTGAGGCCGGAGATCGGGTTAACGAGGCTGTGATCGTCATGTACGGTGCCTTGGCCAGGCACTTGAAGCCCGGCGACGCGAAGATCCCCATCGTTATTGAGCGGCTATTGGCTACTCTTGGTACCCCGTCCGAGGCGGTGCAGTTCGCTGTGGCCGAATGCCTTCCGCCTTTGGTGCGCACGTGTGGCGATAAGTCATCCAAGTACTTCGACCAAGTCATGAACACGCTGTTGACTTCCAAGAACTACGCAGCCAAGCGTGGTGCTGCGTACGGGCTGGCTGGATTAGTACTTGGAAGGGGTATTTCGGTGCTACGCGAATACCGCCTTCTCATCAGTCTCAAAAGCGCAACCGAAAACAAGAAGGAGACGCAGCAGCGAGAAGGTGCCTTCCTTGCGTTTGAGCTGGCACCATTGATTCTTGGTCGCCTCTTTGAGCCCTATGCGATCCAGATTGTGCCCCAGCTACTCACTGGCTTTGGCGACGCAAGCGCAGATGTAAGAGACGCATGTTTGGCAGCTGCCAAAGCCTGCTTCGCAAAGCTCAGTTCGTTCGGTGTCAAGCAAATTCTGCCTACGCTTCTGAACGGTCTCGACGACGACCAGTGGCGTAGTAAGAAGGGTGCTTGCGAACTGTTGGGTGCCATGGCATACCTGGATCCTCAGCAACTGGCGGCGAGCTTACCAGACATTATCCCTCCACTGACTGGTGTGCTGAACGACAGTCACAAGGAAGTTCGTTCTGCTGCCAACAAGAGTTTGAAGCGGTTCGGCGACGTCATTACAAACCCAGAAGTCAAGAGCCTCGCAGACATTCTCCTCAAAGCTCTTAGTGACCCTACCAAGTATACCGACCCTGCACTGGACTCACTTATCAAAGTTCAGTTCGTGCATTATCTTGATGCACCATCTCTTGCCCTGGTGACAAGGGTCCTCCAGCGCGGTTTGGCAGACAGATCCCAAACGAAGCGGAAAGCGTCGCAAGTCATTGGAAGCTTGGCCCATTTGACCGAGCGCAAGGACCTTATCGCCCATCTTCCAGTGCTCGTGTCCGGCCTCAAACTTGCCTCCGTCGATCCTGTACCTACAACGCGAGCCACTGCTTCTCGTGCTCTTGGTTCTCTGGTCGAGAAGCTTGGCGAGGATGCTCTTCCCGACCTTATCCCCGGACTCATGCAAACACTCAAGTCCGACACAGGTGCCGGCGATCGTCTTGGTTCTGCCCAGGCTCTTTCCGAAGTCCTTGCCGGTCTTGGAACGACAAGACTGGAGGAGACGCTTCCTACCATCCTTCAAAATGTGGAGTCATCCAAGGCAGCCATCCGAGAAGGCTTCATGTCGCTCTTTATTTTCCTTCCGGTATGCTTTGGAAACAGCTTTGCCAATTATTTGAGCAAGATAATTCCGCCTATTCTCGCTGGTCTTGCGGACGACGTCGAATCCATTCGTGAGACGGCGTTGCGTGCTGGTAGACTGCTTGTCAAGAACTTTGCCGCCCGCGCCGTTGACCTGCTCCTTCCCGAGTTGGAACGTGGTCTTGCGGATGACAACTACAGAATTCGTCTCAGTTCGGTTGAGCTGGTTGGTGATTTGCTCTTCAACCTCACTGGTATCACTGGCAAGGAGGACGCTGAAGATGAGTTGGAGTCGGCCAAAGAGGCTGGTGCATCGCTTCGTGAGGTGCTGGGAGAAGAGAAGCGTAACAAGATCCTGGCTGCCCTTTACATTTGCCGTTGCGATACTGCTGGCTCTGTACGCGCCGCGGCTATCGCCGTATGGAAGGCTCTCGTTGCCACGCCCAAGACTCTCAAGGAGATTACCCCTGTTCTTACTCAAATCATCATTCGTCGCCTTGGTAGTTCCAACATGGAACACAAGGTTATTGCCAGCAACGCACTCGGAGAACTTATCCGAAAAGCCGGTGACGGCGTGCTCTCGAGTCTCCTTCCCACACTCGAAGAAGGTTTGCAGACCTCCACAGACACTGATGCCAAGCAGGGTATCTGCCTGGCCCTCAAGGAACTCATTGCGTCTGCCTCTGAAGAGGCTCTGGAGGATCATGAGAAGACTCTCATTTCTGTGGTCCGCACTGCTCTCACGGATTCTGATGAGGATGTGAGGGAAGCTGCCGCAGAAGCATTTGACTCGCTTCAACAAATCATTGGCAAGCGTGCGGTCGACCAAACGCTTCCGTACCTTCTTAACCTGCTGCGTTCCGAGGATGCGTCCGAAGCCGACAACGCCCTCCAGGCACTTCTTACGCTGCTCACTGAGGCAACGCGTTCCAACATCATTTTGCCCAACCTCATCCCCACTCTCATTACGCCTCCTATTTCGGCGTTCAATGCCAGAGCTTTGGCGTCCTTGGCAAAGGTGGCAGGTGCTGCTATGAACCGACGCCTGCCCAACATCATCAATTCCCTGATGGACAACATTGTCAACAACCAGGACGAGGCTATGCGCAAAGATGTTGAAAGCTCGATTGACACTGTCATCCTGTCCATGGACGAATACGATGGCCTCAACACAGTCATCAATGTTCTGCTTCAACTTGTCAAGCACGAAGATCACCGCAAGCGGGCCAACGCTGCCTACCGAATGGCCAACTTTTTCGAGGAAGCTACCGTGGACTATTCACGATACAACCAGGATATCGTCCGTGCTCTGTTGATTTCGTTTGACGATAGAGACAAGGATGTGATCAAGGCTGCTTGGACGGCCCTGAGCACTTTCACCAAGAAGCTCAAGAAGGAAGAGATGGAGTCTCTGGTGCCCTCCACAAGACAGACTCTTCTCCAAGTCGGCGTTGCTGGACACAACTTGCCCGGTTTCGAATTGCCAAAGGGTATCAACGCCATCCTGCCCATCTTCTTGCAGGGTTTGATGAATGGTACAGCGGAGCAACGAACTGCTGCCGCCCTCGCTATCTCGGACATTGTGGACAGGACCAGCGAGGCTTCGCTCAAGCCTTTCGTCACCCAAATCACCGGTCCGCTCATCCGTGTTGTTTCTGAGAGGTCTACCGATGTCAAGGCTGCCATTCTTCTCACCCTCAACAATCTGCTCGAGAAGATGCCCACCGCTCTCAAGCCATTCTTGCCGCAACTGCAACGTACCTTCGCGCGATCTCTGGCCGACACTACGAGCGAGGTGCTTCGATCGCGCGCGGCCAAGGCACTGGGTACTTTGATCAAATTTACGCCCCGTGTCGACCCCCTGGTGGCAGAGTTGGTAACTGGATCCAAGACAACCGACGCGGGCGTCAAGACAGCTATGCTCAAGGCCTTGTACGAGGTCGTCAGCAAGGCTGGAGCCAACATGGGCGAAAGCTCGCGTACTGCTGTGCTGGGCTTGATCGATATGGATAGCGACAACACCGATTCGACAATGACGGTGACAAACGCCAAGCTGCTCGCAGCTCTCCTTAAGAACGTGCCGGCAGATGTGGCCAACACTCTTCTCAAGAGCCGTGTCGCCACCACTCACTTCACTAACGCATCGGTGCTTGCGATGAATGCCGTATTCGTCGAATCGCCCCAGATTCTACTTGACAGCCCCTTGGCTGAAGACGTGCCCGAGATCCTGTCTCAGGGCATGTCCAACAAGAACGTAAGTTACCCATATCCCTCGGCGCTTGTCGGGTGTATCGTATCAACTAACCGACCGTTTAGCTCTTTGTTGCGGATAACTGCATCCTTGCTACAGGCAAGTACCTGATGTCGCATACGCCGTCTTTCGAGCAAGCCAAGCCTATCTTCTCGACGCTTGCCACCATAATTGCCCCAGGCAACCCTACGGACTCTCGCCGACTGGCACTGGTCATCATCCGCACAATCTCGCGTACCAACGTGGATCTCGTGCGGCCCCATCTGCCGCTGTTGGCCGGTCCCGTGTTCGCTTCGGTGCGAGACCCCGTCATCCCCGTCAAGCTGGCCGCCGAAGCGGCGTTCATTGAGCTCTTCTCTGTCTCCGAGGAGGAGGGCCGTGTCTTTGAGAAGTTCGTCCAGAGCCCCGCCGGCCAGGAGCTGCAGCCCAACACCCGCCGGAGCATGAACGACTACTTCAAGCGCGTCGGTCTGCGGCTGGGTGCCCAGACGAGGGAGAGGCGACAAGCCGAGGGCGGTACCGGCGGACAGGGTACTCTGGGCTTAAGCAACGATGAGGTGGAAGATGAGAGAGAGATTTGGAGTGTGGGACAGGTTGAGCTGGGCGGTGGTGTATTCAGCCAGGATTAAGGAGGTCGGTTTACTTTTAAACACTGGCTAGGGAGGAGGAAAAAAGTGTTAGGGTATGAAGCTCCGACATGACGAAAGTTTTCATTTTGCATTCATGATACGATAGATAAAAAGAAGAGATGGTTATTTTGTTGATTTCTACACCTTTGACAAGACAATTGAGTTGAAAACTAGGGTATAATATTGCACTAATTACTACAAGCAGTAAATAAATCCTAAATCAACAATAAATTTGTTCGGGTCAACCTCCAAGGAATTATTAAGTAAACTGCAATGACCGAGGAATGTATCTGGATAGGAATTGCCTGTTTGTCTCACAGATCCACCCAGTTTATTAGCCAAGCCGCAGGGCACAAGCGGCGATCTCCTTCTGCACGCTCTTGTCGGTCGGCATGTAGACGGCGGCGACGCGCAGCAGGCGGCGCGCCTCGGCCTTCTGGCCGAGCTCCTTGTAGGCGAGGGCGGTGCGGTAGTAGATGCGGCCGAGGGGCGCGGCGGCGGGAAACCCCATGACGGCCTCGTCCTCGGGGGCGAGGTCGTGGCGGTCGTGGGCGCCGATGGAGGAGCGCATGGTGGTGATGGTGCGCATGCCCCAGAAGCGGGCCTCGTCCCAGTCTTCCAATTTCAGGTAGGCCAGCACCGTGTTGGCGACGAGCTGGACCCGCAGCACGAGCCGCTCGAGCTGGCCGTTCTTGCCCACGTAGGGCTCCTCGCGCAGCTCGCCCGCGAAGAAGGCTTCGGCGTGCACGTGCCGCTGTCGGCCCTTGACGACGACGTGCATGGCTTCCCAGGCGCGCGTGTAGAGGGCCAGGGCGGCGTGGTAGCGGCCCGCCGAGAGCTCCTTGGTGCCCTCGTTCTTGAGGCGCGTCGTCTCGGCCAGGCAGGCGGCGGGGCTCGCGTGCGGGATCTGCTGGGCCGCGCGCAGCTCGTTCTCGACCGAGAAGAAGGGCTTGGCGGTCGTGGTCGGGTCGGAGGTGACGACGGTCTCGCGCAGGCCCTTGACGGCGCCGAAGGGGAGGAGCAGCTGGCGCTGGCGCCACTTGGGCACGGCGCGGGGCTCGTCGCACAGCTCGGGCGCGAAGTGCGGGTCCCGCAGCTGCAGGGTCAGGGTCAGGTAGCCGTTGAGGCCCGGGTTGGTGAGGTCGGCGTAGCGCCAGGTGGTGGCGAACTTGTCGAGGTCGTCGAGCAGGATGACAAAGTGCTGGGGCTCGGCCTCCTGCATGAGGGTGTGGGGCGCGCCGATGGCGACGGCGAGGCTGTGGCCCTGAAACCGGGCGGCGCGCTCGTGCTTCATGAGGATGGGGACGTGGCCCTCGAAGGCGACGTGGTGGTGCGCCTCGGGCCAGGGCGTCTCGATCCGCACGAAGACGTTCAGGTCCCGGAAGATCCGCCGCGCTTCCCAGTAGATCTGCGTGCTCAGCCGGAACAGCACCAGCGCCGGCCGGTAGTCGTAGTCGGTGTAATCGTCCCGGCCGGCCAGGCGGTTCGCGTCCGGGTGCAGGATGATGCGGTAGATCTCTTCCCGGATCTCCGGCGGGAGCGTCAGGAAGGACGTCTTTGGTTTCTCGAGCTCCTCCATTGTTGATCGTTGGGTCGATGGTTCTAGAGGGGTCGGTCGGTGGGTTGGTTGGTCGATCGATCTCGGTTAGTTGGTTGGTTCGGATTACACGGCGATAGGTAGTAAGCAGATGAAGTAGGCAGGAGTTGGTTTGTCAGTTGCTGCTGTTGTACACAGACGTAAGTAGAGGGATTGATTGGTAATGAAGACTAGATCTCAGGCTAGGTAGATGGTGGCAGTAGTATTGTACAACGAAGCTACCGTCAGTATCTGACACCGCCACCACAAGGAATGCAAGCCCTTTCTGGCGGATTCTCTGACACTTCTTGCCTCGGGATGCTCGGACGAGGCACGGCGCAATTGGTTCCCCGCACCGACGAGGCCGGAGCAGCTCACCTGATGGAGTTTAGTACCATCGGAGTTAAAAAGATGGTGATACAGCGAGCATCGACCAATAACCTGGTGTCATATATGCTCTGTCGGTCCAACAACTGTTGGTTGGTACGGAACTGATCGGCGGCATAGATCGGTATCATGAACCGTCGAGTTGGGATCTCAGGACGCCGGCCAATGGAAATGCTTGGTGGTTCCAATCAAGATCGCCATTATCAGTATGGTGTTTAAACCAAGCACCCTTGCGGGCAGGGTTCACATGGTTCAAAAAGTGGATCTTCCAAAAACTGGCCCCTGGGACAACGACGGCGATACTTACATGCACTTACAGCTCGTATTGGGGAGTCCTCTATGCGTGTCTAAAGTCATATTTTGTTTATTTGAGTTTATTATGATGATATTGGTCAGGTCATTAATGATACTTTGGAGGTCGTCGAGTGGCACAGGATGCCGGTCAGTAAGTGTCCCGCCCCCTCTTGGTATTTGTCCCCAAAGACGTCGCAGACTATTGCGCGTCGCAGTCTCGATAAAACAAGAGGACTGTGCTAGCAAAGAAACTGCTTCCTCACTTGATCAAAATCTGTTTTTCCTTTTTGATGCTCTTGGCCACATCCAAGGGGATCCGCAGAATGTCGGCCACGATGTTGGCCGGTGTCAAGGCAAGCCACTGTGTCAGAGAAATGTCCTTTACGCGATCGCTCTTGTAGATCTCGATCCATACCAACTCTTCCGCGGGCGAAACGTTCTCGATGTAATGTCCTAGAAAAAGAAAAGAAAATACAGTCAGTTGTTCATTTCGCCAGGGAGAAGGGAAGACCGATTCCATGACTTCTACTGTCTCGGCAAAGAACGCATAGGCGCGACTAGGGAACGTATGCTCACCGCTGTTATCCGGGAAAAGTGCGGTATCGCCGGCCGAGAAGTCAAACGTGCGGGCGTTGGAGTTGCCGATGAACACGCCGGCTCTGGCTTGGCCTTTGTGGAAGTAAAGCCACTCCGCGGCCTGTAGCAGTCGATAGGCAATCAGTGACACCAATTCTTTTCGCAGATATACGAAAGGAAGAAGGAGAAGGGGGAAAGTGTTCCATGAGCTTACATTAGGGTGCCAGTGCAACTCCCTCAAACCCCCGGGCTCCAGCGTCACAACGGTGGCCGCAATAGTAGTAGCGATAGGAAACGTGGCCGTGTCCACAATCCGCAGCGTCCCACCGCGGCCGGGAACCTTCTCGAGGGGATGGTCCTTGGCGTAGTATACGTAGGAGGCGTTACCGGTCAGCGGCCCGTTGCCGCCCGTGACATCCTGATCCTGGGGACTCAGCGTGCCGTTCTGGATGTAGGGGTTGGGCGAGGGCACGTTCCCGAAGACGGACTCGGACAGGTTGAAGTTCTTGGCCAGGACCGAGACCGGGGTGTGCGCGATCCAGTCGTCGAGGTTGAAGGTGGTGCTGTATATGGTGGACGATGCCGGGTCAGACAGATCATCGTGGTGGGATAATGACCTTGATGGTTTGGTCGTGGATAGGTACTCACCCAACCGCATCGAAGTTGCCGTCGTCGAAGACGAGCAGGAATTCGTTCTCGTCTTCGAGGCCTGTAGAGCAGAGTCTCGGCATATGATCATATTGATCTAAAGTAGCAAGGATATCCCTTACCTTGAACAGTGTGGGCCTCGCCCTTGGGGAAGTACCAGATATCACCGACCTCGAGCTTCGACACCTGAAACTGGCCGTCTTCATTCACAGCCGACAGGAGAATAGAACCAGCGTACACGTAGCCCCATTCCGCCTGGGATAACACCAGTGTGTTAGTATACACCCCGTCTAAATACGATGTAATTCAGAAAACCAGGTGCGCCACTCCCGGTATCTGCGCAAAGGGAGATGAGCAGTGGCAAGGCGAGTGATACCTTCATTTTTGCTGCGCAGTTCTGAGATAGCAAATGGATGAAGATTCCCAGAGCCAATATGCAGTGGGACGAAGCTGCATTAAATACCGAGGATGGTTACATTATTATATTCAGCTACCAGCCACTCCTTCATTGGAGAAACAACTAGCATGCAGGTTCCCGCAAGTCGTCACCACATTCGCAGTCCTTCAGTCACCAATATCACCGTCATCACTCATATTGGTTTACCCAGAGTTGCTAGGCCTGAACGCAGTTGCAGGGTTCCCCCATAGCACGCAATATAACGCGATGCCTTGGCGCGCAGCCCGTCGGGGAGGGGAGCATCGACAGGTCACCCGCCAGAACCTCCAATATCCGGCATTCGTTAGATTGCATGATAAGTTCAATGGATGATGCTATTGAGGGCGCTATGTTCAGAAACTGGGTTAATGACGATTAGGTATATTCTGGAGCTGGTGATTATCCTTGGAGGCGGGGAAGGGGGGTATGTTGCATTGTGACCCAGGTGTACAGCAGGAGAAGGACATGCGCCACTGACTTCATTCCGTCTAAATCGCCTGAGCGTTGCTATCCTAACTGTATTCTTTAGACGATTATTACCCCTCAATGACCTCGGCGGCAGCACGGTACCCTGAGCGCAGGGCTCCATCCATGTACCCGATCCAGTAGTCCGACGCCTCCGTCCCCGCAAAGTGCAGGTTTCCCACACGCTGCTTCAGCGCCGGACCGTAGTTGGTATAAATACCCGGCCCCGCGACAGCGACCGGCCCGCCCTGAGAATACTCCTCGAGGTCCCACCGCTGAACGACCCACTCCTTGACATTGGCCACCGCCTCCGCCGCGGCCTCGTCGCCCTCGGCCGCAAAGTAGGCCGCAAAGTAGGCCGCAAAGTCCCTGCCGACCTGCTCCGTGACCTCGGCCTCGGTCTTGTTGTCGTACTCGCGCATCTGGTCGGCCTCCAGAAAGGTCATGAGCGCGCTCACGGGCGGGCTGTGCCCGGGCCGCAGCGACTGGTCGAACGTCGACCGCGCGAGCCCGCTGTCGCTCACGGCCTGTCCCGTCAGCGACCCGTGCGCCTCCGAGCGCCACCACGCCGTCTCGTAGATGGCGATGGCCTTGCCGATCGACCCCATGCGCATCTGCGCCGTCAGCTGGTCGCGCGCTTCCGGGAGGGACGGCTCGTACGTGATTTGGCGGGCCAAGGGTGGCGACATGGCGACGATGACGTGGGCGCCGCGGACAGTGGTGCCGTCTTTGAGGGTGACGGTGTAGGCGTCGTCGTCGCCGTCGCCGTCGTCGTCGTCGGCGCATTTGCTGATCTTGCTGACGGGTGAGCTGAGTCGGATGTTGTCGTTGCCCAGCTTCTCGGCCAGCTTGATGGCTAGGAGCTGCGTGCCGCCGTCGACGCGCCACTGCTGGGCGCCGCCGTCGTCGATGGAGATGAGGCGGTCGAATGTGCCCTTAGTAGTCTCGTTGCCGGCGGCGGCGACATACGTCAAGGCGTAGAGCAGGGACATCTCGTCCGGCTTGACCGAGAAAACCGTCTCGATCGCGGTCTCGATGAGAAAACGCGCCGTCTCGGTCAATAAGAAAGGCTGGAGCCACTGCTCCAACGTCTTCCTGTCCCAGTGCGGCGCCAGCGTGCTGTTCCACGGGTTCTGGACATCGACCCCCAACGCAAGCGTGTTCAGCGAGCCGATGACAGTCAGGAGCTGCGTCTGGCTCAGGCCGTCGACGGGCGGGACGGGCGTGGCGCCGTAGGTCGTGCGCTCGCCGCGGTGGTACAGCACGTTGGAGCCCGTGTTGTACTCCGGGTAGAGCTCGAGTCCCAGCTCGGCGGCCAGCGCGAGGACTTTGTCTTGGGTCTCGCCCACGAACTCGGCGCCGACTTCGGTGTAGCCCCCGCCCTGCAGCTCGCGGTTCCACACGCGGCCGCCCACCCGGTCGCGCGCTTCGAGAACCACGAAGGTCTTGCCGGCTGAGGAGAGGGACTTGGCGGCGCCGAGGCCCGAGAGGCCGCCGCCGATGACGATGGTGTCGTAGGAGGAGAGCGGCTGGGCGAGGGTGGTCTGCGCTAGCAGCAGGAGCTGGGGGATGAGGAAAGATGACTTCATCGTTGGGATGTGGTGATGATGTCAACGAGGGAACGACTTTGACGGCTTGAGTGAACGAATGAGTGTATGAAGCTGGTGGCCTAGCCGATGAACAACAGGCCTTCTCAGGTAGCAATACACTGCTGGGGGGGCGGCCATATATATATACAGCTCTCAGAAATTATTTCCAAGACAAGATCTATGCCGGGACACCCGGGGGTTAGAGTTCATTCAGCTTGGGCCCTGACCGACCAAGGGTAGCAATATGGAGTGATACCCCCTTGCGCCTATCCCCAGCGAACTGTTGGCTTTAATAAGTGGCAATGCATGCAACAAGGTAACCAACCGCTTTATCCGTCGTTGAGAAATACCCTCAACCAACGGTGCAGCCCAAAAGGCGCAGCAACTCTCGGTCCGTTCTCCAAATCCATCCCTACATACTTATTTTACCCAGCCCCAGTTCTAACAAGATTTGACAGTGACCACATAGGACTCAGGCCAAGAAGCGAAATGCAACGATGGTGCATTGGCTGAGACTGGACAAGCAAATGACCCGGCGGCGTGGCACAAGGACGAGACGCAATACTACGTTCTGACCATTGCACCGGAGCGAGGGGATTCACAGCATTGGCTAATCGGAACACAACATTGGGTTCGCCTGGCTTTTCAGCAGTCCCGCAGTGTATTATTGTCTCTCTTTTACCATCCACGTTTCTACTTCCGAGTAGATCGTAAGACATGGACCTTAGACAGAGACGACGATGGCGCCCGCCACGCTGAAGATGGTGGCGTCTGTCTCTTCGATGCGGTGCAGGATCATGGAGGTGTCTTCTGATTGGATACCGACACTGACAGCTGATGTTGCATTCCGGTAAAACGAGGGTGTCATTGAGACTGGGCCGGCTGTACATATGCAGATGAGCTGCCACTTTCTTGTTCCGAACGACCTAACTACGACCTCTTGCGTGCATGCGTACATACATATCAGGTCACTGGCGACGACATCTGAACAGCTGCTCACGACTGCGCCGCAAACGGTAGTCTCCACTTTCATTTCACCAAAAGGCAGGACAATATCCCAATCTCGCACCCAAGGGATGCGTGTTTGTGTGCAAATATATGGACTTGTTTACAGAGTCGACAGCCCTACTTGACTCCCGCTTGGGTACAGGAACCCGGCCTGCCGAGAGCCGGGACTCTCGGGACTCTCGGCCGGGAGATAGCCCAAATTGCCGTAACGGGTAAAGAGGGAAAGCGTGGGCCGATATGCCCGAAATTGAGCCAAGCTCTCGGCAGGAACTCCATATGTACTTATCAGCTGAGCCCGGGAAACAATTCTTGCTAGTATATGCTTTTGGACCGCTCCCGCGAGAACCGGTTGCTGCTACCTTATGTTACCCCAGGGCTCAGGTCACAATCGGTTCCATGCGTCATCAGGCCTCGACGCCGAGAGGCGGTATTGGGAACAGACACTACTTCCTCCCATGCGAATGCATCTTTGACATTCGAGTAGCCCGGCGCAGCCATTGAGAGTACTACGAGAACCCTAGTAGATCCCAACCCTTTCCTGGGCTGAAATACGCATTAAGATGAACACCCCACCCGGATCAACGGGGAATTTCTGCAGGTACAAAAACGTCGTCAGGGATGGCGGCCCTCAGGCTTCGAGGAGGTCGGGCTTGCCAGCGCTCTCATCTGCTAACTTTGATAAGCTGGCAACCCACTCACCACGGCTGCTCAAGGCCATGGTGTTCCGGTCGGCAACTTCGGCTGCCCTACTAACACTTACCCCCACCACCACCACCACCCACAAGCAAAAGGGTTCACGAACGGGATTCCTCTTTTCGCATGAATCGATATCGGGCTGGGTCACCGGGCCTGGGAATGCTCATCGGCCTTGCTACCGAATGCGTGGGGATCCGCAAAGTCGGCAGCACCCCTGTTTGCGATGCAACATACAATATGTATGCCCGGAAACGAATCCTGGATCTGGGATCGCCCACAGGTTGCCATGCGTATATGTAAGTATGTAGCTCGCCTGACAGGCGGTCCGTGAGCCTGGAGTAATCAGGCGGTTTTCCTGTCAGTCGGTGGAGAGGGAGATGATCTCGATGTCGTCCTCTAGGGTGGATATGACAACAGCCCCGTCTGATCTTGCCCTGTAGCAGGACCTCATGGCACTTCACAGATGGTCATATGTTTTCATCTATCTTGAACATCGCCAGTTTCGGTGATATATGTTGGCGGTGCTACGGCCGGCTCGCCCTAGAAGGTAAGGTGTACACTGAGTATAATGTTGAGGCTAACCTGCTCTTTGCGAGTCTTTTTTTTTCTTCCAGAGATAGAGTTAGTATGAATCGATGAAGGTGGGAAGATGAAAGAGAATCAGTCGCAGCTGTATAACTTACCAGCTCCAAAAGGCGTATATCTTCACTTTCTACATTTTCAAAGATTTGAGAGTATATCACGATCTAGGAAAGAGCAAGAGGGCCAGCCATGAGTTCAAATGAAAGAACGAGATCATTGTCGTCAGGTGGGACTTCTGAACAGCAAAATATATGGCAAACGAGACGCTGAACTCGTATACCGAAACTCCCAAAACGTAACAGTTGGTCAACAGCCTTAAATCCACCACTAGTCGATGGCAGGTGATGACATAGCCCTAGACCTAAACATTATTCTCATAGTCTTAGGATGGCTTAGCCATGTATCCTATGGCTTCATATGAACACTTGTTGACGGCGTAATAATGTAACATGTTTATTCTGCCTTTGCCGGAGATACTGGGTATGAATCGAAAAAGTGAGTTGCGGTACGACCATACATTGTGTTTTTGTTAATATATACCGATATCTGATTACTACTCTCCTACATATCAGGGCACATATATAGCCAAACAACTTTCAAGACAAGCTCTCAGTAGCCTGGATTTTGCATGGTCATCTCCCAGGTGCTTATGGTGATATGACGTCTATAGAAAAGGAGGTACTCTTGACTCCTTGACCTCACTATTATCTTTGACAACCAGATGAATTTCGCTTTGTGCTTCACGCCTCCTAGATGACAGCTATGTCTGCTGTCCCAGGACCTCTAATCTTCAGGGTCTGAGCCTCTCGGGTGGAATTCAAAAAACAGCTCAGACTACTGTGATAATTTTGGCTACGCCACAAGAGAGGACCAGTGCCACTACAAAGAGAGTAGCAAGCAAGATAGGTATGGGAGTTCTCATATATGCAATAGAATCTACAAGCCTAGACGGAATGTTTGCCCATATGTCCCCTTGTTCCGTCAAGGTGCATGCGGCTCCCCGACTGTAATGGCTGAACAAATTGCCAGCATGACCAAAGGGGTTGATGCCCAGCACGGATACAGCGAGAAAATGACCACTCAAATATCCAGGGTAACAACCGAGAAGGGCAGATTATGTGATGGGTGATATGTCTGCATTGTCGTTGACATCCTCAATATTGGCTTCCAGCTGCTTTGAATAGGGGTTTGGCCTGAACTCGAATAGGGGGGGGGTTTCCTACTGCGATCTCTGATGTTTTCTTCTGATGATTAAGCAGCATGCTTTGACTGATCTAAATCACTAGTAGTATATGCGTCATTGGCTTCGTCCAATGCAACCCTTTAGACGAAGCGTACATAAAGTCTACTTGTTATTCTTTGGCACGAAGTCAACTCTCGCATCGTATTCGGGCCAATGAGGGTCTTGGATGCACTCGAGCGCTCATTGTATACACAATGGTCTTTGCAACGTATAGACCATGACAATACATTATATCTTCAAAATTGACAAGTATGCATCGCCCTTGCACATTGCTCGTAGAAGGAGACAGGAGGTTGCTGCTACATTCAGATACATTTCTTGGAACTGAAACCAGAGTTCAAGGGAGGCCGGACACAGTGAGATACTCACACTGGCCTATGGGGAGTTTTTATGTCAATTTCGTACCAGACAGCCTGTAAATCGAGGCTGACGTGAAATACCCCTTTCTTTCACATGGCCAGGCCCGATCCCGCCCGATTTGCAACCTCATCGCACAATGACTTGGAATGGATAGAGAACAACGAAACGTCACCTGCAATGAAGGGATGAAATTATTTCGTGATAATTTCAACTGAGCGCACAGTCGATGATCACCATGGGGGTAGAGGATGGTGATCGGATGGAGTGCTCCTCGAAAATGCATCTCCGAGCTAACAAGCTACCGGGACCGAGTTCCCAGAATTTTGAACACTTACGAGTAATTGTTCTGCCGGCACCCGTTGCGACCCGCCGTAATGCGATTCACGCCGACCCCTATACTTGTGGAAATGACGGTATTCGTAGCGGCATGGCCTGTCAGTTCAGCCTCATTCTCGGTGCTGCAGCAACTAACGACATGGCGGGAAGGAAGGTCGATCACGTCGACAAGGACCGAGTCAGGTGACAAGCTCTTCGATGCTACAACTTCAGATGACGCGACTGAGCTATAGAACGTGCTCGGAGCTCTGACAACGCCTCTGTCATGTACAATACAAGAGAAGTCTCGGAGCGTTTCCGGATTGGCAGAATGAAACATAATGGACGCGTCCCAAGTAATTATGGCAGTGATCATCAATAGTCCAAACTGGATGAGATTCTTATCTCGAACTGGCACAAACCTGACTTGGATTGGCTCGGGCCGGGTCGGCAAAGATCTGGTGGCTGTTCAGTCAAAGCCATGGAAATGAAGTTGGCTGAGGCTGGCGTTGATGAGTGTTTTGCCGTAAGTGGCATCTAGATATACTTTCTTAGGGCGATGCTGGCGATGCTTGTTGGCCCTGTTTGCTGCCAGACAGCTCGTCAAAGTTCTGCAGGTCTCGGTGAAGTCTCAGAATCGATCTGGCGGAGCTTGACGGTCTTAGTAAGTGAGGTACTTTAAGCATTTTTACACACTAAGTCGTTGCGAATTGCCTTGCAAACATCAAATGAATTAAAACTGGTTAGGTGGTACGGCAGACGCATCACACATTGTGGTTAATAAGTGGTGTGTCTTTGCTTTCTCGAAATCGAGCATGTACGATCACGTTGCCCAGGGAAGTAACAAGATCGAGGGTCGCGTGTTCGTTGTTTGTGGGGTTTTGGTTAAAGTTGCAACGTCTGACCAGGAAATCCATCGTCTGGTGTGGTGTAGTAACCTAGGCGTTTTCTTTGAAAAGAGACTTCTGTCATCCTCGTGCTTCAGATCCTGCAAGGTTGATACGGGACTACCAACAATAGCACCTTTAAATTACCTTACTGACCTTGCCTCTCCTCCTAGTGCAGTGCAACTGATGGAAGGCATGCTGCGGCTGATGCACCTCCAACAAACTCACCTCACCGCCCGACGAACATTCCGGGAGATGGTGTAAAGAAGAAACAAAAAGATAAGGAGATCTGGGGATTCTAGACTGCCGACTTTCCTTCTGAACCGCCCCTGAAAAGGTCTAGCCATTGCCTAGCGATTGCAGAAGACAGGAGCTGCCAGCCATTTTTGCGGAGAGAGGCCTCTGAAAGACCAGCTAACCCCTCCCCGACCACCGAAGCCCCCGCCCGCTCATCTCACCTCCCACAGCGAACCTCCTGCAGGAAGGAACCCACCCCCAACTTTTGCCAGACCCGTCGGTGGCGTCAGTGGTCAGGCTCCTTGTCGGGTTCCATGATCCTGGCCAAAAGTCCTACGGTGTGTGCATTACATACATATCTGCGCGTCCAGCAAGCGAAAAAGCAGGTTGATCTCGTCTTACAGGTGTTCTAATAATAAAAACACGGTGTTTGTTTGATGCATCAGCAACTCAGCCCGCGCATTTGAGAATCTATCCCCCGTTTCGATTTGACGAATCAGTACCGGGGCGATCGCTTCAACGGGCTACTAAGCTTAGTAGCATCTTCAAGTTGCTAGCACTGGACTGGACTGGACTGGCTTGGACTGATCTCCAGCTCAAGAAACGTCAGCTACCTATTTGTATTTCGTAGGTCAAGTAACTTCAATGACCCGACCTGACTGACGACCGGATCCAAGTCCAAAAGAAGACTTGTTCCAATTTTCTCCCTTCCTTATCGGGGAGTTTCGCCTTCGTTCATCTCATCATTGGCATACATATGACCCGACCCGGCTTCCATCTGGGGACCGTAAACCTCGCAACTTCACGTTCCGACTCTTTTCTTCTTCCTTCGTCGACCGGTTTTATTTAGTTTTCGAGAACGATAAAAGAAAAGAACGACGACAGAGCCGCAACTGGAGACCCCTACCTACATACATACCAAAGTACCTAAAACCACATCCACTACTACGTTCGCCATATTTTTCCTCTAGCTTGTCCACACAAGCAAGCCACTCACTTCACTGGACATCAACCCCACCGATCCATCACCGGCAACCCAACTTACACGGCTCGGTATACGTTGAAACAACTCTATCCTGGATCTGAAGGCCATTGAAACGAGCGCTCGCCCGGCAAGTAACTGCGGCAACCCGGCATCCGCTCAGTCACGAGTTTTTCACCACTCCTTGAGGGATCTGTTATTGTTCAGGTATCGCATTGGCCTCCAATCTCACCCAGGGTCTTCTTCCGTTTTAGGTTCAATCAATTTGTTCGTTATCAACCGTTCAAACAACCACCCAGGTTCCATTCCAGGGAAACGGCGGCAGCGAAAGATACCAGGGCCAGCCCAGGGCAAGCCAAGCAACGCAAAAGCAAAGCAACGCCGCTTTGCCACGGAAGAGGGAGCATTGATAAACCATACCAGGACACGCTGGTGGTGCAATTGCGGCCAAAGAAACACCGAGCAACAGCAACGGAAATAGCTGCCCATTGATAGCCATTGCATTGCTGGTGCAAGCAATCCTGTCGGTCAGCCCGCCTTTACGCCCTTTAGCAATTTCGTCGCAGATCCGCCGACTACCCACCCACCCGCAAGACCACCCCCCAAATTAAAAACATCATTCACCTCAATTCAAATGTTCACCCAGCCCGCCCCGTCGCCGGGCATATTACAGCCTGGTTCTGTCAACAACTCTCCGTCCTCTCCTCCCACGTCATCTCCTGCCCACCACACCAGTAGGACTGGGAGACTACGAGGCCTGAGTTATTTGCGTTCATACACGCAAAACCATATTCTTTCTCGTGACAGCCACACCTCGAATTCGACGCCCGGTACACCCTCGCCCTCTGCAGCTGCTTCGCATGCACCGCAACTTGGTCGAACCGCCACGCTCACCCGATCCGTAACCGCATCTGCCGCTACGGAACAGCAACGATCACGAGCCTTTAACCAACCCAGTGATCAGAACGGATCGCGTACTGCAGTGTTATCCACAACAAACGAACTGCGACGGGTTACTTCGCAGCCTGTTGGCAACACATCACAAACCAATAGTGCTGTTGCCGTACCAGTGTCAACTGAGCCGAGTACCGCAACGAATACTGCAGAGCATCAAACTATTCCCAACAGCCAACCGGTATCCACCGGCCCTGAAGAAGATTCTGCAGGACACTCAGCAGAGATGACTCGATCTCGATCAGCCACAACGGGCGACATGCCCGCCGATGCGCTCCCGAGCATCAGGTTTTCCGCTCATTACGATCCCAGGTCCAATCGGCAATCACTGTCATTCACCCCCGTCTCGCGTACGCTACCGACTGGCAAGGAGATCATCAAAGTTGGACGCTATTCAGAAAGGGAAAACCATGCCCCCGTTCCGTCAAACGCTCCCTCGTCCGCTCCCGTAGGCTTCAAGAGTAAGGTCGTCAGCCGAAGACACTGCGAATTTTGGTTCGAAAACGGCAAGTGGTTCATCAAGGACGTCAAGAGCTCTTCGGGCACATTTCTCAACCACATCCGACTGAGCCCCCCAGGCACGGAATCCAAGCCTTTCTCGATCAACGATGGAGACATTGTACAGCTGGGAATCGACTTCCGCGGAGGAGAGGAGATGATTTTCCGTTGCGTCAAGATGCGGATCGAGCTGAACCGGGGCTGGCAAGCCAAGCCAAATACTTTCAAGTAAGCATTTTTGCCTCCATTCCCGAGTAACCCTTTTGTTTTTACTGACCTGAACGCAGTATGGCCACACACAAGCGACTTAGAAACATGACTTTGGCAGCATCAAACGCCTCGCACGCTCAAGACTGCTCGATTTGCCTAAACGCAATAGCTGTAAGTTTGCCATAGGACAGGATCAGGCTTGTTTGGACTCGATGAGCTCTGCTAACACTGCTCCAGCCCTGCCAGTCTCTTTTTGTGGCCCCTTGCAGCCACACCTGGCACTTCAAGTGCATCAGGGAATTATTGATGGGACCCTCATACCCTATTTTCTCCTGCCCAAACTGTCGAGCCGCAGCGGACCTTGATATGGACGTGGAAGAAGTCTCGGATGAGTGGCAGCAGCTGGACTCAGGTCCCGAGGAGGCAAATGACAACCCATTTGCAGATAATACTTCACAGCCTGATGCGGAGCCCGACCGCCAAGGTGCACAGAGCGCGCAGAGCACGCAAAGTGCACAAAGTGACGTCCCGCCGCCGCCGGCGGCGGCGGCGGCGGCGGCAGTTGCAGAGGTGGAAGTGCCCCAAGCCGTCTCTCGCGAAGTAGAAATGGGGGATTCCACAGTCCTCTTAAATAGCTCACCGGCAGCTGGAAACACGACACTAGCTCAAACCACCTCAAGCCCGGTGGCTATTCCTTCTGCTTCTCGGACGCCGACTGCAGGCACGCCTTCAAACCGCGGAACCCGCACACCATCGCCGACTGGGGCACCTCATCTAGCGAACTGCACCGAGGGACCTCTGACACCGCGTAACGACGCTGGGCCGTGGGTCTTTGACGGCGATGCTGGACGTGCTTCTCAGGACATATCCAGACCTGGTGCTATGAACAGTCTCGATGCGGCCACGAATAGGGTTGGCGTGAATACGGCATAGGAAGCCGCAAGCAGTGACCCCGGAACGGGCCCGCTAAAGAGCCGTCATGGATCTATATCCGACGATTCCATCAATGGTTACGGTCGTGCTCTTTCGTGTTAGGATCTTCGAAGTTGAGAAGCAGGAGGTGGTCGTAATGCTCATCCAAATGTCTAGAGTTTGTGATACCATAAGGGTTGGCGTTAAGGGTTTGAATTTTACGTCTCGTTGCGCGCATTGCCTAGTCTTATGACAGGAGTCACGTTGTCGAGGTCGGCAAGGGCATAGCGGGAAGGATTTGGTGCATATTGTAGGTCCTGTTATGCATTGGCAGGAGTTTGCTTTACTGGGTAAGCCAAGGCTAATCAGGAGAACTGCATACGCAGGCAGCCGGAAACACGAGGTTGTCTGACGGCAGAGCAAGAGAGAGAAAGAGAGAGTGACTGAGCAAAAGACCGGATGGAGCAAAGCTTGCATTGCATATATACACGTTGTTCCGGAGCCAAACTTGCTACTTTATAAGTGGCAGCACAGCTGATGCGATCAGGGACAGAATACAAATGTCTATTACACTGAACGAAGCCTTCGCGTGATAAAGTGACTAATTCGTGCAATCATGGAGAGTTGGGCTATAATGAGTCCTGTACTGCTTTTTGCGCATGGAATAGGGGCCGGGCGACCAGGCGTGGCAAGAGTATACAACCTATGGAAAAGTCCATGTTCAGTGCGTGCCGTACGATACTCGGGAAATATGGTTTCGGATAATATGTACTCGGTCAGTATGTTGTCGGAAAGTATAACGCGCCCTTCCATATTAGCCGAGCATTCCAGGATTGTTAGACATCCTGACGGCTATGTGCCTGATCCTTTGTCGATAATTTTACTTTTTATTTACCGATACATTTAATGTTCACTGTTAGACCCTCCAGGGTCCTAAATACATACGTCAATTGGAAGGCCGCCCTACGACATGACATGAAAAGATCGACATCATGACGTCCCCACCAATTAGAGCTGGAAGCTCCGAATCTGCTTCCTTTTTAGCGAATGGTACTTCGCGACAAGTATAGTCGGGAGAGATTCCCCCCAATTGCCAAGTTGCTTGCGCCGTCTTTTAAGCCGACTACGACCGCCCATGTACCGGCCGGTGTGGTGCTGGCCATTAATCGTAGTGACAAGGTAGGCTGGGACTACTGCGAGGACAAGCCAGCTTCTCCCCCACAGCAGGGGACCCTACCGAGTTCGGACCATTCACCGGAGAGGGAATGCCAATTGCCCAGAAGGCCGAGAGGCCTTAGCTGAGACCCGATCCTCTGGATAGGAAGTAAGAAACCCCCAAGGGTAGGGTCACTATGAGCGATTGTGATTACCAATGAAAGCTTGACGTATGTAATATTTTAGTTTTCCATTGACTCTCAACTCCATGTTGTGCACCATGGTATATAATACCAGGTACTATTTTCGGTTCCCTTTACTTTCCTAGTACATACTCCCACGTATGCGACCGGAACAAGAATAAACTCCACAGGGTCCATTTCGAATAGCCCGTCGTATACCGAGTGGATTCGTCCTACATCGGAGCTTTGTCGCAACATTTGAATTCGGGGTCCTCTCCCTTCCACTTGGGAAATTTCGCGGAGCACAAAGAGTTGAAGCTCTCTCCGCTTTCCCTTTTTCTCCCTCGAATAACCGACAGACGAAAAAACAAACACCAGAACCCGGTCGTACAAGTGTGTAGGAGTGTTGCGCGCGCGTGGGACAAGCAGCAGCAGCAGCAGCAGAAGAAGAAGATATATTCCAGAAAGATGTCGACAACTGGCGGGTAAGCTGGCCCAACTCGTTATTGGGCGCGTCGCAAGATTCATAAGCTGACGATGAGGTCACCGAATGTAGAGCATTCATAGCTGGCGGTTTGGCCGCCTGCGGCGCCGTCACAGCTACGCATCCCTTCGAGACAGTCAAGATTCGGTACGTGTTCCAACTATACATCTCTCTCTCCCTCTCGTTGTTTGCTTGCTTGCCGTCATTAGGCGTGCGCGCCGTGCCCCCCTCGAACCACGTGGTGTGCATGCCGCATGCGATCATGGGAGAGGAAGACCACACACACCGAAGCTAACGCAACATGCGCGCCGTGTCCCTACAGAATGCAATTGCAAGGCGAACTCCAAACGAAAGGTCACCAGCCGCACCACTACCGGGGCCCCATCCACGGCGTCAGCGTCATTGTGCGGAACGAGGGCCTCAAGGGCATCTACCGCGGCATCGGGTGCGCGTACATCTACCAGGTGCTGCTGAACGGGTGCCGGCTGGGCTTCTACGAGCCGATGCGCGCCAACATCACGAAGCTGCTGTTCAAGGGCGACCCCAAGGTGCAGAGCCTGGGCGTCAACATGTTCTGTGGCGCCTCGTCGGGCATCATCGGCGCCGCCGCCGGCTCGCCCTTCTTCCTCGTCAAGACGCGCCTCCAGAGTTTTAGTCCTTTCCTGCCCGTCGGCACCCAGCACCGCTACCGCAATGCCGTTGACGGTTTGCGCCAGATCTACGGCGCCGAGGGGATTCGGGGTCTGTACCGCGGCGTCGGCGCTGCGATGATCCGCACGGGTTGTGGTAGCAGTGTGCAGCTGCCGACGTACTTCTTTGCTAAGCGCCGGCTGGTTCGGCATCTAGGCATGGAGGAGGGCGCGCCGTTGCATTTGGCGAGTAGCTCGATAAGCGGATTTGTGGTTTGCGTTTTTATGCACCCGCCGGGTAAGCTCTCTCACATTTTTTTAACGAAGACCCCTAGTCTCGATGCCGCCCCTTCCTCCCCAGGCATAGATATATCTTCATGCATCTATCTGTCTGCGCACGGAGCGTTCGGAAGACCCGATTTGCTAACAGTAACATCTATCCAGATACCATCATGTCGCGCTTGTACAACCAGAACGGCAACCTGTACAAAGGCGTCTTCGACTGCCTCGGCAAGACGATACGCACCGAGGGCCTGCTCGCCATCTACAAGGGCTTCCTGCCGCACCTGGCCCGCATCTTACCCCACACCATCCTGACGCTCACCTTGGCCGAGCAGACCAACAAGCTCATGCGCAAGTTCGAGGCTAGGATATTGCCTTCTTCTTTCCTGCCTGCTTCCAAGGTGTGATTGAGGGGCACAAAAGACGATATTTTTTAGAAAGAATAATAGAGAGGAAAAAGGAGAGTTCTGAGGACCGGTTGGGTGGGTGTCATATGATACCCTCAACGTATATGTCATGTCTTGCCATACGCCCCTGATGTACAAAGAGCGAAAGAAAAGAGAGGGATATAGGAGCGTATTGTTTGCGAGGCGACGACCATAGCGGATAGAGAAAATCTATAATACCATCTGGCGTTTCTGGCATTGTTGGTATTTAGGGAGGAGAAGCTTCCACATTCTTCGAATAAAGATGGTATATACTTGCCTAGGGTGGTTTAAAAGGGGTAGATGGGTGTGTGTATATATATAGGTAGCCAGCGGGGGTAGAAGATACGAGCCTTGAATTCATCGCATTGAGTTTCACTTTGCTAGCAGTATCCGAATCTGCATGATTGGAGAAAGTCTTGATTTTTTATTCCTATGTTCACCTTTCACTTTTCTTTTTTCATCATTATCAGTTATTGACGGACCGATCGCAGCCATAGCAAAGCTTCCCCCTTCGCTCCTCCACCTCGGGCGCCTGCTCGCCCAGCTCGCCGCGCCACCGCGCGTCGCCCGCCTCGTCGAGCGCGATGCCACACAGTCCACACTGCTTCTGCTGCGAGCGGATGGTAGCTGGCTCCTGCTCCTCCCCGGCGTGCATGTGTGTGTGCGCGCTCGCGCCGGCGGACCGCTCCAGCTTGCCCGTCGTCCGCACCACGTTGGCGACGACGGACGGGTAGTTGATCTCGACCTCGGCGAAGTATCGCGACATGACCTCGTCAATGCTGAGGTCTTTGTGGGATACGACGGCGGCGGGGGCCGTGGACGAGGAAGGATTAGGGAGGAGATCGGTCAGGGGTGGGTTGGTTAGGGTTATGTAGGTCTTGAGTTCGCTGCGGAATATCTCGCGCAGGGGGTGGTAGATGAAGAAGCGGCCATCGGCCTTCGATGTTGGGATCGACCCCTCCGATTCAGGGGTTTCCGTATCCTTCGGGGCCTCCTGCTCCGAGTCCTGGCCCGACGTTGGCGCCAGATACGACGCGAAGGAGGGTACCTGGAACGGGCCGTCGTTGACCTGCCATGGGAGCGAGAAGCCGCGGCCCTTGGCTGTCTCCGCCAGGGTCAACTCGGCCAACGCCGTCGTGTTGGTGCCTAGCAGCAGCACCTCGCAGCCCTCGCGCAGGGCCGCGTCCATGAGCAGGTGGCGCACCAGCAGGCGCTGCACGTCGGCGCGCGAGCTCGGGGTCGCGAGGCGCGTGTACAAGAGGTCCGTGAGCTGCTCGTGCTGCGTCGTCAAGTCGGCGTTCAGCGGCGGCAGGGACGACCAATCAATGGAGTTGGTGCCCAGGCTGAGCGCCGAGGACAGCGGGATGCGGTGGAAGACGAAGGTCGGGTAGCGCTCCTTGTAGCGCTGCCACGCCGCGTCCGCCTCCGTCTGCGTCGCCGATGATGCGGCGGGAGTTTCCTCGCCGTCGGCAGTAGGGGGCCCGCCGCGGCTCAAGTCGCAGTCTACCCACGCGACGACGATCTCGAAGCGCACGCGCTGGCCGCCGCCCTTGGCGCCTTTGGCGTTCTTGTGGACTTTGGCGGACTGCGGGGCCTGCTGGCGCGTGAGATTGTCGTGCAGCATGTCCAGCAGCGCGGTCGACGAGGCGCCGCCGCAGGATAGGGCGAGTAGGTAGCGCTGCGGGCGCAGGGGCAGCTTGCTTCCATAGTTGCGCGTCTCACGCTGCATCACCTCCATGCGCTTGACGAGCTTGTTGACGACATAGGCGCTGAAACATTGTCTGCATTTGTCCCGACGTCAGTATCGGCAAACAAGGTAGACTGAGAAGATGAAGTGTTGAGGTCCGGAGATGGAAAATGAATGTGTGGCCAAAGATCAACGTGGGAATAGGAGGGGAAGGGAGGGGGACGGGATAGGGGGAGGGGTGGATGATTTACGGGCATACTCGTTCTGACCCTCGCAGGTCGATGGTGCCAGGGTTTTCTTGACAGCGGTTGCACGCCGCCTGCGAAGCTTCTGTCATGTCTGCGGCAGAGTCCTGTCTCGCCTTTCAAAATCTGGGGTTTATCTCCTTATACAGATCTCATAAAATCGTACTCATTTACCGAGGCGAAGAAGCGGCAGCCCGATTTTGGATCACAGTCGTCTGTTGACTCATGAGATTTCAGAAGGTGTGGTGTGTGATTGATAAAATAGTGGGGACTTTGCAGGCAAACTGCCCAACGATGGCGGCGCTAAGGCTCTTCCAAGATCCGCTATAATTCTTCAACTCGGGCTGCTTCACCACCCAACCGTCTTCCACCTTTGTAAGACTTACAAGTACCTAGAAACGCTTCGTGATATTACACTTACGCACATCGAAGAGTTGTCCCAGCTTCTCAATATGCCATCACCAGTGGAGGTTTTCTCCAGCAAGGAGTATCAGCCTAGAAGGCAATTCAGGTAAGGAGAGGTAACGAACATATAGATTCCTTTTCCCATTTGGTATATGGTTTGAACACAGGTTGATCTTTGGAAAGTCTCCTACGATTGCCGTACCTCCATTCTCGATGGTATCTTTCTTAGGTGTCCTGTCAATATCGTCCTGGTGGACAGTTTTCTCAACGCTATTGCCACGGAAGACATGTACAGTTGGAAGGAAACAACGGAATTGAGTTGGAAAACACCGGATTGTAGACGTGCACTCCATTGGGCAACCTTCGTTGGTCGTATAAGCACAGTGCGCAAATTGCTCGACCGTGGTGCAACCCCAAACTCATATTGGTTCTCGGCACGCCCTGGCCCATGGGTAGCAGACTTCGCCGGTTCCGGTCCCGGTCAACCACGATATTGCGGCGAGCGCCTCTATGAAGACCACTATGGTTATAAGTTCATGAAACTAGCTCCTTCAGCTTCTTGGAACAACAAACGACGCCTGGTTGATAACGGCCTCAGTCACGAGCTTGGAGCGGTCACAGCAAATTGTTCTGATCAAACCGCGCACATCTAATGAGATGGATGACCGTATTGCGATCCTTTCTTCTCTCAATCGAAATGGCCCGGAATGCATCTGTAGAAGGGACGAGTCAACAACTCGACCGACAAGCCAAGAAGCACTGTCTTATATTGTCAGCACTGTCAGAGCCGCATGTAAGCACTTGCTCTGCCAAGCGAAGCGCACGTTGGAACCGGAGTCGACAAATAGGGCTTTTCGAGATGAGTTGTGCTCTTCGCTTTAATGTCCCAAGCATTTGCAGATCAAGGGACTAGATACGGTTTCATCTCCAGCCATCGTTATCTTGAATGAGCAAGTCCTGCTCCCGCAGGTTCTCCTATCGCAATACCCACATCGACGCCACCTGAACTTTGACGACTAGTCGACGCCCGATGCAACACTGCGCTCCTACAGCTAAGAAGAACCAAAGTGCTAACGATAAACTTTACATGCCGTATTCGTTGGACTAGAAACCCCCTAGAAAGCCCCATAGACCAGGTGGTTTGCCGTTAACGAAATATACAAGCCCGTTCTCATCTTCTGCCACAAACAAAATGAAGGCTTTCCAACACACGATCGCTCTCCTGGGCGATAATCAAAGATAGGAGGCAGTTCAGGGGTGGCTGATGCCGGGAGACTGGCTCGACCACAATGTCCTGCTATAAAGAAGCCAGCTATGCCAACTTCCTAATAACCACAAAGAGCCGAGAGCGAAGGTTTTACGATCAACAGATTTTCGACCCAAGATGCTCCTTACAGGATTCTCTGCGCTGTTGCCCGTTCTGGCATCTGTTGCAGGCGCCAACCCGGTTTCGAAACGAGCTTGTTCTTCCGATCTCAAGGTCCAGCTTCAAAATGGCACTGTGAACGGCGTGGTAGACCCGGCGACCCCCGGCGTTCGCCAGTTTCTCGGGATCCCCTATGCACAACCGCCTCTTGGAGATCTTCGCTTTGCACCTCCCCAGCCGCTGGCCACGCCATACGGCGAGTTCAACGCGACCCAGTTGCCGCGGTCATGCATACAATATGCGACCAAAAACCCCAACATATACAACCAGTTGGTGCCGGAGTTCCTCCCGGGTGGTGTGGATAGCCCCGGTCCTATCTCCGAGGACTGTTTGACGGTCAGTGTCTGGGCGCCGCGTGGCACCACGAGGAAGGACCTGCCGGTCATTATGTTCATCTTCGGAGGAAGCTTCCAATACGGCGGCGAGGACATCCCCTACCTGATCCCGGCGGAATGGGTACAGCGCACGCAGGACCACATCGTGGTGACCTTCAACTACCGCCTCAACATCTTCGGCTACCCCAACGCGGCGGGCATACCCACCGAGGAGCAGAACCCAGGATTGCTAGATCAGCGTTTTGCGGTTGAGTGGGTGCGCGACAACATCGCGGCGTTCGGCGGCGACCCCAAACGCATCGGTCTCTGGGGCGAGAGCGCCGGCGCCATCTCGGTCGGGACCTACGGATACGCATACCCCCAAGACCCCATCGTCAACACGTTCCTGATGGACTCGGGCAGCGAGTTCTTCCCGCCCTCGGTCTTGTACATTTCCACCCTTGACAAGAGGCACACCAGCTTCAGCATCGTGGCGGCCAATGTCGGTTGCGGCAGCCTGAGTCCCGCCGAGGAGCTAGCTTGCATGCGCAAGGTCGACGCCCTGACTATCATAAATTTCCTGCAGCAGTATCAGGACAGCTTCGCTCAGCCGCCCATCACTTTCATCCCTATCGTGGACGGGAGAACCTTCTTCCTCGACTACAACGCGCGCGCCCAAGCGGGCAAGATTGCCAAGCTCGTAAGTGTAGCCCTCTATCCCCAGGCAGGCGGCAGAAGCTTTGTCTATGCTTGCTGTGCTTGGCTTGGACTCCAACTCCAACCTGCGGTGACCCTCTTTTCCAGGGACGTTTGGTCTCATGTTAACTAATATGGTCCATGAACAGCCTACTTTGATTGGAACCAACGCGCAAGAAGGTGTTGCATTTGTGCCGTATGGAATCAACGGTGTCAATGAGACATTGGCTAACGCAGTCACCTTTGGCACCTTTTTCTGTCCTGCCTACAAATCAGCAACGTAAGTCATCTTCCTCAGGTCCCTCTGCTTCGAATTTCCATCTTTTCCCTCGGGCACGATTGCGCCTTCGCAAAAGAAAGAATGCCATCGCTCACATGTTGGGTGAATCTCCAGTGACCGCCTCGCGGACGGTATCCCCGTCTACCGCTACCTATACTCGGGCAGCTTCACCAACATCTCGCCCGCCCCCTTCCTGGGCGCCTACCACGAGTCGGAGCTGCCGCTCATCATGGGCACGCATCCCTTGTACCGCGGCAATTCGACCGAGTTCGAGTACCAGGTAACCAACCTGATGCAAGACTCATGGCTCACCTTTGTGGCGAGCAGCGGCGACCCGGCCACCATGAGCGCCAATGTCGGCTGGCCCGAGTGGGACAATACTGCCACGGGACTGGTCCGCTCCTTCGCGCCGGCGCCGGGCGTCGTCGCCACCAACGTCAGCTTGCGCGCGTTCGAGACGCTGTGCCCGGCGGTGGACCAGCCCAACATCCCAACTGCAACGGCATAGAATTTCATGGTCAACGGGTATTATGATGAATGTACGAACACTAAGGGGAAAAGAAAGAAAAAAGAATAATGAATGGGGAAGACAGGTTTAGAATAGAGAACGCATCGGTAGGCATGATGGGGTATGAGGACAGACGGAAAAGGGGGGTTATTGCTCTTCAGGGGATGATTGTACTAACATTATTTTTTCTTTTTTTTCAACGCAGTAACGACTATTATAATGAGATCTACCCTAACCCTTACAAACATTACAAGATCAACGCAATCACCCCGTATGTCGCCGCCGCCCAAAACCCGAGCGGTGCTATTGAGAGCCCGAGGGAAGAGGTGGACCGGCCCTGTACGCCGCTCTTCTTGTCGTCATCGTGGTTCTGATTATTATTATTGGGAGAAGCCCCCACTGGAGGAGCCGGTCTCCCCGAAGCCGCCTGGCTTGCCTTAATCAGTGGTTGTAGCCCGCCCTGGAGGTGCTCGGGCGACCGCCAGTCGCTCCAGTCGTGCGTCAGCAGGCCCCAGGGCTCGTCGTAGTCCTGCGTGCCCTCCCGGACATAGTAGCTGCCGCCCAGCGGCCAGATCGTCCAGCCCGCCTGCCTCTCCGCCAGGAACTGTTCCGTGCACCGGTGGAACGTCATGTTCCAGGTCTGGTTGTCCTGGGGGAACCCAAACTCGGTCATGAGGACGGGGAACCGGTTGCTGCTGGTCTCCGCGGAAGCGTTGCCGCCCATCGCGGAAAACCCAGCATCGTCGAGCTCGCGGCTCACCTCGGCGCAGTCCCTCGGCTCGTTGCCGAAGCGCAGGATATCGTAGTAGTGCAGCTCGAGGACGAGCTTGTCGTCGCCGTACCCCTTGAAGTCGGCCCGGCGGAACTCGGCCGTGCCGCCGTCGACGAGGGTCTGGCCCGGGTTCCGAGTCACGACGGGCCCGATGTCCGTGTCGCTCGCCAGCCCCGACAGGAAGACCAGGACGTCCGGGTGGGCAGAGTGCACGGCGTCGGCGCCCTCGCGCATCCGCCGGTACCACGTGTCCCAGTTGTAGGGCTCCGGGTTGCCGCCGCTCAGGATGGGGGCGCGCAGCTCGTTACGCAGGGCCATTGACATGAGGTTGGGCCATTGCTTGCCCTAGTGTGGTTGGGTTAGAGTGATTGCACTGTGAGGAAAAATTCATGGGAAAGGGGAAGAAGAAGAAAAAAACAGAAGATGACCAAAGAGAAGATAGAACTTACGTGTTTGGCCATGTACGCCAACCCTCGCTTCCAGTTGTCGACCGAGAAGTACTTATCCCCGAACCAGCTATTGCCGTCGAGGGGCGTGCAGCACCACCCGCCCTTAGAGACGTGGTTATCGAGGTGCACATAGATCTGCTGCTTCGCGCACTCGGCCGCCACCGCGTCGAAAACCTGCAGCCGCGTCGTGTTCTCGTCGAACAGCCCCTGGTGATTCCTGAGCACCTGCTGCAGGACCGCGGTGCCGTTCTCCTGGCCCAGGGCGTCGATGAAGGCCTTGGCGATGGGGATATCTCTGTTGCCGTTGGCGACGATCTGGTCCACCATCTCGATGGCGTACGTCAGGCGGACGGCGTTCATGCCGAGCGACTTGATCTTGGACACGATGGAGGACACGGACTGGTACTGCAGGCCCTCGGGCAGCATGGTGTCGACGTGGCCCGGCCAGTTGACGCCCGCGTACGTCACGACATTGCCGGATGCGTCGGTGACCCAGCGGTCCGAGGTCACGAACGGTCCGTTGGGCCATGGCGACGACGCCGCAGGCGCTGCGGCAGCGACAACACCAACAGCAGGGGTTGCCAAGAATGTCGCCGACAAGAGGGCGAAAACGAATGCCAGCCTTGACGCTGCGTTGGGAAGAGACCACATAATATTCGCGGATATCGAGTCGAGCCTATTTGCCAGTTTGATGGGCAGATTATCACCCCTAGACGACTCCCTGGCCTCAATACCCACCGGGTTCAAGATGCGCCGCAGGAAGGGAAAACAAACATATGCTAGGAGGAAAGAGTGCCAGGAAATAACGGGTGGGACAAAAGTATTAAATACAACCATAAGGGGGTTTTGGAGACGGGTAAAACGAACTCAAACCATACATTTGGATATGCCAAAACGCTGTACAGAGAGATGAAGGTTTCATCAGATATTAAGCTTTCATGTGCGAATGAATCAAATCGCCGCCGTTGGAGGGTTAACGTCTCGTTCCCGCTCCCCCAGATTCGCACAGGCCGAAGGGGCGAAAGAAGGAGAGAGACAGCCTGACAACTCAAACCTGAAATGCCAACAACAACAGACGCCAATCGAGAAATGATCGTCTTGTATAACACCGAACAGTTATAGGATCCTATATTGGCTGCGGTCGCTCTCAAGGTCCGGGATACCCCACCCAACTCGTTAGAGTGAAGATTGACCATGCTTGAGGATCAAATCATAACAAACATAAGGGATGCTGATAAACGTCAAGGATTCACATTCAAGACAGCAGAAAACCGTGTTCCTCGACTTGGGGTCGTTCATAAAAGTGAAGTGAGTGTGATAGATAGTGGATAGGTGTGGTGTCTTGTTTCAGCCCATGTACCCCTCTTCAAAACCCCAACTCACTGTACAAAGCAACCTCTGCGACAAACTCCATCATCCGAGGTATGTTTCCCACTGAAACGTGCGCATCGACATAGCGAGCTCTGGTCGTATGATCACGTCTTGGCTCAATGACACACATCAAGCATTCATACACGTAGTGTTCAACCCATATACTTCCCCCTATATTGCTGAAAGTCGTTGGTTACATGGCGAAGTGTATCTAGAATTCGGTCATCTTCGTTCAACTTCTTATGTATGGTGTGCGCATACGCCTCTGCTTGTCGTATGCTGACCACCCACTCCTTTCAGGGTGCCACGAATATGGTTCCCAGCTGAAGGTCCATGGCGTTGTAGGCGTCTGCCTTCCCAAAGTCGAGCGGTATCCCGTCGAGGGGAAGTCCCAACCACGATTTACCCAAAGCCGGAGAAGCTGCATCACTGCACTCAGTCGGTGCCGACGAAGACGGTGCGTCCTCGCTTGGTGTTGCAAGCTCTCCGGTCATGGTCAATATCATGGCCGAAAGCTCATCCTGGTCATCATATTGGTCCGACTCGAGAGCATTTAAAGCAGCCTGGATGCATGGTCGTAGTTTCGTAATGGCTCGCCTTGCTTCGTACTGGCTCTTTTCTATTGACTCCAACACCATTGACTTAATCGTTTCGTAGATGTCCCGGTATTTCCGCGCGACCGGTGAGCGCTCCGTGATGATATAGAGAACGATACTGCAGGCGTTCATGTCATTGCTGGCGTTGATGCTGAGGACTTCCTTCGGCGAGGCCCAGGCGCAGTAGACCAATGTCACGCCTGCCAGAAACACAGAGAGTAGATCGATTGAAGAGAACCCGATAGGCAAAGATTGGTGGAGCTTTTTGTATGTGCGGCAGACACCACCGCAAGCACCAGCGAATCTTCCAAGACTGATTTGATGCGCCCCTGAGAGAATGAAGGGACGCAACAGTAAATGCAAGCATTGGTAGTAGTATAACATCTACAATGCAATATCAGTAGAGCCCTGAGAAATATATATGGAGGGGACTTACATGAGTATCGTATGCATCACCGACCACAATATTTGAAGAAGGAGCGCCATTACCTGTTGGCATACAAGTCTTCCACCCTTCAAGCTTATCAAGGAAGCTTTCGACTTCTGCCTCGTTAACTGTAATGGGCTGATCTACTCTGTACATGGATTCGCGAATATGAGACTCCATTACACGGAGTTTGCAGACGTGTATGAACCCAGCTATTGACGTGGGCTGCGGAGACATCTTGGGTGCTGGAAACTTGAAAGTATGGTACGTCTTCTGGAGTAATTCGAAGTCTTCAGTGGCTTCAAATGCATCCAGTGGAAACTGACACATGTGTCAACTTGTTTCTTCCAACTTGCGATGGAAAGAGCGCTTACCTCTACATCGATGTCTCTGTCTGATATGGCAAATGGCCTGCCCATGGAAATAGACAGTTGGCGGTCAAGGCAGTAGCAAGTCCAAAAGACCCCTTTCCGCATCTCATAATCAAGCAACGATCTGGACTTGCGTGGTTTCCGATGTAAACCTAGGTCAATGCATTGCCTCATAGCGAGCCCGACATATTTCCAAGCCTCTGGACCCTCGGGCGACCTCAGACCGTATATTGACAGCAGGAGCAGGAACTGGGCGGAGCGTATGTCCTGGAGCCGAATGATCTCGTCTATGTTGCACATTGCCGCGGCAATGTGTTGTACGGGGAAGAGTCCCCCGGTTTCTCCAGCAGCCTCCAAGTACCGGCCTGCAATGGCGTAGATCATATACAGAACACTCGTACTAATCTCTGTTAGTAACGCTATCGAATGTAACCGGAGCTGTGTCAACTTACAAGAATACGTCGGAAAGATTATGCCGCTCAGTATAGAGCGATTGTATAAAGGACGTCGGTAAAACAGGCCAGCGGGTGGCAACATGGCGTAGGTAGCATTCGAATAGCTTTTGGGCACTTGCATCTGATATATGGGGAAGTTCCAGCGTATCTTCCGAGGAAGTCGACGCAGTGGTCGAAGAATCTGGACTCAGCTGCTCCCAGGTGAGATGCTTCGCGATGCCCACCGTTTGCTTCCTGGCTTTGACAATGCTGGAGATCACCCTGCTCATCGTAATCTGTGATGACGCGCCGAAGAAAGCACCAGGAGCTTCGGTTGATAAATCGCCTAGGATGTCCATCACTGTGCCAGTCGCAACCCTAGACTTTTGGCTGAAACCCCGGGGCGCGATATCGGATCGAGAGTCTGAGGGCGTAGGAGAGGGATTCCATTGTATAGCAGCGGGAGACTTGACGGACTGGACGGGGGTAAGAACATTGGTAAGTTCTTCATACCCTGTGCACCGTTTGCGCTTGTTACGGGAATCACTGGTGCCTTCTCTTCTGATGATTGACTCGAGTTCAGCTACCCGATCTTCTACAGCTTGGACCGACTTCTGTTGGTAGTCTCGATGGTCCCGGTGAATTGTCATAGACTTGGGCGGGAGATAGATGCAATCGGCCCCGAAGTCCTGACCTGCAACTAAAGTTTAGTGGCAGTCCTTTCTAAACGCTCGATGGTTGGTAAGTGTCGCCCCGTACTTAGGGATATTGCCATAAACAAGGTAGCCGACAATGTAGTAAAATAAATCTCATGCTTACAGTTTAAGCATGGATGCAGCCCATTGCATTTGTGCAGCAAGACTGTTAGTGGGCACTCTCCAGAAGGCCCGGATTGATGGACTTATCTGTTTTCTTCTCTTGCATCTATTTTTAAGTGGTGTTAAATTACGATATACGGAAACCGATAGTAGATGGTTTTGGTGGACTGACCGTTGACAAGCGACAGCGACTCGAGGCCTTTTCATTGGCCGAGGAGCTGTCTCCTTCTCCTTTGGGGAAGTGTACACAATCACCTCGTTGGTCATAGGACTTTCCATGTTTCCTGGTAGAAGCATCTGACTTTTCTCATCCTAGAGTTGACAAGTATGGATGGGATGTGCAAAGAGACAAAGAGAACAGCAGCGCGCGCGTCATGATGTGAGCGAAGACCTCGGGACACATTATACCGCTGGGGCCGCCAAGAGGCAGCGGCATTATATTTGTTGTCCATTTTTATTTCCTGCAATGCTGCCTGCCACCTTCCTTCTCGTCCCCGAGAGACTTTGCCGGTATTCCAATTCCGAAAAGAGGGCCTTCAACCCCCCCAAGCAATTCATGTTGATAAGACCCTGTGAGGCAGTGGATGTCATTGCGGGGGTATTCAAGGGAGTCCCGCTCGAATATCCCCGCCCGAAGCCGGGGTAGTAGCGTTGCGATTGTCGGCTGCCCAGGATGAGCTTATCAACTTGGCACGATCGTTGGCCAAGTCAAGTCCGGATCGTGGATAATGGGATTGCTAATGAATCCGTAAGTGTGAAAAGTGTGCATAGGTAGCAGCAAGTGCATATGCGGCTTGGTGTCAACCTCCAGTGAATTGGCAGGCAAGTGCTCTCCACATTCCATCTGGATGTGTCTGAAGGCAACGGCGCACCACGCTGGGATGCTGCTTACCTAAAGGAAGCTTCATCCCGGAATACCTACATCTCGAAGGAGGTTACAAAGTACGAAGCAGTCTGTACATGTAGGTGGTAAAACCCAACCTCATTCATGGCCGGGGACCCTCAAGCAAAGGTATAGAATAGACCCACCGAATCTGGATCTACACCACGCATCCTGGCGTCAAGATCCTTTTAACCTTCACCCCGCATTACACTACGGCAACTAGTCGAAACCTCTAAACGGCGAATAACGAGTGGTATCTTGAACTTCTACCTGATATCTTGACAATGACAGACTAAGTACCTTTTTCCAACAGATGGGACATACGGAATTAATTAATCGAACACCATTCTTACCTAATTATCCTACTGACCCTTATCACCACATCTCTCCTCAATACCCAAACCAAGCCCTCAGACATCGTAAGAGATCTTCATCGTGCAGGGGAACGGGAAATACGCGCCCCTATCCTCTCTCACTAAAGCGGCTTCAGCACAACTGCGGCAAACAAGCGAGGAGAGCGAGCACGGGAATCGACTTACTGTAGACGAAGAATCCTCCAGGACGTGGCACCTTCTTGAGCTCACCCTGCGGACCGGGCGCCCGACGGACATTCCGGAGCTTGAACACGGCGCGGAACATCTCGGTGAGCGCCGCCTGCGCCGCGTTGCGTCCGAGGCAGGCGTGCGGCCCGAGGCCGAAGTGGATGTACGCATCCAGCGGCCGGCGGGGGTTGACCTCTTCGGGGTTCGGGAAATGCGTCACGTCCTTTGCGGCTCCAACCTGCGGGACAAACATCTCGCGTTAGCTCATGATGGGGACCGTAGGGAAACGAACTAGTCTCAAGGTGTAGGCACTACTTACAAATGATACGAAGACTTTGTCGCCGGACTTGACGTGGACGTTGCGGCCGTCGTCTTCGTGAATGACGTCGTCTGAAACGGCCTGGCGGTAGGACCCGAAGGTGCCCGCCAGGCGGATGCCCTCCATGCAGTAGCCGAGCAATAGTGCGTCGGTCTCGGCCGAGGCAGGCGAGTTGGCGATGAGGTGCATCTCCGGGATGTGCTTCACACCCTCTGGGCCGAGATAGAAGTCGACGGCTTGCGCGAACTACAAGATGTGTCAGTCAGACAATGTTTTCACAATCACGACACCGTGGGCAAGTTGGCAGTTGCTTACCACCTCGGCGATGTTGGGCACACTGGCTCCTGCAGTGGGCAGCAGGTGACTCCAGGCGATGTCGCTGACGCTGAGGCCAGACTTGTGCAGGCCCTTGATCAGATTTACGCCGTAAGCCCCCAGGGGATCGTTCTTGTCAGGCTTGCCGGCAAACATGCCGCGCAGACCGATACCGGTGACCAGCTTGACGTTCGCTTCAATGAGCTTGCCGAGTTGGGTGGCCACGCCCTTTGCCGCTTGGCGAAGGGGGAAGGACTTCACGGGATCGATATCGAAGAACTAGGAAGCCATCTGTCAGTCGTATCCTGCAATGGGTTTGATACATGTCGAGGATCTGCTGTGATTACTTACGATACAGACAAAGATGATGGCAAGAACCATGTAGAGCTCGTGCTCCGAGTAGATACCCTTGGGGTTCTCCTTGGTCTTGAGCGGAAGGTTGAACATCCCTTTCATTCTCAGTTAGTACATGCATGGAACTGATCCGAGAGAAGGAGACTTACGAGAAGCAAAATGCACAGGGCCAATGTTTCCGACATCACGGATGATGTCGACGAAGTTCTTGCCGGCCAGCTTGTAGCTCTTCTCTTTGATCAGCTTGTCGGCGATCTGGGCGTAGAAGGCCTTGATGCTGGTCTGCCAGTTCTCCTTGTACATCTGCTCGTGCATGCATCTGCGCTGGCCGGCGTGGAACGCCGTGTCGCCTGACAACATGAAGCGGCTGCCGCCCTCGCCCATCAGGAAGGACAGGCCCTCGTTCCAGGTGACCTTGTACACGTCCTGTTTCGTGAGGACGTGGGCGGCTCCACCGTACGTGGTGATGTTGACCCTCGGGGGAATGAATGATGGTCGATCGAAGCTGAAGTCGTTGACCCGACCCAGGTTGGTCAGGATCTTCTTGGTCTCGCTCGGGACGCACCTTGATTGATTAGGTTAGGTCGGTCTTGAGTGTTTGTGTTTACTTCTCATTACTTACATGGGATAGTGCGCATAGACGGAATCACCCTTGAAGTGGTTGGGGAAAGCCCTGATGAAGAGCTTGTAGAACACGCAACCCTGGTTCATGTTGAGGTCGTACGCGACCTCATTGTAGCCCCAGCTTGTCAGGTAGCGTGGGTGGTAGTCGGTCGTGTAGAAACGGTCGCCGCGCGTGAGGCAGACGGCGTCCGAAAGGATGACACGCGAGATGGTGTAGGTTGGCTAACAGCAGTTTAGAAGAATTTCAATCGTTGGGTCTTACGAATCACCATCAACAACTTACAGCGATACCGACACCGGGAACCATGGGTTCCTTGGCTTCTTCCGCCACGAGACCCGGGTACAACTCCACAAAGTCGGGGTGTTCGTAGAGGTGGCGGAGCGAGTTCGCGATATCGGGGTCCGAGTTGATCTCCTCGAACTTCTCGTACGGCTTGAGGCCGAAGTGCTTGCGGAACTCGTTGAGGCCGGCGACGTTCCACTTGCGACCCTGGAGGATGCCGAGGATCTCGACCGGCTTCATGGACTGAGGCACGTTTCTTCCTCCGAAGGCACCGGCGCAGTCTTCAATGGCCGATGCGATGCAGTCTACGAGCTCGTCATCATTGAAGAAGCCCTTGGGACCCCGCTTGAAGCCTCCGAATGTTCGCTCGGATGGCTCATCCGCTATACGGAGTCAGCATCTTGACTTTGAGCCAAGTGCACAGTGGGTTTTCAGGTGAACTTACGAATACTCTTCTCGAACTTCATGAACCCCATCATCATGTCGTGGGTGGTCAAGTTCAATGGGTCCTTGCCGAACAGCTCCCTGTAGAAGTCCTGGACCCACTTGTCGTCCTTGTCCGATATGCACTATCACTCGAATATTAGCCTCAAAAACATTGGCAATCATTCGCCCTTTGCCAAGGGGTTTGAAGGGCATCGAGAACATTCCAGTCTGGATGATGTTCTCCGGGATCACCTACAGAATGCCACCTATGGGGTTGTCAGTTAATTCAGAACCAATTTAGGAAAGTTTAGGATCTCTTCTTACCGATAGGCGAGGTTGAATTCTGCAGAAACCATACTTCCGGTTCCTCGTTCGGAACCGGCGAAGGTGCCAACATCCTTACCCATCTCCGCGCGGGGATCGAGAGTCCACGTTGTGTTGCTCCCTACAATCGTCCAATCAGTCAGTTTACTAGGATTATGGGTTTCGTTAACAAGAAACTGGACGAGAATTACTCACGGTTAAGGTTGACAATGTTTCGGACATAGTCGACCAGAGTCTGGTTACGAAAGGGTTAGTCATTGCTGGCCCAAGCCGTTGAAGTTCTCAAATTGCGACATGGCGGTATGTCGCAACACATCCATTCGAGTCGGAGCAGACTTACAATGTTCTATTTGGTCGTTAATTAGCTTCCCGGTCACTCTGCTCAAGTTCAGTACGGGGGGTCACTTACTATGTACAGACCGGCTGTCACCAACCGCGCAGTCTGGAAGAGATCGTTATCATACTTCTTCCATGCCGCAGCCTTCTTGGTCTCGTCGAGGTTCTCCGAAGGCTTGGTGAAGCGTCCATTCTCGTTGATGGCCGCCAGGTTCTCGGCGACATAGTTGTGGAACTGGAAATATCGTTATCAGCCTCAAGTCAACAAACGGAATTGTGGGACGAACGAGACATACCCTATTGAACATAATCAAGATGACAGAGACACCGGGGAACATGCCCACCAGTCGCTTGTCGGCGTACGTGTCGGGCTTCATCATGCCGTCCTTGAAGGTCCGGATCGAGTCTTGCATCGTTTGGTTGCTGCCGTACAGCGGGGACAGGTCGAGGTAGGAGGATGTCTTGGTCTTTGAAATGTCGGTGAAATCGGTCCCTGGATGGTCACAGCTGTGTTAGTCCTTCGGCAACTTCTCGGCATACATTTGCCTGGACTTCCTTAACGTTGCGAAGCGTGGAGTCACTTACAGAAAAGATCCTACGTTTTGGTTAGTATACGAGATTCTGAATTCCTTGGGAATCAATATGCTTACATGAATGATGATAGTAGCCCAATACCATAGCACGCTGGAGACGTTGTTGGGGTGTTTGCGATACTGTTTTCGGGCCATGATGGAGTCGAATATCAGCTCAGGGTCAGGCATAGCACCCAAAGGGGTAATCCCTGGGCGGCATCTGTCGAGATCGAAGGGTGTTAGCCTTTTCTGTACTTCATTATGGCAAAGGGGCCGGGTATCAAGAGTTGCATTTTACGTACGATCGGGCGTATGTCGAACCCGCAGCTCCAAGCATTGGATTCATCGGGTTGTTCCATGAGCCATCTGCCATTCGGTACTGGTGCTTGTCGCCAATATACAGAAGTGGCGGGTGGTCCAGAGTATACCAGAGCTCGTTGATGAACTGGTTCGTCAGCTCCTCTCGAAGTCGCGAGCCGTGGGGTAGACCAGCGACCAGCTGGATCGTCCTCTCCATGATCATGGTCTTGTCATCAATGATTGGCCCCTTGAGTTTTCCCTTAATGATGTCTTTGAGCGTCTTCAGATCTGTGGGAGGAGAGGATTCATGTTAGTAAGTGATGCGTCCCCTGTCGCACGTAATGATATATAGCAGTGTCATGGTCGACCTACCTTTCCGGGTGAGAGCTTGCAAGTCCTTCTTGAAGCCCGGCCGCTTCTTGCCCTCGTTATAGGTTCCATCGCCATTCTGGATCGGTAGCGGGCGCCGCGAAGCGTGGATGAGCTGCGCGAACTGTGCGAATGAAGAGTCGATACCGGCGCGAGTGGGTTTGGGTAGCGGCGGTGCCTTCTCCTTCTTCATGGGTCCTGTGGTGCTGTTTGATGACTGACTGCCGCTGGCAGAGCTCTGAGAGTGCATGCGCTCTTCGAAGTGTCCTCTGGTTTCCTTGCCTCCATTGGTTCCATTGGTTCCATTGGTACCATTGGTACCATTGGTACCATTGGTACCATTGGTACCGTTGGTGGTCCCATTGGTCCCATGGGCCCTACTGGCGTCGTAGGAACTCAGCTCTGCAGACATGGTACAGCTCGTATATTTGGTATTAGTAGATGGAAATCTGGCAGGGAAACTTCAGAGCCAGTGTCAAGATGTCACAACTGCCATCTGGGCATCTACGATATAAGTCACAGCGAGCGACATGATCCACACAGCATCGGCGCGCGCCACCCAATTTCTTCTTTACACAGCAGGGAGGAAGCTTTCGGGCTAGTATCCCAGCAGACCCCCAAACTATGCCAGCCCATTTTCTCTGATACTCCCCGACAATGGACATGGGAGGAGCTGGCTCGTCCCATGTCACGGCAGAGCGCGATCGGATCGTCCAATTGCATTCCGCCGGCGACTTATCGGGCTTGTGTTGTGAGACCACACGACGAATATGGCAATCCCTGAGCGGGGTTGATGCAAGCGCCGGCAAGGTCTATAGGGATCGTCTGCTGCCTCAATACAAGCACTGACCATGGGGCGACTGGCGAATAGTTGATCGGTGGCTTGATGCCAAGATAGCATGAGAAAAGCAAGGTTTCCTATGCCACATGTCTGAGAACAGCGTGACTGTGCAACCACCACCCCTCTGGCTTTGCAGCTCTTATTTAAGCCTATATCGGTTTAGTTTCTTCACTGTTCTACGTGAGACGGTATTCATCTTTATATAAACGCTGTTTCCACGACGGTATCTCCTTTCAAAGGTGACGGGTTAGGGTAGTTGGGATTAAGTATGTTGGTATGGTTGAGATAGGGTTCGGGTTGATTAGAATTCGAGTTTACAAGACTATAGTATAGCAAACATCATATTCATGTACTAACGTCGTCGCGACAATGGTGAAGAATATCGGTACGAAGGGGTGTGTACTGCCCAATAACCCGGGTGTGATGCGCCGTCATGCCGGTCTGAGAAGTTTGCATCCTCATTTTGACGTTGCTTGTTCGCGCAGACGATATGCAGATCCATCTCGATTCTGTCGCGAGGCGTGGCTTCATTGCTGCTGAAAATCCCTCCCCATGATCGACCAGTCAGAGTCCTACGTCGACGGCGTACCCACTCGTGGATTGTCGTGAAGTCCGCGAGATGCAGCAGCAAGCAGCAGCAGCAAACGGTACGACAGTGGGTCACGCGGTCTAAGACATGATTATTGCGGTGACGGCTGAGACTGCGCTAGCTGATAAGAAGAATAAAAAAGCCACCTACAGCTACCGAAGCTATCGACCCCTAATGCGGCCTTGATACGCCAGCCACCAATTGGCAATTGGCAAATCAATAACCCTGTCAGCCATCTTTCGCTTGGCGGCGGCCCGCGAATTAGACTTGCAGCCCAGAGAGCAAAGGGAGGATTGTTGGACGTTGGTTTGACATATTCATTATCGGTGGCTTCTTGCTGGTGCAGCGGGAGGAATGTAGGATCAAGCCACTATGCTGCTTGAGGTCAGTCTTGTATCACACGAGAACGGTGTTTGTAAGTCTATACTCCGTTAGGGGCTATAAGGTTTGACAATACAAGTTCACTGCAGGGTTTAGAATATCCAAAGGAAGGGATCGAAAGAGGCTGTCGGAGTTTCCTCTTATGACAACGATCCCAACCCGCCACGGGTAACCGCTTGTGCCGAAGGCGGGAAATACAATATCCAAGATAACAAATTTGTGATTAACTGGATGGCTGCCGTTACTACACTAGCTCGCCCGGTGGCTTTTGCTAGCCTTCGCGGTGGTGCGTGTCGATCTCGAACACACAGTAGCCCGAGACATGGCAGCCCGCGGCGGAGGATTACCTTGGAGCGACGTTCATGCAGAACAGCTCAGAGACTGATACCAGTGGCCGGTACTCCCGTTCGAGCTCCTCGCGGGCGTGCGACCTCTGTCACCTGTGAGTGGGTGGTCACTAATGGAGAACACCAACCCAGCCCTGTCGTGCAACGGTAGGACAGACGTCCTTAACTCTAATGCATTTTCACTGGATGGTCCTCCAATAGACTCTGTATTAAAGCGCACATCGTGTTGGGTCGCACAAGATACCTGTTCCGGTTTACACCAGTATACGCAAGAGGGTGTGTGAAGACTTTGACTGACTGGACTATTTTGCCATGATGGATAAGTCGCATCTCACCCCGGATGCCCAGGGTGGACGGCGGCCTCGTTCGAATACCGGTTCCAGCACACAGGACTCTACGTTCCAGCCCATACCCCAGCAGCCCACAATGAATCCCAACACAGAAGTTCGACGGGTTCCTCGTAAGCTGGTGCTCTGTTTCGACGGGACCGGCAACAAGTTCCATGGCGACGATAGCGACTCCAATATCCTGAAGATTTTCAGGTGCCTTGATCGCACGGCGGGCGACCAGTACCATTACTATCAACCAGGGTAAGCATTTGTGCTCAGAGTACCATCCCCAAATATGTCCTCCTGTTCGTGTGCTAATGGTGACGAAAGTGTATGTATACCTATGTTCTATTTCTACCGGAAAAGTATCATCATTGCCAGTAAGCTCATAACTAAGTACTTATCTTGTAGATTGGCACCTATGTCGTATCCAGCTCCCTCACGCACACGAGCATGGCCGCCCGCCTCCGGTCCTGGTACATCAAGATGAAGGACTCGGCGGTGGGCAGCTCCTTCGACCAGCACGTCGTGGGCGGGTACCGGTTCCTGATGCGCTTCTACAGCCCCGGGGACGAGATCTACTTCTTCGGGTTCTCGCGGGGCGCCTACGTCGCCCGCTTCCTGGCCGAGATGCTCGACTACGTCGGCCTGCTGTCGCACGGCAACGAGGAGATGGTCGTGTTCGCCTGGAAGGCCTTCTCGCGCTGGCAGGCTCGCCGCACCGACAACTCAGACGAAGGGATAGCCCAGAAGCGCGAGATGTACCGCTTCATGAAGGGGTTCCGCGAGACTTTCAGCAGGCCCGTCAAACGCATTCGGTTTCTTGGCCTTTTTGATACGGTCAATTCGGTGCCCCGGTTCGAGGCGGCTTGGATGCAGCGCTCCAAGTTCCCGTACACGGCCAAGACTAATGCAAAGGTAGGCAAGTGTTTGGTAGACTCGATTGCCACTTATTAAATCTCGCCTTTTTCTAGGTAATTCGTCATTGTGTCAGCATCGACGAGAGGCGCGCCAAGTTCCGACAAGACTTGATCTACCAAGGGGCCGCCGAGAAGGAGAAGACACACAAGCGCCATCATTACCGCCCTCAGTTCAGCACTTCTCGTTCCCGTACCCGTGGCAAGAATACTACCACCAACGGCGCTGCTACTGCGACTGCTAATGCGACTGCTACTGCTACTGCTGCCGCTATCCCGAACGAAAGATACCGGGCCAGAAGGTCGGCAGTTTCCCAACCGTCGCAGCAACAACCACCACGAAACTCCGTGGCCGAGGACCGCGGGCGTAGGGAGACGTTAAAATTGCCCGACGCCGAGAAGGCCTACCGGCCGCATTCGAGGTCCAGATCCCGGACCCCGCGAGGGTCCGCAGAGGCTCCCTCGATGTCCCATGTCGACTTCGAGTACGACTCGGACTCGGAAGACGACTGCCAGGATATTGACGAAATCTGGTATGCCCCCTTCTTATACCGTCTTTTTCCAATAGCTGTACCTTTGGCTAACCTTTCACTAGGTTTGCTGGTGGCCATGGAGATGTCGGTGGCGTACGTGACCCCCTTTGGACGCTGGCCCTTGAGTCGTGATCGTCGCTAAGTTGAGTTTTCTAGGGCTGGGAATATATCCCCGGCAGCAAATCGGCAAGCCACGTCCCGCTAGCTTATATGATCAGAGAAGCGCAGAAAGCCGGTAAGTAGTTTCTTAACCCTTATAAAGATTTACCAATTTCTATTTCTGCCACTGTCGCCGCCACAGCGTCATGGTGGTGGTTCGAGCCGATGCAATCCTCTAATTACATACATAACTATATAGGCCTCCAATTTGACCCCGAGAAGCTCGTCGAGCTGGGCTGTGCTCCCTCCTTCGACGACGACGCCGAGTACCTCCACAGCCCGCCGCAGAGTTCGGCCGGGGCGGTGCCCGACATCCACATCGACGCCGCGAGCCCGAGCCCGGGGACTGCCAACGGCGACGACGAGGAGAAGAAGGATATGGACGCGGCCGACTGGAGCCACTTCAGCCAGTCCCACGTCGACAATCATCGCGAGAATGGGAACGGCAAGGACCACCACCACCGTCACCACCTCCACCCGTTCCACGAAATGATGCACCGGGCCCACGTCTCGCTCATCCACGACTCCTTGGAGTTCGGTTCCGGGCTGGGGTTTTCGCAGGTCTTGAGCTGGAAGATTGTGAGTCTCTCTTCCTTACTTGATGATCAAGCCCTCATCTTCTTTTCCCTCTTCCCCTCCACTCCCCTCCCCTTATCCTGACAATTGTGTGAGATTAGGATACTGTTGTTGAACAAGTTTCTAACTGAACTTCATTCTCTATCTACAGATGGAATACATGCCCTTCCGCCGCATGGACCTCCAGCCCGACGGCTCCTGGAAGCCTATCCGCTGGCCCCTGCCCTGCGGCGAGGTGCGGGACATCCCTCACACCGCGCGCGTCCACGGCTCCGTCATCCGGCGCATGCGGCTGGACCCGGACTACCGCCCGGGCAACCTTATCATCGGGGGCGGCGGGCGCGGGATGCGCCGCGCGCCCGAGGAGTGCGGCATGGGCGACTGGGAGTGCGTCGCGGAGGAGGGGGATCCCGTGGGCGAGGTCTGGGTCAAGAAGACGCCACCTCCGTCGGAGATCTGAGCGACGTAGGTAGGGGTTTGAGTCATTGGGGGTTTTCTCTTGGCGAATACTGCTGGAGGATGCTTATTGTACCGTCGTATATAGCTATATTTAATTAAGGAAGGAAAACGCGAGACACGCAGTACGCATGTCGATGAGTATCGGTGGTGACACACTCATGTCTACGGGGTGGGTACCTTGGACCCAGGGATAGGGAAAAGGAGGGGAATGGTGGTACGTAGATAATCCTACATAATCGATGTAGGAAATGTTTCAGCTGTCTAGCAACGTCATGTCTGAGACAATGTGGTAAAAAGTGCAGTCTATTGCTCCTTGCGTCTCATTATGCAGTGATACCCCCCTCCCGAATTCTATCATGGTATGCAGCGACACGTCAGCTGATCTGCGCGGTAGGCATTCGCGCGTGAGACATTATATCTACGTCAAGCTTCTATAAAGTGACGATCAGTATATCATGTACCTATGGAAACCCTTCGATTTCAACTGAGGCGTCTGCAGTACACAACTAACCCCCCATTATGAAAAAGGGTGTATGGAAGCCAATTGCCCTTGGCCACTCTTATCGTCCATCTCCTGCAATACCCTCCCTCCTCGAAACCTGTTCGACCCTATCAGAAGATGGCGATAGCCCCGGGAGGACTCGCGGCCCCTCCGGTGACGTTCAGTGGCGCACTCGTGAGGAAGAACGTCCAGCGCCCGAGCTCGCTGCACACCTTGCCCAGCCCCTCGAGATCCCAGAGCTCGCCCAGCGGCGTCCCCCACCAGACCAGCAGCCAGTCGTGCAGCAGGAGCGAGGAGCACTCGCTGTCGGGTGGGCTGGGCAAGGCTTCGACGGCGACGTTGTCCGCGACCACGGCGGCGAAGTGGCGGTCGTAGAGCCAGCGGAGCATGGACTCGCGCGGCGCCAGGCCGATGGAGCGGAAGTTGGCTTGGGTCCCCTCCTGGCGCTCCGCGTCCGTGGCCGCGTTGTGTCGCTGGATGTAGCCGGTGCGCACCAGCAGGATGTCGCCCTGTCTGGTTTGCGTCCCGTGCTGGTCCGACAGGGCCGCCTCCAGCTCGGAGACGGTGATTTCGTAGCTGCCCCAGGGATCGGGGGCGGGCTGGCCGATCTTGGCCCAGTATCGAACCTGTGTGTGGCCACCACGACGATGGTCAGATTCTGAGATCACGGTAGAAAGGAAGCAGGTAAAGGGGGCCATCCATGCAAGGCATATATGCATGGCGTTTTCCCAGCTCGGCTCACCATGTCGATGAGGACGCCACGCCCTACAATGCCCCCTCGATCACAGAAGTCTGTATGCATTCATGTCAGCTACTACTGCCTGGGCAGAAAGGGTGGGCCAATGCCTGTTGGGCGGTGACCAACTGTGGATGCCTCTTTTCTTCGAAACCCTGGCTTCGTCGTACGTCAAGCCATTGTAGAACAGGTGTTGTTCCGAGGCCGACCACTTTCTTTTGGCATACATCATCAGCACCTGCGATCTAAGATCTGATAACTGGGAAGTAAGGGACTTTACGTGTCTGAGACTATCCCATTGCGAACAAGCCTGGGTGTTGATCGAGATCTCGTCGTCGAAGGCGTAGCTCTTCTGCTCGGTCTGAGACATGTCAAGCAACCGGTGGTCCACTGTAGTATCGGCATATGTTAGTGCTCGCCTAAGTGCATCATACATGGATGTAGACAGTTGATCTGAAGTAAAAGTTTTGATAACAGAGCTTGCGGAACTAGCAGAAAGCCCTAGAGGCCTTGTCGCTCTTTTGATCATATCCAGCAGAACAAATCCACCCGGCTGGGCAATCTTCATATAGTCCAGCAGTAAAATGTGCAGCCCGGTACTCAAACAACAAACTCACATATCTTGCGTCCCCAAGTCGGAAACTTGAGCGAGTTGAGAGGCCAGTCCAGCTGGACATGCCTGCCGGTCTGGATCTCGCCGCTGGCCTCCTTGACTACTTGGGGTGTCAGCAGGTTGATTGAGCCAATCTCATCCTTCTGGCCGTCTCTATCGTAAAAGCCCCAGAGGCATCCTGGCGGTGCATCTGTCACCGGCGGTAGATCTTCAAACTTTGGAAATATGTAGGCCATAATGTTTCGAAGTCGGATCACCCACTTCACAATCAAACCGAGAACTCCCAGAAGCAGTTCTCGCAGGTGCGGTAAGGCACTCACGACTTTATAACAGGTTGTGTCCATGCCCAGCTTACATCTACCACTCTGTGACGTGTGCGACTGCATCGCTGCGGAGTAGCAATAGATTGCGGGGGATCATCGCATGGAATATGGGGTATCTTACATGGCACCGCGCATGGCACCACTTTTGCATCTGTATTCTAATATTTCCATTCTACTATTTCATTAAAATTCGAGGGGGCGGGTCGTTCAATCCATTGCAACGTCGTGATCAGTTTTTTGAGTGATTATGAATTCATGAGTCTATCGTCTTGTCGTCGCCTCCGGTTCCCAAATGCCATAGAACGCCGAGCAGCTGGTTGGTAGGCTCTTGGGCCGTGAGTAGAGCCAGCAACGCCGCGGAGCAAGGCAATAAGTAGTACATGTGTTATACAAAGCCCCTGCAACCAAATGACACCCGACCGTATATCCTGATCGGGTTCCTCGCCTACTACTAATCCATCATATGATGGGCGATTTGGAGTGTCCTGAAGCCGTCCCGGAAGGTGAAGAGGAAGACCTTGTCAGCATCTTGCAAGGCGAATGCGACCGCGCACTCCCCGTTCTCGTTCAGCTCGCCCCTTCGGGCCCAGAAGTGCGCCTGGTACTCGAACCGCCTGAAGAGCTCCCGGAGCTTCTCATCCTCGGGCTCGAAGCGGGGCTCCCGCCTGTTGGTGAAGGGCGGCATGGTGCCCGACGGGTCGACGACGACGGTGCTGGCCGAGGGCACCAGGTTCTCGACGTGCACGTGCACGTTGGCCGCGATGAGCACCGTCGAGATCTGCTTGACCTCCGGGTCCTTCTCGACGATGACGAGCGTGTCGCGCTCGGGGACCAGGTCCTTGCCGCAGTTCTCGTCGCCCAGCGGGTAGCTCGGCAGCGGCCCGAACTCGCTGACCGTGTCGTGGGGGAAGGTCTTGATGACGTGCCGCTGGCGCTGGAACGTGAGGTCCCGCAGCGCGTCCGCGTCGCCGGCAAGCCGCGCGGCCCGGATGCGCTCCTTGAACTGGGTGTCCTCCTTTTGCATCGCCTCGAGCTCGGCCATCTCCTGGGACATCTGCCGGTACTCCCAGTAGACGTAGCCGAAGTAGCCGGCGAACGTGAGCGCGGACCCGATGGCCATGTCCCGGATCCGGTGAAGCCACGGTTTCGGCGGCGGGTGCATGTATGGGTTCTGCGGCGGTGTGTAGTTCATCCGCGGTGCTGCGCCGGTGCGGAATTGGCGGGTGAGAGCGGCGGCGGGTCTGGGAGCAGCAGCAGCTCGGTTGAAGGCTCGCGCCGCCCTGAAAGGCGGCAGAGGCCGCAAGAGCATCCTCATGGCTCTTTGGCGACTAGGCAATCTGATCCAGTAGCAGTTTAGTGAAGCGTTGGTGGTTTTGGTATCAAAATTTGCTCAGAATGCGTAGGGAGTTTTACCCGTCAGGACAGTAGAATGAGAATGAGAGCCCGTGCACAACCTTCCAAGCTGCTTGCATTATCCCAGCAAACTTCTAGTACTCAGGCTCCTCCAGTAGGTTGCCTGGCACCTGAGGTACAACGAGCTGCACCTAAAAATGACAAATACGCCACATGCACCAAATTGTGGCTCGGGTCGAAGCTAAGAACCTTATTATTCAGTCTAATCGGCAATTGAAGATCTACCTGCAGCATACACAATCCATCTTGTCTGCTATTTCCATCTTTCAAAACACCACAGCTAACAAGTCATGTACGAAAGCCAAGATTTTACTTAATGACTCAATTCTTCGCTGGAACCAATGAGAAATCGTGGTGGACGACTTCGATATTATGTCCAGCCGGGCTGGTGAGGAATGCACCGTAGTAACCTGGATGGTACTGTTCTCTAATACCTGGAGCTCCACTGTTGAATCGATATCAGCATTTGGACCCTGCATAGATCGGGAATTGAGAGCAGCATGGAAACAAGATGCATGCAAGGGAAAGAGAACTTGAGGAACTTGACAGGCTTGGTTACTTACTTATCCTTTCCTCCTGCAGCAAGGCCAAGCTTGTGGAACTCATCCACCTGTGAACGATCTATATAAGGGTCAGCCTTTTATTACAAGCCCAGAGTATTGTAGAAAAGCTGCCTGGGCGGTCTTACCAGCAGCCCGGAAACCGATATGCATCGGCGTCGCGGTCTCCTTGATCTCTGTGCCTTTTCTTATGGCCGAGACCCAAAAGTCTGGCTTCTGTGGGCTGTGACCCAGGGCAGACACCAAGGGTGCGACTCGGAAGTGTTCCTTGATGCCCAGGGGTGCCAGAGAAGCATTGAGAAACTTGATCTCGTCCTCGAACACCTCGCTGGAGCAGACGATGCCGACGTGATCGAAAGTGACCGACGAGAAACCCGACGATGCCATGATGGGTGGTGATGATTTATTTGTTGATACGATGTAAGATATGGTTCACGAAGAGGCCTGGAACGATGTGGAATTGTTGAATGAGAGTATCGGATCAATATCTATTCTTGAACCATCTTCATGTGCAAGTCGTATATATAGCTTCAACACCAGGTTACTGGCTGTCAACGCTATGAACTAATAGCGGACTTTTAGTGTCTCTCAGCTTTTCCGAAAGCACTTGTTGCTAGTTGTTGCCTTGGGCTAGTGTCAGAGCTACCTAGAGCTGAGAAGGGGCCCCTCAACTGTGTAGCAATTGAATTTGGGGAATCAGAAGTCAATTCCCCGAAGCGACATGGCTTGATCAATGTGTGTCACAAAGGTGCGCCATCTCTGCCTATTCGGACAATTTTATGAAGCGGATTGTCCGGTTCAGGTGAGCCACACTGCTACATACCTTTTCCAGCCACGAGTAGCTAACCCCACATAGTGTGGCTACATGTTTCACTAGCTGACTCAGCAGCTTTAGAGATCTTCTATCAATGCCAGCTGTCATGTGACTTGATTGGATGACCTCGGGGACCACTAGTCCGTTTCCAACCTAGTGTCATGCCTGCTGGGCCTGCTTCCAGTGCATGTTTGCCCATGTTCAGCCTCTTTGCCTTGGGAGGTCCCAAAAATTCCATGAACATTCCTTCAACCATCCTCACCTACGCCGTCGTGTTGATCCGAGGAAACAGCATCGCATATCGCCAACTGTGACTTGATTGTATCTCAGGGTGCGTCGCATACGGAACTACTGATGTCTGGGTGAAAACTCAGAGAGCACCGCGCTGACCTTGACAAAGGGCAGAACGTTGCTTGAACCTAGGTCGCCCATGAAAGGGCGTTGCCACTTTCGACGCGACCGATCAACCATCTCCGGCAAAACGCATACAATAATCGCGTTTTGCAGTTTCTAGCCGATTAATCAAGAAACTCGATTAAACGGGACACTACTTTAATATTTAGAGTCAAGTGCAGTTGCGCTGATTTCGTCGATCGCTTTTTTCTTCTTCGCCATCGACACCTCGAGTCCTTGCCAATTATTACACGAAACGATCCACAACCAAGTCTTCTTCAACCAGACCGCCAATATGGATTACGGCGATGACCACGAGTACGAGTATGAAGAGGAGTACGAGAACGATGGCATTACGCCAGAGGACTGCTGGACCGTCATTTCTTCCTACTTCGATACCAAGGGCCTTGTATCCCAGCAGATCGATTCCTTCAACGACTTCCAGGATACCACAGTCCAGGAACTCATCGAGGAATATTCGACCATCCATCTAGACCAAAACAACCCGAGTGATCCGGATCGCGCAATCGCTGTTCGACGATGGGAGATCAAGCTGGGCAACATCGCCATCTCCAAGCCAATTCACCGAGAAGGTGAAGGTCAAATGGCACCCTTGCTTCCGTACGAGTGCCGCGACCGAAACTTGACATACTCCAGTCCGCTTTACGTAAGGATTACGCAGAAGCGACAAGTTTGCGTTGAGGAGCCGGTTCCTCTACACGAGATGGACGAAGAGCAACAAAACGAGTATGCGCGCACTCAAGAGCAACCTACGCGCTTGGCCTGGGAAGACGAGGAAGTGCCACGGCCGGAGAAGCAGAGGGACCAGGAAGACCCGGACATGATTTTCATCGGAAAGATGCCCGTCATGGTCAAGTCCAAGGCCTGTCATTTGAGTCGTGAAACCGAAGAAGACTTGTTCATGCTGAACGAGTGTCCCTACGATCAAGGCGGTTACTTCATCATCAACGGTAGTGAAAAGGTGTTGATTGCGCAAGAACGATCGGCTGCGAACATTGTTCAAGTCTTCAAGAAGGCGCAGCCCAGTCCCTTCTCGTACACTGCCGAGATTCGAAGCGCGCTGGAGAAGGGTTCACGACTGATTTCGTCGCTGATGCTGAAGCTCTACACCAAAGGCGATTCGTCCAGAGGAGGCTATGGCTCAACTATTCACACAACACTCCCTTATGTCAAGTCTGACTTGCCAATTGCGATTGTCTTCCGTGCGCTGGGAGTTGTCTCTGATGAGGACATTTTGAACCAGATTTGTTACGATCGCAATGACAGTCAGATGCTGGAAATGCTGCGACCGTGTATTGAGGAGGCCTTCTGTATCCAGGATCGGGAGGTAGCCTTGGATTACATCGGTAAGCGTGGTAACCAGACCACCGGTATGACCAGAGATCGTCGTGTACGAGCTGCGCGAGATATCCTCCAGAAGGAGATGCTTCCCCATATTTCCCAGACAGAAGGTTGCGAAACCCGCAAGGCCTTCTTCCTGGGTTATATGGTCCACAAGCTTCTCCAATGCGCCCTCGGACGACGTGACATGGACGATCGTGATCATTTTGGCAAGAAGCGTCTGGATCTTGCTGGTCCTCTTCTTGGCAAACTGTTCCGAAACATCGTTCGCCGATTGACTCAGGAGATTACTATGAACCTGAAGCGTTGTGTGGAACAGAACCGCGAGTTTTCGCTCCAAGCAGGTATCAAGCACACCATCGTCACCAATGGTCTCAAATACTCTCTGGCCACGGGTAACTGGGGTGATCAAAAGAAGGCTATGAGTTCCACCGCCGGTGTATCTCAGGTCTTGAACAGATACACGTTCTCTTCCACTCTATCGCATTTGCGACGTACCAATACACCCGTTGGAAGAGATGGCAAGCTCGCAAAGCCCCGTCAGCTTCACAACACTCATTGGGGCTTGGTCTGTCCCGCAGAAACGCCCGAAGGCCAGGCTTGTGGTCTTGTGAAGAACCTGTCTCTTATGTGCTCCATCAGCGTGGGAACCTCCACGGAACCTATCATCGATTACATGATAACGCGTAACATGGAGGTTCTGGAGGAGTACGATGCCACCAGGTATCCCAATGCGACGAAGATTTTCCTTAACGGATCTTGGATTGGTGTGCATCAAGACCCCAAGTCGCTCGTCCGTGATGTGCAGCAGCTCCGTCGCACGAACCAAATTCCTGCTGAGGTGTCGCTGGTTCGCGATATCCGCGACAGAGAATTCAAAATCTTCTCCGACGCTGGTCGTGTCATGCGACCCGTGCTCGTGGTGGAACAGGAAGACGACCCCGATCGCAACATTGAAAAGGGAGCGCTTGTTTTGAACAAGGACATGATTCGCCGACTCGAGGCTGACGCAAGCCTCGAGGCCGGTGATGAGTTCTTCGGCTGGACCGGTCTGGTGCATGAAGGTGCCATTGAGTATCTAGATGCCGAAGAAGAAGAAACAGCTATGATCTGTATGACTCCTGAGGATCTGGAGACTTACCGTTTGGCAAAAGCTGGACAATATGTGGAAGAGGACAACGCCGACGCCCCCAACGCGCGTTTGAAGACGAAGCTGAATCCCACGACACATATGTACACGCATTGCGAGATCCACCCCAGTATGCTCCTGGGTATTTGCGCCAGTATCATTCCTTTCCCGGATCACAATCAGGTATGTGCTTTCTGCTCCAACTTTTGCTTGGCAATAACTAACATGTCAATTATAGTCACCGCGTAATACCTACCAATCCGCCATGGGTAAACAAGCCATGGGTTTCTTCCTCACTAACTACTCTCGTCGTATGGACACGATGGCAAACATTCTGTACTATCCTCAGAAGCCGCTGGGCACCACTCGCTCCATGGAGTTCTTGAAGTTCCGTGAGCTTCCCGCCGGTCAGAACGCCATTGTCGCCATTGCTTGTTACTCTGGCTACAACCAAGAAGATTCCGTGATTATGAACCAGAGCAGTATCGACCGTGGTCTTTTCCGAAGTTTGTTCTTCCGTTCCTACAGCGACTCTGAGAAGAGAATCGGCATCAACGCCATCGAGAAGTTTGAGAAGCCCTTCCGCAGTGATACGTTACGTCTAAAGCACGGCACGTACGACAAACTGGACGATGATGGTATCATTGCCCCTGGTATTCGTGTCTCGGGTGAAGATATCATCATGGGCAAGACATGCCCAATCAACCCCGAGAACGAAGAGATGGGTCAGCGCACCAAGATGCATATGAAGCGTGATGCTTCGACCCCTCTCAGGAGTACCGAAAGCGGTATTATTGACTCGGTTGTGGTTACCACGAATGCGGACGGTCTTCGTTACGTCAAGGTTCGTGTGCGAACTACTAAGATTCCCCAAATTGGTGACAAGTTTGCCTCTCGTCACGGTCAAAAGGGTACTATTGGTGTCACTTACCGTCAAGAGGATATGCCTTTCACCCGCGAGGGTATGGTGCCCGATATTATTATCAACCCTCACGCCATTCCTTCTCGTATGACAATTGCCCATTTGATTGAGTGTCTTCTCAGCAAAGTCGCTACGCTGAAGGGTATGGAAGGTGACGCTACCCCTTTCACGGATGTTACGGTCGATTCCGTTTCCAACCTGCTGCGCGAGCACGGATACCAGTCACGTGGATTTGAGATCATGTATCACGGACATACTGGAAAGAAGCTGCGATCTCAAGTCTTCTTCGGTCCTACTTACTACCAGCGTCTGCGTCATATGGTGGACGACAAGATCCACGCGCGTGCCCGTGGACCTGTCCAGATCATGACTCGACAGCCCGTGGAGGGTCGTGCCCGAGATGGTGGTCTCCGTTTCGGAGAAATGGAGCGTGATTGTATGATTGCGCATGGTGCCGCTGCTTTCCTGAAGGAGCGTCTCTTCGAGGTTTCGGATGCTTTCCGAGTCCACATCTGCGAGATTTGCGGATTGATGACTCCTATTGCGTAAGTTGCTGCATACGACGAAGCCCCATATTTGAATTATCGCTAACCCATATCTTAGACAATTGCACAACCAGACATTTGAGTGCCGACCTTGCAAGAACAAGACCAAGATTGCTCAGATCCAGATTCCTTACGCGGCCAAGCTGCTGTTCCAGGAATTGCAATCTATGAACATCGCCAGTCGCATGTTTACCGATCGCTCAGGAGTATCCGTCCGCTAAAGGGATACCAATTACTAGAGTCGCTCAACATATGTGAATTGGGCTTTGGGGGTTATAAAAAAAAACTACTAATTATACAGCAGCCTTGAGAGCGGTCAAGTGCAAGAGTTGTAGCACGGAAAAAACTTGGCGTGCATTCACGTCGTGTCGTATTGATGTATAGCATATGGGATGGCGTTTCTTGCTGCGTCAATTTGGTCTAGAGCGCAGAATCTCGGGGTGTTAGCGGCAGGCTGCATAACGGTAGACGAGTTACGTTGAAGCGAAGCCGTATATTATTAGTTCGCAAGATAAGTCTGTGAATGCGAGCTATCCAACCATCTGCCGATCGGGACTTTGATGTGACCGGGATCTGTGATCCGTCCTAGAATACGATGGCGCTTATCCCTAAGTGTTAAATCGACCCCAGCAAACATTTCAGCTTCACCTTTGTTTGTACTACCATGCAACTGACTTGGGGATGCCCGATAGCCAGACGATCTGCATAGCCTCTGCAATTGAGACGGCTCAGGGGCGGCCTCCTTACCACCCACCACCCACTAGGTGGCCAAGATACCCAGATGGGAACATTTCTCTACAATTCTCATCATCCTATATACAGCTGAGGAAAAGAATGAAGAAAGTGCTGACTCAAATAGATGAGATCAATGCGATCGACGCGAGGAGCAGGGGGACGCACAGCTGAGATGGTCGGGTCGGGCTTCTGGCCGGGGACCGCCACTCAGCTCTCATTTTCCCTTTATTGGCCTCCAAAAAGCCGAAATTAGCTGCATTCCTTTTTCCCTTGTCCGTTTCCGTACTGCGATCAGCGTTTGAGACATGCGGGCAGTGGCTGGGCGCTGGGCCAATGGCTGAAAGGTGCGCCAACAAGCTAATGCTGGCCCTGGAATTCTTCAGATATGTCGGAAACAAAAGCCTGGTGGTGTCCTGGCCCCTGTGAAAGAGCATGCTTCCGGTTTTACCTCTCTTTTTTCCCCGCTGCTTGCTGCTTTGCTAGCTGCACGATGCGCACACCAACACACATCTTGATCCAGTCTGTCATGGACGGCACCACTCCGGCTTGGTCCTCTGATGCCCTCGATTGATGTCCAGCAGCATCACCATGGACCCCAAGAACCAAACCTTCTTCATCGCGGGCAACGATGGCGTCGTCAACGTGCCCATCTGGATGGCCGACATCGACGCCCGGCGGGTGCGGCTCGCCAACATCTGCATCAGTTACGGCGTGCAGCTGGGCCTCTGCCTCATGACGCTGCTGGTCTCCCTCACCTTGGTCCCGATGCACCGTATGCGCAAGGCCGCCCATCTCGTCCACCTGCTGTCGCTCGCCGTCGCCGTCACGCGCCTCTCGCTGTTCCTCATGTACTTCCCCGGCCCCCTGTCCGAGTTCTACGTCGGCTGGACGCACGACCCCACGGTGCTGAGCCCCTCGGACTACTACGTGCACATCGTGGCCAACGCATTCAACCCGATCCAGTTCGCCCTCATCGAGGTCGCGCTGGTTATGCAGACCTGGAACCTCGTGGAGGCCCAGGCCGTATGGCAGGAGGCCCTTGTCAAGACCTCCGCTGTGCTGATCGCGATCGCTACCGTCGCTGTCAAGAGTGTTTGGGTCGCTCACTATGTCGCCGCTCTACTCGCTCGGGCTACGCTGCCTATCCCGCTCGATACCGTGGGGCAGGCGGCGACGGTCATGGGTGCTGTGTCCATCTTTTATTTCTGTGGCATATTCTTCCTCAACCTCTCGACGCATCTGAGGATAACTAGGGGGCTATTGCACAGGTCCAGCAGGGGACTTACATCGTTGGAGATACTCACAATTGGGAATGGCATACTGATGGTTCTCCCGAGTAAGTCAAAGTTCCTTGTCTTTCCGATAAAACTAGAGAGTACGGGACGTTTGTTAATCAAGACTTGTCTCACCCCGTACAGGTGTCTTCGCCGGCCTAGACATCGCCGCCGGTCTCAGTGGAACCCGAGTCCTACCTTTTGACGCGGGATCATGGGTCCAAACTTTTGTCGTGGTGGGCTTACCCCTTATCGGCCTCATCGCACGGTACCGGGGCCCCTCATCGCAGAACCCGTCACGACGCATATCGCTCTTCGCGAACGTGCCCATGCATCACCGCCCGCATGGCAATACGAAAAGCCACAATGACGACGAGTATGAGGACAGCGTGCCGAGGAGCTTCATGGTGACCGATGAAGACAGCTCTACTGCTACTACTGCCGAGGCTGCTTCTCGGCCGCGCTCCGTTCGCGCAGCGGCGGCGGCACGACGCGCCCGCTCGAGTCGGGATAATACGACTTTAACCGGAAACGGGAGCCAGGCGGATCGGAACTCGGTGGTCTTCGCTGCCCAGCACCAACAGCAGCACGACATATCGGACTCGGCTGAACCAGATGGTGGATATAGAGAAGCCCAGAGGTCTCATGTCCGCATATACTCTCAGAGTGACATGGATGATGTCGAGGCTGCGAGACCGAGATGATGCTGGCTGCTTGAAACATCTCTAGACGAGAGAAGACATATTATACCATTTACGCGTTTGCTTTTTTAGATACCCTAATTAATAATAATGCATTTTAAAGCCAGCTACTGAGCACTGCTTGGCTGTCCCATCTCCAATATCTTAAACAGTTGCACCAGTCATCACGTCTCCAAGGTTTTGTTTTGGTATCTTGCCTATGATTTGACTTGTTGATGGTTGCTGTCGATCGGTGGCTCCTTCCTTGTGACAAGCGATTTATCATACCTAATGAGGGAAAACTACACCAAACCCCACTTCCTAGGGAAGGTACGGTGAAAAGAGGAAAACGCTGGCTCTAAACTTGACATGAAACAAATTCCCACCACGTGTTGCGTGCCCGGTCGATCGCGACACATCATCACAACCGCTTCTTCGTCACGTCTACTCCAGAGTAACTCCTGGGAATTTTGGCTTTTTGGTTTTCATCTTATATCTGTACCCCTTCCTCACGTTGCCAGATGGCTTCGACTGTAATGTCAAGTTCGGTCGCAACCTCGCCGGTCCTCTTCAACAGCCCACCACCCGGCCTGAAACCGGCACCACTCCGTATCCCAGACCGTAAGGGCAAGGGGTCTGATGACACCAATGAACAAGAGTTCTGGGGAACGTATGAGCATCATGCATCGCCAGTGTCGGAGGAGGAACCGCACGTGACGCCACCGTCCAATCGTGAGCGTTCTAAGTCTTTGAGCCAACGGCGTGCCACGTCCAACAAGCTTGACAATCTGGTATCCAAATTCGAGATCCTCGATGCAGTGAACAACGCAGACGAAGAGGTCCCCTGGCTTCCTCGAAATTCGATGAGCAGACCGGATGCCCATTACTTGTCGCCGTCAGAGCCATCAAGCGTCCCGCGGCGAGCGTTGGGGCATTCAACGTCGTCACGCGAAAGGAGCAGCACAGCTGAGGGCTCATCGGATTTATCGCCCATGGCGACTCGACCAAGGATTCCCGTTAGACATTCGAATATACCCCTATGCTCTGACACGAGAACTACCACGAATAACGACAACCCAACGCCGGTAACTCCATCGAAGAAACCGAATAGTCTAATTGAAAGTGAGAAAGACTTGATGGCTCAGACCTCACAGTCCAGGCGTTCCGAAGCGGACAAAGGGCATCATGTGAAGAGCGTCATCTCCCCTGAATCCAAGCAGTCCGGATAGGATCCGAGACTGGTCACTGATCGAAGAAGACTGTTTGAGAATGAAGAATGTATGAGCCCTACCATGAATTCCACTCTAGTATTATGTGCAGTGGATATACTGACAAAGATGTCAAGACTCAGCGTTCAAGTCACCAAAGTCCCTTCTGGATCCTGCAGCGTTCAGAGTAAGCCAACCAGACGTGAAGCCCGTTGGTACATCTCCACGTCAGTTGCCATACTCCAAGTCAGCCAGTAAAGTGTCGCCTGTACAACCGAAGTCTCCAAGATCCTTCCGAAGTGCAATTGCAGCTCTATGTGAGCCTTCTACTTCGAGTGAGGATGCGCCGCACTTGTCAGAAGCCCCTGCTGCAGAAAGGGACCCGAGAGGAAAGACTGGCTGCGGTGGGAAGCCGAGTGTCGCAAATCTGCGCCAGTCTTTCGAGCAGATGTCTCATGGTAATGGCTCTAAAACGGTAGAACATACCCCTATGAAGGGGAAAGGCGACGTGAATACCTTCATCCAACAACCGGGATCTTCCAACAGGGAAAAGTCATTCTCTGCTGATTCTGGGCCCAAGATGGCAGTGGCGACGTCGGGAGCACCAGATCAAGAGTCATCTAGAGTACCCAATACGCCACGTGGACCCCTGAAATGGCAACCCACTGATGGCCTCTCAAGAACACCAACGTATCCCGCTCGGGCTCATCGTACCCCTGTTACTGGGCTGCCAACGAACAAAGGCTCGCGCCAAAGGCAGGCGATGCTGACCAAGTCAAAGACTATTGAGCTCTCTTCAGTCACTTCATATTCTGCTGTGAATTATGGCGAAACCGGAGCCGGAGAAGCAACTGAGCCCGTCAAGGCAAACGGATTGATATCTTTCCCACTCTTAGATCGTGTATGTGTGGTACACACATCCAATGAGGGGGAAACGGAAATCCCGTGCTGTAGCGATGGACGACCATATGTTCAAGTTAAGCCGATATCTCATGGGAAACCGGCGGCTATGGACCCCTTAGAAGAAAGCAGAAATCCCAATGCACCACGCATCCAGCCTATCCCAGTTGTAGTCCGTCCAATCTCACGACCGAACTCCAAGTCGGACCCCACGACGCGGCGCACGGCCAAGGTGGCCGATCTGCGCAAGCTGTTCGATCGACCGTCTCACAGAGGATCCTCACCAACGGGCTTCATGTCCTTCGCACGCCGCCAACGACCCACAGTGCCGAGTACTGTAGCACGAGATGCCGCCAGAAACCAATATCTTGCGGAATACACCACCACATCATCCAATGAGAGCTCTTCTTATAACCAAACCTCGGCACCTGAGCTCACCACCGAAATCAGTTTGAATGATTTCTCGTGCAGGTTTTCTCATGACCATAACTACATCAAACCGTCAGAAGAAGCAGAACCTTCAACATCTGTCGACGAAGAGACTAGATTATCGTTCAGCAGCCCGAGAGCACCACTCCACGTGCAGGATGATACTGACACCGAGACTGAGCAAGATGATTCGCCACTGAAACGCCGCATCAAGCACTTTGAGCACCTGCAGTTCTCTTCCAACCCTAAGGGACTTGCATACGGTCGTGCCAAATCGCACGATACAAACCTGCACGCTGCGTTCAAGGCATCATCACCCGAAAAGAAACCCTCCAAGGTCAAGAACGGCCAGTGGTTGCGGGAACGAGGCGCGAGCACTTGGCGGCGCATATCGAGTTCATTGAATTTCTCGACTGACGGTGGAAATGACACCTCTAACGTACTGTATCGTGGAGCAAGTAATCTTGAGAAATCACTTTCAAACCATCGTGATGACTCTTTTGGGTTCTCGCTCCACCGCATGTCGACCCCTTTTCACTTCTCGCTGGTTGCTCCACACAACACCCCAACTCATTATCGCCAGTACTCAAGCGAAGCTAGCCACGAGGCCATGATCGCAGAACTGAAGTCCCATTCATCGTATCTATCTCGCGCCAAATCATCGCCCACTACTCGCCGACCAAAACACTTGTTGCCACTGTACGCGGCGCGAAAAAGTCGTGCGGCCATCCGGCGCTTTACGAGTAGTAGCGACAGAAGCAGCGATACATACAACTTTGGACTCGACGGCACAGTAGAGAGTAAGCCGAGTAGAGACGGCGAATCTCGACTATTTACCAATCCGAACCAGAACATCGAGTCTGAGGATCTGCAGGATCTGGAACGAATTCCAACGCCGGTACCCTTGGCGCCCGTAACTAGCTTACCTACCAGTGAGCAGCTGGCGAAGAAGACAGTCAAAGACGCGAAGAAAGCATCGAAGGAAAAGGAGCGGGAGACTAAAGCGGCCGCCAAGGCAGCCGCCAAAGAAATGAAGGCCAAGGAGAAGGGGAAACGCAAGACCCGCTTCGTATCGCTAGGATCTTCCCGCAGACAGGTCAGCGGCCGAAAGCCGACACCTCATCCCAACACTCTTGAGTCCAACAGTGATATTGAGACGGATGATGGTGATGATGGCGGAAATACCAAGCCGTCGAAGAAGCAGAGGCCCAGGGAGCGCTCGTGGGGCAAGATCACGGCGTCGGGTTTCATGGTGCGGCAGGCCAAGGTCGATGAGCTCCATCAGCCCAAGCCTCAAAGACCGGGCCAGGTCAAGAAGATTGTGAATATGTACAAGGAGAAGAGCTCGAGTTTGCTGCGCATCGTCAGCGGGAACCAGAGCAGTCATAATCATGCCGGGGGAGGGACCGGTGGCGGAGGCGGGGGAGGCGAGTCTTCACATGCGGCCGGTCGCCATCAACCTGCAGCTGCCGGCGGTAGTAGCAGGCGGAGGAGGCTGCCAATTTTCAATACTGATGGTGAGGGGTTTTCTGATCCAGGGCATAACACAGCCAGCTCGCGGGCTCCTGCTCACAAGGATGCCACTGGTGCACGGCCAGCAGGAGGCGGTAAGTACAACAATCCCACCATCGATTCGGCATCTGCGAGATGAGCAAAACACTGACACGGAGGTTGCACGTAAGCCATGGGACAAGATGGCACCTATGAATCGGAGTCAATGCCCGGCAGAGAGCATCACCAGGATTCCGTCCCCGAATGCTGTACAGGGCATCGACGTCGGGGTAGCTTACGGGGACTTTGCTGAACCGATGCCCAGGGAGAGAGGCTTGCTTAAGATCGAGCGGCGAGGATCTGGGGAGGATATACTAGGAAATGGTGGCCGCAGGCATCAATACCCCCCTTAAAGCTATCACATATGAGCATTATTCCCAAAGACGCAGAAACATGGGTGGGCTAGTGGGAGTATTGGATATGAAGCCGAGGCCTAGATACATTATCGAGGTCATGAAGGTGGAGGAATAATGGAATATGGCGTATGCAAGAACCGGGGTAATCGGAGTACCGCTTCATAGCTGCTGTTAGAACGTCAGCGAGAACATGGGCAGTGGATAACAGAGATACCTTAATCGAATCGAATGCATCTTTTATATCCTAGTATCACCTGCCAGCTACTATATTACGGATGAGGATCAGATTGTTACGGGTATTGTCTACTTGGTGATCATCAGGTGCGTGCTGTCATTGACTTCGTACTTAAGTATCTTTGTGCTATATCAGACTTTCCCTATATCTATCCTTACAGCTTTGCGTGCTTGCAGGTTTCGCTTCGTTTCGCTTCGCTCCTACTCGAGTGCTATGCTAAGTATGCCTGTCAAGGACGACGACAACGACGCCTGGCCGTTGGAATACGTTCGGAACAGTAGTAAAGTCGCACATTTTCTCATTCTTTATGCAATAATTTACGCGACGAGTCCCATGCCCTTGCCAATTTTTCTCGCCAGCGCCTTCTTGAGGTACTGCTCGCGGGCCAGGCTGCGGACCGTCTTGGCGAAGACGGCGGGGGCGACGCGGCCCCGCTCGACGGCGCGGCCGAGCATGAAGATGGTGTCGCCGAGGGTGCGCTCCTCGGCGATGACGTCGTAGAGCTGGTTGCCGACGACGGTGGGGGCCACCAGCAGCTCGTCGATGCCGGGGGGCGTCTGGGTGCGCGAGTTGGAGATGACGCGGTCGGCCTCCTGGAGCGAGGACTGCAGGATGGACGTGTTGGAGCTCAGCATGGCCGACAGGGGCGCCAGGTTGCTCGCGTCGCACTGCAGGTTCTGCGCGGCGGCCAGCATGGCGTTGCGCTGCGCCGTCAGGCCGGCCAGGGACGACTCGTTCTGCTGGCGCGCGCGCATGCGGTGCGAGTAGAGCGTCGAGGCGAGCTGGCGCAGCAGGGCGTCCTTTTCCGGGTTGGGCGGGATGGGGGGTGGGGGTATGTTCGAGGGCGACGGGAGGGAGAGCGTCAGGGGCTCGTCCATGATATCCGGCGGAGGCGGTGGTTTCATTTGGGGTTGTATGGGCGGCTGGTGCATCTGCTGTTGTGGGTGCGGTGGCTGCCAATTTGAAGGATGACCAGCATATGGTGCTTGGTTGCCATTATGGTAAGTTGGGCTCATGGGGGGTAGACCTTGGCCAGGTTGCGGTGGCCCTTGGTAGCCGGGTTGAGGAGCGGGTTGCTGGTAGGAGGCTGGCTGCTGGGAATGGAACTGCTGGCCTGGAGGCTGGTTGTATGGTTGTGGCGGCGGTGATTGCTGCTGTGGAGGTAAAGGAGGTGCGCTATCATATCTCGACATCCTGTTTGGCTGGGGGTGTTGTGCGCCAAATTGGCTCTGACGGCGAACCTCATGCGGTAAAGGAGGCAGAGGGGGCCCATCGGCTGCATTAATAGCCTGACCAGGCACGACCTGGGGAGCATCGCTGCCCTTCGGCGGCGGCGGTGGAGGCCGATCTCCAACTGCAGGCGACTGGGTGTGAAGAGGTGTTCTGGACAGCTCGGCAGGTAGTGGTGGGACGGGAGGCGGCGTGGCAGTTGATTGCTCAGGTTGGGGAGGAATGGGTTGCTGCTGCCTTGCAATGACGGGGGGGCTCTTTGGCAAACACGTCGCGCAGTATAGCTAAAAAGTCGAGTATGGAGGATTTCTGCGTATCCTTGCGTTAGTATAGATATACAGATTAGTCCTTGCCGTCCGACTTCGTTACACTCACATCCCAAAACTCAAGCCAGCCGACCAGATACGGATGGTATATGCGGCCTTGGGGATCGACATGCTGGCCAGGCCTGACCATCATGGATTCCGTCGGCGTCACATAAGCTAGCGGCGCCTCTCGGGGATAGGCATGCGGCACCCATATCGATATTGGAAACCGGTACGTGGTCCCCCTAAAGACCACAGGTATGGTGCCGGTGAGATGGACTAGCAGTGCGGAAACGCCGTTATCGAAGGTGTGCACGTCGGTCCTCGGCGACAATGATGGGTAGACGGAAAGCGCTTGCGCTACGTCGTTATATGTTCGATTAACATTATGGTATTCCTGAAATGACCGAGTTAGATCGCGTGACCGAATCGCAAGACGGCAGATTCCATGCGACAATGTTGACGTACACTGGTCAAGACGCTGTACAGCCAGTTCAGGACATGCTGCTGAACAGCCATCTTCTAATTCTCGTCTACAACCGGCCTTCCCAGCGGTTTCTCATTCGAAGGAGGAAGCCAATCGCATGGTCGGTTGATCAAGACAAGGGAGTGGTGGTGATCAGGAAGCTGGATGATCGATTGCGATGAGAGTTCCCAATCTCCAGTTGGCTTGGACGCCTTGTCCTTGCTGCCCGCCAAGGCTGAAGTAGCTGGGGGAAGCAAGTGCGGATCATCAATGGACGGTCCACCAATCGAAGAGTTGGAACTGCGCTGGGCACCTACAACCGTTGATAGCGATAAGGCTTTACTACTAGCTGTTGCTGTGTGCCCCCACTGGCAATTGACGACTAATACCATGCTGCAATGACCTCACCCGCCCCAGATGTTAGAGTTCCCCGTCTTGACTTGTCCCTCCTCAAATCGATTTCCAGGCGCTCGATGTTTCAACTTTAACACACAGAGTATTGAGCTTGACATAGCTTACGTACTACCACTCCTACCGTAGTAGCTTGTGGTACGACCTAAGTGGACAATTTATTAGAAGCCTCGTTAATCACTGGCAAAGTCGGAACCCAATAGGTTCGTTGCCTGCGTAGCTAATGCCTGTTTGTGTAAGTCAATTCCACCAAGAGAGCAACCAACACCCGACATCGGCCACGTCCGACACCTTTCTACTTCTTTCCACTAAGCTACTCGTACAATACACAATTCGATGATGAAAAGACGAAACACTTGCATCCGCTCGACCCTGCGTCTTGGCGTGCGCCTCCCCTTCTACCGTTTGACTAAGACCAGACCCTTCCAACGACTAACATGCGTAGTCTAGAGAGCTGGAGAAGGGCGGCCCCGGCGTAGCGGAAACAATCTATCCACTCGGGGGGCAAAACCGATCAATCATCTGCTTGTACTACGACAAAGATGCGCACCACTGGCCAGTCCTCTTACACCAAAGGCCACTATTACAATGGGCCTGTATAGTTCCTGGAGAAGGGGTAAGTTAGAACTCATATGATATATATATAAGTACGCGCATAGGCCGCTTGTCCCGTCGCTATGGAATTAGTCAGAAATCCCACGCTGGATTTCTAAGTCGAACCCACAAAGCCGCCTTATTCCGTACGTAAAGTAAAGCCGAACACAAAAGCCCTCAACCAACAGCCTTCCCACCTTTTTTTGGACTTACTTTCTTCGTCCCTTGTTTTATTGTCTACTTCTGGCCTCGTCTCAAGTACTGTCCCATCTGTTATCTCATGCTCACGGCTCACCGGGATTATCGCACGGCTGAGGAGTATTACAGAATTACCTGTATACTCCTTGCGTCAGGATACGTAACTTGAAAGTTGCCCCTTCCAATACCTACTATCTGTTTGCTCTACGATTGCGAATCATAGTTATAGCCCATCTTCAGCCACTAGTTGCTAGAAGAATTTGCTCGCTATGTTTCCTCCCATTCCCGTCTTGGCTGACTATGGCATCTCGCCCACTCATGGCTTTTTGCCGGATGTCTTGCCCTTGACGAGACTGCCGGACCCCTACTACAATAAGTGGGAGTCCATTGCTGCCAACTTGCAGCACCTCATCCTCAGCAAGCGTCTGAGAGGAGTCATTGATCGTCTTCCCGTGCTCTCCACCGTCGGTCTGGAACACGACGCAGAATGGCGGAGAGCCTACATGCTCCTCACTTTCTTTGCTCACGGCTACATCTGGGGCGGCGACGCCCCCCCTGGATCGTGTGCCGCCGGCCATCTCCGTGCCGCTGCTGGATATCTGCAAGCGGCTTGAAGTGCCTCCGGTCTCCACCTACGCCGCCTCGGTGCTTTGGAACTTCAAGCCGCTCTTCATGGGCGAGGACATCGATGACCTCGACAACCTCGCCACCCTGGTCACCTTTACCGGCTCCCTGGACGAGTCCTGGTTCTACCTGGTCTCCGTCGCCATCGAAGCCCGTGGAGGTCCCATCATCCCTCTCATGCTTACCGCCGTCGCTGCCGCTCGCCAAAACGACGCAGAAACCGTGACACGTTGCCTGCGTGGATTTGCCGAGCGCCTGGACGACCTGGGTGAACTGCTTCACCGTATGCATGAGAGCTGCGACCCCGGCTTTTTCTACCGCCGCATCCGCACCTTCCTTGCCGGTAGCAAGAACATGCAGGAGGCCGGGCTCCCACATGGCGTCATCTGGGACGACGGTTCCGGAAAGTCCGACTATGTCCAGTATTCTGGGCCTAGCAATGCCCAGAGCTCGCTGATCCAGTTCTTTGACATCATGTTGGGCATCGAACACCGTCCGACCGGAGAGAAGGCCGATCCGGCGTCCGAATCCGACCGCGAGGGCCGCATGAAAGCGCCGAGCCACAACTTCATCCAGGATATGCGGCGCTACATGCCGGGGCCGCACGCGCGCTTCCTGAAGGACGTCTCGTATGTTTCCAACATCCGCGAGTTCGTCGAGGCCAACTCCAAGACCAACCGCTCCCTCGGGATAGCGTACGACGCCTGCCTGACCATGCTGCGCAACTTCCGCGATATCCACATCGCCATCGTCACGCGCTTCATCATCCTGCCGTCGCGCCAGAACCGGGCCCGCAGCCGCAGCCGCAGTCCGGAGACGACCAGGCGGCCCCAGAACCTCGCGACGGCCTCGAAGAACGAGCAGCACAAGAAGGTCAAGGGCACCGGCGGTACGGCCCTGATCCCGTTCTTGAAGCAGGCGCGTGACGAGACGGGCGAGCCTGCCGTCGAGGCCTGGGCTAAGCGCTGGATGAGCCGCCAGGCCAAGACCGTCGGAGACGGCGACTTCTTTGCCGGCAAGCCTGAGGAGCCTGAAGTGGTCGAAGAACCTGTCGTCGAGAAGTAAGTTGTTCTCTCTTAATCGCGATTTGCCCCTTTCTTGCGAGTGTCTTCTAACAAAACCAACTTACTAATACGATTCGCAGCGGCCTTGCTGGAACTTGGACCATCGACGATGATGTCGGTGGAATCTGCAGCTACTGAGTTTTTCCTACCCGTTCCGTACCAAACCATTCGTTTCATCAATGCAAACAAACTCTGCTCCTGCAATCAAGCTAGCTGAAGAATGATGAGGCTATCTTTGTGAACGGTGCAAATTGTTTCTGAAATGTTCCATGATGCAAACTCGGATTCCCGTGCGACTGTTGGGGTGAGAAGTGGCCAGTCATCAGGGGCATATAGTTGGGGTTGCATGCCAACTGGCCGGAGTTCCCAAGATCTCCAGATCATTCCACATCTCATTGTGTCCACTTTCCAAGTTCTAATAAGACATTTTCGCTCATGACTTTATGTTCATACCTCGGTTACCCTCAGCCGCCGTTTCACACACTTCCAGAATTCTTGCGGTTTCAGCCGGTCATGTAAATGGACCCAAGTTTCTAGCCTTAACAAGCCGATCATCGCTTTTCGGGAGTTGTTAACCCTCTCTATGCCAGGGAATACCCATTGTAGACAATCTCTATTCCCCTATTCGCATTAGTCAAGTCAGCCGCCATACGCATATATATCTACGTCCGTCCACCAAGCATATCCCCCCCCCAGGAACCGACCTGTTGCAACGACGTAGCAATGGAACAAGCTCTCCTCGCCGTCCTCTTCATCACAATGTTCTTGGTCATCGGCATCTTCCTCATGATCCTCACGTTGTGCTGCTCCTTCATGACTTGGGACGGGGATACCGAGGGCTGCGGCTGCTGCACCGTGCGCCACGAGGATAACAGGTCCGACTCGGAGGTGGAGATGGGCATGAGCGTTCGAAGCTGAATGGAAGGCAGCCTGGTGGAAGTGGTGGTAGTAATACTGTAAGAGATGGCGAAAAGGGGTAGAGGGAGTCAAAGGGGTTGGGAAAAGGCTTTGCTTGGGTAATCAGGACTGTTTCGATGAGATAATCTGCTGTTACGTTGTAGGAGTCTTTAATGTAATATGATTACTATCGTTGTATGAAATGGCTCACCAGCCCGAATGGAAAATGCACTCAGCATGAATCACGAAACAGCCCTGTGATCAAGGAAAGGACATGGCCGTATCCCGGACTCATCCGCGTTCCGCATTTCTCAGACTCGCTGTAGAGGTGATTCTACAGTCAGTCCTCGCCCTACCACCAGTTTCATGTGGCGATTGTCTTCCAAACAGTCCCTCAAGGCATTTTGACTAACACCGTGGGATGCTCATGGCACCGTCCATGCAAAGTTCCCATTTCTATATTATACAGGCGTGAGAAGAGTGTGAGGCTGATATAGATCACGTCATCACATAAAACTGTCTAAGGGCCCTTGAAAATAAAACGAGTCTGTTGTTTATTCCGCATATAGCCAGAACTACCAACCTTGTTCATCTACGAGACACCGACACGCAAATACATTAATAAATTCTATATTTCTCCAGCCCCTGCTGAATAAGTTGTGAAAATATCACGATACTCAAACAAGCCTTATGACGGACGCCACTCAGGTCAACGGCGATGCCCTTCGTGCGGCTCCGTGCTCGATCTTCCAATTCTCCAGAAATGAAGCGAAATACCTAAATGCCAAGTCTTCATGTCCCTCTAGCTTCTCTACCTCGATCCGATTGAGCCTCGATACATCGTCAGCGCGGAGCTATGTTTCACCTGCCATGACCGCCTCCAACACGGTCCAACCGGGAGACAAGAACCAGGCAGCTATCCCAGACAAGGACACCGCCGACACGCCGCCACCGCTGCCCCCATCAGTCGCGGACAGCCCGCCACCACCACCACCACCACCACCTCAGCAACCGCAGGATACAGTAGTTTCCGAAACCCTCATAATTGGGGTCATCGCCGCCGTCGTCCTCGTAGCGCTAATTATAGGGTCCTGTTGCTGGGTCGGCTGCATAAGCGGCAGTACCCCTTACACGTTCAACCGTATGGATACGCGGAGGAGAAGAAGAAGAAGAAGAAGGAAAAGAAATACCACCCAACAACAACAAACCTCGCAGCAACAGCAACACGGCTCAGGCCAGGCGCCAGGGCCGCCGGGTACGGCGGCGGCGACGGGTGGTAACTGACCTACATAGGTAGTTAACTTATACATCAAGAAAATACTACGGGGTCTACCCAACAACTTGCTTGCGTACGCCAACGTCACCATGTCTCTTTATTATTGACCTCGCGAGGTTTCTATAGGCAGCAGAAAGCCGTTTTATCTCTTTCTGCGCGCACCGCCATGCTATTTTAGCAAGACTGATTTTTCATATTGATAATTTCTCCAGTTCTATACACCGGGCCACATACACTGCCACTTCGCTTTGTATTCGTACACAATAGGGGGGAGAAAGGGAGGGAAAATTTCATATTCAAAGAGAAAGTCTACATAGGGTACTACATGCATCAACCGGCTGTATGGGGACAATATAGTGGTGATGCTGGATCAGGACCAGAAGACGGACCTCCAGGACAAGGGGGCTTGCACCGGTGACACGAGAGCGATTTCCGAAATCCGCCGGCGAGAAGCCCGACGAAGAAGGAGTTAGCCAACCAAGTTAGCTGTGTCTTTGGGAGAAGACCCCCATTCCTTGGAGTGACCAGCCATTACTGAGGCAGAATAACGACGAGCAGTCAGGGTTCAGATTGTGGAGTAATACCTTCCGTACTTACTCATACCGCATTGCTCAGAATCCGTCTCTCTCGCCTGTTAGAAGCCGCCGCGAGCATCTTGTTTTGTTTGCGGTTCACCACAATCCCGTGCCCCGTGGTGGATCATGCATATGCGTCGTCGGGGGTTTGCGTGCCACATGGGCGGGAAAACCGAACACGGGTGATACCGATGCCACGTTTTCCCGCCAGCCTGGTGCTATACGGTAGCCCGTATTGACATGCCATGACTACATGTACGTAGTAACACCTGCATCTGGCCTATATCCCGCGGCCTAGAAAACAGACCTGAAAATGTGCAACGAATCACAATAGCAAATAGTTAGAACACCCCCAACAAGCAAGTAGGATGAGAGCCTCTTTATTAGTCATTAAGTTATGTAGGTTGATACCTAAGGCATACACATTAGGTACTTTATCTATTAAAGCGCGACTCTAGCCATACCAGCAGCAGCAGCATCTAGGAGGTGAACGGCACCTCCCTCTTGCTCTTCAGCTTGTAAAACTCGCCAACCCACTCAGCCATCTCGTGCACCTCGGCATCCGCAATGGCCTTGATCTCGGGGTTCACGTCCCAGTTCTGCCCGTACAAGTCGCTGCAGTGGTTGCCCCCCGGGACCACCCGAACGGGCAGCTCCTTCGTGCTCTCTACAGGACCGCCGGGCCGTGTCCAGGGGGAGCTGACAGTGACGTCGATCCAGGGGTCGTACTGGCCGTTGGCGTACATGAGGCGCTTCGTGTCGGTGTGGGACCACCCGTCGGTCCTGTTGTTCAGCATCTCCACCGTCTTGCCCTTGAGGATGCCGTATCCACCCTCCGAGGGAGGGAACATGTAGTAGCACTGTTGGCGGTAGTAGTCAACATCGACCTTGCGCGAGACGAACGAAGGCGTGCCGAAGGGGGCTCCCGTCTGCCACCATTCGAACGGCTCGTTGCAGAGCATCCACATCCACGTGCGACCCGACACGTTGTCGACTCGGGTATCCTTGTACAGCAGGTTGTCTTCGTTCTCGTACTTGAAACACTCAGTGTTGTAAGTACCGTTGAATCCATCCAGATCATAGCTTTCGCATGCTGCGAGGATTTCGTTAGCTCTACTGGACCCCATAACGCTTTTGAGAAGATCTGGAATACTTACTACCGGGGAAATACACATCCAGCCACCACTTGACGTATCCGTCCAGTGCCTTTTCCACGCCAACGCCGTTTTCATCCGGAATACGTGTCCCATTTGTCGGGTATTTACCGGATGTCGCATTTGTCGGGAATACGTTCTCGAGGTAGTCGCAGAACTGGAAGAGCTTGACAACGCCTTCCTGCTCCAACGTGTAGAACTGGTTGCCTTGCCACGAGCCAGGACCAGCAATCAAGGCACCGCCAAAGTCCTTGTCGCCAAGGTCGCCAAGCTTGAACCTGTCCTTGAGCGCCTTCTTCTCTTCTTCGCTGCCATGGAACAAGATCTCGTCAATGTGGTCGGTCAAGGCGGTCAGGTCCTTGGTGCAGTTCTTCGGCGCCGCTTCCATGGCGGGCGTGTAGTAGGTGTAAAAGTCGGCCAGAGCCTCGACGACGCCGCTGGTGCCGTAGTAGGCCCAGTAAGTGCCCGGCTCAATTCTCTCCAACCATCCAGCCAGGGCGCCCGAGTACGAACCTCCGGTATAAACCCAAGGTGCCTTGGCCGGGTGACTCTTGCCACTGTTGTCAAAGGGCGGATCGAAGTTCTTGGCGAAGTACGTCAGGTCCTTGAGGGAGTTGTCAAGTGTGAGATACTGCAGATTCTTCACAGTGAGCTCCTTGAAGGGGCTGCTTCCGCCCCAGTAGCGATGCTCCAAAACAATGACAGCGGCGCCCATCTTCTTGGCCATGAGACCACTCAAACGCTTCTCCGTCGTATAAGTGACATTGAACCCCTAATGAGAGTATTAGCTTGGAGGGATCCCAGGAGGTTCTGCGACCAAACAGGCGTAGTAGCGAAAGTCCATGTGCTGCCATAGTATGTACTTACATCGGCTGCCTGCTCACCCGGCGTAGTCAGGATAATAGGCGAGCCCGGGCCCTTCCAGAACTGGGTTCCATACCAGTATCTTTAACGAATGCTGTTAGTTCCATGGCCGCCTTGAGCGCAGCGGGTGTGCGATATACTAACCTCTGTTCAAAGGTGCCCTTGCTGGGGTCCGAGTGGTCCAACTGCTGATCGAACGTGCCCCAGCCATTGGTCCCGTTGATGCCAAGCAGTTCGGTATCCTGCAGGAGGCTGATCTCAATAGGCCCAACTTGCATACCACTGGTGTGGCGTAGAGCAAGTACAGGTGCCAGAGGGGCCAGCAGCAGCGCTGCCGAGACCGAGAAGGGGAGTCTCATCGCGCCTGAGGGTTGAAAGGAAGGCTAACGAGAAGAGCGGTCTACAGAGGAGGCCGGGGAGGTGGTGAGGGGGAGAAAAGAGCGAACGCGGTTCAGGAACCTACTGAGTAATATATACAAAGCGACCCAGTATGTACAAACGGATGCGAACCACACCGACCGTTCAAAGGCTGTACCTATCTTCCCCGCCCCGGCCTGGCCTTGTCCGAGTGAGGCAACTCGCAGAGCATTGATTCAATGGCCGTGGATCTGGGCAAAGAGCCGAGATGAGAAATGACCCGCCTAAACCGATCGACACCAATCGGGTCTTCGGCAGCGACGGTTTGTTGGAACGCACCTTCCTTTTCGGGTCGTAACATAGTTGCTGCATATCAAGCCTCGACGACGTCTGCATTCATTGTCTAACTATCCTTGCATAAGTGCAATGTGTCTGCGCCCTGCCGCTCCGCTGCTGTGGCACGCCGCACAAACACACCCACCACGCACACATGCTTGCGATATCGCATGGTCACACCTATCAGCCCGTCTATGTGATTCCAGATCACGGCATCAGCTCATTTCGTCGCAATTCTAGGGCTGGAGAATAGACGAGAAAAGGCCCGGTCTGCTATGTCGCACTGGGAATGGATCAGCCGTGTCATCGCAATAGCAAGATAAGGGCCACCCCTGCAGCAGCAACGAAGGGATATCTTTGGCTTCACATTGAAATTGTCCCCCAAGTCATGTCCCGGCATACACATGATGTAGTCGACCTTCGACGTTATGTAAGAAGTAGTAATCTATACCTAGGGCGTTCCCGGGTCGAAAGCTTCCTAACACGAGGACGGAGATGATTATGATTAGCTAGGCGTTTAGGTTCCGCACCTATTTCCTATTCAGTCTGCATCAACGGTGTCGTCAAAAGTCTCTGAGGCTCTGCGCCTAGGGCAAGTGCTAAAAGATACAAAGCGCAAGGCACGATCTGGTGATGCTTCGTTGCCCAGAAAGGCCGATCGCACTTCTTATCACGGTGAAAAGGTCGTGCTGAATGGTATGCCATTCGAATATCAAAGTCAGATCGAGTCCTCCGCTCAATCCAATTGGAGGCTAATAGTTTGCCCACGTAACTATGTAAAACGGCACCAGCCGTATGCATTAGAAGCAATTTAAATGTCCGGATTGCAACGTCGAGAGTTTCGATGGTTTTCGTAGTGCGGAAGATTTATTTTGCACAACTCTTGACTGAATCGACAAGGCATTAGTCTGGGGAAGTCGCCGAGATTAGCGCTCAAAGGTTATTTGTCCCGGGCAGGGGCCTCCCTGTACGTGGGACCATGATGGGTGCTGATAGCCTATCTCCCGCCTAATCAATCGCATCATTGGAGGTCGGCCAGGCTTGGTGGCTAACTGCCTGCCCGCCAAGTCCTCACACGCCCAGGTAACATCTTCGCCTGCGGTCAACTAGTAGTACATGTCGAAAACATCCAAAACAGGATACATCTAAATAACAACGAATAAGTGTAACGGGTATAACCCCCTCCGTCCAAGTCTTAGGGATATACGATTCCTATTGACTTGTGCACTAGGCCTGCTAGGCAGTGTTAGCTGCCTCGAGGGGCTGTACACCAGACCACGGCCAGGTGAGTCATTTGGCCGGGCAGTTGGTGGCGACCAGCCAATCAGATACATTTGCTTATGTTATTACACCAGTATCAGCATGCATCATCACGCTGGTGACTCTTCACGTTCATGAGGTAAGGGTCCAGCTCATCTAAAACCTGGGGTATGGCACGTGAGAACATGTTGATATAAGAATGCCCTTCATGCCCAGGACCTCTCACCAGTGTTCTCTCCGCATCAAGACAAGACCAGCGTGATCAATATATTGTCCCTGTATCAAATCAAGTGAATATTGGATCACCCAAGTCCCATAAGTATCAAAACTTGTCCCCCCCTCCCCCTAATCCAAAAAACACCACACGTAATCACCTCGCCCATCATGTCCGGCCTCACCAAGCCCCTGACCAAACCCCAAACCAAACGGCTCGCCCAGTCCCTGCGCCCCGCCGCCGTCAAGACCATGAAGATCGATCTCAGCCTCTACGACCATTTCCGCAACGACAACGAGGAGCAGTACCGCACCACGTACCCCAAGCGCGCCCTGTCCCGGCTCAGCAACCAGGCGAACCGGTCCCACCGGCGCCGCAAGACCTCGGTCGCGGGGGGCGGGGCCGTGATCCCCGGCGCCAGCAGCTCCGCACCGGCATCGAAAACCCGGACGACGACGACGACGACGTCAGGCTCGCGCGCAGCGATGTCCCGCTGCCCGGGGACAGCAGCCACTCCAAGCCTCGCTTGGAGCGCCAAGAGGCCTTCCGCGGCGCGTCCGTGGGAGGCGGCTTCGTGTCGTCGGATGATGTGGTGGAGAACGACGCCGACCTGTATCGTCTGGGCCTGCTGTACGACGACGGTGATGAAGAGGGCAACCGAGGCCCCGGGTTCGATTTGAATGCCATTGTCCATGAAGAGCCCGTCTATGCCGTACGCCTGTCCAGGCGGAAGCGGAAAGGGGGCAAGAACAGCAACAACAACAACACACGGATGTATACGCCGGGGACTCCACTGCATGTCATCTACGAAACAATGGAAGACTCTCTCTACTCGATGAGCCCTTCTCTACTGGAAGCATACGGTTTCGGCGGGGAAGGCGAGGGGGAGGATTGGTCGTTTATTCCTTCTCTCGTGCCCCATGGTTCCAGCACCACTGCAGATACAGTATCCGCCGACGAAGTCACAACGCCTTCTACGGAGGCCTGGGTAGTCTTGGAGGGGGCGTGAAGCAGGCGGGCTTCTGTGTACGAATATGTGTATGGATGCCTATTAAGGGTTGAAACTAGCGTTGCGCTGCTTCGTGGCTTGCCCATTGTATCACTTTTCCAGGGACCCTCCTAGGATATGACGTTGCGGCACGAGCCCGAAAGCAACGCATGTATGTACGATTGGTTATGTCGGAGGGCGGAAATGTGGCAGTAGTCACGTTCTCTCCGTGGTAACCTTTTTGACACCTTAAGGGTATTCTGAATAGCAATGTACATAACCTAGCTCGAAGAGCATCGCTTCATGATAGGGAGCACAATGTTACGCATGGTTATATGTTGTGTGTCCCAGAACCATTGATTAGACGCACCCATAATTTCATCTCGGCATCAAAGCAAAACGAGGTCAATTTGGAGCTCGTTGCATGCACTACGCAACCGGGCAAATCTAAAAGGGGCTAACGAAAAGGGGGTGCGTATACCCGTTTAAGGCAAATTCGAGTTGACGATAAGATAACCCAATTTTCGTCAGTTCGTGTACTGGCAATTATAGGAGGTGCAACGCGCCAGAATACCAAGAAACAATACTACCCATTATTCTCAGAATAAGCCGTAACTGAGAAAGCCTATCCTTTGCCCACCGTCTGTACTCCATCTACTAAGCTTTCAATTCCACCCTAATCAACGCCAAAACGCTCCCCACCGGCTGCATAACACCCGCAACCCGGGGGCGGGCAGGACGCAGTCCATAAGCACAACACTAGACCCGGCGTTGTCTCGCATGGCGGGAGTATGGCGCGCAGGATCCGGACGCAGTCGTCGGCGTTCCAGTCGTGCAGGATCAGGCGGAGCAGGTAGAAGTCGGCGCCGACCACCGGGTTCGGCTCGAAGAAGTTGTGGCTCTGATACTGGATCCGGCGGGTGACGTTGGTGTCCTCGATGCCCGCTAGGATCTGGGGCCCGCCCTCGACGACTCCGGGCAGGTCCTGCACGATGAAGCGGAGGTTGGTGTAGGCTTGGGCCAGAGCGATGCACGAGTGCCCTGTGGAGCCCCCAACCTAGACACGCAAAGCTTAGTAAAGACGATATATTAGAGAAAGAAAAGAATGAAGAGGGTGAAGGGTGAAATGGAGTCGGTATTAGGCTCGCTTACATCAACAACAGTAGCGTTCGGGTTCCGTCCCCAATCAAGCCCCTTCACGAGGTGCTTCATATGCGTCCCCTGATTCGTAGCAAGCGCCCGCATGTACCCCGCAAACTGCCTGTGCAGCTCCGGGTTTTGGCCCAGCCGGTCAAAGAAGGGCAGATCGTGGCGGAAGGCGACGTTGTACGCGGTGCGCGTCCGCGTCGTGGCCGAGTGCGAGACCTGCTGCGGCGTCGGCTCGAGGAAGAGCCCCGTCGTCATGGCCATGCGGACCACGCTCTTCAGTCGGGTCTCGGTGCAGCCGGCTCGGCTCGCCAGGTCAGAGTAGTGGATGGCGCCCTTCGTTGGCACCAATCTGAAGATGTCAAAGTGGCAAAGCCATTGCAGACATGCAATATATTGGTACTAAATTCATTGGTTGAGCATGCTTGTATTATACCGTTTCTCAAGGGTTCGACCTACGTTTGTCTGTATGTTGATCATGTAGTCACTCGGGGCCCCGTTGAAAGTTTCAAGAGCTTCAAGCACTGGTCCATGATACGTTCCCTGGCCATTTGTGCTTCCGGAGGTGCGTCTTGCGGGATGACGGAAGTGGGACAACTCCTATCAAACGAAGGCTGTACACCTCCGGTTGACTGGATGTAGTCGTTGAGCGCTTCTACATCACGGACAAGACTCCTGGTCAAATTCTCCATCGGAGACGACTCTACCAAAGCGTGAGGCGACATGGCGGCTGAGGGGTTCTCTAAACACGATGTGGCGAGATGTAAGGTATGTGATATCGTCTATGATCGAAGAAGGAGAAACGAGTAACGTTGTATTCCGGACTTCTTCACCGCGGTCCAGTCTATTATTGAAGCGTGGGTTAGAGATGGAAATATATTCCCACATTATTTTCGAGTTACTGCATATCCGAACACCGGTACATCCCGTTCCTGCTCGACCTACTTCGGACCTGAGGGTTTGATCCTGGAACGGACTTGGATAGTCTGTGAGGAGGCGCATAAAATTGAGTGTAAGCCGGCCGCCCTAGTCGAGACCCTTTCTCTAGGATGACGGCAGATGAGATACCACACGTCGTTGTGTACGATCGGCTTTTTCCGGGGAACTCAGCCACCAAGGCAGAGTCGGACTTGTGGTCTTCTCAGAACAATAAACACGAAAAGTCAAGTATCTGTCATCTGATCACCAGAAGTATAGATGCTCGATCGGGCATTTATTACCACGGCCGCAAGATCAGAGTTTGGACAACTGATTTTACGTACGGATACAGGTGGTCGTAGGGGGTGGACCCTTCGCATTTTGAAACCGACTATACCGACCCGGACCGAGCACGAACCAGCATGCCATCTAATGTTTTCTGTGACGTTCCAACAGGGTGGTAAACCTACTATAAAGTTATGCAAAGAGAGCACCCAACCAAAGCAGATGTGCATAGGCCCCCATTGACGGTCTGTCTAATCTCCAGTAGCGAAATTGATAGCGATCTATTACTATAGCCGGTGCCCGCAGATCAGCTTGATCGGGAGGCTCAGCGCGACCCGGCGGCAGGAGGCAGAAGAAGCATCAGCCGAGTCTACCATAGCGACAGGATCCGAGAGCCGTGATCGTTGGTGCGAAGTCTACCGGTCTAGGCCTAACTCTTGCTTTTCATTCATTACAGGTATCTCGGATGAGGGGGACTCGGACTTGAACGTGTCCGATGGCAGTCGGAGCGGCGCCACTGATGATACCAGCGGCAAATGATCCAGGCCTCACCTCCAAGGAGCTATCCCATGCCGAGGAAGTCGCCGATCTTGACCTCGGCTCCCTGCTTGGCCTCCTTTCTTATCAGCTTTGGGTTTAATAGGTGACTCCTAGCCCAGAATCCACCTAGCATTCTTTCGGATACCATGTTATAACGAATAAGAAGAGCAAAAGGGGTATCATGATATAACATTAGTCGTCCCTTCAGGGGTTCGATCCTCTCTCAGTAAATTATACATGAAGCCCAAGTCCAACTGTATGCAAACTCCTCTCGAAAGCCCCCATCTGTTCTGAGTATACGCATGCGAGAACGTGTGACCCGATTCTTCTCAATGCGCTCCTGACTACTGTGCATGCCGCAAGCCGAGGCTATAACACAGCCCGTCATTATCCAGTCGACTCTGGTGGTCGAGAACAATAATGGCTTAGGGGCTATGTTGAAACTAAACAATCGATGCTAGTGGTGGCTTCAGGTTGAGAAATGCTCAGAACAACATCATCCCAAGTGTGAGTTAGGATAAAAGTGTAGACCTGATATGATCATAGCATGCCACAACAAAATCATTCTTGTCTTTAGTCGATATGAGCAGTAGCCCGGTTCCAAAGGGCCACTACTTGGGTAAGCCTGAAAGCGTCCGCTCCCCTCAATTGTAACTGGTGTGGGATAAAACACCTGAAGGTATGAGCCCCGCCAGGCATTGCAGTATCGATTTCATGGCACGATTGGCTCAGGCTCAGCCGATATGCCCGCCAGTACTTCCCGTACTAGCCGGCCTCGGCGGTGGTGTGGGTATCGTGATCCCACCACTCAACTCGCGCTCCATCGCCACGCCGCCGAGCCCGCCTCCCATGCCTGGGTGATGCCCCGGCATGCCGCCGTCCTCGCCCTCGCTATCCTCCCCCTGCTGGCTGCTAGAGCTGCCAAGCCCCGCCGCCGCCTGCTCGGCCTGCTTGCGCTCGACCTCGCGCAGGCGCTCCTTCTCGACGGGGTCGACCAGATCATCATCATCACTCCACGCATCCAAATCATCATCCGCGACGTCGGGCATCGCGAGCCGCTTCCAGAACCTTACCTCCTGCCGGCGCGCGCGGGCCTCCACCCGCCTTTCTTTCCGGTTCTCGTCCTCGTCGTACTGCTTCCGGAACGCCCGCAGCATCGCGTTGGCGCGCCCCGCGTGCTCCTGCATCTCCCAGATCTGCTCCCGCAGCTTCGAGTTCTCGGCCCGCGCCTCGGCCAGCTGCGCCCGGTACGAGTGGTGCCACGCCGACACGTCCGCGACGTGCTTCTGCTTGTAGGCGTGGAAGTGCTGCAGCAGGGTCGAGATCACCCGCGCGTACGCCGTCAGGAGCTGGTAGTTTTGGTCGCGGCTCGTCTTGGCGCGGTCGAGGGCTTCGGTCAGGACGGAGATGATGGTGTCGAGGTTGGATTCTTGCGCTGTTTGATTTACCGAACACCCCCAATGTTAGCAACCCATAGATAGATAGATAGATAGATAGATAGATAGTAAGAAATCCACACGGTGATTGTCCTCGCGGATGGCTACTAACATAGTATCTCTTCCGCTGCCTCTTGCAGCACCTCGTCGTTGGTGAATTGTCGCTCTCGAGCTCGACTCCGTACTCTGCCCAGTCCGCTGACGATATCTTCTGTGACCTTTCTGTTCTCGGTGAGTTGTTTCGACAGATCCTCGACCATGGCGTAGATGATGTTCAGCTCGGCCTGGTGGCCGGCGGGCGTTGGTCCGACAGCCATGGCGGCAGCGCCTGCACCTCCTGGTCCTCCCTGCATACCGTTGCTTGAACCGTTTACACCATTCATGCCCACACGCAAGCTGTTGTGGTATTTCTGTTCGGCGAAGGATGGATTGGATTGTATGATGCGCTCGAATGTGGGGTGGGAGACAGAGTGGACAGTGCAGCCGACTGCCAACAACTGGTCAAGAAACTCTGGACAGAAGCAAAGACTGATTTGCTACTGATTCTCGCGAAACCGGTCCTTCAAATATAGTCGAATAGCGGCCACTGTATTTCGTCAAAGTACCGAGTGTTGGCGGTTGATAGGTGAGGTGTTGTTAAACTGTTGATGTTGACATCGGGGTTGATTGAGGTGAGGCTTCGTCCAGGTCTCCAATTAGCAGCAACCAGCCGCCTGGGGTGGTTTACAGGAGTGGAGCCACGCCAGAGCCCGTCTTGCATTCGGCCCTGAAGCATTGCCAATGATCATTATTAGCCCTACGAGACAAAACAAAACATCTGTTTGAGTATGTTACAGTGATTTAGTAATATGTATTCTTATGCTTTTCATTTTAGTTGTGGGCACGCTCAACGCCTTGGAGGAATGTAAAGACGAAAACCAAGTTTTGGTATAAGCTGGCTGTGGATATTGCCCTACAGGTAGATATGGACCATTTCATAGGTCTATTTGGGGCTTCTTGTAATATGTAACGCTGCTCAACGTAGGTAAAGGACCTATTTTCTATACATATTGATTATTTCTTATTCTTCAGGAACCCCTTGCTCTTCCCCGTCGGCCCAGCTGCACGACCTCTGCGCAGAAGTTGCTCCTTCATCCTCCTAGCGTTATGATGCATGCGCGGCGCCTGGCTCTTATCGCCCTGATCGGCCAGGACTCTGTAGACTGTAGACCCCAGGACCTCATCCTCGGGACGGCCACCCTCCCTTTTCAATGATTGTACGGCGTCCTCGAACTTGATCTTCTTGGGTTTCCTCGTGCTGTCATCCTCGCTATCCGAGTCCAGGAACTCCGCCGGCAGCTCATCCGGAAGATTGTGTCGGTCGAGCTTTTGCTGTGCAGTAGAACGGCGCGCGGCCTTCTCAGCCTCGAAGTCCTCCTCGTCGCTTTCTTCGGCGGCCTTCTTGCCCTTTCTGGATAATTGCGTGCGCTTTCTCTTTTCGGCCTGCTCTTTCATCATCTTATCCTTCTCCTGGCGTTTTCGCTTCTGGTCCGCAGCTTGCCTGTAGCTTTTGTTAGAATCTGCAGGCCAATCGGTCTTCTAGGGAGGAAGATGCATACTTCTCTGCCGCCTCAGCAGCTTCGCGCTCTGACTTCTTTGCCGCCTTGGTCGCAACCGATGTAGAAACAGCCTCGGGGGCTTCATCGTCGTCGCTCTCTTCGTCGTCCTCAGGTGCCGCCTCCTTCACTTTCGCAGCCTCTTTCTCGGCAGCCGCAGCGACGTGCTTGTCCACATCATCATCGTCGCCAAACACAACGTGAGATCCCTTAGGTTTGGGCACAGGGGTGGGCGCGTCCTTGGCCGACTTGAGATCCTTGCGTTCGCGCTTCAGCTTCTGGCTGGCCTCCTCGTCCAATTGCTGCGACAGCATGGCGGAAGGCGAGAAAAGTGCCGATGAATCCTGCTCCTCCACTGCGTCGTCGGAATCCTCCTGCTCCTTGTGTTCTTGCGAATCGGCAACCGAGGCGGAAGTGGGCGCTTCCGGCTCTGCGTCTACAGTGTGTGCTTCCACGCTGACGTGGTGCGAGCCGTCCTCGTTTTCCTCGTTGTGGATGCGTACGGCCAGCTTCTCCTTCGGGGTCGCCTTCTTCCTGCCTTTGGAGGTGGCTTTCGTAGGGGTTCCTTCCATCGACTCCTCTTTCTTCTTGAGGCGGGCTTCAATAGCAGGCACTGTGATCATGGTATTCGTTTCGCCGAGGCCAGGTGATAATATACTCCGCTCGGGAGACGTCTGGGCTGATTCCGCATATTCTCGCGCGCGTCTCCTAGTAAGAGGCGCCATTTCGTAGAAGATCGGAGTCGTAAATTGCGAGTGTTTGGTTCAATGTCTCAATAGTCTGGCTGAAAGTCGCGGATTCCTGCCCTACTTTTTCAAAAGTTTTAGTGGGGCACACAGGATAAGATAGCACCCACTGTGGGGAGCAGGGAGTGAACGCTTAATTGCATATGTGGATTGACTGTACTAGACGTGCTAACGCTCTACTCAGCGCATGAGACTGTAATGAGATGAGGACGAATGCAAGAAGCTTTGTATGAAGTTTAATGTAAGGGGAATACCCAAACATATCAAGACTATAATAGCTAACTTATCGCAGGTTCAATTGATTAAGATTGGCTACTTAATTGTAAATTAAGGAAGCGTGGGCTTCAAAGACCCCTGTATTCTCTCATCAACTGGAAGGCATTGTCATGAGCACCATGAAAGCGTTGCCTCTCAGGAGGCCGTCCGCATTGCGGCCATTCGGTCTTACAAGGTGTCTGCAACAAACAAGCTCTACCGAGGCGATGTTATCCTCAGTGCAGCATCATGCCGTCACATCATCGTGTATCCGTTCCCTCTCCACCTCAGTACCCAGCCAGGACAAGAGTAGGCGCATCGCCATCCCGCGCCGCAAGACAGCCGCCACATTTGACTTCCCCCAATTCACCACAGACGAAGTTCCGCCAGCATCCGTACTTGACTCCATGCTAGCGCACCCAGCAACGCCAGCCTACCTGTCGGGGATGACCGGCGAGCAATGCCGGGCCCTGCTCTCCGAGTACGCGACGCACACACTGGCCCTCGCGAACCCGGCGCGGGACTTCCGGCAGGTATTCCAAGCCCTCCTGAAACGAGGCAAAGGCTGGGACCCCCTAGTTCTGGAGACCCCCGAGGCCATACCGGAGAAGATACACGCCCTGTACGCGACCCTGCACAGCATCGCGGGCATGCTGGTCCAGGGCCCGCCCGGCCCCGTCTACAACCTGGCGCTGCACATCCTGCACGCGCTCTGCAAGCTCGAGTACGCGCCCAGCTTCCTGACGGTCTCGCGCATTGCGCTGGTGAGCGGGAAGGTGGGCCAGCCGCAGTTCGCGCCCGCGATCGAGCGGTTCGAGCGGTTCGTCAAGTCCCTGATCGCGTATCGTCCCGCTTCGTCTTCCTCCTCCCCGAAAACGAAGAAAGGGAAAGGCAGTGGCAGAAGCATTCCGGAGGCGGATGCCGCGGCGTTCGATGTCGAAGAGGAAGAGGCGGCCTCGCTTCGCGCCAACGCCTTCACCCTCAAGGGCTTGATGCTCGTTGCCTCCGACCTGTTCAGACCCACATCAAAGCCCGAGGGCTACCGTGAAGCCCTCAAGTACTTCGAGGCGGCAATAGGCGGTACTCCAACAAAGTTGCAACCCCTTGCTGGATCGTCGCCCTTCGACTGGCAGATCCCGTGCTTGATAGAGATGGGCCACTGCTACACGGCGCTCGGCGCCCACAAGCAAGCCCACGCGGCCTGGAAGTTCGCGGCCGAGGAGCTCGACGACAAGGAGGCGACGGCGCTCTACGCTATACTCGCGCTCCCGCCACACGACCCAGCGCGCGAGGCACTCCTCCTAAAAGGCGCCGTCAGCGGTAGCAAGCTAGCTATAGACGAGATAAACCGGATGAATTACGACAATGCGAGACGGCAGGAGACAAGTGATAACGAAGAAAGTAAAGAACATGGGAGCAAATGGGATACATTATTCAAGAGGATGGTACGCGATGAATGGGAGAAGTTGGGCTCGCCTCCGCCTACTACGACCGGGACAAGGTAGATGGTCAGGCCGAAGTCCTGCTGGGAGAATTATATATATCATTTGTATCATATAGGAGATTCCAACCCCTTTTTCTGGGGTACCCAGAAAAGACCGCCACGACTGGATCATCCGACTTCTGTCGATAAACTGTAGGCTCCATCCCTCATATCACTTGTACCAAACCCATCATATGAATGCACAATTTAGGACCCTGATATTAACCATTACAAATGCTTAAAAAATCACATGATTGAGGGAACTTGAGTGTTCTAGATAATCTTGCAGCTCAGTAACCACGGTCTCCATAGCCAGCAACCACATTACAAACCACCACTAAAAAGGGGGTCATGCCATCATGTGCAAAGTTAAAACATCTTGATACGGTTACATTTGATAGTTGATTTGATAGTTGCCATCTCCTTACTTTGAAGACGCACAGTAATATGTCCTCCCCAATTATAGATTTGCGAAGTTATTGCCATCGCAAGCCCCCGTTCTAAACGTATACACATAATCCCCGTTCCCCCTCCTAAGACCTGGTTATTTGTTTGTTGAAAGGCACCCTGATAATCAGCCGCTTTGTTCCCACCGGGAGAATGCCCATCAAAAATTCCCTTTCCAGGTCCCCAGTTCTTCTTGTTCCCTATGCGCCCGAAATAGCAATGGTGCCTGCCCTCATCCCGTTACGGGATGACATGATGCTAATGTGTAGATACCAACAAATGCCAATTTACATTCCCAACGCCCTATCCATGCAAAACCTGCTGGTAAAGTGAAGATGGTCCCTGATAAAGTATGCCAAATCGCTAGCATTGCTTCTGGGTGGTCTTCGCCGAAACAGCTAGTATATATATACCACGGCGGATATACTAATCGTCGTGGAAAAATGTTGTGTTGTGGGACGGGGCCGTAGACGGTCCAGCATCCCGCATATCAACGTCCTCGCTGCCCAAGTCCTCCACAGGTTCTGAAGTAGGCAACCCTAAGGTGGACTTCCTGTAGTCAACGGCGTTGAGTGGGCGAGCTGTTTGCTTATCGAGCCTTTGGGGTAGCGAAAGCGGCCTCTCGGCAAAGGCGTCCTCAGGTGGAGAAAACGACCACACCTGTAACGAATTAGAAGGGCTCAAGGTTAGGGCGGGATATCGGCCGCCTTATCAGGCGACAACAAAGGAATACATACCTCCATCATCACGCGGCTGCCCCGATTGGCAACCGCCACGCACTTTTCGTCCTCGAAGACCACGCGCCACACGGATTCAGCTGAAGAGAAGTCAGTGTGAGCCGGACCCGAGCTACCGCACATATTAATCGACATACCAGTGATGAGCTCACGAACGAGATGACCCGTCTTGACATCCCAGACCTTGACCCTGCCGTCACTTCCACCGCTGACAACTCGAGTGTCGTCGAATTGAAGACTTGTAACACTGTTATCATGTGCTGCAAGTCGATGTATCGGGCACATCTTCTCGAGTGACCAGACACGAACTGAGCCATCCGAGCCTCCCGTTACCAAGGTGTTGCCCCTGAGCTGCAGCTGGCCGACAAGAGAAGTGTGGCCCTGCAGAACAGCAATAGCATCGCCTGTGTGAGCATCCCAGACGCGCACGCTGGTGTCCAAACTGCCTGTGACGACACGCTGGCCATCAAAAGCGATGGCGTATATTTGACTGAAATGTCCGCTCAGGGTATGTAGGCATCTGCCTTCCGAAATACTCCAAATCTTGGCAGTAGCATCGTAACTGCCAGAGACAACAATGTCGCCTTTGATCTCGAGGCACCGTACGCTCGCTTGGTGCCCCACTAGCACATTACGACACACGCCCTGCCGGATATCCCAGACACGAAGGGTGGTATCCCTCGATCCGGATATGGCGGTGTTGGCATCGGACATCTTGAGGCAGCGCACAGTGGAGGTGTGGCCACGGAGGGTGTGTAGGCAAGAGCCCGTGGCCATGTCCCACACTCGCACATCCCGATCGCACCCACCGCTAACCAGAATATCCTCCCAGGGGACCATGGCCCAGACGCCCATGACGTGACCTTGAAGCGTCCGTAACGCATTTCCTTCCCTATCGAAAATATGTATCCGAGCATTATCCAGGGCAACTACAATGTACTTGGGGGTCAAGTGAAGGCTAGTCACAACGCGGCCATCTTGCGTGATAGTTCGCGTGGTGTTCCGACCACCCGTCCGCCACGCTGATTCGACCAAATAACGCTGTTTGAAGTGGGATTTGTAAGATCTCAGCTTAGGTCGCATGTTCGATATCGACTCGGATGGTTCCGTTCCGTCATAACTGCGAGAGTTATGGGCGGGCGCTGATGTGGGAAGAGCGCCAGGAAAGCTGTGGTTCGCATAGTCCGGGTCTGTCAGGGGTACAGCACTCGGCCGGTTTGCCGCATAAGTGGGAACACCGTAATAGACCTCGGATAACCTGCGCCCATAATCGTGCTTAACGCAAAGATTCCTCCAGGTCACATCATCGCTCAGGAGATCACGCCACCTCCTGGAGACCTGCGAGGCACGCGCCAGTACTTGAGGGTCGTCAATAAAGGAGAGAATCCTCAAGCAAAGCTCATCCGGCAAGCTCGTGAAGGGATCCTTCTTCAAAAGAGGGCTCACAAACTGATGCACAAAGCTCAATTGCTGTGTCGTGCACATGTTTAAAAGATCCGCCAGTAGTCTATTCCTTTGAGGGCCGGAACAATTTTGGAAATGTTGTCGCACATGGGCAAGGAAGTAGTCCTCGTCTTCGGCCGCATCGCTCCAGTCTGGCTGGGCGTGCGTCGGTCCAGGAGAGGCGGCGGGAGTTGGCGGAGGCGGAGGAGAGCCTCCTGATAGCTGCTGATCGAAATCCGGCGCAGGCGTGCTCATACTGGGAGTCGGCGGCCCTCTAGGCCGGGGTTGTGCCATCTTATCCATTCTGTGGTTAACGATTGGACCTTGGGTCGTGTTTAAAGACAATTCTTCGCTTATTATACTGCCGCGTCTCTCTGAGAAGCTGAGTGGTCTGCCGTAACCTGCCATGCTCCCTGTCTGTGGCCAAGGTCGGTAGACAAAGTTGTCGTCGTTGAACTTGTAAGCGCTAGCGAAAACCCATGAATTTCTGATCGAACCAGAACAGAAACTAGGGGAGGCTCTGGTGGAGGAGGAGGATCACGGTAATACTCGATTTGAGTGAAGAATTCGATTGGAAGTTGGTCGAGTCTGTGTAAATAAACATCAATATCCGCCACGGAAAGATCAGATGAAACCGCGTCTTGACTCTGGAGGCGCAAGTGGGTATTTTGGGGTATGGGAACTGTGTCTGCTATAGCTGACGGACAGTCAGGGGCTGGGCAGTTGAGGTTAACACGCGAATAATCAGCATACCTAGTGACGGTTTATAGCCTTCAGAGGGCCAAGACGGTATATAGTAAAATCAAGGACGGAAACAAGCCAGATGACCTCCCAGAAAAAGAAACCACAGAGACACGGCCGGTAGTAGTCGGACCAGTAGGCGATAGGAAAATGTGGAAGATATTGTATATTGTTTCAACGACGGCCGACAGGTATGCGAATCTCCGTGATTTCGAAAACGGAGCAACAGGCGGGACAGGACATATACAACAAACAAGTCCTCGTCAACAGATCGACGGCGGTATTCGAAGTTAATCAGAGTTGGATTAGTGTCTTAGAGTCAGTCGTCTCTGGGCAGACAGCGGTTGCGAATTTGCGAACCGGACAACGAGCCGTATCCGTATATATCGCTAGAGGGATTGCGACCTGAAGGGAGAGAGGTAAGAAGATTTGGGCTCGATGGCCTAAACAGTGAGGCGACAGCGAGAATGGGTAGCCGGTTGGATTGATGGGTCGGGTGTCGCAGGTCGTCCAAGACTAGCTGGCCGGTGGCAATCCAAGTGGTTGGTCGGGATGGTTTTGAGTAAGCACCGATTTGTCGGATTAGATGGATGGGCTTTTTGGATTTGGCGTGCAACTCTCAGCGAATGGTCGCCGTTGTTAGTTCAGCTAAAGTATATTGGAAAGGGGGGTGTTGGAGTAGGTATTGCTCGAAGAGACAGGCGACTCGAGTTGAGTCCGGTATATCTGCAATCGCAGAGAGGGAGAGTCGAGAAATGAATGGGGTTTGTCAGGAAGTCAGACGGGCAGATGCGAATGGATGGATAGAGTGGACAATGGGATGGGGGACCCCCGGACTGGACGACTGGCGCTGACTGCTTTCCATCGCTGGCACTGGCTGGACCCGCTGGCTCGCTTTTTTCGGGGCAGCAGCAGTGAGAGAGAGCAATTGAGGGAGTGGGCAGTGAGGGAGCTGCACGGCTAGGCTAGTGAGGGAACGAGCGAGCGCTGAAGACCACCTGAAGTCTACTGTACTTGCTTGGTGGTGGGCTTGGCGACAGGAATACGTGCGAGACACGCCCAATAAAGCGTGGCGGACTAGTACTCGTAGGGCCTGATGGGTACGAGGAATACATCCCAGATGCATGCATGGATGCTAGTTGTGTAACATTGAGGCATGGAAAAGAAAGTCCCCACCTCCCTCTAGCCGCTCTTTTTCCCATGGTGGATGGGTGATGCACTTTACGCCGAAGCCTCCTGACGATATTGTGTTGGATTCAGTTGGGGGGTTACCCTATTGTTTCAAAACCCCAAGCGTCCTGTTTGCAGTATAAGCACGGGTGTAGCAATCATCAGCGACTTACGTAGCACTGTTTCCTCTTGTCGCATGCTGTCTTGAGTAGAGCACTCTCTCTCACATAGAAACGAGGCAGGACAGGCGGTGCAGCGCAGGACTGGCAGATGGAGAGAGCAGGATCCCTCTCTTTCCAATGCCGCCGCTGCAGGATGATGGGGAGTGCCTGGATCCTGGGATTCAGGATTGCCGAGTGAGAACAAGCCTTGACTCGTCACAAAGTCCGCATTCCTTGTCCAAATTTGATTCGCTTCCTCGGACAAGGTGCAAGGTGTTCCTCGGCCGGGACTGCCTCTTGCTTGACCCTTGCAGATAAAATGGTCCTGGTTGATGCAATCTGGATGCAATATCGCCAGAAGCATGATTCGTCCCAGCTGCTAAAAAAGAACCAACAAAAAAACAAACGACCAGACAAGAAAGCACACCTGCAGAAGACCAACACGGGCCGCAGATAGCACGAAGCCCGTCACAGCGACGCGGCCTACCATTCCTAGAACGTGCAAGCTACCCGGCCCGTCCTGAATAAGTGACAGACATTTCCAAGGCACCTTGATCCCACTACCACCTACCAGTCGCCGCATCATGACAAAATCGCCCCGTCCGTAGCGTAGCGCGGCAATCGCAGGGCAATGAAGCTGACCTAGCGTTTGCGCCATTACAAATCCGTCGGAGGAGAGACATGCAGAGATATTCTCACTTTTGGGACAGGATCCAATAACCTTTCTGCGCCGTGGCTCGGAGATAGATCGATTACTTACCCCCCGAGTTCTTCTTGACCTTGGGGTCATTTCGGTAAGATGTATGTCCCCGATGCCACCTTTGGTTGCAGAGCCGCTGTCGCAATGCTTCTCTTCACACCACTCGCCAACATATGTTGGTTTCCTCCATCTCTGTATGCCCGTACCTAAGAGTACGCGATCATTGCCTTTTCGGACCAAAAAACGTGCTTTGACTGCCCGTCCATGTCTGGAATGTGTGGTGTAACCCCTGGACCCTGGCACTGGCCGGTCCCTGGCTCATTTAGCTCACCTCTTGTACGGAGTACAGCGAGATGACATGCATCAGCCGGGAGAAGCAGAAGCAAGCAACGCCAAACATCAGCCCATTATTGAACCAAATTCGATTTCTGCTCTCTCAACCACGGCTTGGTGCCCCTTTTTGGATCCTACGAGCATAACCGCCCGGGTTTCAATTCCTACTATAAAAGCAGCAGATTCGCGATGCAGTAATGAGATCTACGCGCTTCCCAGCTGTAAGCCGTATGCTATAGGTAGGTGCCCGCTAGGTAGGTATCCGTCCCCCAGATTTGATAACTCACAAGGGGGGGTTCGGTTTGCGCCCGCCTGAGCTTTCCCTGTTTCGGCCGTCTGCAGCAACTCTCACGCGATGCAGCTTGTTTCCTCTCTTGCCCATTCCCTCTCTTTTAAGCGCCGTCCTGAGGTCGCGAGATGCGTTGCTGCATTTCGCGTACATGCAAAGATATCATACGAAGGCCGGTGGATTTGGAACGCCTACCCCGCCCGCTCGCCTGCGGATGGCTTTTGAGTCGTGGTACTCCTCCGTACTAGACCCCTCTTTACATGTAGGTCCAGGCTCATACATACGAATTGAAGTGACTCGCGAGAGCATGCTTGGGGGTCGATGGAACATTGCACTTGAAGCTTTTCCACACACCCGCGCGGGTGCTCCCCATTGCTAGATCAGAGCTCTTCCATGTTGCCGGTACTACCCACCCATGGATGGCAGACTGTCACTTCCCCATTTGTGTGACCTCGCTGAAGCCCCTATCATATTGATGAAGCAGGCTGACCACCTTGACGTGAGATTTTGATCTTGTCGGGCTGACGTATGACTTCCGGATGTCGGTTCTTCTTGGTTCTTGATATTACCTACTTATTGCGCTGAATCCTCTTTACGTATCTGCCCCATCGCTCCCAGATTACGATTACGGGTCATAATCAACAGCAATGACAATCTTGGAGTTGATATAACCTACAGTGGGTACCACAATATTTACCTCGGTTGCTCGGGTACCCTATGAAGACATGATTTCGTTCCATCTCATCTGTTACATATCGAAAACGGCCATCTGACATAAGCCCTAAATAGCTTGGAGGGTTGGGCCATATTAGTGTGTACGTGGCTGGGCAATCATTGTAGTACATGGCGAAATACTCCGCCAACCCAATGCCAATGGTAGAAAAGGGCAGATTGAGATATTGGGATTCTCGTGATAGGCGACATGAGTAATTAATTTACGGTCGTGGATAGATTTTTGCTGCCTGTCCACATTTGTGATGTACCAATCAATGGTCATTTGATGCGCTCATGTACGTGATGACATGACAACATGTTTGACGATATATGTCAAATTGTCTGACGACGTTTCATAGGGATCATAGAAGCCCGCCTTTTTCGCCAAAATATTGGCCATCGAGATGGGATCTCACCTATCTTCTCGGTGGTAGATTAAAGGTCCCCCCACGATCTTCCATACCACTTGGAGTTCCATAAAGGGGGGTTCGCCAAGCCACTCTCTGGGCAGTGCATAGTGCCGCCACAACGCAGCCAATCCAGTCAAACTACATCAAATGCCAGTATCACGAACGATTCCAGCGTACAGCACGACATTTCCAAAGATAGATCGCTGTGCACGTCAAGTCCGTTCCACAGACTCCATGCACCAAGGCACTGACTGGTATGATATTTGAAGCAGTGCAGCATGCTGTTTCTGGTGTTTTTATCGCAAGTGCTGTACGACAATGTGATTCTACTGAGCACGATGGCCCAATTGCATTGGTTCCGGCCAGCAACGGGCATTTGATAATTTTCATCTTGGTTAAGGCTTACTGTTATACCATGTATGAAAATTAGATTTTACATCAATCATGATGCTGTAAATTGGGGGAACAAGCCTAAAAGGATGGGCTTGCATTGATGCTCTGGTTGGTGTCATTCCTACCAAAGCCGTGAGGAACTCACTCCTGATATATTGTCAAACCCTGAACCGCATACGCACAGCTTCAACACGAAGTCATGTACGCGGATGGCAAGACTCCTTTGGCATGTTAGGATGGGGCAACTTGTTTCCGCGCAAGGAAGTCGTGCTGTGCTGACATGATTCTCCGTTGCGTTCACGTCTACCTTTTCTCCCCATCGACGCTGGCACCCTCCCTGCTGACCAGCCCCAGGATTTCGATGGTGTTTATGTACTCAAAATCAAGGGTCACTTGGGAGGGCGAGGCCCGGAAATAGGGCCAGCGGTGGTGGCTTTTTTCAGGGGTAGGTGCGTTTGGTGTATGTCATGGAAGTTTTACCAGAGCAGACTTGTCCGACTAAACGTGTGGTCTTCATTGACCACTAAGAAGTATCGCATGTTGGAATGGCCATATCCTTTTCATTGCTAAATCGATGGTTCTAAACGAGTGAGGGCGGGATTAATACCGTGAAGTAAAGGGTCGCAATATATCGAGCCCCTGTGAAACAACACCCACGCGCGCCCACTGAGACGATGTCCCCTATCCCAACCCCTATCCTCCCTCATCTCTCGCCGCGCCAATTCTTGGGCCACGAAAGTCCCGTCAATGCCCGCCCCCTCTGATTACGAGCAATTGACCTCGACGAATTTGACTTCGTCGCTGAGCTCGACGCCGTTGTTGTCCTTGCCCCTCTCGACCGTCACCTTCTTGATCGAGTCGCCTCCACAGCTGGTGCCCGACTTCTTGAAGTTGAACTCGCACTGGCCGAAGCCCAGGGTTGACGTTGACCTTCAGGTCGGCGCAGACGCCGCCCGCGGGCCCCTCGATGCCCTGGCAGATGCTGCCCTTCTGGTGGAAGTTGTTGGGGGACCCGCCGCACTGCTGGCCCTCGGTGCCGCCGTTGTAGACGACCATCAGCCACTCGTCGTCGTCCTCTCGCTTGGACAAGAGTCCCGACTCGTGGAAGGCCAAACCAAAAACGTCTCTGGCGGCCACCACTCCTCCATTGTCGGCACCGGGAAGCACGAACCCCTGGGCCAGGTACGGTACGGCGCTGAGGAGGCCAAAGAATGCGGCGGAGAACTGCGTGACTGGGTTTCAGTTGCTGTATCGCAGGACTTGTAGTAGTAGATGTGTACTCACCTTCATTTTCGTGGAAAAGCTTGATGATAGCTTGATCGGCTTGGTAGGAGGGGCAAAGTATTTGGAAAGTAGATATGACTGCTTGGTTGAGTCGATGGGGTGATGCTGATCTGTGTGTTTCTTTCGTTCTGGTAGAGGCCGCGACCCCTTTATATAGGAAAGCAGGAAGACCCAGCCATCGCTTGCCAGGTTGAGCCATGCGATGCCATCAACGCCGCATCCTCTCAACTTCCTCCCATGATAGAGAGATACGTCAAAAACGTACGTTGCAATTCAAGAACAACAGAGTCCTACTTCACGATGACACCTTGCGGAGGAACCTACCCGCATACGTTTTGTGGGATATAAACACTAGCATGCCCATTCCACGGGGATCGCAATCCTATAACTGCCGGCCAACCGGTATCCCAAGCTGCTATACTGTGCCGTTCGCGGAGACACTATGATCTTGTGGGTGACTCTACCCAAGCTCCTCCCCCCTTCGATTTATTGTAACCGATATCTTTTGACCTGTACGGACTGATCTGACTATATATCAGATTGGACGTGAGCAATGTCGAGCCATGAATTTGGGTTTGTGCGTGTCGTATAGTGGCCCCCTTTTCCTATTTTCGACATCTCCCTAACGCGTCGACGATACGATATACGTCAACAGGAAATCGAATGTCGCCGTGTTGACCCTGGATGCGGCTCAGGCTCTCTCGGACTGTGTGGCCATGTCTGGTCCATACCGCTCTCTCGGAATCCAATGGGAAAACCTTTGTAGCCAAGATGTGAGATGATATTAGTATCCTTTAGGGGAAGGGACTTTTCGTTCGTCGTTCATTTTAGCCTGCCAAGCCTGTTGTTCACTGGTGCGGCCCTCAGGTTCTTCTTGGGAAGACATAGGCATGACGTTTGCAGGATTGAACGGGCTTCAGCCCATCTGTAGTGGTTGCGTGAGGACCAAAGAAAGAGGACAATACAGATGGCAGGGCACAGCCTGGTGGTCTGGGATCAGTTAGATAATATTTGGTCGAGAAGACAGTGTGCCGTTATTGTGTGAAGAAAGCAGGATGTCGGCATAGTCTCTCCGGTCTCTGTTGTGCCGCGGAGCAATTGTGTCTTTCTTCTACTCTCGCGATGCTGTGCCGTCGTATTAATACAAGGCGAAGGAGCGTTGGATGAGTAACAACCACCTCGAAACAGCAGCGATCATCCATTCAGCTAGCCTGCACCAAAGCCAGTATGCATCTGGAACCCGGGGCAAAAGGTCCATAGTGTTCTTCGTCTTCATAGATCGACGCGTCGTACCACTTCCAGGCAGCCAGGAGCCGAGAAGCGGGCAGGCGGGGCAACCGTGTATCCCGATTGGCAGTTGGTCCATCCTCTGGCCTTCGGGGTCGCAATACACCCCAAAGCACAGCTGCTGTTCTTACTCCGAAAAAACGACCAACATCAAAAATCATCGAGACTGACCTTCGAGAGGAATCTTGCGAGCGTGCTTCTGCCACCGAAATCATTAACGAATCCGAAACTGTCACAGCTGAGGATATGGCACAGAAAGGAGGCACGGTTCCATCTGGTATATGCGCACAGCCGTTCCCCAAGCTGTATTATGATGGTGGCTGACCAGAACACAACAGGGGCGTATGTCAACAGGCATACTGAATCTCCAACTCCGGCATCTGACCGCGATGACAACAAGGACGGCAAGGGAAGCAAAGATGCAGCTGAGACTTCTAAAGGTACTAATGCCCAATAGGTTCTGATTGTTTCACCCGATGACACACACGGCTAAGGGTACACAGCAACGACTGATGCCGCAACGCACTCCGACACCTCGGCACCAACCCAAGACCAGGACGTCGAGAGTCGCGGCGGCGAGCAGTGGGAGGTCCTGCCAAAGCCGGGAGAATCAGGTACGTCGGAAGGACAAGAGGGGGGGTTTTCAAGCCGCTACGATTTCAAAGTGGGCTGGGGGAAATGGAAAACCACTGTTTTCAGCTGGGATTTGAAAGTTGGTCGCCGAAGGTAATGGTGGAATATGGCTTGCGGGACGTCAGAAATACCGAGGCAAGCGTTGCCGGTTTTGTTTGTACGTAGTCATGGTCAACCTCGTCCATGGTTGTTTTGAGCAGGATAATACAAGTAACACTCGTTTACCCATGCGTTCTATCTACCCCAAAGCATTGACTGGCAATTCTGAGCTTGTTGCCGATGTGATGTTTCACTGGCGGCTCGTTCCGTTCGTTGATAACCGAGAAAGTCTCTTTATAAGCAACAAAAGCAGCAGGAGAATATAAAAGGGGGCCCGCAACCCCAGACTGTACAATAGCCACTCCCGCAACTCACCATGTGGGCCCCTTGTGTCCACAGGAGTGACAGTGAGGCTGTGGAATACTGTCTATATCCCTCCACTGAAGGGTGTGAAATGTCGATTGCTCTCTACCTAGGTATCTTGTTCTATCTGTCTGTCTATAGATCTGTCTATACGCTAACGCTCTATATCTCTATAAGTCATTTTGTTTCAAACAAAAAGAAATGGTCATCTGGCGAAGGAAGTAAAATCTAGAATCTCGAGGTGTGCCTCCCGAACAGCCAAGTAACCACCCAGTAGATCGGCACCATAATCTTGTTGCGCACGCTCATGCTCTTGGTCAAGTACGCCGTCCGCCAGAGCACCCAAGCGGTCCAGCCCTCCATATTGTTCGCGCTACTCTGGTGGATGGCCTTCCAGTTGCCGAGGTAGGTCATGGTGCCCCAGTTCCTGAACTTGAATTCCCGCTTCTGGGGGCCGCCTACGACGTTGTTGTTGTTGTGGTGGTGGTGGCCCTTGTTGAACTCCTTGGCCAGGTACACGGCCTTCTGGCTGGCCACCTGGGCGGTGGCGGGTAGCGCCTGGTCGGGGATGGCCGCGCAGTCGCCGATGGCGTACACGTCCGTCATGGCGCCGGGGTGGGGGTAGGTGTTGCCGTTCTCCGGCGGTGCGTCTTGGGGGACGACGTTGACGCGCAGGTGGTGGTCGGTCAGGATGGATCCCGTCTTCGGGTTCCTCTGCAGTCGGATCTGGCCGCCCAGCTCTTCGGTTCCGGCGATGGGCGGGCAGTCGAAAGCCTTACTAGTCACCTTTTCAATGAGCGGGTTTTGCATCAGCCCGGTCGACCAGACGACGATTCCTGCATGGACTTCCTCGTCTCCGTATTCTTTGATGTTCAGCTTCATGCAGCCTTCGGTGTCCTCATCAGGCCGTATCCGGGTCAGGTGATGCTCTGTCTTGACTTGGATACCCCCTCTCTTGAAATGATTCATGGCATAGGTCGCCAGGCTCTGGTCGAACATGGGCAGGACCTTCGGGGCGACGTCGTAGACAGTAATGCCGACGAACTTCTGGAGGTCCGGGTAGAGTTTGGACAAATCGTCCCGGATCAGATCGTGCAGTTCGGCGGCGAACTCGATCCCGGTCGGTCCACCGCCGACGATGGCAAAATGCAGCAACCTCTTGCGCTGCTCGTCGGACGTCGTGGGCAGCGCTGCCTTCTCGAACAGCTGTAGGACCTTCAACCGGATCCGGCGCGCGTCACCCACATCGCGGAGGAAGTAGGCGTGCTCCCTCACGCCCTCGATGCCGAACGTCTGGCTGTAGGAGCCGCACGCGATGACCAGCTTGTCGTAGGGGACCTCGAAGATCTCGCCCCGTTTGATGGGCAGTTCCGGCGAGTTCTTCTTGCTGGTCATCCGGTTCATTCGCGAGCGCAGGTCATCAGAGACATTGGCCTCGACGCGGATGACCTTGCGGTTGAAGTCGATGTCGTCGGCCCATCCCTGGTGGAAGTGGTCCAGGCCGAGTCTCCTCACAGACTCGAGGGTGGCGCGGAACTCGAGAGTCCCGACTGCGGTGCTGGCGAGCAAGGGTGTGAAGACAAAGTAAGATCGGGGGCTGATCATGACCCTCTCATATTTACTCGGGTCCAGTGCTCGCGCAAAGCCATAGCCGGCCCATCCGCTGCCGAGCACGACTACTCTCTCCTTTTTGTCTATAGTTTTGGTTAGGAGCGATTCCTGGACAATATGGTATTGCAGGTTGTTATGAGGACTTACTTATCGTTCCACCCTCTGTCACTGTGCTTGCTCGGCGCACAAGTATACCCGAGCACTGTTTGCTCACATTAGCTGCAAGTGGATTCAGTAAGGCTGGAGAGTGGCTAGGGAGAGCCCGTCTCAACGGGGCGGCCCGGCAGCTAGAGGTTTTCAACATTGCTTTACCAAGGAATACGGGCAAGATGAGAAGACATATGGGAAATTCAGCAGGTTCTTCATTGTCTACTTAAGATATTTGAACCCCGAGTTACGGAAGCTGCGGGCTTATGATGTCAAGCCCGAAGGATGACAGTGATTGGCAAGTAGCAAGGGGTCGTACACACGATAACTGGACGGAGCGGGACTATTTCGTGGAACTCGATGTTTGTTGCTTATTACCTAGCCCAGGTGGCTCGCTGGAAATTTGCAGTCCGTCGGGGCTTCTCTTAGCATCAGCCATGGCGCCTCGTGGTCAGTACAAGGACTTCCGTTCAAGCGTTATCTTGGTCCGGCTCCGAATGGCATCCATTATTTCTCTCCTAGAGTACCCGGTTTTTAGTTCCTTGAGTCCGTGACAGGTCCCACCACGGCAATTTATTTGCACAGAAACCTGGAAACCTGCAATGGCATTGGTCGGACAAATGAGAGCTCGTGGTAAGTATCTTCCATAGTATGCATTCACTGTAGCACATACTTTCTTCATGGTAGAGGCCCAGTATTCAGAAGCAAATTTCAAACGGTTACCTGGTATGGCAGGCGGGAAGAAGTAAGTTCATGTCGATCCGGCGTTGAGGATCCTCTCGAGTTCGGCGGTTCGGGGCTGTCGGCGTTACCGATAAGGCCGATACCATTTTTCGTGCTCAGTGCGTGCCGTGGAACCAACCACTGACGGAGCTGGCTGTCAATCAATTGAGCTTAACTGAGCCTCGCCTCGTCATTTTCTGTAGATTAGCATCACCGCCAGCCCACACCCACCCTGACCAGCCAAGATGTTCCGGGCGCATGGTTCTAGATCACTCGGAAGAGGGCTCGCCTCTTCCCTCGCTGCGGCCAGCAGGGGATCGCAAACATGCACGGCGCGATCACAATTCAGGGCACTGGCTTCCGTCTCCGTGCCCCCGCCAAAGGTACGCACGTCACCAGCGCATATATGCACTGCACCTGGCGCAGAGACAACTTACCCGGCATACTGACTTTGCGCAACCCAGGAAACCACGGATTTAGATCAAATATCGACCCTGCCAAATGGTGTACGAGTGGCATCTGAGGCCCTTCCTGGCTCCTTCTCGGGTGTTGGTGTCTACATCGAGGCCGGCTCGCGGTTCGAGAATGGCTACCTGAGCGGAGTCAGTCACCTGGTGGACCGCCTCGCCTTCAAATCGACCACGAAAAGGAGTGTCGAGGATATGCAGGAAGCCGTCGAGTCTCTGGGAGGAAACATTCAGTGTGTCTCGTCGCGCGAGTCGATGATGTACCAGGCGGCGACCTTCAACTCGGCCGTACCGCTGGCGACCGAACTTCTGGCAGAGACGATACGACACCCGCGAATCACCGACGAGGAGATGGGGGAGGAGTTGGCTACCGCCCAGTACGAAATCGAGGAGATTTGGAAGAAGCCCGAGCTCATCATCCCGGAACTGGTTCACCTGGCCGCCTTCAAGGACAACACTCTAGGAAACCCGCTTCTGTGCCCCGCGGAGCGGTTGCCTGAAATCAACAAGCAGGTCGTCAGAGGTTACAGAGAAGCATTCTACCGGCCGGAACGGACTGTAGTCGCTTTTGCCGGCGTACCGCATCAGCAGGCCGTTGAACTGGCCACTGAGTTCTTTGGTGAAATGGAGGCGCGACCGCCCCTGTCACGGAGTGGGTCGGAAACCTCTCTAGAGTCGGGGTCTTCAGCAAGCAGCGCGAGCTCTTCCAAGTCGTCATTGTTTGGTTCATCAGTATTGCCTCTCTGGAACGACCCAGCTCTGAACCCGACTGGCACGGTCCCCGTACTCCCGACACAAGAGCAATTAAGTGCCCCCGCACGCTACACGGGCGGGTTTGTGTCCCTCCCGAGCAACCCCGATGCTCCCCAGAACCCTATGCAGCCCAATTTGACGTCGCTTCACCTCGCCTTCGAAGGCGTGCCTATTGCCTCAGAAGACATCTACGCCCTGGCCACCTTGAACACCCTCCTTGGCGGCGGCGGCTCTTTCTCGGCCGGTGGGCCCGGAAAGGGTATGTACTCGAGGCTCTACACCAACGTCCTGAACCAGTACGGCTGGGTTGAGCAGTGTCAGGCATTTAACCACTCCTACACCGACTCCGGCCTCTTTGGCATCCAAGCTCTGTGCCTCCCGGGCAAGACGCAGGCCATGCTCGATGTCATGTGCCAGCAGCTGCGCGGGCTGACCCTCAGCACGGGCTTCCAGGCGCTGGGCCAGCAGGAGGTGACGCGCGCCAAGAACCAGCTGCGCTCGAGTCTCCTGATGAACCTGGAGAGCCGCATGGTGGAGCTCGAGGACCTGGGCCGGCAAGTCCAGGTCCACGGCCGCAAGATCCCCGTGCAGGAGATGTGCCACAAGATCGAGAGCCTGACGGTGGACGACCTCCGCCGCGTCGCCAGCGATGTCCTCGGCGGCGGCGTCGTGAACGCCGGCAAGGGCAGCGGCTCGCCGACGGTCGTTCTGCAGGATGTGTTCGATCACACTACCACTTCTACCAAGCGGATGACGTGGGAAGAGATCCAGGAGAGGATCTATAGATGGGGCCTCGGCAGGAGGTAAATCAACCGAATCTTCACTTTACATTTTTAATTATACCGGACGGCCAACAATGAATGAGAGGTGGGAGGCAATGGACGAAAATGGATGGATGGGATGTGGGTTTCAATGCAAAGATCACGAGAACTACATTACACACACTCTATTTGATGTTGGCGGCCCCCCTTTTGGGGGGGGCGAGGCTGGACTACGAGCAGACGACGACGACATTGCATCTTGGGGGTGGGAGCTAATGATTCCCCCCTTTCTGGCGTTGGGAGAAGCCGTGTACAATAACTCAAGATCACTTGTACATCAGTTGTATTATAGACAAGATGGTTAAATAATGTGAGAACGCCTTGAATAATGTGAACAGTGTTAAATTTTGCTGCTCTGGAGCTGGAAATTGTGGTTACATCTACCCTTTGAGTAGCTGCCATCGAATAGCCCGGCGCATGTCTCATATTTCGATTACTGATATTATGAATCGCACTTCGCTGTCCTTTTGTCGCCATCCTTTTCGCCGCCAGGCTACATACCGAAAAATAACCCAGCGAGTACGTTAATTGCACCTGCCCCGTCGAGGCGATGCTCCTGGCCGTTATCGTGGGTAGGCTATGCACGCATATAAATACTATATATAAAGCTGTTGTGTAGCGAAACACCAACTTAACTGGTTGATAGCCACCCCACAGCCTAGACACACATGCTGCTTCGTAAATTAAGCCATATTGCCATTTCTGCCTTCTGATATAAGCCTTCTTGCCTTCCGATCCTGTAAAGGATGTATCGGATCATATTCGTTCTTGGAGGCAGGACCCTTGGTCTAGCAGCAATACCCTATATAAATCATCAAGATTGCGCACACCTGCCCGACGGAAAGCAGATTTCTAGTATACCTAGGTAATCAAGAGAGCCCGTACACGCAAGCTATCAAAGACAGCAACATATTATTAGCACTTAAGAAGTTTTATTTACACATAACGTCGGGATGCGGCGCTACCACATTGTTCGAGTATGGATATGGGAATTTGTTCTTATCATCCTTGCCTTTGGTCTCACTACTTCCATCGCAATATTGCTTAATCGGAACCACGGCAAGCCTGTTCCCGATTGGGGCGATCGTATCAGCTTCAACGCACTTCTTGCGTTCCTCTCGACAATACTCCGCGCCACGTTGGTCATCATAGCCTCTCAGGTCATATCCCAGAGGAAGTGGGAGTGGTACAAACAGGAAGTACCACGCCCTCTGTCCGACCTGCAGTTCGACGCCGGTAGCCGCGGCACCTTTGGCGCATTGTTCCTGCTCCCTACCATCCTACTGAGAGACGCAATAGCGCTGGCAGCCATCGTCGTCTTGCTCACCTCGTTTCTTATCGGTCTCTTTGTCCAGCAGGCAAGCCGCACGATGGATTGCTCCTTCGCGCTGCCGGGCCCAAACGCCTCGTTGCCTTTTGCTCATTATGTTCCTCTTCGAGGAGGTTACAACAACGAAGAAAACAATCCCTTCGGTACGCCGACACAAGACCTGATGGCCACCATCATATCCGCCGCGATAGCCGTGGATGGCGTCGAAAACCGAATAAGCGCGACCTGCACTACGGGAAACTGCACGTTTCCTGAACAAGGCCAAAGGGACGCCCAGAATGCGACACATTCCACGGTTGGGATGTGTAGCAAATGTATAGATATTTCCTCTCTCATTTATCAAAGTGAATACAATGGCAGCTTACACTTGAAAGGAGCCCCTGAAAAGTATGGTATCAATGGCTCCGGTTTCGTCGACCTGATCATCGTCAAACCGAGCCCGGAACTCGCCTGGCTGGGGGATTTACTCACACCAGATCTCCGAGCCGTATCCAGATGGGCTTACGTCAACTCTACTGTCCTTGCTCAGTCAAGCCCAGCATCCAATAAAACAACCCAAGGATAGACGACGGCGGCCGGGGAAACATCACCGAGGAGGACTCCCCGCCAGTCGCGGTAAGGACCTTGGCTCCAGGCGAGGTGCAAGGGCTGGCGTGGCAGACGACGGTCTGTGTCTCTATGCACGAGGATTGGTTGTTGTTGCCCCTCTTTCTCACCATCATCACCGCCCTCCTGACCGCGTGGACCATCGTCACGAGCTGGCGGCACCGCTACACCCGGCCTGTCTGGAAAGACAGCATCCTCCCCCCTGGTCTTCTACAGCCACATAAGCGAGTCTTCCGCTCGTCAAGAGGAGGAAGCGAAAGCGGGGAGAGACCCTTCCTCCTCCCCTCCCCAACAGCCACCGTCCGCGAACGGCGGCACTGACGAGGATAGCGGCGTTGATGACAATGGTGAGGGGGTAGTCGAGCACGATGCAGTTCCCTCGAAAGATGGCCACCACGGACTCACGCATGTTGGCGGCGACGGCTTGTTGGAGGCAAGCGAGATGAAGGCCTTGGGGGAGAAGATACCAGTCACGTTCCGGTGGACGGCGGACATCGGCGAGGGGGAAAAGGCGTTGGAGGGGGCTTCCTCCAAGAACCAACCACTCCGACTCCTTCTCTACGGCAGAGGAGTGGCTGGAGGAAGAAGAGGAGGCACAGTAATTCGGAGGTCGACGTTGACTCGTTGCTTGAAACGGACGGATAAGGAAACTATGACGATATCGGGAAACGTTCGCTGCTTATTTGGCAAGTTAACACAGCAAATTTCTTGTTCACGCGGAATGCTATGCACCTCAATTCCCACAATGCACATTAAGAACCCCATATATAGTGTTTCTGTATTATTCTGTTGGTGTTACGGTACGTGCAACTTCCCAATATGTCTCTGGATAACCTCGCTATCCTCAACCTTCATTGCCCAAGTAATGCTCGTCAGCCATTCCGTAGCGGGCCAGCCAGCCTGGGGAGTTGAATTTCAGTTGGTCGTTTCCAGACCTTAGACCATATCCGCCACCTCCTTGTGCCGGCTCTTATACCCCGGCACAATCGACGTCAGATCGCCGAGCGGCAGCTGGAAGGGGAAGTCGACCGAGGCCAGCAGCAAGCTCAGCAGGATCCACCAGCCCACGAGGCAAGCGAGGAAGGAAAAGGCCCCGCCGGCGACCTGCAGCTTCCCCGCCAGCGCGGCGGCGCCGCTGTAGGTCTGGAAGAAGGCGCCCGCGAGGCAGAAGAAGGTCAGCAGAAGCCAGAGGAAGAGGGCGACGAAGGCCGCGTTGGTCCGCAGCGCCGCGATCATGTAGAAGGTGCAGAGGACGCCCATGTAGAGGAGGATGTAGGCTGTTGTTGTTCGAGTCAGTTTTCCGCACTTCCTAATAAAAAGGGGGAGGATGGGAGGGTGGCTAAGTAAAACAACGTACCGAATTCGTTCATGAAGGCCGCTTGGTTCGGGTAGCCTTTGATGATGCCGTAGACTCCGTCTTGCAGTGTCACGGCGTAGGTCAACCAGAAGGCGCCTGGGAACTGCTGGTTAGAGCCAGTCGGTCGAAATGGAGGAGGAGTTGGGATAAATTGGTTGTGTCACTCACCAAAACTTGTGAAGACGACGGCCGGAAAGGTGTTACCGCATATAAGCTAGTGAGGGGTCAGCATCATGTGAAGAAGGCGATGGCTTCGTGGGCCCAGGGGTTCGACCCAGGTAGGTACACATACCTCGAAGACTCCGCAGTATGTCATCATGCCGCCGCCGTAGAAGAAGTAGGCGCCCACTATTGCGCATCAAGTCAGCGAGCTATACATGGATGTTCCTCTTGAAGCAGCAGGTGTGTCTCTAAGGCCAGCTTGTTGAGGAGGGCCAAGTTCCACAATCGGGTTCGGGGGGCTCGTGGGGAGTATTGCGTACTGGCAGCGAGACCAAGGGAGGGACTGGCGCTATGCCACCCCATGAGTATATTCGATAGCGGCGTGAGACAGAGCAAGAATCCAACTAGGCCACTTGAAGGGGAGGGGAGAGAGCAGTTAGTTGGTTCGCGCTTGACATTGGTTACTCAGTCGCCGGGCCGACGATGGTTTACTCACATAGGTGTAGGATTTCCCAAATAGTGACGGATGCCGCTCTTTCCTGCCGACTCCCGGGGCTGCAGGTACAGCTTCTCGAAGAGCTCCGGCGATAGAGACACCGCTCCCGCTGTGCGGATCTTGTTGAGCGCGGGGGCCGATCCGATGTCCTTGTCTAGGTATTCGTGGCTCACGTAGCCATCTGTGCAGCAGTCTATGTGTTAATAGGAAATGAACCCAACAGTGGGACGAGCACGTAGTTGATGGGAGCACGTACTTTCTCCGTTGGTCGCCATTTTCAGAAGTTGGATGTGTGGTTGGCTGCGACTGGATGTGCTATAAAGTCTCAAGGTTCTCGATATAACGGAACACTTTTGAAACTGAGAATATTGAAGCTGAGGTGATTTTCATGAGAGCCATCTCCAAGTCAGGGACTACGGATATCTATAAGTGATATATACATGGCACTGAAAGCAAGCCCTGACCCCGACTGGCTGGGACCCCATCTCCGTAGGGCTCATAGAAGCTCACACTAGATCACTAGCCAGTGCTCCTCCCCAGGCATGCACGAGTCGCTCATCACTTGTTCTCGCAGCATCTGCTAGTAGAGTAGTATTGGCGATCTATGTGGCTGGGAGGAGCACATCTTTGGGCAGATGGCCCACTCGGAAACGATTCCTCGTGGAAACTAGCCACTAGATGCCACTTTCGTTGAGAGCCTCCGCCCGCAAAGTGCAAGTGTGGGCGAGAGCACTGGCCCTACGGCGAGGCCAATGCCTGTTTGCGGACTGGGTCGGTCAGGACGAAAGGGTTGCTGATGTTCAATCATCCCTGCCAAAGTAAGGAGAACGCGTATAGAACGACCACGGATGGATGGATGTCACGTCAGATTTAGAAAAGTCTGGGGGAAAATGCGGGGTCTCCGCTCGACCCGCCTAGCACCGTTGAACCCTATAGAGCCCTGAAAGCCTCTCCCTCCTCAGCTCGCCATTGGTACGTTTTCAGCTGCTTCCCCATATATCGTACGACGCCGGGACTTGCACGAGGTTCATTCGGTGGCTGCAGTAGTTGAAATGCTAGCTCGAGGGGGGATCAATATTCGGGTGGAAGGACGTTTCGTCGCTATGGCCCGAACGTCCAGGTCAATTGGGATTGGCTTGGCTCTGGCTCTTTGTGGTTAGCGGTGACGACGGTCTATCGGATACATGTCGTGGCTGGTAATGATCTAACGCTCCTGAGGTACACCGTTCGTGAGAATCTTCTTTGGCGGTGGACTGTTTAGGTGTACTAATAAGTGAAAATTTGATAGCCTATTATTCCCGTCGTTTTGTCCCCAAAGGTGTCTGGGTGATCATATCCTGTTGACTATTATGAGTATTAGCCATTCCGCTGTCAGCTACTCCGTATAAGTTGCTACATGTGGTCATCAGGTTGCCAGTTGTCTTGGTCCAGTGCAGATCCTCGCATTCGCAGTGCTGTTGCCCATCATAGCGGCAACTTCTGGCAAAGTCCAACGCAGCAATATCCTGTCCACCATGAAGTCGAAGTAATCAAGGAAGTTGATACCAAAACTTGGGGCGCTAGGGAAGTTTTTCAGGACTTGTCATTCCCCTAAGAAAACCGGCACCGTCCCATGTAGGTGTTCGCCAAAGATGAGTTGATCTAACTGTGAGCAAGTGCCAAGATGAGGTTCACCCCGGACATTAGGGAAGCTAACCAAAGGTGTTGGGACGGGATGTCGATCATTAGATCAACGTCTGGCTCTTGCGGTTGTCCGGAGCGAAATTGGTGCCGTGTCATGATTCGTGAGGCGGCACATTTCCACGTGCTCATAACAGGTACCCGGTAAGGCTTTGTGAGTAAGTAAGGGTGAAAGGAGGCATGCTTGTACGGAGGCGTTTTCTTATTCTGTATGGGGTTCGTTGTGAGCTCTATCAAATCAAAAGTTTGTCCGATGATACGGTTACTTTTATATTCGGAGCAGGACGTTTGAACCAGATGCTTGTTCGGAAAATCGAGCAGAAACTCAACACCGCGAAGCTGCGAGTCAATTACAGGACGACATGGTAAGGGAGCGTCTTACAGTTGACGTTTGCTGATGACTCTGTCACAGCCCAGGTTTGTTTTCAATACCAGCGTTTGGGAACCTCGCCTATTGTCGTTCCAAGCCCTGAAACTGACTACACGGCTGACCAACTCAATACCAAATTACAATTATCAAAGCCAATTGATGATAGTATAAAGAAAGATATGATGAATATGAGGAGTGTGCTGGCTGGCTGCATGACTGCGATCAAAGAAAGAAGAGAACAGTACGCAGAGTGAGCCAGGAACCGTACCTCAATTGTCATGGTATAATATTAATTCTTTGACGTAAGCCCGGGTGGGTAGGATAACAAAAGCTGTCTCTAGGCAAAGTGCGATTTCTTCACTTGTCGCTTGCAGAATAGCTACGTGATATGTCAAGTAAGATTCGTAGACTTCGGTAACAGGTTGACGATTGCCAGCTACCGCGCGAGTTCTTGTATCTTCCAAGAATCGAGGTGCTTTCGAGGGGATTGGAAACTGCCCGGTGCGGGATTCGTCAGAACCAGACGGAGTAGGAGCAGCTCGACCTTGAAGAATGCCATCAACATAAATCTCCCGAGACCTTGAACTTCCGAGTGGAAGGTGTCAATGTCCTTGGAACGGAATTGATCGAGGCCTCCGAACAGTACCTTAGTAACTCGCATGAGTTCGTGCTTATCATGGAGCCCGAGTTATCTAAGTTTGGTGGTTTGGTTGCTGGACGAAGATGATTGGGACCTGAGTCGCTCGACATCAATCCGGTACTGCTCATTTGAAAAGAGGGCTGTTCCATTTTTGATGCATATATTACATCTTAAACATACGCCAGCCTTTCATTCTGAAAAAAGGTAAGTAGGTATCCAAAACTCGAATTCGACATGGGAAGGAACTACTTGCCGTTTCATGATGTTTGCTGTTAGGTTGGTGGGGCAGTGAGAAACCCCGCGATATAGGAGCAATTAATAAGTCCTTGCTGCTAATATCAAATACATCATATGTGTAGGAATTCGCCTTACCTTAAGAACCAACATTACCCTATATAAAATGGCGCCTCGGATTCTAGTATTTGGCACTGGCAGTGTCGGGTCGGTCTACACCTATCTACTTTCGAAGGCCGTCCCGTCTTCCAACATCACAGCGATATGCCGTTCAAACTATGAGGTTGCATCCAAAGACGGCTTCACCATCAACTCAACACTATGGGGCAATGATCTGAACGTCAAGCCCACTATCGCCCGAACGGTGGAGGACGCGGTCGCCCTGTCCAACGGCGAGGCATTTGATTACATTGTGGTCTGCTCGAAGGCCCTCCCCACCAAGCCGTCCACCGCCGAGCTGATCCGGCCCGCGGTCTCGGCGCAAACGGCGATCGTGCTCATCCAGAACGGCGTGGCCATTGAGGAGCCCTATGCAGATGCGTTCCCCGACAACCCGCTCCTAAGCACGGTCGTCTACCTGCCCGCGACGCAGGTCCGGCCGGCCGTGGTCGAGCACAAAGAGGTCGAGCTGCTGCATGTGGGCACGTACCCGGCCACCGGAGTATCGACCGCCGCCAAGGACGCCGCCAAGGCGTTTGTGGAGTTGCTGGCCGCAGCGGGCGCAACCGCGAAGCTGCACGACGACGTCCAGGCCGAGCGCTGGACGAAGCTGCTGGTCAACGCGTCGTGGAACCCCGTCTGCGCCCTGACGCGAAGCCGCGACGTGCAGTTCCTGAGCTCGCGCGAGGGCGAGGCGCTGGACCTCATCCGGGACGCGATGCGGGAGATCGCCTCGGTGGCCCAGGCGTACGGCTACGGCAACGTCAACGAGGAGATGGTCGAGTTCCAGATCGGGCGGGCGAGGGCGCGCAAGGCGCCCGGCGTGCAGCCGTCCATGTTGGCGGATGCGCTGGCGGGGAAGAGCATGGAGGTCGACGCCATTGTGGGCAATGTGGTTAAGTTGGCGAAGCAGAAAGGAGTCGCGGTGCCGATGCTGAGGACGATATATCTTCTTGCCAGTGGGCTTGACAGCAGCTTTTCACGCGAGCAGGCGGCCTGAGGAGTATAGAATAAACTAGAGTAGAGAGCTGGCTGGCAGTTGACTAGGGCGAGACATGGACTCGGTTGATAACGATGATACGATAAATGCATAAACTCAAAGAGACCCGGTTCAACTGTTTTCCTACCCCTTTTTTCCTACACCTGGCCCATCCTAAGGCGGCGTTTCCTTTTCCACCGGCCGTGCGAACTGTCTAATTGGTGGTCTCCTCCAACTGAACCGCGGCGACCATGGCCCTGAAAATGTTTTTGCAGGCAACAGGTAGGGTGACTGATTGTGCGGTCGCCCAGCCCGGTGTGGCATGGGCGTCAAACGTCGGTTGGCAGATATGTTGCGAATGGTAATGTAGACGATGTAACTAGAACTAGGTTAAAATAACAGTTGTTCTCTTGGTGATGGCGCAAGAAGATATAACACTTGGATGGAGGCAATCCGGTGAGACAACAACACTATCGGACACACTCCCGCATGGCCGTGACACCCAGCAACGGTGTCCTGTGATAGCATTTAACTATCTGACTGGGATTGTTACCATAGTCCCTAAAGCTTTGGTAATACCGATTCAGCTCGATGTGCCCTCTCTTTCACCTCGCACCACATGACTGTTTTATCGAGTTGACCATGTGTCAATGTACATACTCCTAGGTAGTCCTCATGATATGCCCTTTATCCCCCGTCGCCACCCCCGCCGCCACATGGGTATCTCGTAATGCAGGCCGGCAACGCCAACTTGAATGGTCCATGGCCTGAGACGTTCGATGGATTGCTTAGTCAAATATAGCTCCTTGGCCACACAATCGAAAGCCACACGCTGCGGTCTGGCAATGCTACGAACTCTGATCCCGCACGAAACTCACATAGAAAAGCTCCTGAAGAACAAACCAGACTCCGAGTTGAAGATCCGAAGCCACATCTATTTCGAGACGTGTCATACCACCCTTCTGCCCATGGATCCGAGCCTGGCCGACTCCTGGTTATTGGCCTGGAGCTCTAGGACAACAATATTCCGCTGCCTAAAGCTCCAGCGACACTACCCACATGTGAAGTTGGCACTCGTGGACTCCTGGTAGTTGGTCCGAAATAAGAGCTGCCAGTCCAACGGCAACAACTTAAAATCGCAAGGCGTAGGTAGGCTTGTACTTGATTAATTACGTAGTCTCAGTAACGCCCGCCAACATCGTATTCTAGAGTTGGTCTAGAACTAGATGAATGGTTTTAGCATCTTGATACTTAGTTAGGACGTACTTATAGTAGATACAGGACTTCAACTCTTTAAGTTGCAAAACAAATCACTATTCATATGTACTTAATCCATGTTTTCGCATATACACCCTTCCATAGATAGTGACTTCCAATTGCACAGGTTGACTTGCCGCAGTATCTGGCGCACATAGCCGAAGTGGAACTAGAAAACCACCTGCTTAATTCTACAGGTTGTATCTTAGGAAGTGCAGAAAATAAATTGAACAAAATTCAAAATTCAAAAACCGTAGGGACGCATCTTATCGCCCAAGAGGTTTGCAGGCATATATCTTTTGATATCAGCGCAGCTCGGTGACGTATATATACTCAGTCAAGAGCCACTTTTTCAACAATCGGCTTGATGGTGTAGTGGTTATCACGTATCCTTCACATATACAACAGTATATACGGATAAGGTCCTGGGTTCGACCCCCAGTCGAGTCATCTAATTGATTCAAACGATATGTGTCCTTCTTTTTGGTTCTTCTCCTTGTAGAAGCCCATCATCACATCGTACATATTTCGAGCTGGTTCTGTTCTCTTGTTTTGCTGGTGTGCACTAATCGAGCCACGAGGTTGTTTGTTGAAAGAAGAGCTGCTTAGGACATTCCAAGCAGGATGTAGGTACAGAAAGGCGGGCGACATCTCTTGAGCAGGGCCAATGCTGTGGCGAAGGTATGTGGCTTACGACGCCACAACCATCAACAATTTATTCTGCAAGCCCTGTATGAGAAGGTTGTAGTGTGGCAAAAGCAGTATTAATGACACTGGATTTGACCGCTTCTATTATATCGAAGGCTGTGTCCTAAACTACTGGGTAGGTATACCACTGTCAATTGTTTCATATTTGCTACTAGACTCCAAAATGGAGTTACAATTTGCACCATATTACTCCCCTATTTTTAGGGGTTCAGTTGGGATGTAGCTGGTAATGGGCGTGGCTGGCTGGTAGAAACAGTGGTCCAGTGGTGTTCAGTGGCAGGCTTGCAGGTTGTGGGATAGCTGGGAAAATAGCTGGCTGGCAGCGGTATCTTTAGCAACGAGATAGCTCCAACTACAGGTGTAATACCTGGCAACGGGGTGCAGATTTGCTGGTAGTAGAACATCTAGTCGGATCTAAGATCACTGCCAAGCTCTAATCACTGAAACTAAAACTGCTTGAAGAAAGTGAAGATCATCTCTAAATGACGAAGCAACCAATTTCACTCATCAGGAGCTGGAATGACATCACGGTAGGATGGCTCGAGCTGTCGTGCAGATGTAGTATACCTATGTAGTATTATATCCCTTGAGATGCGCCATCTTCAACAGCACAATGGGCGTTCGTTGACCACATCACCTTGATTGGAGGCAACACAACATACGGTGAGCATTCGCTCAGTTGTCGACGGTGATGTTTGGCTCAGGTATAGCATGGTTTTCGTTTCGTGTAATCTTCCGGAAGTTCTATCAGGTTGAGGCGACCTACACACGAGCCAACGAGAGGTTCATACTAACCCACCTTTAAAGCTTAAGAGAGCTCCAGTCTGCAGGGGCCGCCCCGGTAGATGACAAGCAGCTGCTGGTGACATCACTACCTCAATGCGCCCGTGATGGACCCGGAATGTTGAGCTGGCAAGCCCGGTGGCACGACGAGAAAACCTGATATTGAGACAGAGCTTGCCAGCCATCATATGTAGAAACCACCCCGATGACACCAATTGCTGCTTAATGTGCCAAGGGTTTTAAGGGGACATCAAGACAGCTCACAGTTCGGCTTGGGTGTTTGAATCGCCATCTTCCACTTCTCTCAATTTACATAGACCCCTGCAGACAGACTGTTCCGGAACTGTTTCGCACCGCGCAGTCAAGAGGCCGCCCAAGGTCACTCGTTCTTATCAACAACCAGCCTCGCAAACACAATTATTCTAAAGAAATACACAAAAACACCTTAATTTTTATACGACAAACATAATCGCCCAATATGGCAGGACTCATCATGAAGCCGATCTTGAAAAAGGTCCTCGGCGAAACCATCGAGAACAAGTTCGGCCGTGAGGTTAGTTATTTCTGATCCTTCGACCCACCCTCTCTTGTTGGCTCGTCGCCTCGCCCGTTGCGGCTACAAACACCTGGAGTTCCGGCCTTGGCTAACTGACGGAAACGCATAGGACCCCTACTTCGAGAGCGTACCTGCAACCCGAATTACGGGCAAGGAAGGAAAGGTCAAGAAAGTCCGCAAGGCTCTGCCGCCTGGCCTTTCAGAGCATGATGCCATGGTCTTGACGAAAGTGAAGAGGCGTGCCTACCGACTTGATTCCAGCTTGTTCACATTATGCGGTATCAAGTTTGGTTGGAGCAGTGTCATCGGCCTCGTTCCAATGTAAGTGTTTTCTGCGCCGATGTTCCTCTTTTTACAATTTCAATAGCTAACGGCGCTTGCGATGTACAGCGCTGGCGATGTAGTTGACGCCATGCTGGCAATGATGGTCGTGCGCACAGCCAAGTCGGTTGAAGGTGGCCTCCCGGCCAATGTTTTGATGACGATGTACTTCTGGGTGATCGTGGATTTCATTGTCGGCCTGGTTCCCTTTGCGGGCGACATCTTCGACGCCATGGTGCGCGCCAATACGAACAACGCCATTGCGCTCGAGAACCACCTGCGCGAGAAGGGCAAGAAGAACCTGAAGGAGAGTGGGCTGCCGATACCCGACGTCGACCCCAGCGACCCCGATACCTTCGACCGCATGCAGCACGAGTCTGAGAGGAGCGATCACATTTCGTCGCAGCCTCGTCGCAACGAGCGCATGACTGACGACCGTGACCACCGCCGACAGTCGTCGGGTGTGGCACCAGCCAAGCCCACGCGGCCCAGCGAAGCTCGGGTGCGCGACGACCGACGAAGCGGCGGCGGCAGTTTCTTCGGCTGGGGTGGCCGGAGGGAACGCGCTGTTGATCCCGAGATGGGCAGGACCGATGACCGTCGCGATGATCGTCGCGATGATCGGCCCTCCAGGAAGGCCAGCCGACGGGGATAGTGGACCCAGCTGACTTCTGCCTCCGAATAGGAATCAAGAAGGATCGAGAATGCGTAGAGAGTACTAAAATGAGCGATGTTGCGTTTATCCCTTCTATACATCATGAGATACGATATGATTGATTTTGGAATCCCTCTTCTAGAGGTAGAGCGATGCTGGTTTCTACGACATTTTGGCGAATTGGCAATGCATCAAAACGAGCGCGATACCAGGGCTATAGATGTGATACCCTTTTACATAGGCCAAAGACGAGCGGAAAGATAAATTAATGTTTTCATATAAGATGCTATATTTGCATATATTTGCCCCTGATTACGTGATGCTTCAAGGTTGATGTCAACATTGGGAGCTATGACCTCAACCATACAACCCAAACAGCATATCATGGTGATATCTCCGCAAGTCATGTATCTGGGGTCGACGGGGAGTTCCAGAGAAAAGCTATCGCTGGGTTGATATTTCCAGCCTGTGTCTAACCTCACTTTTTATGTACCGGTGTGAAGTCTGCAGAAGTGCATTGCTAGTCTGAGCTAGCTTGCGGCAAGAAACAACCCAATCTGGATCAATGAAATCACCACTGAAGATTTACGAGCGATGGCATGGCAGGTGATGCTTCAAAATTCCCGGCCGATTGTACGCGGATCTTACCGTTTCAACACCGAGGCGCGCGACCCCACTAAAACTTCCCGAAGCTCTGGCTAGAATGAGCCTCTTTTTTGGCCGTTGCCACCGTCCAGCCAGATAAAGCGTCAACTCTAGTTACCCGAAACGAAACGCATCTACTCCCCATCCTAGACAGCTAATACCTACGCATACCCATTTCTCCAAGACTCCCCTCCTTGTTGAAATAACTTCTCTAAAAATGGCGTCCCGTTTCCTCTGCATCGCCCGGCCACTCTCCAACCTCCGGCCCTCCTCCACCATCACCACAACCCGACGCGCCGCCTCGAGCTTCGCCTCATCCCCCCGCGCCCCCGCGACTGCCCGCCGAGGAGCAAGCCGAGTTCGAGCGCCTGCAGCGCACCGCCAACACACAGCAAGGGTTCAACCCGTCCTCGACGCCGACGCCCGAGCCTACGATTTCCGTCAAGACGGCAACGCCAAAGATCGAGGGAGAAGAAGGCACGGTGCAGCCTAACGTGCCGCTCCGGAAGGGCGCGCCGCCCGAGTTTGAGGGCGAGAGGAACCCCAAGACGGGCGAGGTCGGCGGGCCCAAGAACGAGCCCCTGCGCTGGGGCGCTGCGGGGGATTATAGCTTTAATGGACGCGTTACGGATTTCTAAAGAAGATCGGTCATCGGTCATCGTCACCACTACGAACGATCTCCTAGGGTCAAATGATGTGCCGTCCCCTCGAAATCCACAAGAGAAGCGGAGTCTGGCTGCTCGCGTCCCGGTTGCTCGGGTTCGTAATGTGTACCTGGCTCGCAGCTGTGGGGAGGAGAAGAGCGTTTATACTGGTCGAGACATTCAGTCCTGTTCATAGATATAGATGGGCGGCACCAGCCAACACTCTGATTAAAGTGGCATACATGCTCGTGGGTGTATACGCTTAATGAACTTGTATATAATATCACATGCCCAATACAATCCCACTGGGAAATATAGATTACCCTGCTAGCAACTAAGCTTACCATCGTAATGTTGTCCTACAAGACCATTTCGATACAAGCATGGCATGGTATAGTTAATTGAAAGCAGTTCGTTGTGGAGACTCTGCTGGTTCAATGTTCCAAGGATTCCATGAATATCGCAAATTGAGCTGATAATCGTTGCTATCCCCCGGCTAGACCAGCTGAGACTAAGCTTGTGTTACAGTACGCGTGGATGTCGTGTGGTGACTCTGTCGTGTGGTGACTCAAGGAACCAAGCAAGGCAGATATGTCACCATTGCACTACCATTAGGGTAGGCACTAGGTTACTGTCAACATATGGTCAACATTCCATCAACATGGCCCGATGATTCCGCACGTCCGGAGTACAGTATAGAGCCGATATGCCCGATGCGGTCCGCGGAACTCGCTACAGCCTCCAACATTTTGATGATCTTCATGTCCTGAGGATCAGCTCAATTAATAATGCACACATCAGCGTCCCATAAGCAAACAAGTCATCATGTAACTCCGTAGTTCCGTTGAGGAGACTAGGCCCCGAAACCAATGGTACGGTGATAGCTCTGCTCAGTGGGTTGTTATCAGATCCGAGCTTAATGGGAAAGGGCATGAAGACGCGTCTTGCATCTCGACAAAAGCGCGTCGAACTACGGTGATCCCTGCCATGCTTTACGTACTATGGAGGGGCCGAGCACGGCGCCGAGGGCTTTGCTACCGGGTGTAAGCGAAATGGGTGGTGAATGGGCGTGCTTCAGGCGCGTTTCTCTGACAGGATCAGGTCACTAGAGGTGTCCATCTTGGGAAGCTAGGTGGGGGAGTGGTGATGGGCAACCCCTGGCAACGCGAGAAAAAATGGCAGTGGCTGGCGGGGCTAGCATGCAGTTTGAGTGCAGAGCCCTTCCCGGAGTCTAAGACAAAGCTGCAAACGCGTCTTCGTTGAGACCCACATAACCTTTTGACGCGATCTCCAGACCAGCTATTAAAAGTCGGGTCGCGCTCCTGGGAAAGCCAAATTCATACAGCATCACTTCAACACACTCTCCAAACCACTTTACACGCAAACCCCTCGACGCGGTAATTCATATCTCACTCTACGACTTCATTCTCTCTTTCATTCTATCTTCACTTCACTCCCACACTCACAATGGCCACTGAAATCACACCCTCCAAGAAGGTATGTCCATGACGTCTTCGCGCCACCATGCGCGGCTACTTACACAATGGGATTTTCGACTAACGCATTACTCTTTAATAGGTCGCCGATTCCATCGAGGCATTCAAGATGGAGTCTCCCGTGAAGAAGCTTGACCTGTCGGCTGGCAAGGAGAACGCCCCCATTGGTGCCGAGATTGTTGAGTCAAAGCCCACTCTCGAAGAGGCCCCGAAGGAGGTCAAGGGCGGCGTTGCACCCACAATCAAGCCTGAGGAGGCTGATGAGCCTATCCTGCGGGAGAACCCCTCGCGCTTTGTGCTCTTCCCCATCAAGTACCACGAGGTAAGTTGACGCGTCTTTCACGCGTAAAGTGGCTCCCAGACGCGACTCGAAGCTAACCCCTCAATTAGATCTGGCAAATGTACAAGAAGCACGAGGCTTCTTTCTGGACGGCTGAGGAGATTGATCTGTCCAAGGATATGCACGACTGGACCAACAAGCTCACTGATGATGAGCGCTACTTCGTCTCCCACATCTTGGCCTTCTTCGCCGCCTCTGACGGCATTGTCAACGAGAACCTGATCGAGCGCTTCAGCGGCGAGGTCCAGATCCCCGAGGCTCGATGCTTCTACGGTTTCCAGACCATGATGGAGAACATCCACTCTGAGACCTACTCCCTGCTCATCGACACCTACATCAAGGAGCCCGCCCAACGCGATCATCTCCTGAACGCCATTGAGACCATCCCCGCCATCCGCAAGAAGGCCACTTGGGCTCTGCGATGGATCTCTGACAAGAAGTCCACTTTCGCTCAGCGTCTCATTGCCTTCGCCGCTGTTGAGGGTATCTTCTTCAGTGGTGCTTTTGCCTCCATCTTCTGGTTGAAGAAGCGCGGTCTGATGCCTGGTCTGACTTTCTCCAACGAGCTTATCTCTCGCGATGAGGGTCTCCACACCGACTTCGCCTGCCTGTTGTTCTCCCACCTGAACAACCGCCCCAGCAAGGCCGTCGTCGAGGAGGTCATCACTGAGGCCGTCGCTATCGAGAAGGAGTTCTTGACCGAGGCTCTGCCTTGTGCCCTGCTCGGCATGAACGCCGACCTCATGAAGCAATACATTGAGTTCGTCGCTGATCGTCTCCTGGTCGCTCTCGGCAACGAGAAGGTCTACAAGTCCAGCAACCCCTTCGACTTCATGGAGAACATCTCCCTGGGTGGCAAGACCAACTTCTTCGAGAAGCGTGTCGGTGACTACCAGAAGGCCGGTGTCATGGCCAGCACCGTGAAGAAGAACGTCGATGACTCCCCTGAGCCTCAGAACGAGAACGGTGGTGACTTCGCTTTTGATGAGGACTTCTAAACAAGTCGCCTCGATGGCTAGTTGTTGCTTACTCTTCTCCTTTTTGACGATACCCCCTCATTCTTGCGGATAGACCTACACACTTGTGTATATTTGCTCATGGTCTTTTCGGGCGCGATTTCTTTCTTCCACTGCATTGCATGCGAAGAACATTGGGAAATGCTGGCGAGCAAAGTTCGTCGACTGCGACGCTTCATCGCAGAGCGGATACAGAACATATATTCTCTCATCTCCTATTGTTTGCATTTTTCTTGTTTGATGTTGGCGAGGCCGATGTTGGTTATAGATACAACCAGCGTCTCATGATACAGGCAGGCGTTCAGGGGTCGGGGAATGATATTGTGGCCTCACCCCCTTTTGGGGTGCTTGGCGATGTACAGCAATGGGGAAAACGAAGGTCACGTCTGGTTAATGTTGGTGTATAAGTAGTACACATGTGAACAAATCAAAAAGATTAAACAAACTCTGATCCATTGCCTCCTTTTTATCTTGTGTAATGCTCTATTGGAATTCAGTGAAGAACAGACATGTCTTGAATCATAATTGAATCCTCATGAAGCCTATGAGTTCACTTCTGAGATGTCTTTGTATACCTTTCCAGTGGCTTTCATGGAACTGAGCGATATGATTTTATAGACATTGGTATTTGACAGTTTCATTATTCGTGTGTATGCGAGACTCTATTTCTTGCCCTTCTTCTTCTTTCCCTTTCCACCACCCGTTGCCGGTGCCTGTTGCGCCGCCGGCGCTGCCGTAGTTGCTGTTGCGGCGGCCTCGCTCTTCTCCGCGGCGGGGGTGCCCTCCTCGGCGGGCGCATCGGCCATGGCCTCGTCCTTCTGCTCGGGCAGGCCCGCCATGGGCCGGCTCAGCTTGCCCAGGCACATGATCAGCCGCGACACCTCGGCCGCCTTGCTCGTCCGGTACTTGAGCGTGACGCCGCTGGCCGGGTCGTAGGTCTTGAGGGTCAGGAAGCCGCGCGCGGGCTTCGGTGCTGCTGCTGTTTCGGTGGCGGGGGCGTCGTCGGCGGTTTTGGATTTGCGCAGCTTGGGGGTTTTGATGGAGTATTTGGTGGTGATGCGGGTCTGGGTGGTACAGTTAGACAGTGAGCAAGGTCATAAGAGGGAGGGAAGGCAAGGAAGGGGAGTGAAGCTGGTCGCGAGGGCAGGGGAGAGCTTACGGTGGTCGGGCGCGCTTCAAGGAGAAGCTGCGACTCCCGTAGCCATTCTTCGGATTTGGCGTAGTGTGGCATCTTGTAGGTAGGTGGGACGATGTCGCCTCAGAGGGTGGTGTAGCTCTGTCGCTTCCTCTGATTGATGATGGTTTAGATGTAGGCTACATGCACCGTCAAGGATCAAAAATTGGCAGGTGTGGTGGTTCGCGTCGTTGGGCGCAACACAACTTTGGCTCGCTATTTCGGCGGGCTTTCGAGTATGTAGCTCTCTCTGGTTGTGCTCCAGATGGCAAATGGTGTTTGATGGATTGCACAAGGCTATTGGGGAATTTTTGTGACGTTTAGTGGGGTCGACAGCAGTTCAGCCGCCATCTATGGGAATCGCGGGGAATTGCGCGCAGCTCCTCAAGCTTGAGAGAAGCACAAGATCTACCTAATTCTTTGCTTGCATTCAACCCGAGGAGGTTGCTGTATGGCATGATCATTGCCTGTGGAATTCATAGCCTACCTAGGTAACTAGGTAGCGAGTATAACATTGTCTTACGGATTCTCTTCTGCAGCCATACCTATATCGTCGAAACCGATCTTGCTCTCTCGGCCAATGCTGATGGCACTGTTAAGGCTTTGGACTAACCATTTTCACCGCCAAAACAGCTCGCCTTAAACCAATGGCAACAAAAATAGTTGTCCTAAGCAGGTATACACGCAGAGTCTATTTGAAGTGCCCGATAATTAACTTTATTCAACTATTCGACCGTGATGCGAGCGTTGGCAACGTATCGAATTGTACAGCTTATGGCCGGGTCTGCTTATTAGTTCGGAGTCTTGTCAATTGCAGGCGATTCTGCTCTCGGTGAGCGGTGAAGTCTGGACAGGGAAGTGGCAGGGGTCTTCTTTGCTGGAGCTCGTAGCGGCCCCCTCCCCCACATTGACGAATTGGTGGAATAGTTCCGCCAGACCTGAAGCCTTGTCTTGCTCTCTTGGAATTTATCCAAACAACCCAAACCTCCACAACAATGTCGTCCACGCCGATGGACGTGGACTCTGGGTCAGGCTCGTCGCGTGCCACTCCCTCCCTCAACATAACCCGCACACTTGGCAATAACGTTCCGAGCACGACACCTATTCCGGAGGTCATTGGGAAGTTCGCACCAACAAAGGTAGCTATCCGTCCAGCTATTGATTTCGAGGAGGCGCGCCTCTCTCAAACCGGGTTGCGCCGTTCGACGTCGGCTCCCAAAGACAGAATTTATGCGCCTTCAGCCAGTGCTGGTCAAGCCAAGGAGCTTTGCTCGTTGCCAGAGAAGATAGTGTCTTCCATTGCAGCTATTACAGGGTCGTTGACCTCAAATCCTGCCAGTGCAGCTTACAGCACGATACCCGACGCGCCCATGGGCAGCTGCGAACTTATTGCTGGTCCAGATTCTGACAATGAACAGCTTTTCAAGCGCGAAGGCATTAAGGATGAACGATCGCGCCCACACATCTTGAGTCTCGATTACGACGATCCCGGCGAGTTGCTCATGACCTCGGAAAGCGACGAAACGATCCAGATCTACAAAGTCCGCGACGGAAAGCACGACAAGCAACTGCTGAGTAAAAAGTATGGCGTGAAGCTGGCAAAGTTCACGCATACTAGCTCTGGCATAGTCTACGCGAGTACCAAGGTGAATGGTATGTGGTCATCGGAGATCGGGCGAGGGATTCAGTGCTCACAATGCCGCAGATGCTATACGATATCTCACAACCCACGATAATGCCTTCGTACGGTATTTTGAAGGACATGAAGGCGCTGTCACATGCCTAGCCATGCATCCGGGCAACGACGAATTCATCTCTTGCAGCAAAGATAACACGATACGGCTATGGGAGGCAGGCACTCGTAATGCGACTGGCGCACTGTACCTGAACACACCGTATCTTGCAGCGTTCGACCCCAGTGGCGAAGTCTTTGCAGTTGGATCCCCTAACAGTGGCCAAATCCTACTATACGACCGTCGAAACTTCGACAAGGCGCCGTTCTCGACTTTCGACATTGTCGAGAGCTGCGTGTTTGCTGACCCAGACCACGTCATGAACGGCTGGACCAAGCTTGAGTTCTCCAATGACGGAAGATCCTTACTCCTGGGCACCAAAGGCGGCGGCCATTTCCTGATTGACTCCTTCAATGGCTCAATGCGCGCCTACCTTAGAAAGCCGGAAAGTGGCATTAGCCGACTTGCAGCGGGTGAAGAGCGTGCCGTTAATGGAGGTTCGTCAGGTGCTGCAACAGTTGAGAGCAGTGGTGATTGCTGTTTCACTAGCGACGGCCGATACGTCATCAGCGGCTCAGGCGAAAACGTCTTGGTCTGGGACACGATGGGACAAATAAATGCAGAGAATAAGACGTTGGATCCGATATATAAGCTCGACAACGACAAACGACGCGCCGCCGTCGTGGCCTGGAGCCCCCGGCACAACTTCTTCGCCACGGCAGACCAGGACTTAGTATTCTGGCTTCCTGATTTGCATGCGTAGTGTCGGAGGAGTATGAGCGCATTCATCCCGTCCAACAGGTCGTAGTGAATATGAATTCGGCTTTCGTAATAGAGTACGTATATCATTCCTTACTCACTCTGATAGCATGTGTCTCTGACCTAGAGTTAAAAAAGACAGTTCAGGTGTTTCGAATTAATACATTGGCCATGATACCCCTATGTTGCATTCACGGGCGTTGGAAAGGTTAGTAAAAAGGGACATTCAGTATAGACTATAGGTCACCCGATGAAATTTTGCATTTACTCAATACAAGGTTCTCGATCAGTCACTGTGCTGCTCCTCATTGGCTTGAAATTTATGTCCTTTTATGGGTTTTATACAGTATTGCTCTATGTTACAGCTGCAGGGTGTTACATTGGCATCCATCCATCTCAGATGATCACGCCAAGGCCTCCTCTAGCGATTGGCCGGCCGTATATCCTCGTACGGCATGACGAAGGCTCCTGGTCACCATAAGCTTCGTTGCCATATGACCACCTCTGCTTTTCGCCCATTTCACTTGCCAGCTTTACAACACAGATCAGCAGCGAGGGCTTCCTATTTGCTTCCCTTGCCGCCCTTACCCTTGCCCTTACCCTGCGTACCACGGCCCTTGTTAGAACTGAAGACGTTGCGGGAGCGGCGCCAGGCCTCGACCAGATGCTCGACGTTGCCCATGTCGTGGCGGGGCTTGCGCATGAAGTAAAGGCGGGCACGGCGCGCGCGCTTGGGCCGCCGCCAGATGATCTCAATGCCGAGCACGTTGGGGCTGTAGATCTTGTACCACATCTCGACGCCAACTTTCGTCAAGTGGTTCCGGAGCAGGATGGCCGTGTCGACGCCCGCGCGCTTGATCGACAGGCAGACGCCGGCGAACGGCTCGCCCCGGTTCGTGGTGACTTGCAGCACGTCGCCGGGCTTGGCGGCGTCCGGGTTCTTCTTGGAGAAGAGGGCGGTGCGCGCGCCCGTCCGGTCCAGGCGCCGGATCTGCTGCGCGTGGTACGAGATCAGCGGGTTCGGGTGCGCGGCGCGGGCCGAGGGCGGCGGTGCGTAGACGGCGAAGGCGGTGCGGATCGGCTTGCCGGGGGTTTTGGAGGGGATAACGTCTGGAGTGGGTCAGTCAGTCATTTCGTCTTGTCTCCTTTCTATTTTTGCAATTTGGCCCGAGTCTGGGAATAGCGTACGGAATTTGGTGGGCTTCTTCGCGGCGGCCAGAGTCGAGATCGGTGGCGGTATGGAGGATGCGGCCGTCTCTGTTGGGGTGGTCTCGGTGGCCATTGAGCGGGCCACGAACTGCTGCGCCTGCCGATTCCTTCGGAGGAGGGACTTGAGGGGCCCGAGTGGCCGCCTCACTGGTTGCAGCATCATGGTGTCTGGTGTGGTGGTGAGGACCTCAGCTCGTAGACGATTTCCTTGGTCGAGGGCGAAGCTCTACGCTTCCTGCGATCTCGAAATTCTGCAGTTGCAGGGGCCCAAAGAGGTCGCAACGACGCTGTCTGATTGGATGGAAAACTGGGGGCGAAAGGTTGTTCCGGGTGCGGATCGCGGCTCGAGCTACCTACCCCAGGGTCGCGCGGGCTTGTACTGGGAAATTTTAAAGTCCAATTGGAGAGTGGGATAAAAGTGAGGTGCCAATTCCAGCCGACGACGACGACTTTACGACGGCCCCCATTTGCAACCAACAGTTCCGAGGCCCAGATCTGTTGCCCAACTTCAAGATGTCGAGGAGACCGATAATAGGCGCTGTGAGCGCCAGCAATTGTGCCTTTGAGGCGGCCACAAGGCGGATAGCGACAAACCAGATCCGAAGCTTCAGCTCTACACCGTCGAGGAATGGTATGTAGCTCTTAATATAATAGTTCCTAAAACACTGTTTTATGGTGCTAATTGGGGTTTCTTTGCAGCACAGCAAGTGGCGCATTTCACGCCCACATCGTCAACCGAACTCGACGAACTCCTCTCCACCATCCGCACCAAGATCATCCTCCCCTCATATCTCTCCTTGACCCAGCGCAAGCAATTGATGTCAAAACGGTATGAGAAGAAGCTCGCTGCAGACCCAGTCATTATCGATATCGATGGCGAGATTCTTAAGTTCCGGTACCTGAACCCGCTGGGCGGCGGCCTGCCCAACACGCAAAAGTCCGTCATGCAGGCCGTCACGTCCTTTGAGACGGAGGACGACTTTGTCAACCTGCGCCCGCTGCTCGAGGGTATCCACAACACACACCAGAAGCTCGACGCCAACTTCTGGACCAAGATGACTCGAGTGATAGGATCCAAGGGCTACATCTACGAGATGATCGAGGCCGCGCGCCGGGCTAAGTGGACCGGCTATAGGCTGGATAACAGCGAGAGGCTCAACGAGATGCTGCTGCATGTGCAGCTGAAGGCGGTCGAAAGCGGATGGCGCAAGAGTGAGACGGACAAGGCCCTGCGCTGGTCCGAGATGATCATCGAGCTCCTACAGACCGAGGCGCATCAGTCCAAGACGTCACGGGCCGCTGGCAGCGATGCCACCGCCTTGACATGCTCGCTAGAGCACGATCCCCAGGTCCTTATCGCGCCTTTACACCTGGCTTCCGCATTGGTGGTCAAGACCGGTGTGGACACTGAGAGCGTCCTGGAGAAGGTGAATAAGTACGCCCGAGATGTCGTCAGGTTATGGCCCGAGGGCAAGCAGCTGAAGGAGCTGCACAAGCCTGAAGCCTACCAGGCCCGTAACGACATGGCCTACCTCACATGCCCCAACAAGTTCGTGACGATGGCGACCCCGCTGCTCCATGGTCTGGAGTCCGCCGTACAGGTGGTCAAGGACGCCGAGCTCTTGCGCCAGTTGCAATCCCGACGCGACGTCCTGTCTGCCGAGGTGGAGAGCGCGCGGAAGACTGCTCAGGCCCAGGGTAAGGCAGGCCGAGGCGAGAGCGTATACGGCAAGTTCTTTGGCGCATAAAAGCCTCGAGTGTTTGATGTATGTATGTATAGATTAAAACCTGGCATGAACCACATTGTACAAGCATCCGAGACAAATGTAATATCACAAATGTACCAATTGTTTATATGCAGTTTCTATTGAACCGATGGAGTGACAAAAGCTCGCTATGTACATATGATACAAGCTAAATCACAACGACCTCCTTTTATTCTTTCTCTTATGATTTACGGCAGAACAATGTATTTCTCCAGGTGCTTCGGTATCGCGCCCAGCAGGTTCTTGCTCTCCAACCATTTCCGTGAGAATAGACGGTCAGCGTACCGGTATGCGCCGTCGCAAAGGACCGTCACGACCGTGTGGCCGGGTCCCATCTTCTCGGCGACCTCCTTGGCCGCTACCACGTTCAGGGCGCTGCTGGCGCCGAGGTACAAGCCCTCTTCGTCGAGGCACCGGTAGACCATCTCGATGCTCTTCTCATCGCTGATGTTGAGGCTGCCATCGATGGCGCCGGACTCCATCTCAGGAGCCAGGTTGTCCGTGATACGGCCCTGGCCGATGCCCTCGGTAATGCTGGACCCGGAGCGGTCCTTCAGTTGGCCGCCCGACTCCATGTACGAGTGCAGCACAGATCCGGGCGGGTCCGCGAGGAACGACTTAACGCGCCCGCCCGAGATCTGCTTCAGGTAGGCCGTGGTTCCCGCCAGCGTGCCCGCGGTGCCCGTCGCGCAGGTGAAGGCATCGACCTTGCCGCCCGTCTGCTCCCAGATCTCGGGGCCCGTGGTCTCGACGTGGGCGCGGCGGTTCGACGTGTTATCAAACTGGTTGGTCCAAACGGCGGCGCCCTTGCCCTGCTCCTCCGTCAGGCGCTCTGCGTGCCGCCGCGCCTGGTGGTTGTAGTTCTCGGGGTTCTCGAAGGCGACGGCGGGGACTGGGTACACCTCGGCGCCCAGCAGGCGCAGCAGGTCGATTTTGCCCTGCGACTGCGTGTTCGGCATGTAGATCACCAGCTTGTATCCCTTGGACCGGCATACGTGCGCCAGCCCGATGCCCGTGTTGCCCGCCGTGCCCTCGACTACGGTGCCGCCGGCCTTCAGCAGGCCCCGCTCCTCGGCGTCGAGGACTACGTATAGGGCTGCGCGGTCCTTGATGGAACCGCCGGGGTTCATGAACTCGGCCTTGCCCAGGACTTCGCACCGGGTCTGGTCGGAGAGCTTGTTGAGGCGGATCAGAGGCGTGTTGCCGATAGCTATGACGCACGAAGACGAACTGCGGTCAGCTCGGGAAACCCGATTGTTTTGATGATGGTTCACATACCCTCCGTTAGGCCCCTAGAGATCCCTTGCGCCTTGGAAATTGCGGTGCTCCTCAGGGTAGGAGGATGGGCCGCCGCCGGGGTAACCGCCCTCCGCGCCGTGGTAGTGGCGAACCGACGAACACTTTGACGGAACATGGTCGCAATTGTTCGTATCGATCATATACAGGGTCACGGTGAACCAGTTCAAAAGAGTCGATATTGGAGATAAAATAGGAAAGTCTATAAAATCACAAACGGAATCAAGTAAACGTAGCCGGCCGTCTAGGTCGCTTAGAAATGTAAAGTACATGTATATAGCGGGGCCCCTGTCGCCGGTCAGAGGCCGAAGCAACTGCGAAAGCACGCAATTGCGACTGAAGCAAGTTCCCGCCTCCCGCCCGCCTGTACTCACCTAACGTACCTAACTCAATTGCAGGCCCCGCCAGGAGCTAGCTTGCTCGAAAGTAATCAACATTGAAGCTAGGTCCCAGTGAACAGGCCCCTGTGACACCTGTCTAGCTGTACCTGAGTTTGGCCTTTGGGAGCCAATTGCCTGCTTGTAAGTGCAAGTTAGCCTCAGTGTGGCTGGTACCTTCCAAGCTCGCTGTAACAGGGAAGCTACGACTTGATCTTCCACCCCACGCCAGCCCAGCCCAGCCAAACCGAAAAGGCCCGTTATTGATTCGCGATTTGGACGCGTCTCGTCGCTGCCGCTTTTTCGTCTTAGCGATTAATTGATGCCTACCAAGCCAGTAGTAGTACACCGCACTCTTTGACCATTTGCACCCACATACATATCATGTCGAACACCTGCGACCACTGAGTACGTCTACACTATATGCGATTTTGCGCGACACACTTTCCATCACATTTGCGACTAGTATCGCGCTGCCCGATTGGCAGCAACCAACGCGACCATGTATATTAAGCAGATCATTATCCAAGGCTTCAAGAGGTGCGCGCCGCCCCTCCACCAGGCCCTCCAGGCGGGCTTCCTGTTCTTACCCTACGCATGCATACTGATACACCAGCAGTTACAAGGACCAAACCGTCATCGAGCCCTTCTCACCCGGTACCAATGTCGTCGTCGGACGCAACGGTTCGGGCAAGAGTAACTTCTTCGCGGCAATCCGCTTTGTCCTGAGCGATGCCTACTCGAACCTGGGTCGCGAGGAGCGGCAGGCCCTTCTGCACGAAGGCTCGGGTTCTGCCGTCATGTCCGCATATGTCGAGGTCATCTTCGACAACAGCGACGAACGATTCCCCACGAACGGCAAGGAGGTCACTCTGCGGCGCACAATCAGTCTGAAGAAAGACGAGTGGTCAATCGATAAGAAGGCCGTTACCAAAAAGGAGGTCATCAACATGCTCGAGTCGGCCGGTTTCTCGAAGTCCAACCCTTACTATATCGTGCCGCAGGGCCGCGTCACCACCCTCACCAATATGAAGGAGTCCGAGCGATTGGCCTTGATGAAGGAGGTGGCCGGTACGAAAGTCTACGAGGAGCGTCGCACGGAATCTTTGAAGATTATGGCGGACACGAATCATAAGAGAGACCAGATCGACGCCTTACTACAGTCGGTGAAGGACAAGCTTGACGAGCTTGAAGAGGAGAAGGACGAGCTGCGCGATTACCAAAACAAGGATCGCGAACGAAGATGCCTGGAATACGCCTACTACCACCAAGAGCAGATGCTGGTCAACGATACGTTGGAAAAATTGGACGACGACCGCCAGAATGGTATCGACCAGACCGACGAGCAACGCGAAGTGTATACCGCTGGCGAAAAGGTCATTGCTCAGCTAGACTCGGATATCCACAAGCTCCAACAGCAATTGGAGCTACTTCGACTGGACAAACGACAGCTCGACGAAGACCGAAAAGAGACGTCCAAGTCGAAGGCCAAGGCCGAACTGGCCGTCAAGAGTCTGTCGGATAGTGCATCTGCGCAGCAGCAAGCGCGAGACCAGCACGATGCTGAGATGGAGGAGGTGAGGGCGGCCATCGCCTCCAAAGAAACGGAGCTGGCGAAAATTACCCCTGAATACGAAAAGAGGAAGCGGAAGGAGGTAGAGATCAAACAGCAACTGGACCAGGCCGAGGCGAGTCGTCAGCGATTGTTCACTAAGCAGTCGCGTAGCAGTCAATTCAGAACTAAAGCTGAGCGAGACGCCTGGTTGAAGAAGGAAATAGATGAGCTGAACATTACCTTGAGTCAACAAAAAGCCAATCTCCTCGACGCGGACGAAGAGGTGAAAGCCATCGAGAAGACCATCAAGCAACTAGAGGCAGAAGTCGCAGATCTCAGGGCCAGGAACGAAGGGTTCGGTGCCAAGCGAACTGCTCTGGCCGACGAAGTCGCCAATGCCAAGGATATCTACGACAAGCTTGACGAGGAGCGAAAACTACTCCGTCGAGAAGACGACAAAGTAGAAACTATTCGAGAAAACTGCCGCTCCGAGATGGCCCGCGCCGAGAAGGAGCTTTCCCATACGATGGACGGTTCCACATTCCGCGGTCTCGCAAACATCCGGCGAATGCAGCAAGAACAGAACATTGAGGGCGCTTACGGCACACTGGCAGAGCTCATGACAGTGAGCGAAGCTTACCGGGTGGCTGTAGAGCAGATTGCAGGAACCAGTCTCTTCCACTATGTGGTGGATAACGAGCAAACGGCAACGTACTTTGTCAACCAACTCGAAAAGACACGCGGCGGTAGAGTCACATTCATGCCCCTGAACAAGCTGCACCCTAGGCCGGCCAATCTTCCCAGAGCAAATGATGCCGTTCCCCTGATCAACACGATCGAGTTCGACCCCCAGTTCGAGAAGGCGTTCCAACAAGTATTTGGCCAATCGGTCCTGTGTCCCAACCTGACTGTTGCCGGCCAATATGCTCGCACCAATAACGTTGACTGCATTACCCCCGAGGGTGATATCGCGCAAAAGAAGGGGGCAATGACGGGTGGTTACATTGATCCGAGCAAGTCTCGTCTGGAAGCTGTCCGTGCGGTTAGCAAACTACGTGACGAGTTCGAAGACCTCGTCAGCCGGTCCTCTGATATCAGGAGTAAGATTGAGAAAAAAGACCAGGAGATTACTCGTGCTACCGGCGAGCAGAAGAAACTGGCCCTGGAACTCAGCAAATTAGACAGCGGCTATACTTCCATGCTGTCAGAGCTCAATGCCAAGAACAACCAAATCGTCCGGGAGCAAGACCGTCTTGAGGCGGCTATGAAGCGCCGCGATGCTGTCGACAGGAACATGAAGGAGTTCGGCGACAACCTGAGTGCTCACGAGGCAGAACTAGCATCAGACTTCAAGAAGGCGCTGACAGCTAATGAGGAACGGCAGCTGGAAGATCTGAGCGGCACTGTGCGAGACCTACAGAAGCAATGGAACGAGACCAGTAGCGCCCGCCGCGAAATGGAAGGACGCAAGCAGATTCTCGAGGTCGAACTGCGCTCTAACCTGCGTCTCAAGCTGGATCAGCTCACGGCCCAGGCCTTCGAAGGTGGTTCTTCTCGGGGAAGCGGCGACCTCAAGGAGGCCAGGCGCGAGCTCAAGAAGGCGCAGACAGCAGCTACTGCGATTGAGCGCAAGATCCAGGCGACTGAAGAGGAGATCGAGGCCGCGTCGACGCGCATCGAAAACCTCGAGGAGCAAAAGGCAAACAAGGAGACCGAACAGCAAGCACTGGCAAGGGAGATTGCCAAGCAGCAACGGAAGATGGAGAAGAGCATTCAAAAGAAAGCGTTGCTCCAGACGAGGGCGGCTGACGCCTCGAAGACTATTCGTGATCTTGGTGTGCTGCCCGAAGAGGCGTTTGATAAATACGAAAACATGTCACAGGAGAAGGTAAGTTTTATCGTTCCTACATTCGGAGACGAGCTCCATCCATTTGAAAGCTATTCGGTCGACTAACTCATTCAATTTCAAACAATATAGGCTCAAGCCCGACTTATGAAGGTAAAGGAGGCGCTCAAGAAGTATCAGCACATCAACAAAAAGGCGCTGGACCAGTACAACAGCTTCACGACGGAGCAAGACCGCCTGCTGAAGCGCCGCAAGGAGCTGGACCAGTCGCAGGAGTCGATCGAGGAGCTCGTGGCCCACTTGGACCAGCGCAAGGACGAGGCCATCGAGCGCACCTTCAAACAGGTCTCCAAGGAGTTCGCCACCATCTTCGAGAAGCTCGTCCCCGCCGGCCACGGCCGCCTCGTCATTCAGCGCCGCGCCGACCGCCGCATGGACCCCGAGGATTCGGACGAGGAGCAGCGCGGCTCCATCGAGAACTATACCGGTGTCGGTATCAGCGTCTCCTTCAACTCCAAGACCCAAGACGAGCAGCAGCGTATCCAGCAGCTGTCCGGTGGACAAAAGAGTAAGTTTTCCCTTCTTCTCTATGTACAAACAGGAAATACTGACAAAACACCAAAACAGGTCTTTGCGCCCTGTGCCTCATCTTCGCGCTGCAGCAGGCCGAGTCCTCGCCCATGGTCATCTTCGACGAGGTGGACGCCAACCTGGACGCCCAGTACCGTACCGCCGTCGCCAGCCTGCTCGAGTCCATCTCCAAGGAGGCCGGCACCCAGTTCATCATCACCACCTTCCGTCCCGAAATCGTCCACGTCGCCGACAAGTGCTACGGTGTCTTGTTCCGCAACAAGAACTCCAACATCAACGTCGTGAGCACCGAGCAGGCCCTCGATTTCGTTGAGAACCAAGCTCCCCGGTAAAACTTTCTATTTTCGCCCTTGACCGGCAGAAGGGAGAACAAAGAGGGAAAGGGTCTTGAATGACTTGGATCAACGTTGAGGAGAAAGAGAAGCAAGGAAACCATTAAGCGTGCAGGGTGCGATTTTTCGAGAAGAATATTGGGATGTAGTTTCTCTGTTGATACCGTCAGAGTATTTCGATGATGATGGATTGATGGCTTCAGGAGTTCTTCTTCCCCGTGTATAAATAGAGGAAGGAGGATTGCTTTTTCCACAGCGACGATTGATTGAGAGCATACCGGAAGATGCTTCGGTTTTGTCAGTGTTCCCACGTTCTAATTGTTACTCAGAATACCGTACGTATGGCTCTATCAACATTAAGTAATCTTGCATTTCCGTATGCATTCAATGATTCGAAGGTCTTACGACAACACCATCTTAAAGCCAAGTGCACAAGCGATGCGATGTGTCTTTTGTTATTTAACAGTCATTGTTCTTAACTATGCTATGATGACTGTCCTGTGAGCATGCCTTCGTCAGATCAAAAGCAGAGCCAGCCAGGAAGTATCTACATCAACATATAAAACTCGAGTTCAGAACTAGCATTCTTAGGTGTTGTACAAAGCCTCAAGTCTCGGCTCGATAGGCGAGTGGACTGATTATGGCCTGATCTTGGTCATAAGTTCGGGTCAGTAAGATCCAAACCATGAACTCAGGTCTCTCGAGTGCCCCCAGACCATGCTCTCGTGGTATTTCGCTTAGTGCACATGTAGCGTCCTCGTGTCTAAATGGAGGGCCGTAAAAACAGAAAATGAAAAGAACGCGCAAATCCTCGTGCTTCTGCGATGCAGGCGTAAGACCTACCGAGCGTATTGGGACTCGGAGTCTCATCTCGGCTACGAGATGCACACTGATGCAATGAAGGTATTTTACCCATGTCTAAGAGCAACCAAAGCCAAAACCTCTATCCTCGACGCCAACTTTTTGCTGTTTCTTCTGCGAACGTGAGATGGAGCGACCTGCTCCCAAGTCTGCTTTTGTGGGCGATTTTACGGATTAATGTACCGTGATGGTATTGGAGATTTACCATCGTCGGTTTCCTAGAGGCATATCATTAGCACCGGTGTGTCCGCCGCCACGATGACCTGAGTGTTACGTCAGTACGAGACTGATGGTCGACAAAGGGATCGTGTTGGGGGGATGAAAGCTTACCTCCTCTACCGCCACGGCCGCCTCCCCAGCCGCGACCGCCGCCGCCGAAGCGACCGCCACCGCCACCACCGTAACGAGCCATCTCAGCAAGCTTGGGGTCAATTTGTTGCTTTGCTTCCGTCAAAACATTGACCAAGTCACGAGCCTGCTTGGAGTCTATATCTTGTGTCAGTAAAAGTTCGACTTCAAAAGTGTTGGGAGGGGAAACTCACTGTCAGTAGTGAACAGGGTAATGGCCGTGCCTGTTTGACCGGCACGACCAGTACGGCCGATACGGTGAATGTAGTCCTCCGAGTTGTTGGGGTAGTCATAGTTGATCACGTGAGTGATGTTGCGCACATCTTGATTACATAGGTTAGCGTCATCATACCAAGGGGATGTGTAGCAAATCCCAAAGACTGGTTGTGTCTAAGTATATAGTTCCGTGCTTTTTCTCCTGGGAGAAAGGGGACTGTCTGTTGCGACAACATGCCAAATGCCAGGCTTGAGCAGATTCAATACGGCCCGGGTCCTCGGGGAGTTCAGGAATTTTGGTTTACGACAGCTTGACTGAATCAAGAAATGCCAACAATTCCGCGCTTGTACCATGAAGATGGCAAGAGGTACAAGAACGAAACTCATGTATAACAGCACAATGGCGGTCATATCATGATAAATCCCAGTCACTCGCAGTGTACGAGAACCACAAAGCACGAAGAGGTCAGGCAGGTGCAGCGCAATCGAGAAAGCCCCTAGACATACATGAGAGTAAAGCACAGTGGATATAACACTGCTGGAAGTTGCTACGAGGGGAAGGGAGGGGGAGGGGGAGATATTCATACCGATACCACGCGAGGCCACATCAGTGGCCACCATGATGGGGCTTTTGCCGGTCTTGAACTGGTCAAGGACCCAATCACGCTCGTTTTGTTGCTTGTCACCGTGGATGGCTAAAACAATGTCAGTAAGAGTAATTCGCAACAAGCGGGGGAAGGAGACGTACAAAGTGCTGGCCAGCCGTCTTGACGGAGGAATCGGGTAATTTCATCGGCAACACGCTTGGTACCAACGAAGAGCAGACACTTGTTAGCCTTGTCGTCCATAATCTTCTCAAGATGCTTGATCATCTTGTCACGCTTCTCGCCCTCTGACACAACCTCAACAACTTGAGTAATGCGGTGGTTAGCAGAGAGATCCATGGAACCAATGTTGACTTGGATGAAGTCGGTCTGGAACTCGGAAGCCAGAGCGCGAACCTCCTTGGGCCAGGTAGCGGACCACATGAGGGTTTGACGATCAGGGCGAATCTGGCTGACAATCTTGCGAATCTGGGGCTCGAAACCCATGTCCAACATACGATCGGCCTCATCGAGAACGAGGTAGGTAACACGACGAAGGTTGGTCTTGCCGCCCTCCAACATATCGATCAGACGGCCAGGAGTGGCAATGCAGACCTCGACACCCTTAGAAAGGTCGCGGATCTGGGGACCACGAGGCACACCACCGTAGACACAGGTGTTTCGGATGCGAGAAGAGCGACCGAACTTGGAAATCTCCTGCTGAATCTGGACAGCCAGCTCACGAGTAGGAGCCAGGATCAGAACAATAGGACCATCGCCGGGTGCCAGAAGAGGCTGGGCGTTGATGTGAACGATGGCGGGAAGACAGTACGTAAGGGTCTTTCCGGAACCGGTCTCAGCAATACCGACGACATCGCGTCCGGAAAGAGCCATGGGCCAACCCTGAGATTGAATGGCGGTAGGGGCGGGAAAGCCCTGTGCCTTGACCTCATCCATAACGTATCTGGGGAAACCAGCCTCGTCGAAGGTCTCGACAGGTGTGGGGATATCGCTTCCGGCAACAGTGACCTGGTGGTCGCGTCGGAACCGATCGATGTCGGCTTGTGAGCGGTTGGCAACAGCCTCATCTTCCTTGTAGAAAGACTTCTCGAACTTGGGCATAGTGTCAAGGTCCCAGCTCTGCTTCTGAAGACCGGCGCCGAGGTTGGACATTCTGTCACCACCACCGCCGCCGCCGCCGCCACCGTAGCCACCACCACCGTAGCCACCGCCGCCGCCGCCGTTGGAGTAGCCGTTGCTATCACCACTAGAAATGAAGAAAGTTAGCGATGAACAGGGACAATTTGAGGACGAAGGGATAGTGGAATGCAGGTGAAACATCGCCATGTCGCGAGGGCCGAGTGCCATCGCTCGCGTCAAAAGCGAGTAGACACTGAAAGTCGAGGGAAAGAGATAATGGAAGCAAGACTTACCCATAGCCGCCGCCACGACCACCGCCGCCGCCGTAGCCGCCGCCGCCGCCGCGAGAACCGTAACGATCACCACCACCGCGACCACCACCGCCGCCGTAGCCACCGCCATCACCACCACCGTAGCCGCCGCCACCGTAAGACATGTTGACGGAGTTGGGTATTGTGCGTGAAGCGTTTATGTGTGTTTGTTTGATTGAGGATGGTATTGCCGCTCAGCGCAATCGGATTATTATGAATCTTGTGTTTTGATGTTTGGGGGGAGGATGCAAGTTGTTTCGGATCTGAGATTAAATCTGCGACGCGTTTGGATGCAGACGAAGTAGTGTAGAGAACCGAAAAACCTGGGAGGAATTTCTTTAAGAAAGAGAGGATGCGTGAAGGGAGAAAGAAGAAAGTCACACAAAACTCGGATGGAGATGGATGATGGGAGTTGGGTTTTGATGTGATGCCAACGGAGATTAGTTGAGCAGCGGCGAAAGACAGGGAAGAGAAAAAAAATAGGCAATCGCTGCTTACCAGATTTTTTTTCTGCCATTCCTTCCTGTTAGGCAGGTCCAATCGCGGTCTAGCTAGTCAAGAAGTGGGGCCAATGCACGAGTCCCTGATTGCTAGTCGCTAGCCCAACCCAGATAAGCTCCGGTGGTAGCAGATTCCTGCGAAACCCCACTGTGCTGGCTGCAAGTCGGCATTGCCAGGCGACTTTTCTAGTGGGTTTAGGGGGACGTCGACAAAGAAAAAAAAACAGCAACCGCTAGCAAGCATCATGTGATGGATCACTCTCAAGCTCCTTGGTGTACATTGACATCAGCGTTGCGCTTCACGCCAAGAAATCTCGAAGAACGCGTACAATCTTCAGTGTTATTTTTCATTATTTGATAGGTCAAAATGTGTCGTTATTATTACGAACTTGCACATCGGTTTTTTCAGCTTGGAAACGGTGACTTGATCAACCAGTACGAATTAAAGTCTGGGGTATGTACTCCGTACATGATCATATATTTGAGGATCGCGAGCGGTGAGGGAGACAAAGAGAGAACCCTCGCTGCTGTTGGTACCAGGCAAGGGCAAACACTGCATTGAATCTAGTACGTGTGAAATTCGGCACGCTTCCCATTAACGAAATGCTTCTGATGGAAGGATGCAAGAAGGTGTACATGTTGGGCCAGGAAACAAACATGTCCGCCGCCACCCCAACATGCTCGCTGGGTGATGTTTAAAATATCAAAATCAGGCCCTCCTACTCCATATCATGCGGATGCCCCCCCCCAATGGACGAGTCCATCCATTCCTGGTCCCTGCGGATTTGCGGGCACTTATGCAGAAGGGAACATCTCCCAAAATCCAATCTCCATCTACCACCCCATCAGGTCAGTACAGATGTATCTCTATCTGGCTCGCTTGCCGCCACAAATCATCTCACATCAGGATTCTGGGGGAAATGCACAAAACTCACCTTGGTACCGTGTATGAAAATCTTGACCAGCTCCTCCACCTGTCCCAGGTTCAATCCGCTGGCATGCCTCTCCATGAGCACACGGCCCGTCCTTACCGCCTCGACGTAGTCCTCGGCGACGTAGTTGCAGATCCACTTGTAGTACGTGTTGTCCTCACGCTTGGTGTTCTGGTTCTTCTCGTCGTGGAGGGCTTGGCCGATGGCGCCGTATCCGAGCAGGCAAGGGGCCAAGGCCACCTGCAAGGCCAGCCAGTCCGACGACATGCCCACGTCCAACACGTACCGCGTGTACGCCGTGCAGGCCTGGTGCTCCTCGGTGGCCACGATCTGCTCCTTGGAAATGCCAAAAGAGGCACAGTAGTCGAGATGCAGGCTCATCTCTGTGTTGATGTGTGTCACGATCTTGGCCCCCTAGTTATCTTAGCGATTAGTGAGTGTCCTCTTCTGTAGCTCCTGGGAAGGCACCTACTGCTGCTATGTCCTCCATACTCTTCGCCTTGTACGATGCCAGTGCATTGGCTCGCGCGAAGTGGACAAGGTACTGATAGTCCTGTATCAAGTAGTTCTTGAACGACTCGAGGGGAAGTGTGCCGTTGCCCATGGCGAGGACGAACGGGTGGTTGACAAACTTATGCCATACCGGTGCCACATCGGGTCGCTCGAGCAGGTAGTCGACAAAACGGTCCCTGTATAGGTGTAACAGCTCGTCAGCTTCTTGTCACAGCACATCGGAGGCAAGTACTTACGGCGCAAATGGTAGAGTATACATGGAGTGGAAATGGTTTAGCGGGCCATTGCCCTCTCCGTAGCCAGGTGCCAACCTAATGGCTGCCTCGACGTAGGCGCAGGCGGCCTTGACAGCCTGTACCGGCTCAAGGCCCATCGACAGGTTCGCCGCCACCGCCGATGCAAGCGAGCAGCCGGTCCCGTGCGTGTTCTTGGACTTATGGTAAGCCCCCTTGATCCGCGTTACGCTGTCCGCGCCGACCAGCACGTCATACACCAGCTCCCTTTCGTCCTCCGTCCGGGCCACCGTGCCGTCCCCTTTGAACGGCGTGTGCCCACCCTTGACTAAGACCCACTCCGGCCCCAGCTCGAGGAGGCGTCGGCCAAGATTCTCCAGGTCGTCGACGCTCGTAGGCTCTGCCGGGGGGCTCCTTGCCGGGCACGGTCAGGAGCTGCAGCGCTTCGGGGATATTGGGAGTGACAATGAACGTCTGCGGTAGCAGAAGTTCCCGCAAGTCATCGACGGCTTCCGAGGGGAGAAGCTTTGCGCCGGTAGTTGCCACCATGACCTGGACTCTTCGTTAGCCTGCGCCAAGGGATGACTTTGTCATAGGGTGAGTAAGTCAATCAGTTAACTTACCGGATCCAGAACCAATCTGTTCACATTGTAACTTGCAAAAGCCTTGGCTACCATCCCAATAGTCTCGGGCGAGGCCAGCATGCCTGGACCACCTAGAAGTCAGGGACCGGACTATCATCACTTCCCATCAAGGTTTCAGAGAGAATGACTCACCAGTCTTGATGACATCGGGCTTGATGTCCTTGAACACCGCATCGATCTGCTTCTTCACAAAGTCGACCGGAATATGATGGATGTCGTCTACGCCTAGAGTATTCTGCGCAGTCAGTGCGGTGGTGGCTGTCATGGCATAGCAGCCATGAGCTGCCAAGACTTTCTGATCAGCCTCCAGGCCCCTAGATTGCGGTCTTAGTTAGCCGCCCATCCCTGAATTTAAAGACCCGAAGATCGATGCGCCCATGCTAAAGAGAAATGTATGGGGGTTTTTCGTTCACAGATGGGACAGCCACTTACGCGCCGCCGGAACTGTCCGAGCCAGCCACCAACAAAACCCGGCCCCGTAGCTCCGGGTTGTGCGAGCTCGCCGGCGGAAGCTGCGTGTTATCCATGCTCATTGGTAATGCGGATACAAAACAATATTGTCGAATGGCCGTGCTACGAAATGAGTTATAATGTGTGGATGGCAGGTATGCTCCAGCAATCACAGTTGTAGAGGTGCTGAGTACATGTAAGTAAGTGAGTGACTGACCGGTCAATAGTCCAAATGGGGTACGGAAGGAAGGTCTCACAGATGGTTGAGCTACACGTATGTAGGTTTCAGAGGAGCGCATGTCCCGCAAGCGCCTTCGGATGCTTCCAGGTTTAGTGTACACTTCGAGCCCCTAACAATCCCGATATCGAAGTCCCCTAATCCACCGTCGCTGCCTTCAGCCAACTATCCTGGGCCGTTTGCACACACTGGAGGGTGAATCAATGGTACGATGTCACTCCTAGGGACATCTATAGCGGGGATTAGTGGGGCATACAGAAATAGGGCGATTCGGCCACTGTAAAAAGGTAAAATAGTGTCATAAGTGTCGTCACGGTATCCGGCGCTTGAGAATCAACTACCTCTTTAGGGCCATGTCTGCATGAACACTCAAGGCTTACTAGCTTCCAGGCTACCTAACACATCACCGAGAGCCGACATGCACACCCTCAAGTTCGAAATGCCCTATTAAAATGGGTATATTTGGGACTTCGCAGGTTTCACAAGGTCTGCCGTCTCATGTCATCATCCATCACCTTGAAGATCAGAAGAAGTTGCAAGCAGTTAACAGTAACATAATGTCACTCCCCAAAACCCCCAGTACCAACGCCCAACCTACACTGCTTTTTTCGCCTTAGGTACCATTCCTGAGTACTATCTACGCCCGTACCGTCCTTTGAATGCTGGTTGATCGAGTAGTATACACACGGATAATCACGAACTTGCCAAAGCCAACGCCTGCTGCTCTCCCTGGGCAACTCCAGCAGCACTATGCAACCCCCAATGACTTCCATTTCCCAAATGCCCTCGGGGTACGTACTCCCATGAAACAAACTACTGCATCGCCGCAAGGATTTCCGCCATATCCAAAATAGATATAATAAAAGTGACCTACGACCTTAGATGGAGAACTTTTGTGTCGCAATAAAGTCTTTCTCGAGCTCCGCAGGGTCACTAATGCTCCTCTGACGCTCCGTCTTCTGTTCATCGCCAGAACTGCTGCTTTCCACCTCATCCTCGCTTTCGTCTCCGTAGACTATGTTCCTCAGGACACTCTTGTCGAACAGCTCGATGATCATGTGGCGATCACCCAGGCGATAATGGTGGTTCTCAAGCAGCGAGTAAACTCGCTTGAACAGCGCCGGCTGCCGGAAGCCGGGGATCTTCTTTTGCCTTAGAGTGAACAGCTCCTGTTTCGCCTTCTTGTACATCACCATATTGCCCAACTCAATCATGAGCTCTAGGACTCTCTGATTGGTCTCATCAGGATCCTTCATCACAGCGGGCGGCGATTGCACAATGGTCTTCTGCGTATCAGGCAAGACTACAGAAGAAGCCGTCTCGTGTTTCCACGGCACAAAGGACAGGAATTTAGAAAGATCTTTCGGCAGGCAAAAGCCAAGGGACGTACCGAGGGGCGACGTGTTAGAGTCCCATCCGAGCTCAGACAGGATCTCCAACCCATGAACAGATCGAGAAATCAACCCCAGCACGAAGAAGGCTGTCCCTCGCAAGCTCATCACCTCATGCGTTTCGGCAATCTTGACAATGTGTTCCACAACATCCGTCGACTCTAGGAAAGGGGCTCCGAGTTCCATGGAGCCTACGTTGCCAACAGCCCACATGCATCCTTTGACTTTGGTGAGGGTCTCAGGGTCCTCGGTCTGCATGCCATAATCTCGTATTATAGACGCAAACTCTTCAAAATGCCCCTTGTCTTCAAGGAGCCTGCATCCCTCCTTTGTCCGTGTCAGCTCCCGATAGAAATGAGGCGGTACATGACTGTCATGGTCCGCCTCCATTTCGTCCTCGTATATGCTTAAGCGATGAGGCTGATCATCTGGGTTCTCCAGAAATGACCTGGCGAGACTGGTTTCAATGAGACTAACATAAGAATCATTGCGACCAAGGAACCAGTCATCCATCTCATTGCTGATGTAGTCAAGGCCATCAAGATAGTGATATCCAATGGAAGTAGACAAGAACCGTAAGAGCAAGGGAGCCCCTATCTCGCCCAAGTGATCGAGTGCTGGTCGACACTCCACAATGTACTCGAGCAGATGTTTGCTGTTGCATGCTTTCTCAAGAATCTTGACTGCAGTAGCACATACTTCGACCTCAGGATCATAAAGCTGCGTTACCAAAAGCTGAATAGCCCATTTGGAGTCCGAAACAATTTGCCCCGACGGGGTGACTCGTTGTTTGATGGCGTATTTTCGCAAGACGTTGGTGGCATGAATGCGCATGTCTTTTGTGCCAGCCGTCAACGCCTTGGATAGGAGCACCCGGGGATGACCCTGGAGGCTGTAGTCAAAGTTGGTCAATAAAACCTTGATCAGGTCTGGCCGTTGTTTCAAATCAACAATATGGTACATCATGTTGAAAATGCGCCATCTTTCAAGTAGCTGCAACCCCTTTGTATCGCCACTTAACACTCCTAGCATTGGGAAATACCCCGAGCAAAGGGTATCGGTGAGGTTGTCTTTCGCAAACATTGGGTACTGTGCAGTGAGGCCACTGGTCTTTGAAACGGTTAGAATCTTATCACGGTGGCTTGGCTAAGTTGGAGAAGCACTTACAGGGTCGCATTGAGCCATGCACTCGGCGATTTGTCTCAAGAGCTTGTTGTCGGCCAAATACCTGGATCCTTCAGGGGTTTGCATCAACGTGTGCATCAGAGCACACCCAACGCGAACATATTTCTGCGTAGTACGGGTGCTCCTATAGGCAGAGAACCTGTACTTGAAAGGCCTGTAGAAACTCATCACCCTTTTCACGAACTTTGAGGCTTTGATTGCTTCCTCGAGCCGCTTCCCGTTGGTTAAGGGCCCTTCGATTATGCGCAGGACAACATCCCAGTTCCATTTCAACGGATTGGAACTGCCCAGCACTCCAGAGTCAATCAGGAGCTGGCGGAATGTGGCATCATCGGTATTCAGCGAAGTGTTGTTTTTTGGTCCGTCCTCAACTGAACCGTGCTGCTCATTTATACTGCTCAACGACATATTGCCTTGAGAGAAGTTTGTTGGCGACGACCGGTAAAGTGTCCTACTCACACTGCTGATCTGGTAAACGACACCCGTGGCGTTAAAGCGGTTGTCTTGTTTGAATTCAACAGCCGCGGAAAACAACTCCGGCAGTAACTGTAGTTCACTACTCCACTCCGGTGGTAGTAGGCGACTCGCGAGTTTGAGAACCTCGCCAATCAGGAGTGTCGTCTTCCTCTTCAACGGAGGATTCCCATTGTCCTGAGCGACCTGTAGCAAGTTGGGCATCATCCCAGCTTTGACTAGAATAGCCAACAGTAGCGCAGTATAGTGCTCCACGAAGTTTTGTTCGGCGCCCTCGTCTTCGTACATGGAGTCACCCTTGGCCACCGTGGTTGATTTCAAGGTTGCCACTCTGCCATATGTTGTGAGCCGCCTCCCAGCAAGGAAAGATGTTGCCCAGGCAGGAGGTTTGATGCGAAGGAGGGAAAAGAGCAAGTCTATCACCGTCTCACGCAGCGCAGGGTTCGGTATGATCAAGCTTGAGACCAGAGATCCAATGGCTCTGTAGTTGTGCATAGACAATGTCATGAGTCCTGACCAGGATTTCAGCGCAGTTGCAATAGCTCTGGAGTTCCGTTTCACCACATCCTCGTATGAGAACAAAGCATCGGTAAACGCTGTGAACATAACCTCGAGTTCGTATCCCGCCCGGAGATATTTGCGTGTTTGGGGGGCGTCCAGCAGGTATAACAGGGCAGAAGCCAAGGACTCGGGGGACTTGTATGTTCCCTCAGATAGTGCCTCGGACAGGGGTGAAATGCCCCCGCACGCCACAAGCAGGGCAGGGTCTCTCAGGAGAATCTCTGCTAACGTTTCGATGCAAATCGGACGTAACCGGTCATCTGGATGTTCAGCGACTGAAGCGATGGTCCTGACGACCGCTCGGGAAATCTCTCGAATACCGTCTTTAACGTCGAGGAATGCCCGTATGAATTTGAGAGCTTGTTCGCGTTCCACATCTGCTTTTCGATCCTTGGCTAACGATACCACCACCATATAGTCGGTATTGAGGCTACGGATCTTCTTAAGCGAGGAGACGTCAGATATAGCGTACCGAATCATTCGATACCCTGCTGCCACAACCTCTCGGCTGTCGCTTAATAGCATCACTTGCATTCGATCCCCAAAGATAGACCAGACCAAATCATACTTTAGTGTGGGGTATCTCTTGAACAGATCAACGAGGCTGTTGGCGCGCCCTACGTAATACTCCGGGGTCAGGCCTTCTACTTCGAGCGCTTGCAATATTTCAGCAAGGGCGAAACTTGGCGACTGTTCTGTGATGTCCTCGTGGTCTGACCCGGCGCCGCTACGGGATGCGCTAGGAGGCGAGCGTACGCCGTTATTCTGTAGTAGGCCCTCATTGCGCGTTCTTGTTGGTGTAACCGGTGAGGCCTTTTGACGCTGGGCGTCCGCCAGTTTTTGCCTAAGGTCTTTGATTCTCAGGTTTGATGAGTTGAGCTCTGCCTCGACGCGTGTTCGCTGCTCCTTGGTTTGTTTGGCCTTCTTGATGTTCAACGCTTCAAGGAGGTTCTCGCTTCCTTCCTTAATCTTCATCTCCCGGCCCAGTGCCTCCTTGAGCGTATTGATCGTCTGGTCAGCTATCGAGATACCGTCCTCCTCTAACTTGTCGAGATTATAACCGTCCGCTCGCGAGCCAGCCCTCGATGCTGTTAGCTGACTTCGCAAGTCAGAGCTGAAGCTTCCTGGAGCCGGTGTTGCATTGAAAGACGTGCCTCCTCGCGCCGCAGAACCGGCAATAGTCCTTCCTCCATTTGTGGAGGGTGGTTGGAGCCCATCGCGATCCAGACTTGGGCGACCCGTCGCAACTGAAGAAGCTGCTGATGTGCCTGGCAGCGGTGGCGCCAGAGACTTCTGGGTTGGCGTAGCTGACGTGCTCAGCATTGTGGAAGACCCAGCCTGCTGTCCACCATGTGGGACATTCGCCAAGGACTGCTCATTCGATAGAAGGTCGCATATGGATTTCGAAGGCAAGGCGGGAACCAGAGGCTCTGTGAGTGCTCTGCCCTGTGTCTTTGTCGGAAAGGAATTGCTGCCTCAGCTTTTTAGGCCAAGGTGTGTTCTTTCGCTCTCGAGAGTCGCCTTGGACGCGGGGTTCGTATGGATGGTCGAGGTAGAACTATTGCCAGTTGGTAAAGCAATATGTGCAGAGCCAATTCACTTCTGCTTGGTGAATAGCCGCACTCGTATTGTCAATCGTGTACAGCTTAGCTAGTAGTGCCAAGCTGGTGATGGGGCAGCTGCAAAAGGTTGGGTTGCAGGGAGAAGTGGAAGCGACGACGCCCACGACTGCCCGAGATGCACAGGAGCGACTTCCTGCTAGCAAAACCAAGACAGCGCTACTACGGTCGCGACAGTTTGGTTAATAGAGATTTCCGACTCTTTCACAGCTGAGAGACTTGAGATGATGCCGGTCGCGAGGTCAGTTGTACAATGTCGCCGATATCAGGGTTATAGGTATGCTATGCTGAGTCGGGGTCGGTCGCAAGTGCGTTAATCGATTGTCGCTAGTAGTACCTAAGCAGTAACAACCCCGATTGCCAACTGATAGGCTTAAGTCACGATACAACAGCAGCAGTGGGTTCTTGTCGGTGAAGGGCAGATCGATTGTATGTTGCACGGCGGCCGCAGCAGCGACGACTGGATCTCGTGTCGCTGCAAAAGTAGGTAGAATGTGGACCTGGAGACGTCGAGGCCTGTATCAGAACATGGGAAGTGGGATCCGCGTAACTCGTGCCAGTCTCCCAGTATCCTCCAAACGAGTGTCCTTTGAACCAGAACCAGGTGCGATCGATAACCAAGCCTCCCTGCAATTCTTACATGGGCGATTGTCAGCAAGGATCTATAGAGATGTTGGAAATGAAGAGAATGGGGCACGGCAAAATTATCATTTCCAGCGCATCTGTGCAAAGCCTTGCGCCATGGTTGTCTGAATTGAACCTTGGGTATTGATCCGATGTCTCTGATGCAGTTGAGCAGGCAGTGCGCCCGCCTGCCCGCGTTACAGAGTGCCGAGCTGATTCAGCGACAGGGGTGCTTTGGGCGGCATTGGATTGGTAGGTGCAGTAGGTAGTCTGGTAGCGTCGCCTACCAACTTATGTGCCAATCCAACATAACCCAGCATCAATATTTCACTCACAGGGCTCCAGAAAGGAACCCCAATCGCCAGGTGCCAGGCTCTTCCATGGAGAAGTCAGGAGTCATGAGTGCTGCCAACATATCCCATTTCATGTGGTCACTCACCCACCAACGGCATTTGTACAAGATGGTATTAATACTTACGTAGTCAGGGGGCACGCATCTACCTAACTTACAAGGAAACTACCTACCTACCCAACCCATAACATGAACACAGCTTAAGCTATTCCGTTGTTGCTAGCAAGCTCCAGCAGCTTAAGACCAAAAGCCCCAAGACTGAGGTTAGGTATAGAATATATGTTGGGCTCATCTTACTGTTACTATGTATCTACATAGACACATACCCAATCTAGTCACAGTGGTTCATCTAGATAGTGGTAGTTCTTTTCCTTGTGATTATCTCCTGTCCTACAGCAACATTGAGGTCTTTGGTTCCCTCTTCATATCATAATGCTAACGAGCGAGCCACTTATATAAGAGCTTGCCAAGGATCATGCCATCTCGGTATCACAAGCGTATCAATACATATCCCGTCGCTTCTCGGCTAAGGCTGCCGGCATAAGTCCTAACGTGGAGATCATATTGAATGGGTAAGAGGAAGTAATAAACGTGAAGTGAAGTGAAATGAATAAACCACTGGGTATGTAATTGAAGAATAGCAGACAACTAGGGACCTGGCCACCAATCTTTATCTTGAACCATTAGGAATACTTATTGACAATGAAAGATATGGAGGTCCGTATGTGGGGGAAGAAGTCGTACGACGAGGTCAAGCTCCAGATCCAGATCAATATGATAATAGGCTTGGCTTTAATAGAGGCTCTTTGAGACCCTTTTTTCCCCCTCTGCGTGACAACCCCGCCATTGGCACGGCCGTCTGCCTGTGTTGGTTCCCAAGTATGGAACTGCTTACACCACACTTACAAGCACTTTCAGTCATCACCTTAAGGATTGATCGCCTTAAATATTGCCATCAATGATGAAATCAAGCCTCACCCAAAGTGCTTGGGAGAAAACCGGTTGCAGCAGATCTTGAGTACATCAATAGTAACCAAGTGTCTCGATGTTTGGTAGGTTAAGAGGTGCCGACTTAAGCAGTATTACGGTTCTGGGCTTGTCTGATAAGCTCAACAACCTTGTCAGAAGTCAGACTCCAGACAGACAACCTGACTTCGACACCGAGTGGGGTCGGCCGTGCAGCGTGAACCATCACCAGCTCTGAAGTCCGAAGGGGCAATCGGCGTCCTCCGCACATCGAGCGGTTTTCTGTGCTCGCATTTCCAAGCTCGACCCTGACCGTAAGCTATCGCCCGCAACAAGGGAAGGAAGGAAAAGAGGGATCCTCCATGCCTAGTCGGTAAGTAGTCCTACCTTTCGGTAATTAGCGGATAGCCGCTATTCATGGCGTCCTCCGACGCCCTGTTCGCATGGGGGAGAACATATACTCGTAGATATAAAACGCCGCGCTGCTTTCCTCCTCCCGTTTGACAGGTATCTATGCTTGCGTAGGTGTCCTTGTCCGTTAGTCCACTACCTATTATTGCATGCAATCGCCAGTAGCAAACCGCATTTGTCACTCCTTTGAACTAGCTGTAGAGTACTTGGCTCTTGTTGTCGCCATCGCTCACTAATCGGAGATACCCGGCAAGCTTGACATCGCACGTACACACATACACGAGCTCAACATAGTTGGCCTATCATTACAGCCGCCGCCACCGAGGACGCCAGCTCAAGAAGTAGATATAAACATCTACTTCTTCTTGCAACCCGTTTAGTCCTCTTGCAAAGAGAATCAACAGCACAAACCCAGAAATGGCTCGCCTAGATTCCGCAAGCTACGGCAAGGACAATGTCCGGGTGTTCAAGCGCGAGCGCGACCCCGCCACAGGCATCGAGACGCCCTCGGAGCTGCTGGTGTGCTGCCTGCTGGAGGGCGATATCGATATCTCGTACACGCGGGCGGACAACGGGCCCGTAGTGGCGACGGATTCGATGAAGAACACCATCTACATCAAGGCCAAGGAGTTCCCCATCAACCCGCCGGAGCTGTTCGCGGCCAAGCTGGGCCAGCACTTCCTCGACAAGTACCCGCACATGACCGCGGCCAACATCGACATCGTCAAGTACCGCTGGGCGCGCATGCAGGTCGACGGGAAGCCGCACCCGCACTCCTTCTACCGTGACGGCAACGACACGCGCAACGTCCACGCGCGCGTCTCCCGGGAGGCCGGCATCGAGATCCGCAGCAGCATCGCCGGCCTGCTGGTGCTCAAGAGCACCGGGTCCATGTTCCACAGCTTCGTGCGCGACGAGTTCACCACGCTGCCCGAGACCTGGGACCGCATCCTGTCGACCGAGGTCGACGCCGCCTGGAAATGGAAGAAATTTGGCAGTGTCAAGGACGTCGAGGACAAGCTGGCCCTATTCGATAAGGCCTACGATGAGGCGCGCAGCATCACCTTCAAGACCTTCGCCGAGGAGAACAGCCCCAGTGTCCAGAACACCATGTACATGATGTGCGAGGAGATCCTCGCCGCGGCCCCCGAAACTGAGTCGGTTTCCTACGCACTGCCGAACAAACACTACTTCGAGATCGGTAAGTTCAACGATGATGAAAACGATGTTAGGCATTTGCTAATTAACTCAATAGATCTGTCGTGGCATAATGGGGTCAAGAACACCGGCAAGGATGCCGAAGTCTACGCTCCCCAATCAGGACCAAATGGTCTCATCAAGTGCGAAGTCACCCGCGACTAAGACTTGTAAATACATTTCCCCATTCAGGATGACCTGCTTCACGACCTTGTTATTGCTGTACTAGGTTTGAGACGTTGACCGGATAGGTCAGATATATCCATTGGGAGCTTACGAATTTATGCCTTAAGTCTGAGATGCCTATCAGCCCCTCAGATTACTTTGACAGATTGTTATGTACATAGTTAAAGCGAATGCAAGACCGTTGTCGTCCTCAAAGAATAAGAAGAGGCAATTCGCTGCCAGTGCTTCCCAGGGCCTCCTCTTAGAGGGCATATCATGAATCCAGTCTGTTATTCAACACGAGGCTGAACCTCCTCCAGCTCCAGGACCCCATAGCAGAATGCTTGGCAAGGGTATGGAGGGCTTTTGTTTTTGTTTGTGACGTTTAGCGTCTCTTCTTCAGTGAAGAAACACCTCAGTGAGGAGGCGAAGACCTGCCCGCTACTAGCTACTTCGTAGTTGTTAGCTTGGCATATTCCTTACCTAGATCAAGACCAGCTTCGCAACCTACACCATACCTAATGTCAAAGGACTAGGATTACATGGATCAAAGACCAAAATCACAGAGTGGCACTGTATATGCACAATTCTGAGGCTGCAGTCTGGTGGGTGAAGCATGGCTTGTGGGCTGTGTATCTGGTGTATCTCCAGCACTGATTCTAATCGAAGGTATACATGACCTAATCGATGAGTCTCTTGGCTAATACTTTTGAACGTGAATTCTCGTAGGTAGATATATCAGCTCTAGCCCAGAGCAAACTGACGATCTCCTGGATAACTCTGCATAGGTAGATATCTCTCTTAATTAATTACGATCGAACATGTTTAGGTAACAGTCCACAGTTATTAAACGCTATATCACACCTAACATTAAATATATAATATTATATGTCCAATACTATTATAAATTCTCAAGAGCCGGGGAAGATTATGGCAATAATAAGCAGCTATAAAGACACAACGACGACTCTCTCAATGGCATTAGCAGTTTGGCAAACTACCACGCACATTAGTCGACCTTGATCGCACCGCAATTAGTAGCGTACGCACTTTCAATGTATGAATCCCACACTCTGCGAAGTATAACGGCTTGAACAAGTACGATGAATTTGGTTGTTACTTTTTGGTATTACAAGCTCTCGAGTGATGTTCTTTGGCAGCAGCCATGCTGCATAAAAGCTCATGAATATACAGTATATATGTACAAGCCAGGTCGTCTCTCATTGCGACCCAGCCTTGACTCTTCAGCTCGAGGCACAGGAGATTCCCGCTGTAATCTCCCCGGAACCCTCCTCTCCCCGACCCAATTTATTCATCATCATTCCTTTCTAAGCATGCGCCGTTCCTCACAACCGCTGGGTATCGGTCTCCCGAATCGCCTTAGCCACCTCCTGCCAGCCCTCCTGGCCGACGGGGACACCGCCGAAGCGTACAATGTTGCTCTTGTAGGGGTGGGCGGAGCCCTCGAAGGCCTTGAGGCGGGCGAGGCGCTTGTCGCGGAGGCGGTTCTTGGGAAGCATGCCGCTGACGGCCTTGCGGAGGACCTCGGAGCCGCCGTACTTGGCCATGAGCACGTCCATGGTGACGCTCTTCAGGCTACCGGGCTTCGTCGAGTGCCGGTAGTACGTCTTCTGATACTTCTTCCGGCCCGTAACGTGCAGCGCCGCGCAGTCTGTCACCACCACGTAGTCACCGCAGTCCGTCGAGGGGTCCCACGTCGGCTTGTGCTTGCCCATCAGGATGGTCGCGATGCGCGAGGCCAGCCGACCCAGCGAGGGCGGCGTCACGCCCGGCTGTGTTGATAGGGTTGGGTGCATTGCCGAAGCGGAGACATGGTGCCAGACACGAGAGTAGGAGAGCTTGGTCTGTTCGATTGCCGCCCGTTAGCATGGGAAATGTGACCACCCGAAGAAGAGCCACAAGGTAACCGTATCCGTGGGGTTTAGGGAAGGTAGGTACTCACCAGCCCGATTGTTTGCGACATGATTGCTGGTCTGAGGGAGCTTCCCCCTCGCTCAGTCTAGCTTTGCCAATGCTATAGATGCTGAGGAATTGGCGATTGAGAGATCTTGGCAATCTCGCATCAATGTCGTCAAATAGGTATCGATTTATCGTGATATCGGACCCTTAGCCCAGAATGTCGACCAGCTCCAATCAAAATTTCGATGTTCGGTACAGATCACGTGCGTCAATAGGAAGCAGCAATGTCGGGATCGGCCAGTCGGCTACAAGTGGGCTCCGCTCCGGGCTTCCAATGCTGTTCAGCCAAAAGTCACTTGTAACCCGGCTGTGCATGACATCAGGAATTGATGTGTCTTTATCAGTTGCACTTAGCATGCAGCATTTCCATGCGATCCGATGCCTTCAACAGCAACTCGAAGCCCATCTATTTGTAAAGTTTGTGTATCATTTTCTCGACATTGATCGATTTGCATTCATTACTAAATGAGGCGGAGGAGAATACGCTCCTGATTTCAAAGCAGCCTTATTAGTCAGTTGCGGGAGCCAATCCGGCTTCGTCGATTTGGCCCCAGGTAAATCGTGATACTTATTCGGAGTCTCTGTTTCTACTGAGCTCGGTTTCCTTCTACTGTCCAGTGATATGCCAATGTTCATCAAACATATCCGCAAAATTACTTTCCGCTCTGTAGCTATCAAGGCCGGTTCTTCGTCCTTTGTCTTCTTTACTGCATCGTATTTCCACAACGTCCACCGCGAATACAATTATCAACGCTTTAATCCGCTTAATCCGCCCGTGGTACCCCGCCAATCACAGCAACCCGATCTCAGAATGACCGCCACCAACCAGAAAGTGAAGGCGCCTTTTCAGGTGCGTATACTCACCATCCCATTTTATTCAAATATCGTCGTCCCGGATTTAGGTTTCTACTTATTTGCTGCTGCTGCAACAAACAAGTCGTGAGAGGACCCCCAGAGTCTTACTCATCAGGAAGAAGAATCGGAGTGAAACAGGCGAAATGGGCGGCGTTCAGGCTGTAGCGTGTGCTTAAAGCTGATGAAACTCGAAACGTTCAGACCCTCTTCAACGTCCACATGACATGTGACCACTGCATCAAGGCCGTTTCAGACTCGCTGTACAGCTTCGACGGAGTTACGAAAGTTGATGCAGACCTCAAGGATCAGCTAGTAGCCGTTGAAGGGACTGGTAAGATCGCTCATTCATCCATTCATCGCTGATGTCACCGATCACCCTCGCACATACCACCCGCACTTCTCGCCGTGGTTCGGATGACAGCCACAGTTTTGCGGAGGAAAGATTCTTAGGCAGTCGCTAATCTACACTTCTCAAACCGCAGCTGCTCCATCGGCCATTGTCAGTGCTATCGAAGCCACAGGTCGCGATGCCATATTGAGAGGATCAGGTGCCCCAAACAGTAGGTGCATGGAATCATTCCTCCTTCTCCCATCATCGCAGCGTGCCTTGCCACAGAAAGCTTGGCTGGGTGATAAGTCTGCCTCGGATTCCTTCCGCGGCTCTTTTCTTATTCTTTGGACGCCAGGGGATCTTCGCTGGGATAGGTTATGTTGCAGTTTACTGACTTGAGACTCCTCGTTCCATCGGAATTTGTAGGCTCAGCCGTTTGCATTCTCGAAACATTCCACGAGGATGGTAAGGGCGAAGTGACGTCAGAGGATGGCAAACAGAGGGAAGTAAGGGGTCTTGCGCGCATGGTGCAAGTGTCCCCGGATACGACCTTGGTCGATCTCACATTACATGGAGTCGATGCGGGCAAATACACGGCTACCATCCGTGCATATGGCGATTTGAGTGACGGTGCAGCAACTACGGGACCTATATGGGTTGGAGGTAACGGAACCACCCAGCCTAGGGGCCTACTTGGATCTCTCGAAATTGGAAAGGACGGGAAAGGCGCCGTCTTCTTAGATCATCCCTTTCAAGTTTGGGAAGTCATTGGTCATTCCATGGTGGTATCTCGTCAAGATGCCAGCGACAGTCTTCAAAACGACGAGAATACTGTTGTTGGTGTTATTGCAAGAAGTGCAGGCATGTGGGAAAACCTGAAGCAAGTTTGCTCCTGCTCCGGCAAGACCCTCTGGGAAGAGAGAGTAGATGGAGTCGCAAAGGGCATGATCTGAGCACGGTGCTGGATGCCGAAGAGCTTTGCGATCTGTCTGCCCTGCTAGATGACACCCCCATCAAGATAGGACGAATGCAGCTACCACACTCCAAGTGGATATGATCACATAGTCGCAAGCTGTTTAACATCGTGTAACGGACCCTTCACATGTTAGGTGGCCTCTGGTACCGAATATGAAAGTGAGATATTGCATCATGCGCAGAGTGTGTCCGTTCCGTCGGGCACCATCGGTGTACGGGGAAGGAGATGTACCGAGTCACCCGACAACGTGGACGCTGTCCCGCCTCTTACAGCGGTACCTGTCATGTCAGCTTGGCGGAAATTGTCGGGATAAGGACTGACCAATTCGAGTCCTTTGATGGTTGGCTGGAGGGGACTGTTGATCCAAGGGGTAGCTCGATATCGTCTGATACTAATAGCTGCATCGAACGAGGTAAGCTTAATCTTTATATCTCGAACAGCCGTCTTCGGGGCCCGACAGCTTGGCTCTGTCCGCCGGGTGGTTCGATGGACTCGCTGGGAATCGGACCACCATCAGAATCAGGCCATTTGCCATGTGGTAGATGGTATGTTAAATGGTGCTTGCTGGACAGAACGCTTGGCTGGGGGCTGGCGCTGCGGTCGGCAGTGCTGGGCAAAGCAAGCAACTGGGCCAGGTTCAAGGGGGTCCCTTACCTGGCGGTCGGCTGGGAACTGCCGGCTCACCCCGAAAGTATAATGGCAAGGTACGGCTTTTGGAGCTGGTCATCAAGATCCTCCAAGAGCCTTGGAAGTTGTTATCTGCCGTCTAGAATTGGCTGGACAACCAAACATTAAAGAACACCTCTGGTCCGCGGGCGCGAGGGCGCGCGGGTTGACGCGAGCTGGCACATAGATCTGCTGCAATCGGAAACATGTTCGAGGAACGACATCTCAAGCGGTTTTGCCCACGATCTCCAACCTGATCTGCAGATAGTGTTTACATATCCAGTTTTAAACCTCACTACAGGCAATCAAGTGGCCTAGCGAGCTGGCCGGGCGCACCGGCCAGGACCTGTCCTTGTCGTCGTCCTTTAAAGCTTATCCCCCGAGCCTATCTTTGCCGTTCATTCACACACTGCCAAGAGCAGGACCGTGAGCAGCGGGCTCCATGTTCTTTGGCTGAGCAACGGTCGTCTATGGCCCAACTGGGCAAGAGTACAGAAAATCAGGTACGCAAACCGTGCAAGGGGGAAAACGAGAGGCCCCAAAGATCCCCACTTAGTGGTAACCGGATGCGGCTCGGAAGACAAGTGACAGATTCAAACATGAGACGAGGGCGATGCCGAGACTTGCTGTTCTCTCCTCATCGTTGGCACTGTACACGTAGTTGGCTAGTTTTGTGAGAGGCATGATCGAAAATTGTTCACGTCTGAAGGCTTTTCTGCGAGATCTGATATCTTGACGATTGAAGTCTGCAAAGGGTCTTATGAAATCCTCTAAAAACCCCTTTTGGACGACGCTGATGCGGGGTCGCGCCATCGTGGCAGATTCTGCGGTGATCGTGCAGAATCTCACTATCGGCAGAGGCGTGTAACATTAGCAGCTTACTCACTACTGTACCCCTGGCCTACTGCCTGCCTGCACTGTTAAGTTGTTGGCTGGTGATTTTCTGTAGATGTAGTTTCAAGCGTCACCGCGGCAAGCGGAAGGATTGATCGTCGTTCAACAAGAACGCCTCCAATGCGTAGCCTTTTAATGTACTCCTGTCCACAACGCAGGGATATTCGGGAAAGGGATCTTCCTTATAGCTCTGCCCGTTTGGGTGAGTCTTATTGGTACAACCTCATCGTAGGATTCTTCGGCGGCTCCTTGAGGCGGTTAAAACAAGTGATGTACTTTTCCGAGATGGTTGCATCAATAAAGTGCCAGCAGACTGCAGGCCCTCCTGGCCGTCGTCAGGGCCAACCTTGGGTCCTGATACGGACGAATCAGACGAGTCAAATGTCCTTCGGGGATAACTTAAAGTGATAGATCTCGGACGGGAGGATCAAAGGTCATATTATCTCCACTTTATCCTTCTAGAAACGCAAGCACTATACGAGGCGAGTGAGGCTGCATACTCTCCATACCATAGATTTGTAAACATTGAGGCTCATTTGGTCCACGACCTCATTCAATGAAGACATTGCAGCTTTAACCGAAACATTGTCCTGGAGAGGCATCTCCAGCTTTCCAAATGGCTCCAGAACCAGTGTACACTCGCGATGGATTAGCTCTTGGCTCACCCGCGTTCTGGGCACGCGTTCGTACTAGGTATGCGATAGCATTGCCTCTTATGCAGGCATCGCCCTTGCAAATCCTTAAATCCATACTCTGTTTCACAGGTGTTGACAGGCCCTTTTCGCTACAAAAGAGAAAGACTCGGATCACGACCTAAGCGTACCAGAGTATCGGCCTTTGCTTTCGCAAGACAGTTGGCATAGGTGTAAAGAACGCATTGCCAACTTATACATGTATCAGGGATAGGGATACAGTCGTAACTGAGTCTATCTATACCTATCTTACACCAGCGAGTCACGTATATGTCCATCATCTACTGCCCGCACATGCCTATTACTCGCTTAGGTATGGGATGTCCTGGCGGAACGGAATTATTAGAGTTGCTGCACAGGAAACAGCTTGACGCTCGGCTGCACATCCCAAGCAATGTTTCGGCAGGCTGGACGGGACTCGGCATCCAACTTTATGGTGGCTCTGGGATACGTGCTTCGGTGGAGCTGGAAGCTGAAATCTCTACTATTGAATGGGTCTCAATGGGACCTGCCCCATCAATGTAGCGGCGCCCTCTGTATCAGAAGCCATTGCCGGTTACAGTAGCTACATCCTTACCTGTCTGCTAGAAGCTCTGGGCCTAGGTTATTGCGAGTACGAATATGTGCCATATCTAACCCATTCTATACATAACTTATGTAGGTGACTTTAAGATAGGCAATCAAGATGCACGCGAACGACTTGAACTACCTATTCCTTACGTGGTGATGGGAAATAGCGACACCGTCTATTGGGGGGGTTTTCGAGCGCCTATCTATTCGATGACAGACTCCCAAGTCAGTTCTCCTGACAGGTCACAAAAAGGGCCAATGGGATTCAGGTTCTCCGAAGCTTGGCAATGCTGCTAAAATAGAAAAGTAAGGCACGCTGCAAGGGGATCAATTGATAGGTCATCAATCGAGTTTCCCCGGTCACACAGCAGGACAATCCAGAAATCAGAGCCGGAGGATGAGAAAAGTGTAAATGGCCATTAGGTAAATGACCAACAGCCTACAGCCTCTGCCAGCATGGCTCAGGATCAGGTTTCTTACCAAATACCCTCTTGAGTCTTGACAGCCATTGTACCAGGCGTGACATGGGGCGACAGCATCGATACGCGCCCTTGGAACGGCTAATGTCAAGGAGGTACGACACCGTTTTCTAGCCCGTAGAACCAATCAAGGGCTAGTTGGGTCACCTGGAACACTTGCTGCTTTACAAAGGACAGGGCCTGGTCCACAGATGTTCCGAATCCAGAAGACTACAGGGATGCCACTGTTCGCTCCCGCATTGGCTATTTTGTGGAGAGGTCGCGCAAGTGGCTTGGTGGCAGGCCGTCCAGGTCAATACCTACCTACTTAGTTGCAATTGCAATTAAGCACTGCCCAGCAGCCAGCAGCCAGCCCCAGGCCAAGGAGCAGGCAAGGCGAAGGTAGCAAGTAGGCAGCGGCGACTCGAAGCGCTTGTTGGTCTATCCGACGGTATATTCCAGCAGACAGCAGCCTCATGGGAAGTACGGGACATAAGCATGCTGTCACATATTGCATCATATCGTCTGAACTGAATCGATCGGCCACAGCAAACACACCAACGTCGAAAGTTTATCGCGTTGGCAATGACTAGGTGAAGGCGGCTCTTTTCCCCTTTGGTGGCTGTGATGGTTTGGAGTAAAGACAGCCCTCGACCACAGATGGCCGCCCACTGATCCCCTTCTGCTACAGGCGGTACTGGGCAATTAACCATTCAGCTGTAGGTGCTAAACGCACATACTTGTGACAAGAGAGACTTGGCATCATCACTTGCTGCTAGGTAAAGATGAGATTACAGAACCAGCTGCCCCTAGACCTGGACCATGCCTTGGTGTATCCGATCGCTCAACAACACGCGATATAGTTCTTCAGGTAACCACCGGTCATCGGTCGTCGACTGTGCCGAATCCGAAGGGGTTCAGATACTATAATACAGCAAAACGCATATGTTTGGCTTGTCGTCGTTGACATGTTTTGGCCTCGGTAAGAGAAAGAGAAAAGGAAAGAAAGAAAGAATTCGCGTTCCGTCAACACTCACAGTAAATCGTCGTCACCATAAGCGCCAGCAAAAGAAGACTCAAGACCAGGCTACTACAGTACATCCACCATACCTACACACACACACACCAGCACCCACACCGACGCCCAGGTGTGCCATATTCCATACCCAACCCGCCGTGCCCTACTATACCTACCTTATTTTCGTCACTGCAGATTTGATCAATGTTCCCCAGGTACGTAAGCTTGCATGGCATGTATGTTTTGTAGACACACACGGTTCTACTGGTTGCCTGAGAATCACGACACTGGAGCCCATTGGGGGGAGAAACCAAACCCCCCTTACCCCCTGTTCTCCTCTTGTGCGGCGCACGCACAGGCATCCTGATGGTTTTGTCCGCAGGGAAGACCACCAACTCCAAACTCGGTCCCCACTTCACTTACAACGGACCGTTGATCCCAGGCAAAAGGCGTTGAGTGCATACTGCTGCATGATATACCCAGCAACCCTCGCCAGCGGCATCCCAGAAACCACCATTCTTTTCCATCTGGAGCTTCTTGGCATTGACCTGCCATTCGAGCATTCCTCTTTCCCACCGAGTCCCATAACCTCCCCAACTCAGCCATCCTCAAAGTCCCCGTATGCGCGCTGGCTTCGCTGTTGAATTGAATCCATCCACTCCTTCTCGCACCCAACCTACTTAACTTTTGCATCCCCTACTTGCCTATTCTCCAGTCTGACTAAATCTTCCAAGGAAATAGCAGTAGCAATTCTCCGTAAAGTCGCTATCCGGTCGACTTACCCTAATTCAGTCAGTCATTTCCGGTACACTTGGGACAAAAAGAAAGACCGATTCCGCTGCATAATCCGCCTATCGCCACCGGAATCTCTCAGCACCCCTAGCCGCCCGGAGTCTGGCAAATAAGCTACACCACGACACAACCATCATATCAGCTGTTTGCTCGTGGGCCGTTGTGCATGTGTACCTGCGCAGCGTAGCGACGAAAGTAATCCATCCCGCCAACAGACGCCACCAACCAACACAGCTTCAGCGCGCTTATCCGCACCAACAATCCAAGAATCCGGGACCGATATTTGGACGGCATCAAATCCGAGACGCAGGCACAGAAGGAAGATTCAGGATTCCGTCGGAGCCTCATTCGAATTTCGACTACTAATAATTACCACCAAAAGACCCGCGTGAGCAATTCCCAGATTGCTCCTCAATTCGAATCACCCGACCAAGGCCAATAAGTAAGCCAAGACTGAGCGGGGAGCTACAGAGCACGCACACAGGCTAGTCAATCTAAGAGCGAGGGAGCTGGGCCATTCATTCAAAAAGGGCATCTCCCAGCAACCATTGGAACCCCTCCCCTAACCGCCACTGCAATCGACCCCACTGGGTGCATTAGAATTTGGTTCAGGAAATCAGAGACAGGCGGGTTTCAGAACGGGCAGACAAAGTCGCAGAGCGGCTTCTTGCCTTTTCGGCCTCCAGGAAACGCATCCTCAACTCTTTGAATTGCATTCCTCACATACAACTTCACCATGTCGTTGAAACAGGTTTGTTCCATCCGCCCACTTTCTTTCCTATGGATCAATCAATCCGTAGCTAGAGATGGCTTTACTGACACTCTGCGAAGGAAATCGAGACGTGGGTTGCGGCTCTCGGCCGTTACGACAACAATGAATTCGACGAAGCTTTGAAGGAGTTCGACGGCATCGCCGATACCTCCAAGATTCTCTTCAATATGGGTGTTATCCACGCCACCCTGGGTGAGCACGAAAAAGCTGTAAGTCGAATAGAAGTTATTATAGTTTGCTATAGCTCAGCGCGAATGTGCAGTTACTAATCAATCCAACTAGGTCGAATGTTATCAACGAGCTATTCGCCTGGATCAATACCTCGCCGTGGCCTACTTCCAGCAAGGCGTCTCAAACTTTCTACTGGGTGACTTCGAGGAGGCCCTGGCCAATTTCAACGACACATTACTATACCTTCGAGGCAACACAATGATTGACTATGCTCAATTGGGCCTTCTCTTCAAGCTATATTCTTGCGAGGTCCTATTCAACCGAGGTCTATGCTACATATACTTGCAACAAAAGGACGCCGGTCTGCAAGATTTGCAGTATGCCGTGAAGGAGAAGGTTGTTGAGGATCACAATGTCATTGACGAGGCTATTCGCGAAGAAGCAGAGGTTTGCAGCCCATGAACAAATTAACCCTCCTCTTGTTGAAGACTAGTGCTAATTGTTACCTAGGGTTACACCGTCTTCTCCATCCCGGTGGGCGTTGTCTACAGGCCTAACGATGCAAAGGTGCGGAATTTGAAGACCAAGGATTATCTGGGCAAGGCTCGTTTGGTTGCTGCTTCGGACCGTGCCAACGCTTTCACTGGCTTCGCTGGTTCCGAGATCAAGAACGCTGGCAAAGCTAGCGTTAAGGATGACCGCCCATCTGACAACATTTCCTTCGCTGCCACAAATCTTGTGAAGCCTGGCCTGCAGAGCCGGATGCCAGTTCCTCCTGGTGGAGGTGGTGGTGGCGGGGCCAACTTCCCGCCTACTCCGCCCCCCGAGAACGACAAGCCAGCTCCCATGAGCCGTGGTGCTTCTGTCAGGAATGGGCCTAAGCCGATGCCGCTCAGGGTTAACACAGACCCAGTCAGGAACAACAGCTACACAAGGGCCTCGCCCCAAGATGATCGCCGAGGACCGTCACGTGCACCTTCTCGTGCAGCGTCCGTTGCCACGAGGTCGCCGCCGAACCGAGGTTATTCACAGAGAGATACCAGAAGCCGCGCGCCACGGGATGATGACGGGTACCCTGACGATGTGTACGACATGTACGATGGCGGAGGTGATCCGAGAAGCAGTACTTCAACACGTCGCCGCGGCAACAATAACCGGTACGAAGATGAGCCTGAGGGTAGCGACTACGATTCCTTCGACGAGGGTGAGTTTGAGATGATCCCTCAACGAAGGCCGACAAATTCCATGTCGGGATCCTCCCGCGGCGGCTCGAGGAGACCAGACATCCGCAAGATCCGCATCAAGGTACATTCCGAAGATGTTCGATACATCATGGTCGGTGCTGCCGTGGAATTCGCGGATTTGCAGGACCGTATTCGCGAGAAGTTTGGTCTCCGCCGCCGTTTCAAGCTCAGGGTCCGCGACGAGGACTCATCGAATCCATCTGATATGATCACTATGGGTGACCAGGATGATTTGGATATCGCCATGATGAGCGCCAAGTCACTGGCACGGAAACAAAAGCAAGACGTTGGCAAGATGGAGGTAAGTTTCAATCAGAACGCCAGCAAGACTATGCAACATTCTAACTCGACGATGACAGATTTGGATTCAAGAGATTTAGACGTTTCCTATTTGAAGTTTTTTTTTTTGGTTACCTCTATCCACTACGATACCCAGCAGCTACAACAACCTCGACGCAACGAAGTAATGACGCACAGAAATCACGACTCGTCCTTCTATCATTTGGACGAGGATATTCTGCTTGCCTTTCACCACCCAGTATATTCCTTATTTATTTTCTGTTTTCTTGGGATACACCCTGTACACCAATTTGGGCACGCCTGCGCATTGTCGCTCGTCGTCCTATAATACTCGATGATACGAAACCTCAGCGATGTTTCAAGCCCACGATACCATACGAATGCATAGCGGCGGAGGGGCCCGGGATTTGGGCGGCGTCCGTGAGCAAGTAACACTGTGTCCGCGACCAGTGGCTCGCTGGCAATTGCCTGGGCCCCTTGTTTGTCATTTTATATCATTTCGCTTTACCTAGGCATTATACATGTTTATCGTTCCACAGCAGCATATTCCCCCCATAGAACTGGAGATCGGCGAGCAATCACATATTTTCCCCCTTCTCACAGCCATTGTTTCTCTTGAACTAGTAGCTAAACACGACATCGTTACCAGCCTGGAGACTATCACGTGTTGCTGTCTCTTGTCTCGTTGCGCATGCCCTACTCTGTCATTGCTTTTATAATGCTGCCGACTGTCTTTACTATACATACCACCGCGATGACTCGTAGGTGGTATCACTATCTGTTGCCATGTCAGCCATTTCTCGGTGGGCTGGGGAGGTTCTTAGAATTTACCAAAAGAACAAGGATACTCGTGAAAGACGAGATTGGACATAACCTACATACTTATTATACTAAGAAATGGCAGAGTTGCGAAAAGGGTGTTTGGGTGGAAAGGAATCTCGGCAACAACTCCTCCCTGATGGTATCACAGCTGCACTACCTAGGGCGTATATCTAATAAAAAAAGGTGCGAAGAGAGCGGGCGTCTCCGAAAGTCATGTCTATCTACATTTATAACCCTACATGTGTAGCATCCTCTGTTGTTATAAGCGATATGTTCTCGTACTGGATCCACTACCTTCCCCCATTGGAACCTATGTGGCTGGCCAATCCTAGGAAGGGCTGGCCCTTGAATAGTAATAATACACGGGCCCTGGTCGGCTAATATGGACGCTGAGGGGAGCATAACTCGCTGACAATGATCTTCTGTGTGATAATTGGCAATGGCGATGCAGGATCACTTGTGTGGCTTTCCATCGGATTTCACAGGATCATCTCCATAATGACGCGTCTATGGAATTCAATGATCACCAACTAGATCCTGGCCAGGAAAGCATATCAGACATGGGAGGAAGTAGCCCTTCTTCTTCGCCTTCTAGAAACCCGGGAACGCAAACGGCGGGTCCAGCACCTTGCCCGAGCTGTCGGGGACGGTGCCCAGGTACCGCGTGTGCAGCGTGTACAGCCCCGGATCCGCCTTGATGGCAGCAGCACCTGATGTCAACACATCCTCAAGGTCCTGCCCGACGTCAAAGTACCGCCCCCGCAGGACGTGCCGGGCAAGGCCCGTTGCCAGCGCCACGCACGTCATGCCGTTTAGGTAGGGGGAGTCGTTGTAGCCGTCGACACGCTGGGTCAATTTGGTGGCGATATCTGGATGGTCGGGAAGGGAGTCGGTGGCGTTTTTGTATTCTGGGTTCCAGTGAGCGTGGTTTTCTATCAGGGACTGGAGAATAAAAGGGGGATGGTGAGAGAGGAAAAAGAGGCAGAGAAGAGGGGAAGGGGAAAGGGAAAGGAGAGGGATAGGAGGAACACCCACTGTTCAAGGTCATCTCGGACCGCACGCCGCCCGGGTGCAGCGCGTACACGTGTATGCCGTCGAGCCCGTCGACATCGACCTCGCTCTGCACGCAGCCCGTCAGGTTGATGAGGGCGGCCTTGCTGGAGTGGTAGCTGGTGCTGAAGGGCACGTTGGGCAGCACGCCGGCCCGCGATGTGATGTTGAGCATGCAGCCGGACCGCTGCGCTCGCATGCCCGGCATCAGCAGACGCATTAGATAGTAGGGGCCATGCAGGTTGACGGCCAAGTCGTGCATGAAGGAGTCTGGAGACTGCACATGCATCTATTCCGTATACGATTAGTCATTCGTGTGTTGGTTAGGATATCGAGAAAGGGGGAAGGGTTAGAAAGGAGGAGAAAAGAAGGTCATGTGAGGGCTGGAATCAGGGGTAAAGGGGCGACGGCTGGGGCGACTTACCGGTTCCAATCCATTGGCGCCCGCATTGTTGACCAATATGTCGACTGTACCGAATGCCTCGAGAGTCTGGACAATGGTAGAGAACACCTATCAGCAAGTTCCTTGCTCTTCGTCGGTCCTCTAACGACATAGGCATACCTGGCGCACAAGCTCCTCGCAGCTCCGCAGCTCCGCGACGTTGCACTGGACCGCCAGCACGTCGGCCGCGCCCAGGTTTGTAAAGTGCTCCTTCGTCGCCGGCTGCGTCCGGTTATAGACCAAGACCAGCTTCGCGCCGGCAACGGCGAAGCATTCTGCTACGGCTTGACCTATGGCGCCAGCGGAGCCTGTTGCAATGAAATGATATGTCAGGCGTTATCATCGGCAAGTCTTTACTTCAGTTCACAGACACAGAAAGAGAGGGGGGAAGGAGGGTGGGTGGGAGGTTAGGGAAGTCATCCTTAACCACCAACTATCCTTCTTGTGATTTTCCCAATCGGCTTGATGTCGTATTTGGCAAGTTACATCAGCAAACGTACCGGTAATCAGAGCGACCTTGCCCTGCAGGGACCCGCGGAACTTTGACGGATATATGAATGGATATACGTCGTTGTGTAAGCGGGGGGCAGGAGGTTGAAGAGCAGCCATTGCGTGAATGAAGAAAAAAAACCAGAAGGTGAAGATGGGGTGTACTTGGTCAAATACGTTTACAATGTTCAAGTGATGGGCAACACGAGAGCATACGAGAAAGCCCCCAAGGATGTGCCTTTATCTGCAGACGAACGGGTACTTGCATAGGCCGGCAAACATGGCCGGTTCATTACCCGTGACGAAATGTCCGAGAGTGCGGGGGAATCAATTTGCCGGCATCTTGACACAAACGTATTCAAACTTAATCTCCACGGCGTAATACAACCACCTCCGTTGTCCATCGGGGGCGTCGTTGTTACTGTTCCTAATTGCTGTCAATCGCAAGCGGGAGTTGCATCTTTGTCCCCTTGGAGAAAATCATAAGTATTGATTTCGTCAAGATGCCATGTAATCGTAGCAAATCAACTCTCGAGCTGATTTGCGAACCTGTAAACTCATGACCAGCCAGTCACCTCAAACGCCTGTCCGTATGCTATTTCTAACGAAAGTCCATAATGTTACAAATGTCTTTTCAAGACCAAACCCCCTTTTCGCTCTATACGACTTCCCTCAAATGCAACGCTCTAGGGATATAATTGTCAAGGTTTACTGGTATGTGTCCGCCTTCACGACCATAGACGCGAGTACTCACCAGGGGATCATGGGCGGCAACATCGGGTACTCGACGCCGTCGATGATTTCGGTTCCGTACCCGACGTCGTTGTATCCCACAGAACCTGAAGGTTCTTCCATGACGCCCAGCTCGTCTCGTTTCCAGTTGGCTCTGCAGGTACCGGGGACGTACTGGGCCGCATCCATGAACAGGGTCATCTTGACCTCGGGGCAGTAGTCCCATATGTGCTTCCGCATCGCTTGCGTTCCCCAGATGCCGCTATGCAGCATGACGCCGGTGCCGCCGGTATGGTAGCCCATGGGCTCGTAGTGGCCTTCGCGCCAGTCGTCGAGCCCGCTGACGTAGTCGCCGTGCTCGACGGCTTCAAGGGTTCCGTTGGGCCGGGCCGCGGCCGCCTTGTCGATCTTCTCCTTGTCGCCCGCATGTATCTCGCCGCTGAATGTGAGCGAGACGGTACCGTTGGCCATCTTGGCGCCCGGGCGGTGGCCGAGTCGCTCGGCGAGCCAGACGTCTTCGGGCTGTGACCCATCGATGCGGACCTGGTCGCGCAGGATCTCGATAATGGCGCTGACGCGGCGCAGCGACAGGCCGCCGTTGCCGCCAAACTTGCCACTGGGGTTCCAGGGCGCGCCGACCCAGTCATAGTCGAGGTAGTCGTTGATGTTCTGGCGGCTGTTGGCGCACAGGATGCTGTCCGTCTGGAATACGAGCAGCCACTCGGCCGGCTGCAGCACCGTCTCGTACAGCCACAGGTTCGTCAGGAAGCGGCTGATCATCTCCTGGCCCGCCGTGCTCATGTTGGACGGGATGTAGGTCAGGTCCAGCTTGCCGGCGCTGACCTGCTCGCGGATGGCCACGGACTGGTTGATGGTCCGCACCGACTCCAAGGAGCCCATGAAGCGGAAGCGCCAGTCGGGCGGGACGACGGACATGAAGTGCAGCATCAGCGGCGCCAGGATGGGGTTCTCTCGGTTCTCGATGAGCAATGCGACTTTGCTCTCGTTGTAGGGCGAGCGCACCGGCCCGGCGTAGTTCAGGGATATCTTAGGGACATCTACCGTCTTGATCGTGGGTATGGAGAAGTAGAAGGCGAAGATCCTGTCGCAAAAATATCAGTCGCACACTTTCCCACCCCCGGGGCCAAGACAAAATAAACAAGGTCAAGACGACTACTTACAAGAAGGCGAATGCTGCGCCGGCGATGCGCATTCGTCGTGTTGTGCACGACCATAACGAGTAGGCCGCCGTTTTGGACTTGTCCCATAAATGGTCCATGGCCCTCTCTTCGTGGCGGGAAGACATAGTAGGTAAGGAAAGACTACGGCCAGGAAAATAATACCAAGATAGGCATACAAGTCAACAAATGGATCCCGGGAGCCTGGTTGAGGACGGGAGAGACAGTGGGGGGAGACAGCGGGAGGAAGTAGGGCTCAGAGGGGGTTTCGGGGCGGTTCGCATCATAGGTCTTGTCTTGGAGGGTGGGATGTCTCAGCCTGCGCGGGCTGGTGTGTTGTGTTATCCTACCTAGTCTCTCGATGGCTTGGGGATATCTGCGCAGAGGAGGTAGCTACGCATTTTTAGACCGATGTGTTAGTGTGGGTGTGACAAGGTGACGCGAATTCGGTTATCATCATCAACTATTCCAAGTTGAGAAGAATGTTGTGTCCCCCAAGTTCAGGCTTAATTTCTTTCCTTGGTGGGCGAAGGGGGAGGAGATGATTGATGTATATGAAGAGGGATTAATTACATCGAACCTTTTGTGTTCAGGTTGACAATATTTTGCACCGTCGTGCAAGCAGTAAGCAAGGCAGACAGCATTGAATACACCGTATAATACAACTCAACATGGGAAGACCAAGCCTCCTGGCATGCTAAGAATAGACAAGCATGCCGGAGCCCCTCTTCCCCCTGATTTGATGCTTTCAATAATGACGAAAGTACGGCCTGCTCTCCCTCCCTGCACCTTATTTTTGTAACGGGCGGAAGGCTTAGGTAGCTGAGATATCCCACTGGTTAGGTATGTACTGTCATTTTTGAAATAGGGCAGTAAATTGTACCTACCTACATCATACTGCTGCAGCATTTCGAGACGAAGTGGATACACCCTACAAATCCTCGCACAACAGACTCGCAAGGCCGGCGGCGATTCGTAGAAACGTTTTCGTGGCTGCAGTCGAATCCCATCAACCCCGAACCAGCCAGACCCCTGCACCTATCAATTCCGTAATCCGTCCCGCCCCTTCCCGGACGATCAACTTCATTAGTGGGGCGCTCTAAGTGACCGCACGCTCGAGGCTGGCTCTGTAACATGAAAATGTAATTATTTTCAGTTTCTAGTGAGCTCTCTGATGAATCTCCCACATAGTCAAATAGGCTATTGGATTACAATGCAGGCTGCCTGTTCCTGCTCGTATATTGTCCTAGAATCTTCCCATCATCACCCTACAACTCGTATCGAAGGAACCTGCTGCCGCCACGCAAGGCGTTGCTGATCTCATTATTGGAAACCCGACCCATCCTGGGCTGAGTGGGCTGAGCAGGCTGACGTGCACGAGATATGTTTTTTCATTTACTACCGGCGAGCCGAGCTGTTGGTGAACAGGGCCGTGGTACAATAACCTAAGATTATGGTGATAAGCTGGGTTGAACTGCGTGGCTGTGGCCTTTTGTTCAGGGTTGATCCCTCATTTCCCAATCTCGATGGCTTCAACCCCCATATCAGAAAACCCGTCTGTGCCACGAACGATGCAAATCAGCTGATAGCGTAGCTGAACGCCATGGTTGCTGCAGAAAAGTCCATACTTGCGGTTTTTGCTTACAATGAGAAGTAAAAGTAGTACATGCCAGTAAATTGGCCGAATGGGGGGTTTGGACTTAAAATGGCTGGTGGAATTCTTATTCTGCTGCCTGGTCACACATAATTACCTAGCTCGAGGTACACCTTCAAAAGTCCCAAAGGGTTCGCCCAAAATGCACACAGGTAGCTCTTTTGGGAAGACGACTCCAAACTTTGACTATCTCCTAGTTGCTGGATGTATCAACACGAGCCTTTGACTACTCCACTAGCATCAGCAAGAGCACGAGGAATGCATCCGCCGGTCTGGCTTAGGAGAACGAGATTTGGAAAGCCTTGGGGTCGTCTGATCCACTACTAAGCTTTGCTATTCCGTATTCCTGATTTCGTTGTCAGATTGGATTCAATTGCCTCTTGGCCCCGTCCTTGTCCTGTGGCATCAGTAATCAGCCAGTCGGCTTCATTGCGACAATAATGCTGTCAGCCCAGATACACATCCTACACATCCTCGGCGCCCGGTCCCAGTTCCGTACGACATTGTCGTGAGACAGTTTGCGACTTGGTATACGCAAACCGCATCAACTACTCCCTTCTCTCCTTCTCCCTGGGCACACCTTGTCTGTCGGTCTCTAGATTCCCTACCTTCATTGCACTATTTCTTCTTGACTGATCGGCGCATCTTGCGAAACTCCCTTGCGCGCACTTTACGATCTACCACTTGCCGCCATGGCAGCCTCGTCGCGCAGTTCGCTGGCTTCCCTCTTTCACCTGAACAGGACCAAAATCATCATTGTGGTTTCGTTGGCGATAACGTATGTTCTTGGCTCCCCTTTCCTTTCGCCTTGTTCACTAACATCGCAACTCCAAGTTGGTTCATCGCCGGGCTCATCCCTCAATACAAACCCAAGATAGAGGCCCATTTCAAGTCGAGGCTAGACGAAGCGCGGCAGAAGATCCCGTCTGTCAAGATCGATTGGCATCCCAACCAGAATGGGGACGACCCGCGCCGAAATTACAATACGTCCAAGGTGGCGCTCCTGATCGAGCCGCGCCCGCTCCCCCATCTCGTGCCCCAGATCTTGCACATGATCACCGTGGTTCCTCCAGACTGGCGCTTCTTGTTCGTCGGCTCCAACAAATCCGCTATCAGCGTCGGTCGCAGCTTTGCCACTAAGCACCAGCAGGCTATCGGCAAACTGGACCTCCTAGTGCTCCCTGAACCTTGGGAGATCGACAGCAAGGAGAAGGTCCATCGGCTCCTGACAGACAAGCGTTTCTACGCCGAGTTTCTGCCCGGTGCGGAGTGGCTCTTGAAGTATGAGTACGACAGCATCCTTTGCGCCAACTCGAACCAAAGCTTGAATGACTGGTTGAACTGGGATTGGGCTGGAGCGCCAAGGTAATTTATACACCAGTATTCACGCAATGGCTCCGCTGACTGATCGTGAAACAGGACGGCGGATGACAAATTCGCTGGTAACGGCGGCCTCTCACTGAGAAAAGTATCTGCTATCCAACGAGTCCTCAAAATACAGGAGCGACAAAACGACACGCAGCCAGAAGACGAGTGGTTTGGGCAAAGGGTCTCGGTCCTCCCTGGTGCCCGGGTCGCGTCCGCAGCCGACGGCCAGTTGGCCGTTGAAGACACCTACATTCCCAACCCTATGGGCTTCCATGTCCGAGATGGGGGTAATTCGCTCGCACCTGAGGTGTGGAAGAACCATGACCAGCGAAAGGCCATCTTCGATTACTGCCCCGAGTTGAGTCTCATTATGGACATGAAGCTCGAACGCGAGCGGTGTTCTAATGACGACAAAGAAGGCCACCTCGTGGGTCCTGCAAGTGATCAGGACAGATCTTGAAGACGTTACATTAAGGCCTTGGTGCCCAGTTTTCCAAAAATAGCACGACAAAATTGTTACCGGATGAACACCATGCAAGCAGCCTCTTCTGGGGTAGAAGCAAGGTTCAGAAGCCATAATACACCACTCACCCAGCACAGGCTGGGTTATTGCCGGGAGACGCAATACAGAAACGATGCAATACCCAACACTCCCGCCAGGCGAAAGTTAGATCCTAAAACGACCAAGATCCCATAGTTCATTGGAGTTTGTATATCTGGCTACCTGGTATCAAACAGAACCTTTGGTTGGGATGCCGTTCAGGTCGATTCTTGAATTGATGACGAACCTGTTGAAAAGGGGGCTCAATGCGGTTGCAATGCAACGACCATGCACATCAGAAGTGTCGAGGACTCGGAACGAGAGCTTGCGAGAATCATGGGTAACGGTTGCAATGCTCGCTTCGTGCACTGGTGGCTGAAGATACCGTCGTTCCATCACGATGGCAGGCCATGGACACGTTCCCTCGACCAGCCAGGAAGAGCATACGTCAACCATGACTATTATGGTGTTCGCCGAGAAGAATATACCTATACCGCATCTATTAATGGAACACGGTGTTTTTTTGTACCGAGTTTCGTCATTGATGTGCATGTCGCATGCGGATGAGCTCAAGTTGCATTAACGGGCGAGCTCGTCACCCGGATTTAACATGACCGCGACAACGAGGTAACGATCCATTCAGCCAGTTAATTTGCTGATTGGCGTACATGCGAGATAGTTTCCCAATGAGATGCTGCACTGAAACGGAAGTAAGCGAAGTCTGTGCTGGATGGGGCATATGCACCACCAGGGGAAATATTGAATTTCTATTCCGCCTAATATCGATCTTCCCCAATTCCTTGGAGATCCCGGGTAGTATTACAAGCCAACACGCAGTCTCTCTTGGGGCTGATTCCACCAACAGAGACCACCTTATGATGGTCGACTACTCATCAGTCCACTAACTTGCATGTAAGTCGATACATCGTCTGCAGATACGACCTATGCCAACAAATGCCACATGAATAATTCCCCCATCGTCACTTACACTTCAGGTCTAGCTTCGATCCAGATATTCATAAGCGACATGGATAAAGCATACTCCGGTGAACATACCTCTCTTGGATGCCCATGTTGAATTGCCGATACGGATTGAGTGATCAACACTTGTCTTGTGTAGGGTCGCATATGAACCGGCGTTACAAGACGATGATCGTGATATAATCGGCTCCAAATGAGCCTCTAACGCTTTTAGGGGCAATAACAGCCTCGCTCACTGAGGGCCAGCTGATGAGGTATGTGTCTTACCGATGTTGCACCTTCTCTCCCTCTTAGTGAGTCGTTGTCGACGAGGTCGAAACCAATTGCAGGGGATTTCCCCGTGTGCTGATGATGTTTACTGCACACCTGCATATAGTCGAGGGGTGTGGACCAGGCTAATCGGCAACTGCTCAGGCGTATGCTACCGCAGCGTGCATGCACATCTCTCTTTACGCTATAACGCGAGCTGCAAGAGGGTAGCATCCGGATATATGCCCAATTTGTTTTTTGCTTTTTGGGTCTTTGGCCACCTGAACTTTTTTTCATGTTTCCATTCTTGCATATGATGAGTCCATGTATAAATTTAGCAATAGACCCCTTGGTCGCTCTCCAATATGGTCCAAGTCTTGGCAGCAACTTCGGAACCCCTTTTTCTGTCTTTGGCCTCTAGAACCGAGTGCATCTAGAGCTGACCGTCTCTGGTCAATGTGACTTATAAGACATCACTGAGAGCCCTTGACCACCTGCTTCGCCAAAGTTCCCGCGGATAGCTTGTTTTCAACCAGTCGCCTATTATGATTTGGTCGAAACCTGCCTTGGTTCTGGCCGCCTGGGCCGGCCTCTCGGCTGCTCATCAAGCAGAGTATGCTGCCCCTAGGATAATCGGTGGCCGACAATTCCTGTCGGAATTGAAGTCGCGCAAAACCTTGGCGGAGGATACCAGCCAGTTCGCTCGAGCGGTGCCCGCACCAGCAGTGGAAGCACGACACAGTCGGCCACGCAGCGACACTGGGGGCGCCGAGGATGAGGTGAAACCGCAAGAAGCGAAAATCCAGGCGCGCCAGAACAAGAGCGGTAGATGCGGTGCAGGCCGCGGGTCTTGTGCCGCCGGCTATTGTTGTTCTGCTGAAGGGTGTGTTGTTCTTCCCGTCATCCCCCCCACCCCCCAGTCGTTGTCCACGCGCCCCATACATAGGAAAGACACTGATTGATAGTATCGTCGATTTATGAAGATGGTGCGGCTCGGACTCGGACTATTGTTCAGCCCCGGATTGCCAGCTCAACTACGGCCCTGGCTGTGATGGCAACAAGAAGCCCAGCGGAGCCGACACGTCGGGCATCGCGAGACCGAAGCTCGGAAGGGTCCAGTACGGAGGTGTCGGCGTATACGACTGCGTGACCAAGGGCGATATAGCGCTCACGTTTGACGACGGCCCCTATAATTTCACGGATGATCTGTTGGATAAGTTGGCTGTACGTGGCTATTCTTCTAGTTCCTGGCTTGCTGGGAGGACAAAATCGCTGACTGACACTACGAAAAAGGCTGCCGATGCCAAAGCTACCTTTTTCATCACTGGCTATAACCTGCATAAGGGGGCCATCAACGACCCGCAGTACCCCTGGAGAGGCGTCATCGAGGTAATTGCCAGCTAACAACAGTCGATTCGGGGTTTGCTCGTCACAACGATGTCTAACACTTGACTCTTCTGTAGCGAATGGCGGCCGAGGGCCACCAAATCGCGAGCCACACGTGGTCACACCAGAACTTCAGTCAAATGAGCACGACTCAAGCCCAGAACCAGATGATCTGGAACGAGATCGCTCTTAACGACATCCTTGGCTACATTCCTACCTACATGCGGTCAGAAGTCGAAATTTCCTAACCATCCAGTAGTAGTAGCCTCTCCGAGGAGAAAAGAAAAAATAAAAGAAAACCCGTATGCTAACCTAGTTTGTGTGGGGATATACAGACCTCCGTTTTCGATTTGCGAGAGGAACTGCCAGAACCTGCTGTCGACGCTGGGCTACCACGCCATCTACTTCGACCTGGACACGGAGGGCTACCTGCACGACGACCCGTCGCAGATCCAGACGAGCAAGGACATCTGGGACGACGCGGTGGTGGGGTCGAACCCGTGCCAGGACAGCTACCTGCAGATCGAGCACGACATCCACTACCAGACCGTCTACAACCTGACCGACTACATCCTGGACTCGCTCTTCCGCAGCGGCTACCGGTCCGTCACCGTGGGGCAGTGCCTCGGCGACCCGGCCGAGAACTGGTACCGCGCGGGCACCGGCGCCGTCCCCGCCTACGACTTCACCACGCGCGAGCCCACGGGGACCTGGGGCTGCCTGAAGCCCACGTCCACCACCCGCAGGCCGACCACGACCACGACCACGACCAGGCCCACCGCGACGCCCACGCTCAAGGTCAGCCCCGACGGGGCTTGCGGCACCGGCGTGACGTGCCAGGGATCCCAATTCGGAAACTGTATGTCACTTATCCTACTCCTTCTCCTCCCACTGGCCATCACCATCATCATATTCTACCAGTTGCCGCTTTCTCTTTTTCTTTTCTTTCGTTGGCATGTGGTCCTTCTTTTCTTCTCCTAACGCTCTCTGCTCGCTCTTTCTCTCCAGGTTGCTCGCAGAACGGCTGGTGCGGCGCCTCGATCGACTACTGCGGCGGCGGCTGCCAGGCCCAGTTCGGCACCTGCAGCGCGCCCGACAACACGCTGCCGGCCGACTCGCCGATCCCGCCCACGACGTCGCCGACCAGGCTGCCCAGCGGGCCCGGCGCGGGGGTCCCCGACAGCCCGCTCACCACGACAACGAAGACGACACCCACGACGACCAGTGCTGCTCCTCCGGCGCCGACTTCGACCAAGAAAGTGAGCGTCGAGGGCGACTGCGGCGGCGACATGACGTGTGTGGGCTCCGGGTTTGGTGATTGTTGCTCGGCCCACGGCTGGTGCGGCAGCACGGCCGATTACTGCGGCGAGGGATGCCAGCCCGAGTTTGGAGCCGGATGCCAGGCAAGCGAATCCCCTTCCCCTTCCCCTACCCCTTCCCCTACCCCTACTACCACCAGCACTCCTCCCGAGTCTTCTCCACCACCGCCTGCCCCTACCTCAACGACATCATCAACGTCCACTAAACAAAGCACCGCCTCTACTACCACCAGTAGACCTGATTCTAGTACCACCACCACCACCACCACCACCACTTCCACTTCTACCACTTCCAAATCCTCCTCCACCAGTCTCCTTCCACCACATCCGACTGCCCTGATCCCCAGCGTCGACGGGTCGTGTGGTCCGGGAACGGGGTACACCTGCGAGGACAGCAGGTTCGGGGTCTGCTGCAAGCGGAGTGATGGCCGGTGCGGCGGGCTTCTCCTCTGCGGGTTGCTGGACTGCCAGCCGGGGTATGGATTGTGTATCTTGGGATGAACACCAAAAAAAAAAAAAAAAGAGAAAAGAGACAGAGACGGGGGTATGGATCTAGAAGTTTTCAGCTTTCTTTAGTTCGTTGTTTTATCAGGGAGAGGAGAGAGACAGAAAATCAAGTTCAAAATGTTAATAAGATCCAATCGATTTCAACGTATAATCAGCTGTATATAGTATGCATACCTCCCATATACAACTGTATTTCGCCATCTTTTGGAGTATGAAAACCTATTGGCGCCGGATGGGAAGCTGAAGCTGTATCGTCTATGTGGTGACGATCCGTCAATAACCACATCTGCCGTGCAAGCCAGAATCTTCGCATCGTGAAATCGACCAGTCATACCGGTCGTTCTTCCATGGGCAAACCTGCTGGCTGGGTTCTCGGCGTCGATCCGTTGGTTCTGGGTATCAAGACCCCGTTCCTGATCGGAGCCGGTGAAACCCGGCCATTGACCGAGGCCCCCACACCAGTTCACCGCTGCCGCCGGCCCAATTCGGCGGGGAACTGCCAACCAGTCGGTCACGCTGGAAGAATGGCACCAGAGCACCTTCTTCTTAAGGGACTTTTTGAAGTAGTATCAGCCCCATCGTCGCTGGTCCGGTACTTGAGCAAAGCTATATCGGCCGGGGTCTAAGGACAAGCTTATCTCCACATCGATGAGGGGGGGCTGGCGATCTTTAAGGCCTGTCTATCTTCAGCTGACCAAATGTGTATCCGGTTGACGGCTGGTTATCATGACGGGCTCCCGAGGCTTTGCGGGGAAGGGAAAAATGGGAGGCACAATGGCCTGGGCACCCATGGGAGGGACATTGAATTGAGATGGGTTTATATACTGTCGCCGGCCCCATGATCTTATGATCCGATTCCCTCTCGCCACCGTCCCCTCTTGCCTCCCGCTACATCCTCGCCCAACATGATGTTCCAACGGGCCAGCTGGATCTCGAGCAGCCTCCTCGGCCTTCTCCTGGCTGCAGCCGGCGTGAGCTCGGCCGTCGAGCTGAAAGACCATGCCCACGCCCAGAGCCTGCTAGATGAGTCCATGGACTTCATGGACAAGATCTACGATCGTGATGCCGGCTACCTGTACTACTTCTACTACCCGCTGGCGGCGGGCCAGCACGAGACCCGGTCGTCGATGTGGTACGCGACGGGACTCCTGCAGCGAAACCGGGGCGATGACGTCGACCAGGCCGTCAGGATCATCCGGAACATCATCGGCGACCAGGAGAAGAACGAGACGCTGCAGTGGTTCGGCGACTACACCGTCTACCCGGAACAGCCCACCGTCGGACACGGCGACTACAAGCCAGTGGTAAGCTTTCTTCTTCTTCCAGTTGCAAACTGTCTCTCCCCCAAATGACTCATGTAAAAATTGCCTAGATCTACAACTCCTGGGACCCCAACTGGCGCGGCTTCATCGGCACCAACCTCATTGTCATCTACGAGGAGTTCGGTCCCCTCCTGCCGGGCGACGTCAAGCAGCTCATCGTCGAAAGCCTGTACAACGCCACCGTCGGCGACAGCTACCGCGTGGGCGGCGTCGACGACGACAACCTGTACCCCTCGTACAGCAACCCGGCCATCATGCGGGCCGTGGCCTCGGGCTGGACGGGCCGCCGGTGCGGCGACGCCAACATGACGGCGGCGGGCGAGGCCTACGCGCGCGAGGTTTTAGATTTGTTCGACCGGAACCAGACGCTGTCCGAGTTCAACAGCGGGACGTACATGGGCGTGTCCCTCTACGGCCTGACGCTCTGGGCCAAGTACATGCCCGCCGACGGAAAAGAAGGCTCGGTCATGGGCGCCCACGGCAAGCGCCTGATCCGCCAGATCTGGGAGACGGCGGGCCAGATGTACAACGCGAACCTCGGGAACCTGGCGGGGCCCTGGGACCGCGCCTACGGCTACGACATGAACAAGTATGTCGCCATCTTCTCGCTGTACATCTGGACGCTGGCGGGCCGGGACCACGCGCCCGGCCTGCAGACCGCCACGAGCCAGCAGACCTGGTCCATGGCGCACGCCGACGACTTCGAGTACGCGCCGCTCATCGCCGTGCTGGCCCCCTTCCACGATGCCCTCGTGCCCGAAGAGGCCGTGGGCAGCCTGTCCGCGTTCCCCATCTCGGCGGACAGCGAAGAACACCAGCACACGTACACGACCTCGGCCTTTGCGCCGCCGCACGACCTGGCCCCGCGCAACATCACGACCTGGCTCTCGCCCAACCTGACCATCGGCGCCGAGTCGTTCCGGATGAACAACGTGGGCGGGCCGCGCGAGGACTCGTCGCAGTGGAACCCAGCCGTGGTGCAGTGGGCGCAGCAAATTCCCTCACCGTCGACCGAGGGTAGCAAGAAGAAGTCCGTGGGCTATCTTACGCTGTACCCGACCGAGCCCGCGCTCGACGCCGGGGTGGCCCCTGGTAACCTGAACCTGACGTATCCGGACGGCAACGCGACGAGCCGCTTCACCTTCCTCGTTAGCGCGAACCCACTAGGCAGCGCCAAGCGGGACCTTGCCAACCTCGAGAAAGATCTCGACGGCGTCAAGATCGAGGTGTCGGGGACCGTGGATCCGGTGCCCATCATCAGCTTCTGCGGCTTGGTCGGCGGAAGCTGCAAGCCCATCCAGTAAGTTATCCGTTCATTTCTGTCCATCATAGCTTCGTAACAGTGCGACGACGAACTTACTGACACGACCAACCCGATAGTGGCTTCGAGTTTTGGAATTTCACCTACGTGATGCCAGTGAATAGCACCGTATTGCCTAATATCAACCTGGGTATCGAGACCAGGTAAACATCGTAAAGCTCACACCAAGTGTTTGGTGCACATCTAATGATATTTGTTCAATAGCCTGAATAATATAGTGGCACAGCATATCTAAAGCTCGTCATTTGAGTCAGCAAGCAACGTGACTTGCCCGTGGCCGTGATCTGACTAGGATTTCACCATCTCTCAGCTGTGACTAACCGAAGGGCACTTTGGTTCTCTCGAAGCTCCTACAATCGGAACATGTGGCGGCGACTGTCTCGACCTTTCGCTGGGCGTCCAGATAAGATAGCTGTCCACATCATATAGGCCCATCTATGCACATGGGAGGAAGGCGTGCTATGTTGTTGAACGCCAGAAGCTGCCTGGTCTCAAGAATAGGAAAGTCGCCAGGCAAAGGAGCATAAACTGAATGAGGTCGGTTTGACGAGCTGCAACATACACCACGAACCACAGGTATGCATGGAGAGAGTATGTTCGAAAAGGTGTACGTAGCCTGGGGTTGCCGGTTTTGTCGTCGCAGTGTGTCCAAAACGCAAGTCGTGACTCCGGGCTATTAAAATTATGGATTCTTCGAAATAACGGAGTAGCTTATTTGCCACCATGCTCGATTTTATACAACTCAACAGTGTCTCTTCTGAGCGAGTACTCGGCGGTGGATGGGTAGTAGGTTTTGTCCAAGACGGGGTGGTGTCCCCTTTATCCGGTGCCAGCACCTTCGGCGGACATCATGAATCCAGGGCTCCAATATTCCCATTCCTCAGCTTGTTTATCCACCCAGAGCATACCCTCGCCCAGTAAATCTTCGATCACTGTTTGCGAGCGGGCCCTTGTCCATCGTAGGTTCACCATCAGCATCGAGACGCTCACATACCCCAGAACCTGGACCGCTTCCAACACGGCGCTTTGGTCGGTGCTGAGTTCCTTGGGCACTGAGCGAATATATGGCTTGTTGCCAACCTTGACAACCGAGAAACTGGAACCAAGCGGCTTGAGCGTGCCAACGGCTCTCAAGACATCATCCTCGGTCACTTCAGGGGCGCCCTCCATACGACCTCGCATGACGCGCTCCCTCAGCTCCTTAACACCGATCAAGCCGCCATTCTCGCCTCTGGTAGCGCCGCAGACCTCGACCACGCGGACCGCAAGTTCGAAATAGAAGTCGTTCACGCTCCTGCCGAGCAACTGCGCCCACACGCTGCTGCTACCGGCGCCTGCAGAGCTGGAAGAGGCAAGTGGGTCGACACCGATGGCCGAGCACATGCGAGCAAACTGGGCGCGAAAGGATGGGTTTGAACGGATGTCCTTGGCATGCGTCTGGGCAAACTGCTGCAGAAGCGACTTGAACACGGAAAGCTGCGTCTCTAAGGCTTGGGCATTGGTGCTGCGCAGACTATTGCCGTGGGAAGCAAACTGCGCCGAGGTCAGGCGACTGCGGTCAAAAGCCGCAAGACCTACACCCTTGCGCGACATCTTAAGTGAGTGATTGGATGACTGCTTCAGTCGGCCGTTAAAGGAGCTTTATTATTAGGGGTGTGAGCAGAGAGGTTGCAGCCTGCGAACTTCGAGAGCACAGGCAGCTATGTAGGTACTTGGATATCTGCAGCAACCCCCCCAGCATTGTCTTGGGTATTTAGTATGTCAAGTCGTTCCCACCATTCGCTGTTAAATCCACTTCGTCATGTAATAAGCGTACTACGATTGGAGTAGGTTCATCTGCAGGTAGAAGTTCAACTTCACGAACGAAGCTTTTAATGTCTTAGGTAAAGGGGAGATTGACGATATGCTTGGACGGACCTTGACGGTGGAAGGGGATCGCAGCTGTACCCCACGAAAGACCAAGTGGGTAGGTCAGATAGCCAGCCTCCGGAGCCTTGGCACATTCTGGCCCCACTTGACCGGACCCTTCTTATCTAATCTTTTTCTTTCAGCCACATAATCTTGACCCTCACGGTGTGGCACAGCAGTCCGCCAAGTCTTTCTAGCCTTAGGGCACACGAAAAAAAATACCAGTCTTGTAACTTCGCCCGCTCTCAAGCTTAACTTGCCGAAAATCGAGACCGCTCACGCCCACGCCTATACCCGCTGCGAATCCCTTCATTTCTCGATCGACATTCCACAGCACCACATCAATCCGCAATCATGTCGACCTCCCAGAGCGTTCAGTGCTTCGGCAAGAAGAAGACCGCGACCGCAGTGTTGGTACTCCCGTCCCCAAGTCCGAATGCACTCAAGCTAACCCACAACTTCCCAGTGCGCACTGCAAGGTTAGTGATTAAAATTCCCAACATTCCTCATCAGAGTCCGAGTCGAGCTGGAGAGCGACGATACGCCGTGATCGAGAACGTCAAAATTATTCATGTCAAAAATTCGCGATTTGTGGATTCGATTCGGGCAACGAGCGAGGAACGAAACTGGCCAAAGTGGGATGTACAGAAATGCTGACGGAAATTTTGGAATAGTCCGGCGCTGGCCTGATCAAGGTCAACGGCAAGCCCCTCAGCCTGGTCCAGCCTGAGGTTCTCCGTTTCAAGGTAAGCCGTCATCCTAATGCCAATATCAGCTGTGGTCGCGAATTAACACGAAATTTTTCCAGGTCTACGAGCCTCTCCTGATCCTCGGCCTTGACAAATTCGCCAACGTCGATATCCGCGTCCGCGTTTCCGGTGGTGGCCAGTAAGTGCACCTCTTTCCCGACGAACGGTTCAGCATCGCGAATTGTAATTGGCTCGATGTCTGGTATCGCGACTTGCGGTTATCTTCAATACGCCCACAGAACAAAGAACTAACTCCGATACAGCACTTCTCAGGTCTACGCCGTCCGCCAGGCTATCGCCAAGGCCATCGTCAGCTACTACCAGAAGTACGTTGATGAGCACAGCAAGAACGCCCTTAAGTCTGCTCTCGTCCAGTTCGACCGTACCCTCCTCGTTGCCGACAACCGTCGCATGGAGCCCAAGAAGTTCGGCGGTCCCGGTGCCCGCGCGCGCTACCAGAAGTCTTACCGTTAAACGCTTTTATGGGTTTGGCGGTTTTGGTGCTGGGGATGTTGTGTGGGGATGGTTGGCTGGCCAGCTGGCAAAGTTGGTCACCCAAAAAGTCGGAGGCCAGCTTTGCCGGTCGGTAAATGTGACGAAGGCACGCACGAATGGCATCTATCGACTTTTTAGCAGGAATCGGCACGGTTATATCGGTTCTGATGGAGTCACAAAAGAGGATCCTTTCACGGGAGGGTACAAACAAGCCCTCTCAATCATCAATGCATTTTCACGGCAGCTATTTCTTCCTGCCTGGGTTGTAAGGGACTAGGCGAATGAAAGAAATTTCGATCATTGGATGTTTTCTCAACCGTGCATGTTCTAGCTGATGGGACTGAAGAGGAACACCTGGCTGCCTGACGATATGCGTGATAAGCACCGCGTCCTGAATTGAACCCGGTCATGGAAGTATCCCAAGATAACTACGCAATGTTAGGATCAGCGGGTATAATCTCTGACTTTGGGTAGGCGACTCCCAGAGGCACATAATGTATGGTACTGGGTATAATGAGTGTCTGGGGACCTTTTCCTTCCACCTCGTGACTATCCTGCCGGAGTCTACGTCTATTGAACGAAGATCGTGACATCACCAATTCCATATACTGAGGAGATGGAGACATCGACAGGATCTCTCTAGCTGGTATATTTGAAATACATCGAGCTGCACTATACTCGATTTGCCTGCTCCTGTGGTGCCGTCTATAAGCCCATGCCCCCACTCCTTACGGTCAACCTATGCCATGCGTATACCACACTCTTCTCTCTCCAGTCCTGATTGGAGTCACATTGGAAGTGGGTGTATTCCCCAGTATCTCATAGGAGCAGAGTTGAGTGTTAGCATATCTCGAGCTACCACGGTAATATATCCCCTTTAGTGAAAGTGCTGCTCCCACTAAATCCTGCTGTATTGTACATATCAGAGATCATTGAGCGATATTGGTATGAGGTTAACCCGTTAGTTGTGGTAGCTAATTGAATACACTGGCCCCTGTTGGATAAGGAAATCATTCTACCAAAAGCAACGCTTTCGCCGCGAAAGGTACGGCCAGTTTTCGATCTGTGAGAACTTGTGAGCTACCTGCTGGCTCGTATAATATCTTGCCCTGGGAAAGGGGAAGGGCGGTAACCGACTATCAGAGCCTCTTTACCTACGTTCCGGCGTCCTTAAACGTTTACACAACTAGGAAGGGGTAAGTCGAGTGGTGGACTGACTACTTTCGAACCGTGTTCTCATACCCAACATACAGTTTGTGGTACGTCCAAGACGCCTTGCCTTTCCAAGGCCTCATTTCCGTAGATGCCCGGTTATTATAGATAGCTAGGCCTGGGAGAATATTGTTCTAGAAAGTACATTCAATAACGACACTCACGGTACCACCATGCCTTGAAGAGATAATTCCTTGCGATACCACGAAGGTTGCTTACCGGGCCGGCATGCTGTTTGACGGACAATTCTAACCTGACTTGTTGTCAATCTCGCCAGATGGTAAATGGACGACGACCTGGTCAGGTTGGTGTCAACGGCCAGCCTAGCATTTTCGGCATCATTGGCTGCGTCATCACCACCGAATCTGTCCCACACAATGTGAAAGACGGGGAACATGAAACATAGTTGAAAGGACCCTCATGAGTTAGAGAACATTCGGATCCGCCTGTCTGTAAGCCAGACCCCGTGACGGGAGTTGTAAGCCTAAAGCGAGGAACTCCTGAAGTTTACCAGCTGTCTCCGTTGCGACCTTTCAGTCTTCAAATAGGGACAGTTGGCAAATTTCCGGGGTAGGTTGCACATCTACCAGGTTCAACGAGCCCCAACCCTTACTCGATAGAGTGTCTATGTGGCACTTTTGATGTGCTTCTGCCTAGAGATACCAAGTGACGCCGAGTCAAGCCATATACCAGAACGTATGCGCAAGAACCAACCAATGCCGCCCAACGCCACGCTCTCAAGAAACGGAAGAAGAGAGTCCCGGTCATGGTTCCCAAGCACTGAACGTCTCTGCCATACTTAGTTAACCACCTTCTCTTCTCGAATCTCTCCGCCATGTCATGCCCTAGCCATCCATTATTATTTTGAGCCTGGTTTTCTTCTTCTCCCTCCTCCTACCTCCCCTCTAAACCGAAACAAAGTCCCTCGGCCGCCCACACTCATCCACATCGACCACGACCGCCGCAAAGTCCCCCCTCTCGTCCTCGTCCTCGAAGTCCGAGAGCTCGGCCTGGACGACCTCGCCGTCCTCGAGCATGACGGTCCCGCTGCGCAGGTACTCGCCCCGCAGGTCCCAGTCCCAGGTCCACAGGAAGCCCTCGAGCGACGCGAAGGCGGCGCCCACGGCCTGCTGCGCCGACGTGCAGCCGTCGCCGAGCGCCAGCAGCTGCTCGTTGAGCCGCGACTTGTACACCGTCAGCGCCTTCTGCAGCTTCTTGGCGCCCCCGCCCCCGCCCCCGACCCGCCGTTCGGCGCCGTGTCTAGGATCGAGCCCTCGAGGTTCCGGTCGTTGTAGACGAGCTGCGCGTGCACCGTCTGGATCAGATCGCGGGCCAGTTGGGGCTCCTCGACCGCGAGGCGGTAGGCCCGGAAGATGACGCGCGTCGTGTAGTGCCACCATTGCTCCAGGCAGGCGTAGTTGCCCAAGTGCATGCCGGTGAGGAAGGCGAACTGGAGCTCGCCAACCAGGTCGTGGAGGCCCTTCGAACTCGAGCCCTCGTTATCGTTCTCGGACGCTGATTTTCGGAGCTCGGAGACGATCCAGCTTGTGGGGTCGAGGGCCTGCTGTGTGCGCTCTGCACCCTCGGCTTTGGTATCGAACAGTAAATCCTCCATGCCAAAGGTAAACCTGAGCTGGGAGGTCGAGTTCGCATAGAGACGAGCTTCCTCCACCGTACTTGTCCCTCCGGCGACGCGGTCGGATGTGTTCACCGACCATGTCTCCTTCGTCTCCCCAGTAAGCCGATTGAGAAGTGCTGGCGTTATGGCGAACGTCAGCTGGTACCACGCCGTGGCGCTGTCCACAAAGGCAGACGCATCCGCGTCAGCGTGGCTCCCCAATGTCGGCAGCGGCACAGTCGAGTTTGTGCCTTTAAACTGGTGGGGCACAAGATTGCCAAGCCCCTCCTCGAGACGCTCCTTCTGAAACCGCTCCTCGGCATGGCTGGCGGGTTCGTTTAGGACCTCGTTGAACTTGTCCCACTGCTTCACATAGACTCGCCCAGGGCTCTGAGGATCCTTCTCTGGGGTGAAGATCCAGTAAGCACTTCGCGAAGATGTGGTCTCCGACGGGGCGATCCAAACTAGATGTGTGCCGGCGGGGATATCCCGGAACCCCAAGAAGTGCTCGGTTGCGGCAAACGAGATGGTGTCACAACCGACAGTGAAACCCGTTGGCAGGTCGTCCAGAATGAGCACATCTCCACTCCGTAAAAGCTCTAAAACCGGCGCGGAGGGATGTGAAGGCTCCGGTGAGCGGTCCGGTACCGTAAGAGGTGTGATCATGTCTCTGTCCGGGACCATGTCCTCATCGTCTTTGGGATCGTTGAGATGCAGCGTGCCCAGTGGGAAGGCGCCAGTGACGGGGACAGAATCGACGGATTTCAGAGATCGCGGGCTGGGACGTTGCTTGTCCAAGCGGAGATGCGACGTGGAAGCAGACACATCAATGAAGGAGGGATGGTCTGGTATGCTCTCACGGGAACGGGAAGCGGGCGACGAAGAAATCGTTTCGGCCGTGGTCGAAGGTGTCGAGTGAACGTGTGGGGCCATGGTCGGGGTCGTTTTTCCCACTAACGGCTAGTGCCCGCGATAATATGCTTGAGACGAACTGGAGATGTTGATATCACGCTCGTTTCTCGAGTTCTTGTACGTACAATAATAGCGAACGAATATGGGGTGATGAGATACGCGATTTTTCATTAAGGCAGTCGCTAAAATGAGGGGGGAAGCCAAGCGAGTGGTATGGGTATTGACGATGCAGTCTTGCCAGTGAAGGCGTATTAGAAAAACGACGGGCGCTTTAATGGGCACTGTCGACGGAGGTCATCTGAGAGAGAAGAGGAGAAATTATATGGAATACAGAGAGGATGGCAAGCAGGACTGTGGATGAGTAACACAGACAATGTCTCTCAAGGCATCAAAGCTGAGGGCCCGTTCTCCTGAAGGTGGCGAGGTAGTTGGTGTTGTTGGTTGTGTCAGGCTGTGAATAAGAGAATGAGAGCCGCTACGTCATGGCCAGAACGTACATGCTTCTTTTTCCAGGGTTGCCGATCGTTGTGGAAATCAACAGCCGGGCCGTTCATCGGCTGGCTGAGCTGTCGCATGTGTGGCAGGTTTGAAACGGCCAGTATCAAGACGGTTCGTCAATTGTGTAAACAGCCATTATCGCCGGCCAGTAGAAAGAAAGCCTGCCGTCGCGCTCTGCCAATCCGTCGTATGACATTGTCCCTTTGCGCTCGATCTTCTTACATTTTCCGTCGCAACTCCGTCCACACGAGAGGCTGTTGAGTATTGAGTGTTTTCGAAACCCGGGTTCCTACATGTTCAGATAGAGTTTCGGTTTCTCGATGCCAGCAGCAAAGAGAAATGCAACATTGATTGAAAGGGAGGCAGGAAGCAAGCCTTTCTGCGAGAGCGTTCTAGCGACTTAAGCTTACAGGCGAGGCGAAAGTCAATTCCGCTCTAACGTCTGGGGACGAACGGACGAACTGTTAAAAAAAAGCCCAGTACAATCGCAGCCACAAGAATGTTCTTCTCATGTGGTTTTGGAAATTAAAGAAGTAGTATTCTTACTTAGTTAGGGTGTACTTTTTAATAGTACTGCCAATGTAGACAATACCCAGATGCGTTTGTATCAATCAGCCACTGGGATCAACAGATTGATGTTGTCGAAGAAGTTCAAGAATGCGGGCCGAAGCGTCCCTTTGCAGCAAGCGGGGCGAAACCCTCCATTCTCATTTGTGAGTCTGGGGTTTGCGCAAGATATATACAACGACGTCTCCAGCTTGGCTGCTGGGGGCTAACGAGAGCTTCTCTGTCGTGTACGTAGCAGGTTACTCTGTAGCTGTAAGAGAGAGAGAAAAAGGATGGCCAGTCGGTTAGTCTGCAAGTCGAATTGATCTAATCTGCAGCAAGGTAGTAATGGGAAACAAGACAGTGCCAGCGAGTTGCAGGAGGAAAAGGAGGTACTTCTGGCCTTACCTTACCAACCGTGGCTAGTCGGGTCGAATCTAGGTTAGTTGCGCAGCCTTGGGTCACTCTGTGCATAAACGATGGCCAGTAAGTAGTAATGGGTGCAATAAACGACATGGTTCTTTTTCTTCGAGATCCCCTTTCCTTCTGGCTAACCGGGTTGAGGGAGCATGTTTTCTGGTGCTAGTCAATGCAGAAAGCTTCTAGATGCCTTCGAGAAAGAGGATGCGTTTCTGATAAGCTTTTCGGCTTGTCCCTGCCCCCCCTGCCCCTTGATGCAACAGCAATACAGGAATATTATATGGTGCACGTATATTATATGTATGGGGAGTTAAGGAAGCATAAGCGCTCGCATAAATCAGGAAGGCCATGTTGTATATTAACGTGCAGTTTGATGATTCGGTGCAATTCAAATATGTATATGATCTGAAGCGCTTCTTCGTTGCGTGAGTACGGAGCGGACTCCGGCAGTACAAAGGACATGGGGAGGAAAGTAAGAATCCTAGAGAAAAACCTTAGTAATTTAAATCAAACGACAAGACAGGACGGGACGGAACGCAACACGAAATTCACGAGCGAATATATTGAATAAGTTAATATTTACTCCGTAGGTTAGGCAGGTAGTTAGTTAGTTGCCCACTTGGGTGTTTTGTCCCAGAAAGCTCTTGTACGTGTTAGTGTCTTCTTGGTATTGTTCCCTTCTTCTTTTCTTCTTCTGTGACGGACTATGCCGCGCACACAGTCTCTTTCCCCTTGCTTAGTTCTGCTGGGGAAAACCGGCCTGCCACCCGGTCTGTTGGGTAGACGGCGGCGCCGCAAAACAACGTCGCTAACTTAGACGCACCTACTTTAGGATGGTGTCATCTTGTCAACAAGAACAAGCTCGACGAAGTAAGGCATGGGCCGCATGGCAGCATGGGATGGGGGTGGTGGTTGAGGGGAGGGGTTCTCTGTCGCGCGCGGTGGTAGTGGTGTGTGTGGGTTGCAGGGCGGTCGCAGCAACGGCCGCCTTAGCTTCGGTTATGTGTGTTTTAGGTGGTCCCGGATAGAAGCGAGCACTAAAATAACGACAAAAAAGGCTTATGAGGAGATCATTACATATGGCTAAACCAGAATCACTCGACTCAAGTCCCCCCCTCCCAAGTCCACTAATTCAGACCCTGGTGGTGATCCCGTTAGTTGGGTGTGTAGTTCAATGTTTAAAGAGAGGGACGGACAAACACACTTGCGAGACTTGCCAACCGTCAGCCTAGGTTAGCTACAGACGCCCCTTTTCCCCCTCCTCTTTGAACCCCGCCATCGGGTCCGACTAACGAATTGACTCGAGTAATTGAAGAGGGGACTCCCTCTACGTAGCCATACCCAAAGGATTACGCATTCAGGATCAGAGGGCAAAAGCTGCAACATATCATCTTTCCCACCTTATGGCCCGGGACCTCCGCAGTTGTGCGTCCGTCGTCGGAGCAGAATATTCTGACTCCACTGGCAAGAAGGAGGGGGAAATCAGGTGGACACAGCTTTGGGCGTTACAACTGCATTACAGCCTACAGCTTTGTGTCTGACGTTGGGGAGATACGATTGCACGGCCAGCGCCCCTCTTCAATCGTCAGTGATTCGCGCAACCTCACGCGCCGAAAACATAGGGCATTCATTCATTGTGCCCTTCCGCGGTTCTCTCGCCCGCGCGGCCCCTAGATTTATGTCCATGTAGGTATGTAGTTAGTAGCAGGTAAGTTTAAGGTCGCTAACGACGCAAGCCTTGCATTGCCGACGTGGGTGTTGACAGGACCCCTTTCCAAGCCATATAGCGTGCGCGCAGGTGTGGTTACACGGCATTCGTGCCATCGCTCGCCTCTCTCTCTTTCTCTTACAGTACTTGCTTCATTAGCTTGCTCCAACTTCGCTAGCAGGCAGCTTACAGGACACCCCCCCTGTAGAGTGTAGTGTGTACTGTCAACACACCATGTCCTGAGTACCTAAGGCTAATACACGTAGCCCTCTATGTCTTACTCCTCGTGGCGTCCTTAGCACAAAGGAAGCCTATGTGGTTTAGAGTGCTGGGTCAGATTTCCATAGATGCCAAAGCTTGGTTCAGTAGATTACCATGCCGCCGGGTTTCATTCATTCATTCTGTCCCTAGTAGCCGACATGACACACCTTTGCCAGCGGCGTGTGTTGGTTGGTTTGGTTCAGCTTCTTCGATCACCGAAGTACAAAGAAAGCAGATATAAATTACTTGCTCAAGAAAATGTATTGCCTATCTCGTGCTGTCTGAACTACTAAAACCAACGAAAGCCCCCCAGACGTGTGTATATGTGCATTGGGGCCAGAGACGCCTCTTCGTCATTTTTTAGAAATGGGTGCGTCGCAAATGCATCGGAGCAGAGTCGCCTGTCGCCCCCAAAAAACAAGAAGACATCTCGCGTATGTACGTGTAAAAGTATGTAGACAACGAAGCCGAGGCATTTGCATGCCATTCAACAGCATTGCAAAAGACCTGCTAGCCTCAACCATGAGGCCATCCGTCTTCCTAACCTGAAGCGTCCACATTGCCTATCAATCCCCACCGTTATTCAGATCCCCGATCAGAACAACAGCTTGATAGCGTCAATCCCATGCCGAAGGTGACCACGAAACGTTGAACCATATTTATACAGCCCACCTTCCCATACCGAATGCAAGATGCACAAAAAGAGAATATGATCGTAACGGCCGTCAAGTCCAAATGCGTGCGAGTCGCGTCGCAAACTCCATGGGCGTGAAAAATGAGGGGTATCGACTGTCCCTATCACGGCAACGTCGTTCTACCATGTCTGGACTGCCATAGAGCCCATATGGCAGATACGAAGTTGTCCGCGGTTGGGTAATTAAGTATGGTACAACCGAGGGAAAAGTGTAGGCTCCTTGCGGAGAATCGTCCAGTCTTGCCGTTCAGCCTTGTCATCCATCTCGTTTTTTTCTGGTTTCCTTTTTCGAAAAGTCTCTTTATTTGAGTCGTATGTATCCTCGTCGTTTTTCTTGGTTGGGCTTGACACACCCTAGATAAACTCAAGAAGTTGTCAAGCCAGATTCACGTTTCAGATTGGCCGCTATCTGCCGCTCGCCGTTAGCATCCCCTGAACAACCCGATTCCAGAATGCAACTTTACGGACGTTGACTGTACATCTGCGGGTTTGGAGGTGCATAGGGCGATTGCGGCTGCTGGTAGTTAGGGTATGCGATGGCGGTTGGGCTGTACTCAGAAACGTTGGTGACTCCGGCTGAGGGAGGAGCAGGGTACTGAGGCGTATAACCAATCGGCGGGAGGTGAACACTTCGACCACCAGCCGAGTAGGGCTGAGGCGGTTGGGCACCCTCTGGACCGTCAGGTCCGGCCGCGCCGTTCTGAACCTGGGCTGGGTTGTGTGATTGTCTCTGGCGCTCAGCTTCCTCGGCGGCCTTGCGTTGTTGTTCCTCATCCTTCTTACGCTGCTTCCATTCCTTTCGGATCTCTTTGAATTCTAGAAGTTTGCAAAAATTATGTCAGCGTATTGAGCCATCAATCCCGACAGTCTGGTTGAAACCCTGGTCTGGCGTGTTGAGCTAGCCCTCCTAAGTTGGTGCGAGTCCGGCTCGTGCCTAACGCAACCGGCTACCAGAACCCCAGAGCAGCCAAACTTAGGGGCGCGCGCGGATCCTCAAAGTGTGCACCACAATGGCATCCGTGTCTCACAAACTACTGCACCACAACCCTAACAGATTTCCATGGAAGGGGAAAAGCTTACCTTCCGGCGTCCTTTTTTGTCCGTGGCTCTGCATCGTAACGTGTGCGTTCAAATGGTTCAAGGTACCGTAGGCCTTTTCGCAACCATTCCAACCGCACTTGTACATGCGCTCGATTTCTTCGTATCGCCTCCTCGGTCTTTTGTGTTGCTGTGCTCCGGGAATCGGCACAAAAGAGTAAACCTGGTGCGTACCATACTGTGTCAATTACCAACATCAGTTATTTTATGACGAGAAGAGGGAAAAACAAGATCTACGCGCAACATGTCGTTTCCAGGATTCGATATGACTGGATCGCACGAACCGACGAGTCGCCAAAACAGAGAGGGTCGCAACTTGACCCTCATCGTGTCCAGCGACGCGTCGCATTGTGGAATCCACGCCTTGTCGTCCGAGAGAAGGAGAAACGCAACAAAAACCTACCTGAGCTGGCCTGCCGGGTGGCGCCGCAGATGTCGGAGTAAAGACTGATTGGGGCTGTCCCATGTGTCCTCCGGGATGACCATAGTTTCCCCAGTCTGGTCGTGGCTGATTATACATACTACCCTGCGCATAGCCGTGCGACATGTCCCCCGGAGGGGGCGCGCCGTAAGGCGAGTATTGTTGGTGAGGGTACGTTGGGCTGGGTGCCGTTATGTTGGGATCTATGGGTAATTCGTTGTCAGACTTGACTTGCTGGGACTGATGGTTGCGTCCATCTGGCAAAGGCATGGACGGACTTGTTGGTGTTTGCGCCATACCTCCGCTGCTGCCACTATGGTTGCTTGCGGGATGGTATGCACGCTGTATGTGTTCAGGGAACGAACTTGACCGCGCTGACTGCGGAAAGACACCAGCGCCGTACTCTGAAGACGTCGGCGTAGCTGACGTCGAGTAGTTGGCTGAACGTGCTTCCTGCCCGCTCGGGTATGCTGCAGCAGATGCGTGATCTGCGGAGGAGACTTCAGACTGAGTGTCGCCGAAGTTGCTTGGATAGGGCGAAGGCAAACCTGTCTGCGAGTATTCGGGACCCCGTTCCATAGAGCTGTTGTTCGAAGAAAGAGGGAGCGTATTGGAAGGCGCTTCTGGGCTCACGCTTCCAACGGCGGACGTACGTGGCAGCGGTGCGTGAGGCTCGACGAACGCGTGCTGAGATCGTGCGTGGTTCGCGAACATACTACAGCAAAGTAGGAGCGATCGAGCAGTGGGATGGCCGGAGAGCTCTAGTTCTCGAGCCTGGTCCTACTTGAGCGATAACGGTGTCTCGGATGGTGTGATGTGGTGCCGGGCTACTGTTCTGACAAGTGATGAAGAAAGGCAGAGGGTAGTACCGAAGAAGCAAGACGCGGCTGCGTTGGTGTATATGTCCAAGTGATGGCGGCCAGTGACGGAAGGATAGCGTGCGCTTCCGGTCTTTTCCTGAGCTCCAGGGCCTGGATGGATGAAATAGTCCTTAAGCGTGGAGATCCACTAATAAAGGCCTAACCAAAACACCAGCTCGGGGTGTCTTTGGGTCGTCTGGGAAGAGGACGCCAACGATAGGGAGAAGGGAGTGGATGACAGACAATCCAGAGGCGAGTGGCTCCAGCTAGATCAGAGGCTGGTGGCAAGGATCACGGAGCTTATTTAGATCGCGGCTGCCAACTTAACCTCCAAATGATGTGCAAGTAATCTCCTTAGTCGTACAGCCTGACGAACTCCACGAAAGTGTGAAGTAGTAAGAGGGCAGCAGCAGGGCGTAGCTCAGAACTAGCGCAATTTTTGAGCCCCTCGTCCTCACTATTATATGAAGGGGAGAGTGAATAAGTGAGTGCGTGCTTTGGCGCGGTTTTTCCCAAGTCGACCAGGTGGGCTTAGGGGGAGGCTTGCTGCTAAAATAGTGCGGATAGAGAAGGGCCTGGCTGGCTTGCCAGGATGATTGGGATGAGTGATGCCGAGCTTGACCTCAAATTGTTTAGTCCGAAGTCTAGCGCAGTCGAAGGCCAGCAAGTACCTCGACCAAGAGCTAACAAGTGTCGGATACCGGGTGATCAGCAAATGGTTTGGCTGGCTTAAGATCTGGGGCCCTCTTGGAATCGTTCGTCTTGGAGGAGATCCCTGGTTGTTGCACACGCAGGCTACTTGACTCTGAACTGACTGCACACACACACACACGCGCGCACACAGGATCCACGCCTAGTTGTTGACGTGCACTAGTATGCTGTCGGCTACCAGTTCCTTTCACTTTCGGCAGCGGGCACCAGACTGAGCGTGGTTCAAGCGCGTCGACGAGTGGCAGTAGGGATGATGGCGAGGTGCGATGATGGGTTGAAGCAGGTATAGACTACACGCCAGCGATGCTTAGCCCCCAAACAATCTACACCCAAGGTAGATAAATTCGATCTTAGGGTGTTCGACTAGTATGAGGCCGTCCTTGCGCGATGCACTATACAGAGTACGCACGCATTAAAGAGCAGTAGACCAGCAAGGTAGGTACAAGACAAGTATCTTTGTACCGGGGAGTAGTCGTGGTGGGTGTAGAAGTAGAACTTTGCCGATGATTTTTTGTTCTCCTTCGATACGAAGATTTGCGAGTGGGAAAACAAAAAGCTTGTGAAAATTGGGTTGGAGGAGATGGGGTGTGTGCAAGATGGGAATCAGAAGCAGCCGCACACAAGAGATTCGATTGTGTGTGATTGAAGATGGGGGAGCGGGAATTGATGGTGAGGCCCGAAAGTCGAGAAAATAGAAAAAGGCGGGAAAGGGCCGTCTCGGTGGAAAAGAATTTGATCTGATCAATTTGATGATGACGGGAAGTGAGGGCCAGCAGCAGCAGGGCAGGGGACAAGAAACCAAGCGCCTCTTGAATTTTTTTCTCCCTGCTTCGTCTTGTTCTCTTTTGCTGGACTCTCTGCTTTTGCTTGGTCTTCTTTGGTCTGGCTTGTCTAGTCAGGTCGGGTCGAAATTTCAATTTCACCTTGAAGAGAAGCGGTATGGCAAGCAATAATTATCATATATTATTTGAGGGATTTGGCCAGGTAATTGGCAGGTGAGTTGAATGTGTGTATGTAGTAATTCCAGGGAAGGAAGTACCCTTCGAATCCTTCCCTTTTCCAGTGCCACTCTCGTCGGTCCATATGGGCCGTCCGTATCGGACGCGCTCTCGCGCGCCATCAGTCACTGAGAATTGCCGCGCCTGCTTGTGTATGCTTGCATTATTAACGTGTCTGATTCTATATATACCGAATCGCTGCCGCGTTTCACATGACAGAAGGTTTGCATGTTTGTTCAATTGGCCCTTCTCCGATGTTTATTTTTATTTACTTTTGAATCTTTTTGCTTCTTGTCTTGCTTTCTCAAGGTCGGCTTGAACCGAGAGCCCTTCAAAGAAGCTGTGACATGTACTTTTCTTGGGATATCCGGAGAGAGTATGACAGTACTTGCCCCTTCGGGCTAGTCCGACAGCTGTACGCGAGCTATGGTTCCTCCTGGTAGGGGTAGTGGAGATTCCGTGTCCCAAGACAGGGAAGAATTACATTACTGTACGTACAACAGCAAGTACCTACCGTCTTCGATGCACATCAACCACTGGCTGGACCTGACACTGCAATAATCCATCATAGGAAGATCAGAAGAAAAAGGTGGGGAGCGAGAGGCTGAGCTCATGAACCTGGACACTGGGATAGCCTGGCCATAATCGTCTTCCTTGTCCACTCTGCTACACCTACCACCCAATATTACATGGCACGACGAGGGTACTGGTCGCCGTCTATTGCTGCTTTGAAGTGCTGGGGGGTGCAAAAGACGCGTCAAGTATCCTGTGGCGGGAGGGGGGGCTGGATCACTACTGTCGCGATATGTCCCTTCTCCCATGCGAAAACTCTCTTTGGCCCTCCTGGGGTTTCTGCTTAAGAGTTTGGGTAAGCAATGCCAGAAGAGTGCATCAAATCAAACACCACGATCGTGTATGAATTGTTCCATGCTTATGCTGCTGGCTACTGGCTGCTGCTGCTGCTGCTGCTGCTGCTACTGAGCTGCTTGTGGTGCCGCGGTGTGGGTGGTTTGGCCAGCTCATTGCAATTCAATCTTGTGCAAATCCCTGGCTGATCTATACTTCCGTCTACCTGCCTGGCCTCGCAGACGGTGGTGTCGCTGGCAGGTACCAATAGTGGACAGAACCTTGGCCACATGCAGCAGACATCTGGGATGCGGATCCCTGTCCGGTGGCTGCTTGGCATGCCATGTCTCAAGTACACTGCGTCGGACGTGCTTCGCGTTCGCACTGTGAAAGAATGATATGGTCTCCTCACCTAGCGCGTAATGGCGGTACATTTCGTAATGTACTATACCAATGTACATCGATGTGCCGTATGCATGCTGCTGCTGTGTTTTGCAAAGTGGGGTTGCAACTCGGCGAACAGCAACGCATCATGGATTATGTATTTGCATTTGTGGATGGATGGTGGATGTCGGGATAGACGTATGAAGCATGTCTGTCGCCTTTCGCTCGCGCTCGTCAGCTTGCTGCTGGCATTTCGGCATCTCTCGAGATGAACTCGGCCGCTAGCGGTGGGCCCGATGATCAGATAGTCTCTATTGCTTTCAGGTGAAGAAGGCGAGCTCGTCATTCTTCGACGTACGCGACATCGCTTGGGGCCCTTTCGCGGTGTATACTCTATTCAGCTGGGCTGGGTCTGCGGTTCTAGTCTCAAAAGAGGCATACCAGCTGCTGATTTAAGGATGCCGGCTCGTATACGTTGAGGTAATGCGCATATGTAAGTCACGGTCGAAATGGATCCAGGGCAATGTATTGATGCCAGATGGTGTCCTATACCTGTTTGTTTGCTTGACCATCGCGGAATGTAGATAGGGTCTTAGATGCTGTGCAAGTGAGCGCTAGTTGCTTTCGGTAATCTACAAGTCTAAATCTCTGTTGTTGCAGATAGCTTCGATACGAACAAAGTGCTGTATGTATGCCATTTGGGGAGGGTACTAGTAGTACGCGATGAATGGATGAATGGGTGGAATGGATGGGTAAAGGTAAGGTAAGGTAAGGTCGTTAGTTCGTGCGTTCCCCTGCGCAAATGGAAATGACGCCTTCTCCACGTTTTTCGAGAAGGGCCAAGCTACGCACTACATATTCTATTAACTATGACAGGGGGTCTTTTGGAGGGGTGGTGTTCTCCAACAACGCAGCGGCCACTGCTGATACTACTGTAGGGATTGGGTTATCTACCTACGACAGCGGATGGGCCTAAGATTGCGTGTATGAGCAATGCTGGGGAATTGGGTAATAATCCTGTACAAAGCAGTGATATGCGACGACGTGTTTTTTTTTAATAGCATCATGTCATTTGGATCTGCAACATCACGGTCTCCTGAGACCCTAACCTGCTCTGCTGTCGCTTGCTAAACGAAGATCTCCTGCCGAAAAGGCATCCACCGCCCGGTGCCGGATCGCGAGCTGACTCGTGCTGGCTGAATGTGCAATGCAACTCCGTGCCGACGAGCGACGAGGCTTTCGATGCCACCTCGAATCGGGCCTCATCTCCACGGCAGGTCCTGACAGAAATTCGCTCCGGGGCAAAGGCAGTTCTACCATTCGCTATTGAGCCTAGGTGGAGCAGGCCTGGGCCTAGACTTACCAGCTGCTGTGCATTCGTTAATGATTGCATAATCAAGGGTGAAATCGAAACCCTCATGTGCTCCTCCCATGCCAACAATTACTCGGCTTGTGGGTGTTCCGTGTCAAGAGAGAGCCCATCTTGATATCGTCGTATGTGCGCACATACGGGTGGTAGGGTACATGGGCGGCTGGGTCGAAAGAGATGGGGAAACAGTAAGCAATCAGATCACGAGGCTAGGGGATGCTGGTCTATGGGTATTATTTTTTTGCCCTCTATCTGGGTCTGGTCTGGGTCGGTTGTTGATGGGACGTTCGAATCCCAAATTCCGATCGATGCTGTCTGTCGAGTTACGAGAACAAGGCATACCCATGGTTAAAGATCTGCACGAGTACCGCGTTTAGCTTGCGTTTTTGTTTAATCAGCAATTGATACACGCAATGCCTTCCTCTCTGCCTACCAGGAGGAGCCAGGTTGCCAGGCAGGCATATGCTGAACTGCAATGCACTGCAGCGGATACTGCATATTCATGATTGCATACTGTCGGTGTGGGTGATAGGTTCAAATGTTAAAATTAGAGGGAGCGAGAGCGAGAGAGAGAAATATTCAACTCACCTCGCCCCTCGTTAACATCGCCAGTTGATTATCAATGTGTGCATCGTCCTGGATGGTAGGAATATGTACGTATGATTCACAGTGGAGTGACAAACCGTCGGAAGGACTGCACGGCAATGACATATTACACGCTTGCCAAACCTTAATTTGCCGTGTCCAACCTAACTGCTAACGTCTGACCCGCGGAAGCGAGCAGGACGTTGAGGATTTGAGAGGTTGACTTCGAATATATCCGAACAAAGCAAGCAAAAAGGCGTACAGGGGTGGGAGGGCAGTGGGCAGCGCGTACAGAACTCGATGCTCAAGGCACCTCAAGGGCGGGGAGTTCGCCCTCGAGGGTCCATCTGATACCAAGCTCTTTCCCATAACGGGAATGTTCGACCGAGCGGTGAAGGGTGCAGCGGACATTTCTCGTCCTCACCTTGCGAGTTGCGTGCGCACCTCTCGTTCGCTCGCGTGGCAGTTGAATAGAACGCTGCAGAAGAAACAGGACCATGTTACGTACGTGGGTCGCGAAAGCTGGGTTTGGTGTGGGTTTGGTGTGGAGAAAGTGATGTGCCATTGCAGTCCTGTCGAAAGATATCTCGCTGGCCTGGCCAAGTATCACTGGCCAAGTACGATACTGTGTAAGGGTTCGAACCATCCAGTTGCTACATTGGTCACATGGATGTTTGTGCGTGCGATGGGGATCGAGGGACGAATACTACTAGGGACGGGGTCGGTGGTTGGGGGAGTACGGAGAACGGCGATAGGGACTAATATCAGCCATGTATTATTGATGGGAACGTACACATAATTCCGCATCGTTCATGATGGCCGTTACGTTGCTGACACATACTGTAGCAGCTACAATATGCTCTCGTAGCTTGCAGCCACAATTCTCGGAAACTTCCCGAGATATCATGTACGCTGTAGGTGCTATGTCGGTATCATATTCCTCCCTGTAACCAGAATCCGCCGCCGCTGTGTCCTGACGTTGCTGTCAAGGACGGTACCTAGCAAATAGTGGTATATCGCATGGAGTAATATGCAGGCAGCTCTACCGTTTACCAGCACGTAGGTAGTTGGGATGATAGAACTCTCGGCCGGCGGTTCGTGGTCGTAGCTTTCCTCTCGGCTGTCGCGGGAGCCCAGTACGATTCAATTTGGCCACGGAATAAACTCTGATGTCTGTGCCCCCTTTGGCTTTTCACGGTTTTACGTAGCCATGCCACCACACTCACCACTCACCACTCACCACCGCTCACTTGCATGCTTTGCCTCTCTTTTCATCTGACCGAAAGTAGGAATTATCGGGGCCCGTTCCGCCCCCATGTCCGCTTTCCCAGGGAACATCAGGAAGAGTTCAGAGGTATTTTGGTTCGTATATCATGATCCCGGGTATTATTCAATGATTACTGTGTGCCCTTCGCGTCTCCAGAAGATCACAAGATCACGAGCAATGCCCTGATGGAGTGCAGCAGTTCCAACCAAGGTTCTAGATTTTCCAACAGAATCCCCCACCCCTAACCCTCAGAACAACTTAGCATCCCCATTAGCTCTGTTCGCCGAGATGCAGGCCAAAAAGCTGGCCAATGTTTCGCTGGGCTTCAGGCCGCGAACAAACCTGGTCCACGATGGAGCACTGCGCCGTAGCGTCGTTTTCCCCCTCCCCTTTCACTCTTGCTTGCACTGGGCTCTGCACTGGCTTGGCTCCTCCTCACAGGTGGATCCCCCATCTGGTTAGCGTCCAGTACATTTTTCAGCTAGAGGAGCGTACCATGCATAATAGCATCGAGACTGGAGCATCTCGCCGGATCCCATTCGTAACCGTGCTGGCTTTATCTCGGACGTACCGTACGCCTCTACTTGTTTCTCATCAAGTCGATTACGTATTGTGTTTTGCCCTCGCGTTCGTAAGCTCGGCTTCAAGGGCCGGGTATTCGAAGAGGTAGCTAGTTACTTAGGTAGGTAGGTATGCAGCAGAAACTGTACTTGCATGTGGTTGAGAGGTATTATTTGGCAGGGCGGTAGGGGCTACTCATACCCCGTGAAAGCCGACCTAACCGAATGTCTTCTAGTGAACTCCCCACGCTGCGGTACTGATGTAAGGGGTGGCAAGTCAGGATCAGTTTCCCGGGTCAATACCAAGAAGAAGAAGAAGACAAAACCAATGAGGGAAAAAACAAAAACAAATCGAAAACAAGAGGTCGGTCTGTTTCGGTGATCCAATGCATGCGGCATGCGTCTCTCTCTCTTTGCTGTGTCAATAGAGGGCGCACAGTCCGCCCAACTGACAAGGGCTGCACACAACCATTGGGCGCATAATATGAATAGGAGAGGGGGCATGCATGGGGATGCGGCCTGGAAAGCCTCTTTGCTCCTGAACAATCTCATGGGATTTTCGGAGTCCTGGTCCGCGTCCGCACAGGCAAATGTGTTTTATGATACATGATGTAGGTGCATTCTTGCAACACCATCAATGCGGTTTAATTCAGTTTTAGAGACCCCCAAGCATGGTTCCCCAGAAAGATTTTCCGCTAAGGCGATCTGTCAGGAGCTTTTTTAGGGCGCGCCGTCGCCAGTGACTCGGGTTTCCAGAGATCTGGATAGACTAAAAAAGCGTTTGATGCTTTGGAGGGGCACAGTATCTCATAGTTGGTTGGTCGCATGCTTAGATGGTTCGCGCAAGCAAACCGACCTATGTTTTTTTATTACTGCTTTTTTTTGCTTGTGGTTTTATCCCACCACAGAACACTCCAGAGTAGTGGTGGTAGTCCTAGTAGCCCCTACTATAATTCAACGACATGGTGATACGTATGGCACCGTTGTTTCTTGCACCCCCCTTCGCATCCCTCCGATGTGCGCTCTCAATTCTCAATGCGGACGCCATGCCCCGATCGAGAATGCGGACCATTCAGGTTCTGTGTTGAATAAGGAAGTTCGAACGGTAGGGAGGTGTAGGCCTGGCATGATCAGATCAATCAGTACACATCATCACACGCAGCTGCGTATCCCCACCGATATTGGCACACCGCCATCTTCACCACCCAGAAATGGATGAAGAAGTATAAAATCAAATCAAATGATCAATAAAATGCATTGCGCAGGTCATGGTCGGTACATGTTAGATGATGGAATTACGGCGTGGCAATGGAATGACTAGCCACCATTACCAATGATACAAGGGCATGCTCAAAGCGAGCTCAGAAATGAGGTAATCATTCGCTCAACCAGAGCTCATCTAATCTTGCTTGGTGGTTGTCGGCCACCTCCTATCGCATCCCCCATGTCTTCATGATGTGAGAAGAGAGACGGAGAGAAAGAGAACATCCATGTCCCCGCAGGATGGACAGGGTCGGCAAGGGAAAAAAGAACGACCACCATACCATTCCATCCATGCACCTCGCGAAATTTCCCAGGCGCAGGCCTTCTGATCGAACGTAGTACCCAAGGATCATGCAGCGACACCTAGGATCTTGTTCACGTGGATGGCCTCTGCTTATACAAAGGACGTTGACTGGTGCCATGGCACATCCCGGGCTTGCCACCCCTCATGGGATCACCGAATGGCTGACGACAGGCATCTGCTGTGTGACAGTTGCACAAACGTCAACACTTTAAAGCCTGGGGGTGGAGGGGTTAGTTGCGTTGCTTGTGAAATCGCATATCCGCGTCGGAGGCGGAGGGGAAAAGCACAATGCAAATGATGAATTGTCTCGATGCCAATGCCAGACAAGCAGACCTACCTACATGGTGCTAATGAGAGGCTGAGATATACTTTGAAACTACTGCATGGCGAGGCCGACTACACGCTACGGCAGTGGTATGTTGGGCATCCTACAAGTGCTCCCACATAAGTGCTGATAGTCGGGACTTGCTATAATTATCATTCCGAAATATGTATACACCATACCAGGTATCAGTTTAGCCTATCTGCCTCTGTTTTCTCAAAACCGCTACCGTGCACGGAGGCTGGCACTCAATTGGTGCAAGAAGAAATTCGACACCTTTTCATTCGATTATATCCATGCCAATACGTCTGGATGCTATTTCATCAACTCAATATACGCCGTACCGTACATGCCGTACACAGCTGATGTATCCTGTACCTGAGGTATCATCCATCAGTCGTATGGAAGGGTTCAAGTTGCCCCCCCCTCCGCTCCCCCTCCCCAAGGTACCTACATGCTATGCCTCTGACCAACCAAACGTCTAGATGTGCACGGGCGCTACCTCCGGGACTGGAGGGTCGCTACACAGATTCCGACAAGTCGTGCCATGAAGTTTGACTTGTCGCACCTACTTTCTTTTTGTGAAAGCGAATGAGGTTATGGGAAGACGAGCCACAGGGTGACTGGTAGCAGCATCAGCATTCCCCAGTGTGCAACCTCTCCCTCCGCATAACCCCGGCCCCGACGTGTCGGCGGCATAATGTTTTGTTTCTCTTCACACCCATTCTGCTCACTGTGCACCTCACTCACCTCATCTCATTCGACACATCGGCATGAGATACCGTCTCTGTCCGCCTGTCTGCGTATGATAGGTCGTTCTGCTCATTGGTTTTGTCAATGCACATACGCGCTTGGGAGTCTTGGTCTTGGACTACCACCACCGTGGCGTGGCGGTCAGCATGTTCCGATTACAGCCGTCCGCTGGCTGACTGCCCGGGCAGTACCTATCACTGAACAGAAGCACTGTGTATCGTCATAGCCTTCAATGCATGCGCGGTTTATTCACGTTTCATATTCGCATGCACTCGTGTTTTCACCCATTGAACATGAGGACTCGGTGCTAAGGACTGTATGCATCTGCAAGTGCATGGTGTGTGTGAGCTTCAATCGCAGAGCGTTAAACGTCTGTTTAGTAAGAGTTGCATTGTTTGGGATCGTATTTGGTTCGGGGGCTATCTGAGCCCGGCTATCGCTTCAATCGCCTCCTACCTAAAAAGCCCGCCCGCCCATCTCTCCTCCCCTCTCGTTAGAACGAAGACGCTTGGTGCTTACCCTGCTAATTCGTGCTTGTGGTTAGCTTCAACCGCCCCTTTGGTAACGAATGGCAAGAAACGTTTGGGCGGAGGATTCAAGCGCCACTCATGCTGTGCACCATAGATGTTAGATGCTAGACCGCGACTAGGACAGGACTACGAGGACTTGGCCAAGATATCGAATTCTTGACGACCCCTACAAAACACGGGGTAGGGTAAAAACGCAATCCGCTGACAGAACACACTGGTGCATGGGAAATCAGCTGCAATACAGCAAATGCTGCCCCTCACAATATCCTGCATACCACACCTGGCGATTCAAGAAGCTTTTCAGAGCCATAGGGCACGTGACGGGCAGCAAAGGTTATGTGCATTCATGTCCCTCGTGGACGACCTGGCCAAAAGCAGCGCTGGATGGGCACACAGTATTGCCAGTGGAAGGAGGTACCTGCCTTCAATACAATACTGTACGTGGCCTACTTTGACTTACACGTTCCATATGGCCGACCATAGGGTCCTTGCAAACGGCCGTTGTGCGGCGTAACTTCGACGGTACCCGCAAGAGGGCGTGACGTCAAGCGCCAGATAGCTTGGGTTTGGTTACGTACTGTCACGGTTCAATGCTGTGTCTATACGGGATGACATTCATTGAAGTACTTTTGGGCTATGCAGTGCAGTGAGGCTTTCAACCTCCAGTACCTCTACTTGAACATAGCAAAATAATGGATGCATCGAGTATGCGGGTTCGAAAAAGCGGCTTTGGGTTTAGCATTGTTGAGATTCGAGAAACAGATATCGATCCACCCGGAGATTCCACCTCTTGATCTGACTTGTGGATGGCATCATCCAATGACCCTTGGCCCAACATGAATCTCGTCCCAGCACTAAGATTATGACTGCCACTACTGAGGACTGATCACTCCGATCATTGTGGAATACAAGGCGCTACTGGAGGAGACAGATCCACCGCGATTGGGCTGGCCTAATGAAAAAAAAATCGATATTAGTGAAGATAAACTCTCAGTACCACCACATTCTTCAGCACAGATCCATGTGCCGCGAGGTGCGCTGACTTATCGTCTAAGGCAGGCATGAAATCAAACCAAATCGAATCAGATGCCCCTTTTCGCTATCGACAATAATACACGCTGGCACGATTTTCCCTTCTCCCTGCGGCCTCGATATCCAATAACCTCTAGAAAGCGTCAGGTCTTCTCCGTACAGATCCAGTAGTTCTCGTCCCTACTGCAGATCATTACTCGCCCTCAGCCCACACCACAGGCACCCTCTTTGCTGCTCCGACTAGCTTCCCGCACTTAGCAACTTCAGCCGTTCCGCGCTATCTATTGGCCGGACTAAAGGATCGTTTCGTTTCTCTTTGCTATCGAAACTTCGAAAGGGACCCTGATCCATGATCAATCGGAGCACAGACAATGACTCGTTGCATCTCCGGCCTAGATTTGTCAATCCTATCTCCCTGAACGCGTCTGTGCGGCGACACGAACATGTCACACTTCGGCCATGTACCCCATCGCCCAGCTTGCGGCATCCGCATATCACGGATAGGATAGGAGAGAGAGAGGGCGAGCGCGTGTGTACGGAGTACGGTATGTGTCTATGTGCGCATACCAAAGACCGGAAGTATCGCGCATACCAAAGACCACCTACAGCACCACCACCCACCAGGCCCGTAACGGCCAACTTGAACCCTGTCTGTTTGCCATGCCCCCCATGCTCGTGTTGCCAGCATCTACATATCTTTCTTCTGAACCAGCCCGTATATGAATGCATGCAACTGCCATGCAGAGCTTTTTCGTCACGTCACAAAGCGAAATTGAACTACGGGCGGCGTGACCGGACTCGCGTCAACAATTCATCGCTTCCCTTGCGGTCAGCGGCCTTTGTCACCGACGGGTGGGCCAATGGGATGATTGCCTGCAATGGATACGACTACTGCCCACTGGCACACAGTTCTCCATGCTGCTCCAAGCTCCCAAGGTGGACGACCGACTCTGGCCGTATGCCGATATTAGGGCAAATACTGTACATCTCCAGTGCCCCATATTCGCTACTACTCAGGTCTGCGAGTGGACCAGACCAGGCCCTCAGACTTACGGAGTTCGGCTTCGTCAGGGACTTGGTGGTGAGGGCCCAGCAGCGGGCGTGATGGTTAGCAAATCTTTCTTTACCCCAGTCTAATTTGTTTCGTTACACGTATAGTCTGGCCAGCCGGTCTAGTCCTTGATTTTTAAGTCCAACTGCTCATATCATTGGGCTATAGGTCTCAGGGATCTACCATTGGTGCTCGCTAGTGCACGTTATTAGCTGGGGAAATTGGCCGAAAAACCACGCTCTTGCGACTTGATGGGGCACCATCATCAAGATCAAGGATGGTTCTATTATTGGGCTCCAATTTGGATGGATATTCTCGACACCATCTCATAATGACTGAACTGACTGTAGGCCTGGGACCAATCTATGTCGGTGCTTCTGGTCAGCGCGCCCTCTCCAAGTGGACCAGATATGGCTAACATGTACCGCGCTCCCTGGTGGCTATCACCCGGAAATATCTGCGCAACCTACTTCGCCAAGCATCGCCGGACGGCGATCATTCGAACAAACATGGTCCCACGGATATCCTGGGCGCCGAACAGAGAAGCAGCTGAGAGGCCCTTGACGTCAATTGCTTCCAGTGTGTCTGCCCCGTGTGTCAGTCTCCCTGCTGCTAAGCTGCTAAGCAAACACCTATGCGATTGTTCGTGGTACCTTTCATCATGTTGCTTTTCAAGCATTATTTAGCGCACCTGGTGTGCAAGAGCAGCGGGAGAAGAAAGCAGAGCGCCCCTTGCTAGCTCCCTGTCAAGTTACTTGCTTTAACAGTGTTTGAGCCCCATGACAGCGCATCGGCGAGGCGGAATTGTCTAGATCCCCATCTCAGCCTCAGCTACCTTTTTCGTGTTGGGCACCCAACACCAAGTGGAGCGCACATCATGAGATGGCTGGTGTGTTCGTCATGTTCGGATGTTCTATTACTGATAATGCTCAGGGGCATATGTTCTGGGCATATGCCTGTCCCGTCTATTGCTGCAACATGACTGCTCTCGGCCATACCAAGGAAACCCGCTTTACCAGGCATGATCAAGCGTGTCAATGCCGGGCCATACCTGAAATCAAGGCTATACCAGAACTGTCGCGTGCGATTTCGGGGTACTCTCTGGAAAGGGCATCGCCATGCGGCAAGACGGCGCAAGACTTTACATGGAACAAGCTTCTTCTATTGTAGGCGGTCAGCCCGAATAAGCACCGTCGCAGGGGGAGGAGAAGAAACCGCAGGATCTGTGACCCGCGTACCGCGCATCTTCAGCCTTTCCATGCATGTCAAGTCACTAAAACAGATGCTAATTAAGATCACTGGCTAATGTAGCTGTCGGGCTGGTAGCTCTACGAGAACGAGTATCAGATATTCCAGCACGGCTCAAGGGACAGTCTATGCCATGTGCCAGCCATGCTCCTGGCTCGGCCCATTTCTCGTTCGCTCTACCGCAAGCGCGCTATCCTCGAACATGACATTGTGGCAGGTAGGGCAAGGCTGCATTCTTCCACTTGCCCGGATATAATCGTTCAAGTGTCAGGTTCGCATTCATGTATCCGAAGATATGCGGTGACGACGAGGATGACGATCGCCCGTTGCGTTCCAATGCCTCAAAGTTGCTGCGACCTCGGGGTTCTCTATCCCCCATCAGTGCTAGCCACACTGCCTGTGCAGTGCTGTCTTACAAGCCGATCTTATCCCAGGGCGGCACGTCTTGCGTGAATTTGGTGGCTTGCTGCTTAATCTCCCCTCAGTGGCCAATCTCCCGAGATGGGGCGCACACATCAGCTTGACAGTGTGGCCTACCTACCTGCCCATCGCGCTGGCCGCGGCTGTATAGATATGCTGGGCCATCTCAAACCGGAAAGGCCCAGGAAGCAGAACGAGTGAACAAACGCGAGAGGGCGTATCGCGGACACAGGCGCGACGACCTGTTTGCCCCTATCTGACCAGTTGGGGGGATGCAATGAATCGCCTTTTTGGGGTGAAGAAGACGTGTGTGGTTCTGCTGCCAGTCCTCATTCGGCCTCTCGGACCGGCCGTGTGTGCCTTATCTCCTGATGGATTGGACGATGAAGTGGTGGGATGGCTTTTTTCGTGGCGGCTCTGTATGTTTCATGCCGTCGCAAACAAGATTTTGCTGGCTTGCCCCCTAAGACAGTGAAGCTGCCTTGCATCCATGGGACAGCGCTCGCTCGCCGGCCTCCTCTATAGATAGCTACAATATGTGCACACGGCGTATCGATACATGACACATGATGATCCTCATTGCATGATAGTTACAGCGGTGTGCCATTGCTCTATGACTGCTTGCTTCGTTTCCAGGGCTGGGAAGTAGCCTATCGTTTGCTCTAGCTGAAGTTACGTGGTGATGTATTGTACTCGGTAGGCAGGCTTTATGGTAAAGGGCGTATACCTTGAGGTCCTCGCTGTTTGGTCACATGGCCGACCCCCAGGCGCCCTACCACCGCAATTGCTCCATCGGAAGTGCGGCAAGGGCCGTTGTTGTCTTTACTTGTCTGTCTAGTAGTGTCTGGCAAGGCAGCGAGACGGGCTGGTAGTACTCCGTAGATGGTAGCACATATCATATTTTAGACTTTCCTCCCCCCGCGATCCATGGGCTGAGCTAGCTAAATGCTATAGTTGAAGAACCCATACCATAATGAAAGGGTGGTGTTTCTAGCATAAGGCTGCCCTATCTAGGTATGTAGATCATAGCCTGCCTGCAACGGCCCGTCGTACGTAGCTTGCGCCTTCGCGTCGTCGTCGAGCAGGAAATGTGTAGATGAAAATGACTGACTGGCGGGAAGTGACTGGATGTGCACCCGTTTAGGGGCAAAGCTTAATTCAGCGACGGTTTACCCCGGAACTTTACTTGCTTTAGCATATAATATCTAGGTAATAATAGTATATAGATTATTCCGCCTTGATATCCTCCCGCGCATAACCGGCGACCGAGAGTGATTCCGCAGTATAGATAGACGACGAGTATATGGTTTGCCATTTCCAGGTTGATGTTCTTGTTGACGTCTCGAGCCCACTCCCATATCGCACACCACGTGTCCCCAAGAAGGATTGCGCACATAGTTTATGATGCATCTCATCGTCATTGTGATTATTACGAAGAGTCCCCTCGTTCTCACGTATATCTCTGTAACCTCGTGATCGTGAAGGAAAGGGGCCGAGGCAAGAAGGGGTCGGACAGTATGTCACGAGCGCGGTGAGCGATTGGAACCCTTGTGGCCTCTCAATGTATGCAGAAAAGTTACATACAGCATACGCCTTGCCATATTTACCGAGGAACCGTGGCACAATCAATGCTAATAATACTTTGCAACGGTCTTGCGAGGTTTTGAATATCTCATAACACGATCTTTGCTTCTTGTTTACAGCTCATGGTTGACGTATGTAGCTCATTTACAGTTCAATCAAGCTGTACCGTATCGTATTCATCCTTGGATTCCAGCGAGGTTAGAATGCACTCACTCCCGTTCACCCACGCACTCACGCACATATACGAAAGGAGTGTTATCCAAACACGAACATATAACAATTGTGGAATCTAAACGACTCGAACAGAGATTTCCTGTCCATCATCACCCTTAATACTTTCAAATGGGTTCCCAGCAGGAGCATTTATCTTTTTGCCATGAAACCCCCCTGTGGAAAGGTATTTTGGGGTCCAAAATTTTATGGCGACACGCCCCAAACCACACAAACCATAAATCAGTACTTAACATGCTGTACTTACAGCGAGTAACCCCGCGTCGTAGCTGGACACCTGTGTGAAAATGAAATACGCCCATCTCGGTTGGTTTTAACCCTGAGCATGTAATGAAACGGCACGGCGGTAAGTATAACCACCAGGACCACAGGTGGGAGGACCATGGAAACTACGAATACAGCGTCTCGACGAGCTATCAACACACCTCACTTCACACAATTTGCTGCGCTTTAGTCCGAATCATTGCAAACCCTCCGTCCGTACCTTCCGCGGAGTCCCCATCTCACTGTGTACATTCCATTTCCCGTCGTGACATGAGTAGGATAAATTGCGTTTGTTATCTGCTGTCATGACCTGTAAATCCCAAGCTGCCTCCTAACCCAACCCAGCTCAACCCAACCACGAGGGGCCTCCCCTGTAAGCCAGCAAGGTCGAGAACAACCTGCGAGTGTGTGGACCGGGAATTCGATGAGGATGAATGATGTGGTTCCTTGTAGTGGTCTGGACTGCCGGGATGTTCAGTGAGCGAGTCCCATGTGTTCGTCTGATGAGAAACAACAGCGCGGAGAAAAGCTCAAAGGTGCTGTGCTTGCTGTGGTTGGTTTCTTTGGCGAGTCATCAGGAACTAAGTTTGACAGGCAACCGCCCCGTGACCCGAGAAGTATGTTCCTGACTAAGGGTTTTTGGCCGGATGAGTCGCGCAGATCGTCGCCTACGCACCGTACACGCACGCATCGCGTTCCCCCCCCCCTCTCCCCTCACCCCGCATTGCGGTCCAGTTCCAGAGACGGGCCTCCGCAGCTGTCAACTCAACTTTCTCCCCATGACTTGCGGGCTTCGTCTTTCGTGGGGGGCGGAATGACGGGCTTTGACGGAACGCGCCTAGATCTTCTTCTCGTCCCCTCTCTCTCCTTCCCCTGTCTGCCCGCAGTGGTGGCAATAGTATTCAATAGACTTGACATGCTGATCGGATAGCAGTATCGGGAGGGGAGGAGGGGGCGACAAATGGGGTCTCCGTCCGAAGATTCGGGGACAGCCTTCCGGCACACGGATGTGTGATAGATACTACATCACGCCATGGGGTGATCTCCTTGGTCAGGGGGAGGACCGCCAACAAATCATTGCCCGTCTCGCCGTCTCGCACGGGAGAATAACTGGATAGGAGTCTCCTACGGCTATTTGGCAATGCTTGAATGCATTGAGAAGAAAAGCACCATCTGACTCGTGTTCCCCCTTGCGGTGCCAAATCATTCGTCCCAGTCGACGCGTATGCATCGCCAGCATCCCCGGCGATCGACAGGCGTATCTCGTTCTCGCCCATTGGGTGACAGACATTGTCAAGTCTCTTCATATATGTCTGTAGACTAAGGGGTGCTGGTAGGTAGGACTTGCTTTGGGGAGAGGGTGATGATATCGTGGGGACCGTACCTACATACAGAGAGGGGACTTCCATGTAGACAGATCTAGATGCCGGGCATCTATCTTCACGGAGCCCGGCTAGCATTTTCTCCCAGTGAGACGGCCTTCGGAAACTTACACTTCCTATCAATATATAACTGCTTATGAATTGCTTACTTGACGAAGACCGCGTCATCAAGTGATGGCTGAATGTCCTTACGCAGGATGGATACTCAGGGTCAAAGGCTTCAAGCTCACACGCCCCCTGACCTGATTGGAGGATCAAACCATGGCATATGGCGTGCAAGATTAAATAGCCGTGGTCGTCGGGCCCGACGTTACTGTTCACACACCCTACGATGATGTATCCAGGTGATTAATGTTGAATTGATATTGGACTTTCGCAACTTAGACACACATGCCTTGACGAGTCGCACGTCGACTAGGGGTGCACAAGGCGATGAACATACAGAAGATGTGATGCCGAGAGCATCGTGAGGTCCGTGAGAACCTGGACGTGAATCAAGTTGACATGTGTGCCACGGCGCTGCAACCAGTGCTCTCTAACCACCTGAGCCAACCCGTCCCTAATTCTGCTACACGAGGGCAAAAGGACGACGACTTCGTCAAATCCAGCGTCTTGGCTGTCTACTAGAGCTTATCGCCACCCCTTCTAGTGCGAGAAGCAAGCTGGACCAAAGCCGTCCATCAGTGCGTGTCTGTTCTACGTGAAGCCTGGTCCAACCCCTTTGCGCACCAGAGTCGGAACCCCGAGTTGCCCATCTTGGATCATGTCTGGCTACAGACCCGGTAGAGATGGTGTAGAGATGCCAAGCGGTCAAGCATCGGGGCCATCTGCGCTACCGTGTCATTGTCCTGTATTCCCAACACACTTGTCAAACTCCACGTGGTGCTAGGGATAGAGCATTGCCGTTATTGCTATCCAACGAGAAACCCCTAGTAAGCCCAAGTCATCAGCGCATTGCGCTGATGTGCTCTACGGCGAAGCTGTTTCGTCGATGCTGCCGTTCCTAGTGCTCAATGACACGACTACTTCCACGAGGTTTTCACGGCTGCCCCCGAGATTGTTTGCTGCGCTGTCTCGCTCTCTCGATGACACCCAGAAGACATACCAAGCCAACATCATCATCCCTATTGCGCTTGTTCAAGGAAGAGAAGACACACTAGGTTGAAACTGTCGTTCCTTGCGAGCAAGGTGTGATTGAATGGAGAGAGGTAAGCTCTTGAAACCCCCTTTCTGACCGGGTCTTGCCGGGAGGACTTGTTCGAGTCTCGTCGATGAACGAACGAATCTTCGCCAAACTACCGCCCCCCCCTTACCATTGTCGTATTGTCGAAGGCCTACCCCGCTGCTACTGGCAGACTGCTACCTATCCGTGTCAAGTTACCCGGAACCCAGGCGCAACTTGAGACTACATGTAGTTATCCAAGCCCTGGCCTACCGTAATAAAACCCTGGATGTACAGCCTTATGGAAATCGTCCCAGGTCATAAGGCAGCGCTTCACGTATAGCCAAGGACCATGACTGCTTCGCCAAGCATGAAGCTAGTACGGCGTCCAAGACATACGTGTAATCAAACAACGGTGATAATTCCACAATACCTGAACTACGCACGGGGATTCAATCGTCTGGTGATCCAGAACCTGTATTCCTTTCCTTTCTGATCCCCAGTTCCTCGTCGAGCGGCCTTTTAGTGGGCGATGGTAACGACACAACAGCCCGACTACGAAGGACATGCTCGGTACTGGTTATGGAAGGTGCACGCGAATCCACTCGCGAGAAGACCCTGAGCCTGCCTGCTTTCATCTCTGGTCCTCGATCCCTCGTCCATGTCCATCAATATCAGATATGTCGTGACTCCCGACGATAAAGCAAAGGGTTAGTAGTATAGAACGAAGAGTACATCTAACCTATGGATGGGCATGGCTCCTCCCGCGTCTTATTCGCCTATTGTATGTGCCCCTTATTTAGTGACGAGTTCGAGGGGCAGTTGGTATCTTATTAGCCGTCAGTAGCTGCTGCGACAAGTCAGAGGTCCCAACCACTACACACACGAAATTGCCGATGAGTTCTGCCGACCTCAACATGCCTTTACTAATTCCACAAGGGTCGCAGTCCACTGCTAGCGGAAGCTGAAGCTCAATCGATTCAGGATGACCCTTCCTGGCACAGCCGCATCCGTCGCTATGCTTGCTGCCTCCAAGCTTGGCCTAGCTATGATGATGATGTGCGTTTACTTTTGAGCTGCATCGAGAAACCCCTAGTAATTCCATACACTGACATGATGGCACATGGTTGTACTGGCGAGCTGCTGGATGCAGTTGCGTAGCAGTGAATATAGCTAGTCCCCCAGGGTCGTCTCCCTGAAGCTTCAGCTCCAACCGCAGTCATGGATGATTTTCTCACCTGTACCACGGGTTACCCAGTTCAATATGTAAGATCAGACCCCAGAGAAATCAATCTGGAGATCGCTCGCCGGTCCCTGAAGATGAACAATACTTTCTTTCCCTTCATTTCAAAGGCTGGAAGGCCCAACTGCCCGCCAGCCAAAATAAAAGAGGGGGGCCCGCCGCACTAGCAAACCCGGCCCTTTCCGGGCACGGCGACGACCCCGCCAACAATCATCGTTCGTTGTAGACCGACCCCTCCGGATGGGAAGACATCTTCATCTCTCCCTAGGTACAATGTCCAGACACCCCATCCTTCTTTGGTCGTCAAGGAACTACAGCCTAATCAGAACGTCCACGGCCCAACTCTTTACCAGACCCATTACTACCACCACCACATCCCGATCCAAAAATTCCCCGCAGCCACGCAGCAGCCTCTAGTATGGATTACAGCAGCATCGCCACCCCCGAGCGGGCATATGCCGACTTCTGTCTCATACCTGTCCGTATTCCCATCGCAACCCGGAAAGCTAAGCACATAACGCTAAACTCCTCATCTTATGCATAGGTCGGCACAGGCAGCGTCTCGGTAGCCAAAGAGGTGGCAGAGGTGCAGAAGCTGCTCAACGCCAGCGGCCTGACGTGCACCATGCACTCAGCGGGCACCACAGTCGGTATGCATTCATTGAATTCAAGGTATCCACTAGACGCATACAGATTGTTGCTAATTTTCCGCATAGAGGGTTCGTGGGATGAGGTCATGAAGCTCATCGGCCAGGCGCACAGCCTCGTCCACTCGCTGGGCGTCCTCCGGGTCCAGTCGTCTATGAGAGTCGGCTCCAGGTGAGTACAATGCATACAACCTCCTCGCCTTCCCAGTCCCCCTCTCTCTCTGGAGATGGCGCAATACGAAAAGATGCGAACGGATGGTGTGTGTGGGAAGTATGTATGTGTGTGCTGACGTTTACTGTATAGGACGGACAAGAAGCAGTCAGCCGCGGACAAAGTGAAGCGCGTAGAGGATCTCCTAGCCAAGGACTGCGGCAGCAGCTCGTGAAGAAGTCGGTGTGACCATGCAGTCCAGGAAGGACGATGGGGGGTCTAATAAATCGACACTACACTCAACGGGCAGAGTCAAGCGTGGACACCCAGATGGCGGCGAGCACCGTTTACCCGAAGCGTCGTTCGCTTCGCTCAAAAGAAATAAGAAATGTCCACAAAGTCATAGTCGTAATCAAACGAACCCTGGTCAAAAGAACGGCAAAGGCAACTTGAAAATTTTGGATCCAGGCATAGCCGGAGTACTAATATTTTATGATGCTTTGGAGGCATCCCTTGGCCGTCTAAGTATATAAACCGCCCTCTCTCCTCTCCCCTTCCGAGGTACACTACTATAAAGGAAAATCTGGACTGGCTAGTCCGTGAAGTACATGTTACGCCCCAGTGATGTGGACGCTGAATGTAAAGCTGGTTCTGGGGGGGATATGAAACCCAGAAACCCATTCGTTCTATACGCGGCTTGCTGAAGACAAATCTTCATGGAAATTCCATCATACATCGCCGAAAACAGTTTTTGATGTCCCTTTTCGCCTCCCGCCGCTAGGTCTTTCCCGTATAACGAATCTGGAACCATTTCCCATGGCTTGCAAACCAGCCTGGAACACACAAAAGAGAATGCGACTTTTTCCGCGCAACCGCTGTCTATGGGGCCCAAGAGTACGCACCCAACGTAAATGAATTGGAAACAGAATGGAATAGGCGCCAGTAACGACAGATGAGAACGCCAACAATGCTTGGTGTGCCTGTATTGCACATATAGAATACAGCCTGGAAACGGCTTGTAGAGGTAATGAATGTGTCGGCCGAGGCACGGCCAACACCGAAGCTCGAGGCTCCAATGGGGGATGGGTATCAATACTGATACTGTTAGAAGAAATATAGGGATATGTATATATATGCATAATATATGTAAACACATCTTACCGCTTAGATTCGACCTCCTGGCAAGTAGTTGTTGGATGACGGAACTGCGGGGAAGAGGCCAAATTGAGCTGGTGCGTTGTGACTCCGGCTGTTGGTCCTCGCTCGACGGCGGGACTTAACAGGCATACCGGGAGAGACACCTTCATGGGGGGCGACATCGTCGTCGTTGGCAGCAAGCACATTGGCGTGCGACTGAGCCCTGTTGTGGCGCTCGCGGCTGGCGTCGCGCTTGAAGACATCATGGAACACAGGTAGGGGTGACACATCGTCATTGTCCATCTTCGAGACGGTCATCTCACTGTCCTCGCTAGGAGCCTGCCAGCTTTCGATGCTGGTGGAGGTGCTGCTAGCTGTCCAGCGTGTAAAAGCCGTCGAGTTTGAAGCTGCCGACCTGTGGCGACTCGAGGAATCTGAGAGCGCCGAGTGTGTCGTCGAAGAACTTGCGCGGGCATTGGCACTCTTGAAGTCCGATGGGCCGAGGAAGGACGTGCCATGGCTCAGAAACATGGCCTCATCATCTTCGTCCTCTTCCCTGAACTCGTTCTCGTGGAGAAGCATTTGTTGATGGTAATCGTTTGGTATCAACAGAGATGGTGACATGAACCCCTGTGATTCCTTGAAAGCCGAAACCCGCGACGGCACGCGGCTATGTCCTCGGCCAACGAGCGTGGAGCTGTCCCTTCGGGGCAGGGAGAAGTTCGAAGTTACAGATCCCTGCTGCATTATCGGTGTGATGGCACCCTGCGAAGAGGCCATAGATGTCTGGCTGGCTGGGCTTAGAGCCGGGACGTCAAACCTATTGCGTAGGAACAGATGGCCGCCGGGAAGGCCCGCCGAGTTTCGCGCCGAATTCAGCTTGGTTGTCTTCGGGCTTTGCGCGTCTTCGTCGTCACACTGCCCCATGTCGCAAGACGGTCGCTCCCAGGCGTAGTCAAAGTCGGCTTCGGCAGCATGCTCGTAGCAATAATCGATATCGTCTTCCCAGTTCAGGTTGTCTTCGTACACACTCGCGTCTTCATCGATGGTCCCTTGCATGAGACGCTGAGCTGCCAACATGTCGAATTTGCCTAGTGTTTCGGATGCGTTACTCGGGGGACGCTGACCGGAAACTCGACCAGGAACCCGACCATGAACCGGAGCCTGCGGCATCTGTCGGAGTACAGGCGCCGAGATGCTACCTCTCAAGGACGAGTTGTTGCTCGTTAGGCTGGAGCAACCTTGTCGAGTTGTGACCGATCCTTCCTCCTCCTCAGGCACATCGGGCAATGATGTCAAGACGTTGGCCGTCAAAGGCCAAGCTGCGTCATCTGGTGTTGTGATAGCATGCGAGCCAATTTGTTGCTCGACGATGTCGTCCGGGCCAAGGAACTCGCTCATTAGGCCCTGGGCTGAAGCAGGGGGTTCTGGCATCGGTGGGGCAGGAGACAGAATAAAAGGTTGTGGCTGTCGGGAGCTGCAGTTGGTCATGGGCCGCTCCAGGGGGTCAAGCTCTTCTTCTTGGCGGGAGGGCGCCCGGCTAGAGAGCCTGGGCGGGGGGACGACAGACGAGTTCCAGCTCATTCCGATAGGAGATCTTGGCGGTCGAGGAGGCGGGCCACGCATTTGCTCCTCGGATTGCACTCGCTTCGGCAGGGGTCGAATCGGCGCGGGAGGAGAGTTTCGGTGCTGCCGCGTCTGTGGCGCTAGCAGCTCGCTGTTCATTCGCACATGCCCCCCGGTAGATGGGTCTTCTTGTATATTCGACAAACTCTCGGACGAGAAGTTGGCGAAGTGCAAGTCCTCGGGCCGAAGACCCTTAGGGAACGGGTCTGTTGGCCGACGTGCGTATCGCGAGTCCGAGAGGTCGATCATGTTGTCCTCGCAGTTGTCAATACCGTCATTCTGTGAGTGTGTGAGGTGCTGGAAGTTGTAGGGACCAGAAATCTGTATCTTTCTTGCGCCCGCCTCGGGATCCTTCTTTTCTTTCAGCCGAGACAACACGCCGTTGAGGAAAGGCTGCGACATTTTGCGTCCGGTCGGACGCTCGACTGGAGGAGCTTCAACCTCATCGGGTTGTGGAGAGCTGATCGAAGAGCCCTGGTCACTGCTTCCCCTCCGTAGCTTACCCTTGCGGTTGAACAACGTCTTTCCGAAAATCTGCAGACTCTCTGGGCGCCCCTCACGCGATGGCACACCGCTTGAGGTAGACCGCTGAGAAGACTTCCGCGACAGACTGATCTGCTCGAGGCCATGTTCCCATGACGGCCGGTCTGCGGAAGATAGAAGGGATGAGGAGCCCGACGACGTGGTGTGCTGGCTGTGACGTTTCTCCGCAACCGAACCGCGCCTAACTTCCGGATGAGTAACGTGCCTGATATCAGCTTGTGAGCCGCGCCTTATGTCGGCGTGAGAGCCACGCCTCATCTCCTGGCTAAGCTGCCTAAGGCGCTCTGGCGAGGGCGGCCCATCCAATGCGGGCTCGAGTAAATCTGTGTAGTTATGGAATGGGTTCTTGGGAGGTGGCGGCACGCCAGAGAAGTCTTCTGACGCGCCGAGGATTTTGGCAGCCTTCCCCGAAGGGGGCCTCTGCGACGCATACATAGAATGATGCATGATGGGCCGAGTGGTGTCTTGTATTAGTGGCCGGAGCGATGGCTATGTCTCGGTCGACTTCATCGATCTCTTCCTCTCTATTACACGTAGTCGACGATGTTGTGTAAGTGAGTCGAGGGTGTGAGTGTGTTTTGAGATGTGAAATCAACAACCAATGTGTACCACCCGAAAAGATATTTGTGGGGGACAAGCCACGCTTCCAATGCGATACCCGGAAGAGATATAAAGACAGATCAAAACTGTCCAAGAGCTGGGCGCGATGGGACTGGTCAGAAACCCTGCTGCACACTTTACAGCGTTATGCAATATCGTCCGGGGTATGGTTAATACCAGGGGGTGCGGAGTGCCTTGGATACAGGGGGTTGCGTTGCCGAGAAGAATGGTACGATGCTGTTGGCCTTTCAGCTGCGAGCTGCCCAATGCTGGTCGTGAGTATGCGTCTGAAGGCTGTAGGTTGTGTCCCGGCTCAATGGGTGAATGCACAACAAGCGAGGTCTGAGATTGGTTTGTTGCTGTTCCTTTGCTTTTGCTAGACGATGGAGTTTTCGTCTTCGCTTAATTGGAAGAAGGACCTTCTCGAACCCGAGTCTTTCTACCCGCGTCCCGAAATTGCGATTAAAGCCAGTGCCGGTCTGCTGGGAATCGCTAATTTGCTATCACAGCAAAGCAACCAACGGCCTAACTATTTGAAGTGGTTTTAACCTTTTGGGCAGATAGACAGTGACGATGTGAAACGAAGAGACTCAGTTAAAAGCTCTTAGATCTGAGAAGGGCAGTCGTTAGCATACTATATAGCTTCTTCCAGGTACAGCGCAAATGGGTAAAACAAATGAGCGCTGGTAGGGGACCTCGTTGCGCATATCGAAAAGCAGGGGGGATAATAATATTGCCGGTGGATATCATATCAATACCGGGTGTTGATGACGCCAGTGCCGTGAGGGAGTAGCTGCTGCTGAACCCTCCCCTGCAGTCCTCAGTCGACTTATTGGAGGTGATATTTCGTTCCTTCGCAAGCACGATGCAGGCTGCAGCGTGCTGGAGAATTATTGGAAAGCCATGCTTCATGCGAGCATGCCGGAGGCGCAAGACATCGTTGCACAGCAGATAAGTCATTGTGCCTTCGCCCCTTGCATACGCGCGGGATGGGCCACAGCTATCTCTGGCGGTTGGTCTTGCGCGCAAACACTTGTTTGGGGCAGTGGTTGAGGTGGATGACGTCTAACGCCCTCGAGGTGCAAACCGTTACAAGTGATTGTTCTGGGCCGGTGAACCCAACTCACGGCCCATTGAGCCAAAATTACATACCTGGATTGAAAACAGAAGCCGCAATGCGTTTTGATTGCTCTTCTTGGGCGTTGTTCGAGTTGCCGAGTTATCGATGTTCCGTCGAAGCTCTAGCTGCAGCTCGGTACGACTTCCACCAGCTTACAATTGGCTGGTACCGTTCAAACGGGAGGGCCCGGCGGCAGGAGATTGGACGACCAGAACTTCCTTTCCCTGGCCTCTGTAAATGCGATGCAACTCAATGTTCGTGTCGATGTCTGCGTTGATGCCTTATATGTTTTCGTGTTTTGCATCCGGCTCGGTTCCGATCCGGATTCCCTTTTGTTTGAGATGTCCGGGGATCCTTAGCTCTCGAGTGAAGCCCTTTCGTCGACCGGGTTCGGTGTATGTGGTGTGCGTAGGCCAGTCGGAAACAGGAAATACTTCGCGCAAGACAATGTACGTTGCCCTTCTATGAAAAACAGAACGACTGGGTATCTCAAGTTGCCAAACAAACAAATGAATGAACTTATGCAGGTACAAGTGACCAAGGGGCAAAGAGAGGAATGGACTAAATCCTGGAGTAGGAAACAAGCAGAGAGAGCGAACGGGGGTTTCGAGGTGATATAACGTAAGGTAGACAAATCCCCACATGCACGTCCCCTCTTTAATTCAACCCGAATGGATAGGGCAAAGGAAGGAGAATAAGTGCCCAAACAGTCAAGGTCTCAAGGGATTGTATGGAGAGGAGATGGTGCAGTTATTCGGCATCACGAACTGCTAGACATGAAGGGTGACGGACGGGGGAGGCACTAAAAGAGTGTATCTTGTAAGTTAAGGGACCCCGAAAATCGTGGCTCTCGAAAGCGGCGCGTGGGGCCCTGCAACAGCACTAATTACCATGTACCCAGCATACCAGCATTCCCAGCAAGCCCCCAGCAAGGGCGCCGAGGGCACTACTATGCATAGGGCTAGCGGCATTTCCAGAGCACTAGCAGTAAGATACGCTATTCCATGCTCATGCAGCGGGCATCCACACGTTTCGTTTCTTGGCCCCCTTTGTCCACTACAAATGTACAATGGACGGTAACAGACTGCTTGGGTACGTACGGCACGGAGAGTATTTTGGTTATTGTAAGCCAGTCGGCCTCTCCCTGTCAATGCTTTCCATCGAATGCCACCTCACGGCCCCGAGGGTCGAGGGCTCAGTCAAGAATCCTTCATGCTCGTACTATGTCGAAGCGAAAACCGCATGTACGTAGATCGTGCTCAGATCAAAAGATGGACGAGATATAAGTAAGGCATTGATTGCACTGATGGGTTATCACATCAACAGAAGGTGGTCGGACTGCGGATCTTAAGAGTCCTCCCACCTCCTTACATATACTCCACGTGCGTTCACTTCACACTGTAAACGCGAGTTTCTTTTGTTGCACAGGTCGGTCGGTCGGACATGACGAGAGGATGCGAGACCCTGTCCAGGTAGGGAGGGACAGTCGACCAACCATTCTCACAAACAAAACAGCCAGCCTTCTTCAGCCGATCGATCGTTCATAGATGTAATACCGGTTACACAAATATGCCAGCATCGAACTGCCATCTTCACAGCTTCTACTCGAGTATTTGTACCGCTTGGTTTTCATATTCGTATTTTATACAAGCATTGAGAGGATATCAAAGTATAGATGCATATATAGCTGGTATACGGCATTTGCAGTTGGTGCTAGATCCGGTTAGGTTGGGTCTTGCCAAAGGGCAATCCTGCACTGTTGACATCAGATAACAGCTAGGTTATTATCATCCCCATCCAGGACTTGTCGGTTGGGGTTGTCGGCTTGACGCATGGGCCATGATCAACACTGAAAGTATCCATTAATGCTCATGAGGTTGGAGTGTGTATGGGTAGGGTAGGTATTTTTGTTGTATGTATGTACGTAGCCCTCCCTGACCGGCCAGGATGTTGACATCAACTGGTTTGCTCAGGCATATATCGCCGACAGCTTACTATATACGTATGTGGCTCAATGTGAAAGTGTGTAAGTGCCGCTGCACAATGCAAATAGCCTTACTATTAGCTTTAGGGCCGGAGAGGACGTTTTGTTTGTTGTCCATCTTTCACTTCACCGCTAGACTAGGTACATGGTTAGGATCGTCTGGGAGTGAATAGAGTTCAGTGACGAGTCGAGCGTTATCGAAAGAAGATTCCCGAGAACTTAGAAGAAGTGCCGCCGCAGCCCTGGTGTTTTTAGTCGGTTGTCAGAATGCGACATAAGCTGATATATGAGTGGTTGAAAATGGTTGCAATTCTGACAAGGAATGCATTCCAAGCCACAATTTCATCCAATCAGGTAACTCGAGATCTGCACCCAGCCCGAAATGTTTCATCCATCAAGGACTACAGCATAATAAGCAATCATCTCTTGATGACCATGTTAACGCTCTTCTTTCCTCCTGTATTTACCCGCAGTAATGATCAAATGTACTCTGCACAGCACTTTTGGCAAGTTCCGCGTCTAATTGCACCGGCTATCAAGTACCGTTAGCTGTCATGGGTGACTGGCTTGATTGACACAGATCACATCTGGATATACGGCACGTGGCGAGACCTTTAGGGATCACGCCATTAAACGAAAGGGTCGCCGTGAGACCAATGTTGGGAAGTGAGAGATTATAGTAAGCTGCTAAATCGCCATGCTTTCAGCTGTGTTGTCAAATGGCGGTGGTTTGGGGATGTTTTGGTCTTGGTTTGCATATTTCGTACCGCAAGACTCGACTAGCCTCTGTGACTCGGGCCAGGCTACTACAAATAGACAGCCATTGCCAAAAAGAGACTTGCTGCGACTCCCATGTTTACCAAAACGGGTCAGGGTTGGACGAGTCCCACCAGACCGGAACCACTTGGACCACCGGAAACCAGGGAGTTGTGGCCCCCGAGTTCAGTGCAGCCGGATTGACAGCGGGTTACGAGCAAGTCATGCCGTAGAATATGATATTAAGCATAAGCAGCTCAATTTGGTGAAGAGTCATATCAGACCTGTAAGGTTCAAACACAATCTGCTGGAGAGCCCTCGGACTTTGACGTGTGGGGGTTGGGAAACGGCATCTCCCTGGATCATCGTCTACTTTGACGTGATATTCGTGGCTTTTTCCGCATGCAGGTATAGTTCAACATTGTACCTTTCCCCTTCATCGGGAATCTCAAGCCACAAGAAACGGCGCGTCGGACTATGCTGCCATGACCGCCGGTCTCCTTGCAAGTAAGCAGCTGTAAGCAGGCTGTTTTAGGAGCTAGCGCGACAAAATGAGACAAGTGGTAGAATGTTCGAACTGTTCGAATCGAGCATGCTATAATGAATGGAGATGGGGTGATCTCACCCATCTACTACTTCGGGAGATAAAGCGCAATCTTAATAAACAAGTAACTTCCGTAGGAGACTTCCGACGATTTGCTGGTGACTACGGCATAGAAATAGTAATTCTGTATATTGGACATTGGGCATACGCACACTGAACTTGTTATAAGATTGCCGGGAAGGGTCGGCACTATGCGAACCCATTCCGATTCTCCTTTGGCACCACCTATCTAGGGACAAAATAAGGAGCACCAGCTTTTTCCAAAGTGTCTGGGCGAGCTGGAGAGCAGCCAATTGGGCCGCGAGTGAACAGGGGCCTCTAAGGTTCCTGGATGCAGGAGGGGGTTCTCAAGATATCCCTGTCTGCTCTGCTTGACGACAAGGGCGGGCATCCTCGTACTGTCTTTGGGCATGGTACCCTTGAGCTCTGCTCATTTCTATCCTAGCTCCAATTGAGATCGTGATTCGACAATGCAGACCAGGCACGCACTAATTCTCACTATTGGAGGAAGGATCTGCACAATTGGGCATTCGTCCACCCACAAACGGGATGTGCCAAAACGAAGCTTTTAATCAGCCTGTGCGGTGATTGCGAGCTGTGTGAACAGCGATGCAGGAAAGACATGATGCGCAACAGCAACGACAGTAGCAGCGCAACAGACTGGATGACGGTATGAGCTCACGACGTAATGACAGGAATTGCGGGGTCAAACACTTATAGGGAAAAGCTGGCAGTTCATGCCACCTTCTGGGCATTGCAACAGCGGTCACCCAATGACTACGTGCACTCACATATATGCATTCTTATAAGCTTTCCTCGCGAAGACCCAATACCTTCTGCTCATCGCAGATTGAGAGACGCACTATTGGAAAGAAGAAACACGCAGTGAGTTGCCTAGAGCAGCTATTCCCGGCCAATGTGCAGGCAATATGCTGCAGTCAGACTTACAGTACGAAAACCGGTCCGGGTTCCCTACATGGTACACACACATCCACCATCCCTCTCGCCCCTGGCATCCTTGAGATCTTCGTCAGTTTCCCCTGCTTGATGCATATGCGTGCGCAGAAGGAAGGCGTGCCTGTCGTACTACTCCTCCAAGAGGAGGATTATACCGACAGCTCGGGTCGTCTGTCGATAAACAGGCATTGCTGCCGCCGCCTCGTATCTGTGTAATATGCGCAAGCCGCTCCGCCCCTCAGGAAATATTGCTCCGTTCCCCGATGCTGTTGCGCGTCCTGGGGTACCAATCACGTAAAGACATTACCAGCGAGCGTTTAGCCGGCGTGTCGGCATGACTTCAAACCGATACTGCTAGAGCGTGCAGAGCTTCATCGTCGTTCTGGCCCTCACCCCTCATTTGGCTCTCTGCCAAGGCACAAACATTTTCACTACATAGTTGTGTGTTACGCGGGAGAATCAAGGATGCACTTCCTTCATACACAGCCTGCGCGGGATAAACCTCGAAAGACCCCAGCTGGTGTTACCATATTCCTTGCGTATGAGTGGAAAAATGTAATCGTCACTCTGAGCCGGGATGATCCATCCTCAGATACTTGGTAAAGCCTTACACCGGTCTGTGATAGGAGTCGCTTTTTGGAGCAAGAGAAAAGTGCCAGTGCATGTCGGTCTACCGGGATATACGTACCAGTGCAGCACGATTCGATATGTAAGATGCGTAAAGTCATCTATCTCCATCAACAATGATAATAAGGCTACGCGCACCACATAAATTGCCAGCTATAATCTTGTTTGCCAGCGTCGCCTTTACAGATTGAGATCAGTGCGGGCCTCAGATGGATAGATGTTTATGACATGGCAAAACTCTGCAGCCGAATCCGGCTGCAGAACGCAGGCCTACGAAGCAAACGACAGACTCGGCTGTCATTATGATTTGTCGATTGCGGCTCCAATAACGACCGTTGAGCCGCATGTTTCATAACCATGGTGGGTTTGATGATCGCCAGAACGTCTGGTCACTGCGTGAAACAAATACGTCAACGGGCAGATTCGCTCGTGTGTGTGATATAGACTACAACGTCAGTTTGTAAGTAGTTGACATGTGTGCGACTGCGACTCTACCAAATGCTATTCGACCTTACGGTGTAACATTGACCGTAGCAATGTCTATTCGAACTAGAACTGATCTAGGCATCACATCGTCGTCTAAGTCTGTTTCCCCCGCCTTTTTTCCTGTCTTGCCTCGCTTGGTCCTCTGAGGCGGAGGCGTGCGACGACGCGGAAAAGACGTTGAGTTGTACCTTGACCGATCAGCACCCTGAAACTCATCGCGAGAGAAGACAAGGCGCCTGCTCCACCAAAAAGGCTCCGCGAGTCCGATCGCCCATCGCTTCACTTTTTCTCCAGACCTTAACCACGCGAAAATCGCTCGGAGAGCCAGGCCTACCTACAAAATCTGCCGAGCAGGACCGGCTTCGAGGCCCTGGACGGTCGGGGCATTTTCAACCTACGGCCCACGGTTACAACTTTCCGGGGACTCACCCGGCACTCGAGAGATAAGTAGCGTTGCATTCAAACGGTACGGCCAGATCTTACTTCCGGCATTCCCAACCCGAATGGGCACGCTCGCTCTTGATTCAGCGCACTGCATGGCCCAGAGGCAGAGGAAAGACTAAAAGTACCACGCAAAAAGTACCTAGCCGACATTACATCGCGCCAGTTCGCGATGCAACCTTGCCGGACGTCAAGTGCAACTAAGGCTCTATACCGTCCCATAATTATCAATATAAGAGAATCTTATACCTACCTCCGCGGCACCGTGCCTCTGAATTCTCTTTCCAATTTTCGGCGCTCCTGTCCGATTTCTGATAATGCCGTTACGCCGGGTATCTGAACACCACCCGGAATGACACTTAAGCTTCTCTTGCCTTGAATCAAAGCCACCATCCATTGTCACATGGTCGTAAGTCACATGGAAGCGACTGGGCTCTGGTGCTCAGCCTCGACCGGTCTCCTGTAACCCCGCGATATCAACCCGCTAGAGTTAAGCTCACCACGGCCATCATGTGACATGGCCCCTCCAGTAGTGTTGGAACTCACTCCGTCCTTGCGGAGGGAGATACAGGCAAATTGTTGAAACGTATACTACTTGCGATATTCGCGCTACGTTGTTTACGGACTGAAATCGCTCAGGCTGGTCGCAAAAGACGCCTTGCCCCAAGGAAACTCGCGGCAGACTAAAATAGGTGTAGTGGTAGAATCCCAATCTTCTGGAATATCGGCGTCCGAGCTAACTTTGCACGCCGGTTTCACGCCGTCCTCTTTAAGCGCAGGGGCCCTGATTTCCCGGAGACGAGGCTAGACGCAGACCATGTGTTCCTTACCCATTTTGACGCCGCTGCCGCTGACGATCCTCTTGGTCGCGCAAAGAAAGGGCCGATATGAAGACAGAACCGACGTTGCTTAACTACTCCTGGCGTGGTAAAACTTCCTAGTAGTCAAATACGGAGGAAACGTATCGCAATTTCTTGGATTCACCTGAAATAATTATTGGGGCCAGCCTTGGGGACGGATGAGGATAACACTACATACCCCATATGTGTTACCTATTGTCTGCCAATGATCGTGTCATGGGGTTTCATGTTTCAAATGGGAGGTGGCCCTACGGGACTGACGAGCGTCATCCTATCACGCCGCCCTAGGAAGCCGCTAATAAGCCCGACACTCTGGTATCTATCTGCCGCCCGTGAGTGCCCGTTCGATCCCCAGTCGATTTTTTCTCGTGCCGACGCGGACTCAAGCATGGGATGAAACCATCTCGAGATGTGCATTTCCCTGTTTTTGCTTTTCAGCTGTCCATAAGACAAACAACGGGATCGTATGAGGCTTCACACCTTCACACGAGTTTGTACTTTTTCGGCTGACTCGTTCCATGCAGCAGCCGTCACTTGTCACCGAGCTATGTTCAGCTCTATGCGCACTGCGCAGACCTGCGAGAGCCCGGGTCCCTTCTCCGTCTGTGGCTTGTTTCACCTATTTTCATCGCGGCTGCCGGCAGGGAGGGACGGCGTCCGGCCAGGAGAGGGGCAGCCAGAAGACTATTCCGATATGTCTATATCCCTTTTCAACTGTCTTGAGCTATCGTTTCAGATGACCGAACAGGTCCCTAACCTTGTCCTCCATCTTTAGGTGCTTGGTCTGTATGGAGGCCATCTAGCTTTGGCGATCTACAAAACACTCGGCTCATCAGAAATCTCCACCCGAAAGATCTCCAGAGCTTGGAGTTGCTACTACGTGATGTTGTACTGTAAGTTCCGACGTCAGGTCTATCACTTTCTTTGTTTCTCCCCTGCGCACGCGGTACTGCACCCACCCAAGTACCCTAGGAATAGCATTATGATGAGTCACTTAGCGGGCTAGCCCGACCGCATGTTTGCTTTTTGACATCTTTCCGCTGTGACTTTGTGATGAGTGATGAGGGGTGGGTTGGCGTAGCCGTAGTGGGGGGGTTTTTCGGAAAAGCACAGCACAGCAGGCGGGCAGGTACAATGGTTTCTTTTCTGAGCCACTTTGGATACCGGACGATGCGATGGCAACCCACGGATCCGGCGATTCCTGTGACGAATCACCTTCCAAAAATGGAGAGATGGGCATGAATCCAGCGCTCACCTCCTCCTGCAATAAGCAACAGTACCCTGTGTGGCTCCTCTCGACCAACTGCCAGCCCAAAACCACAGAACAGGAAGGTTTGGTTTGGGACGAGCTGGAGTGCATAAGCAAGCAACGACACATCTATTTCGATTCGCTTCCCAGGCCCCCGGGACCACATGGTGTCAGTCCTTTGACGCGACACGCAGACGGCGCTGCTTGTGACTGGTTCTGACAATTCATGACCGCTGTTGTGACCAAAGCTGCGTGTGGCGCGAAACAAAACAAACCTGTCGGCTGCACTCCTCATCCGACTAAATCTTTCGAGTCGGTCAAGATGATGCCTGACCAAGATGCAAAGGTTTTCTTTTCCTCTACGTTTTGTTTTGCGGCGTGCCTCTGGAGTGTTCTCTCGCCGATCTCCATCGCAATCTTTACTGTCTAACACTGACACTGACAGCACTGAGTTTATGCTTACCGTGCCTACCCATACCCATTTCCCACGTTGTCGTCTGCAAACCTTGTGCCCAAACTCCCGGTCGGAAAATTAAACCCGTCAACCCTCCAGAGTCCAAATGGCTTAACATATATTTTATGTACACTAACTTAGTGCATTGTACATCTAAAATGACCGAGAAAATAGCATACAGATCAGAATTGGCTAAATTATCTATTCCAGCTTTTCCCTAAATTCTTCCTATTTTTGTTGTCGAGTTATTTCATAGAACTGTTGTTTTGCTGTATTGAGCTGTATGGGAGGGTTGACTAGTTTATCTTTCCGACTGGGAGCCAAACCCCTCCACTCTCCCCCTCTCGTGTCTTTTTGCTTTTTGCTTGTCAAAGCGGAGCCTCACGATGTTTCCCTCTCTAGGTAGCCACTCTACCAGCGTTACATTCGCGGACACCGCACATGGGGCCCGAGTGGAAATGGCTTTTTAATTTTCTCCTTTCGCGATCCTCCCTGCGATCCATAAACGCTCGGGGAATATTGAATCCTAGCATACCATGCCTTTTTATTTTATGTTCCGCCAGCACAGCCAGATCCAGCCAACCCAGTCTGTTTGGTCAAGCCATTGTTGCAGACTCGTTTCTTTCTATCTAGCCATCTCACCCTCGCCCGTGGTCCTTGCCCGAGTTGCCATTCGCGGTGGAGCAGGGTCACTTACAGATAGGTACTTATGTAAGGAGCCCAACCCTGGCAGCCCATTCTACCATCCATGCTGCCATCCATGCCCTGCACCGCAACAGTGAGAGTGAGCAAAGCGAACGAGCCTGGCCGAGCGCACTCCGCACCACTCTTATTACGACTGTAGCTGTCCACTGCCCAGTGCGTCCTTCCGCACCAAAATGATACGAAGTCTGCCGGGAGCACGTCGGCTCTGACCGAGGCCGTCTGCGGCGTGTGCTTGCATCCCTTGCCATTTGAAGCGAGCAATCACACACATCTCATCATCTCGATGGATTCATTAGGCCAAAGCGAAAGCACACAGTAGAAAGCACGCGCATGGATTCTGCATCAGCTGGCTGTGCGTGCGTGCTGCCCTTGCTAGCAGGCAGATGTGACGGAGAATACCTGCATGTCCCAATCTCAGTTGCCGGCAGGGCCTCTCTATTCCTGGAGGAGCGTACGCGCCCTTCGTGTCTTGTACTTATAATCTCCGATATATGATGACAAGAAGAAAAAAACGATAAAGCGTCCTGGGCCTACGGGAGGATCATCCCCATTCAGCAACCCTGGCAGCCTGGGCAGCAGCTGGAGGGTCCCCTTTCGTGCACTAGGATCTTCCGCGATGCTTCCTCCGGTCCAATCGGGGCCTGAAGGAATTCCCACGTCAAAACTTGACGTTGCCGATGCTTCTTAATCGGGGTTTAAGTGCGAACCAACCGGACGTAGCAGCTCGACTTGTCATTCTCTCTCCAAACCTCCAAATCCCGCCTGCATTGCTCTCCTCCACTTGGCGGCAGCTATTTACGCTTATGTGCATATATAGCATGATTATTATACTCCGTAGTAAGCTTACATATGTGGCCTCTTCGGGGAGGGGAGGAGAAGCAGAAGAATGAGGAGCAGAAGAATGAGGAGGAGGAGGAGGAGGAGGAGGATAAACAGGCAGGCATGTGATTCCATGATACTAGACAGTCCGACTGAAAGGATTCCAGCCAGCCCTACGATTGCAATAAGCTCCCGCAATGATTCCACTGTAGCGCGGGGATCTCGTGGCTATAGACAGCTAACCTGACGTATACCACCTGTCCCAAGCTCCGTAAATAGACGGGAGACGCGCCTCCCTGGCCAATGGTACTCCTCCCCCTCTGCTGAATTTCCACGTGCGCCAAAGACGTTTCTTTGGTCATTGGTTCTTGTTTGACCGGCGTGGAGATTCCGGGTCTGTTTCCGGGTCTCCCTTTTTCTCCTTAGTTGTTTTTTGGGGGAGGTTACAGTCGCTTCGCTTGACATGCGTCCACATATCGTCCATCACCACTCCGTTTTCTTATAGCAGCAGCAACAACATCAACATCGTGGCGCTGTACGTGGGGAGGCGAAGTAGATATGCGTGCAACATAGGATGTGACAATGGCACGTGGCTTTTTCTCAAGAGGGTTGCCAGCTCGCCGACCATAGCAGAAGAGCAAGACGCCCGTTAGCGCAAAGCCTTACTATCAGCTGTAACGAAAAACAGCTATTTCCACTTGGGCTATAACAGCGGCTTACCCCTTCTTCTCCTTTCATTTTTTTCTTCATTGTGGTCCAATTCTTCTCACAGACTCAAACAAGCTGAAGCATGTGCCGGGTCGGGCTTCCCCGATCAAGCAAACATGGCGCGCACCCCCTCCCTCCCTCTGGCGTGTGGGGTACGGCCGTTTGTCGTTCGGTGGCCTGTTCCGAGGCAGATCTGATCATGCGGGCTGGATCTACTCGCTTCCCAGCAGGTGGCGGGCGGCGTATGGCGTTCATTCTCACCGTGTGCGCATGATTTGAGGGAGGGAGGGGTGAAGGGGGGTTTCAGCCCGTTCAGGAACGTAACGACGCCCTGCATTGGGTGGCGTCCGTCTTAGGGAAGAGAGGGAAGACCGAATCGGCGCAGGGCGAAACGAATCACACGGCAGCCGAGACGTAGTGTTCTACGCCCATCGTGATGGCTTGGTTAGTATACAGGGAAATCATTTATAGCGGTCAAGAGGGAGCAAGGTCGTGAGGAGCGATCCTCTTTCTTAGGACGAGCGTGTGCTTTCTGGCGTACACGGCTGGCTGAATTTTTGAATTGACCGCCTCAGGGATAACCCGATGAAAGGGGTAGTGGGTAGGTAGGTCCGTAGGTCCTGGGCCGTTTGGCAACAACTCTTGGTGCGGCTCGAAAACATCGCCAATCCTCGCTAGATAGGAAAGGAGGGAATCAAGTGGAAATGGCTGCTTCAAAAGTGTCCTTCGGCCAATATTACACGGCAGATGTTGACATCCGCCAGAGCAATGGACATTAACTGACATGAGATACCGTTTGTTTGCTATCATAAATCTAGCCTGTCTCTGCCAATAAGGTTCTTCTTATACGCCAGTTCCCAAATCGCTTCACGTGTCAAATCCTCTGAAGACTATCAGATTCCTTCTCAAACCCTCCTCCGATCTCTCTTTGTTATCGTGCGAAGTTTGTATCCAAGATTATATGGTCATGCAGTCGTCCATCTGGATCAATTACTGTCTGAATCCAAAACGTATGTCTGAGGCGGGATCCCGTAGCTAGCGACGATGGATGTTGACACACGCTGCAGAGGATCGATTGAGAATCTCTCAATTAAGAGCCTTCCAGGTTCGATCCCCGGACTGAGGTTATTCGCGAGCACCGGGTAGATGCATGTGTCAAAAGGCGAAGTACCGATGGCGGGACAAACGCGGAGGCAAGCAAACAAACATCAGTAGCGTCCAGTTTGTTTGCGCCTCGCCTGCCTCTTCCCGATGTCAAACGAACCGCGATGAAGCCTGTCTTTTCTTGATTTACACCTTCTCACGCGCCCGAGAAAACACAATTCAGCGTTCTCGGTTCCCAGTAAGCAATCACTTTGGGGGGGTTCGCAACTTGCTTCGGTCATCTCTGTGGAAGTAGTAGCATTCGCCATGGCTAGAATACTTTCAGCCGGTCTGGCAATTTGGTGGCTTTTTCTTCTCTTGCTGATTGATGAAAGCGCGCAGAGCACGACAAACTGCACGTCGAATCAGTTCCAGTGCCAGGACCGATGCGGTTCGTATCTAAACGGCGATTCATGCTGTACGACGCCCAGCGGCCAGGAAAATCTATGCGGAAATAGTAAGTCACTCTTTGCCCTTACTTGAGTACATCCCTGTCTTTCGGAGAAGGGACGACTGGTGCCAGTAGTAGTGATGCGAATTTTTTACTGAGCCTTCCTAGACACTGTTTGCTGCGGCAATGGATGCTGTCCGTCGGGTTTCATCTGCAACGTGGCGGACTACAGCTGCCTGAAATATTCCACCGCCGTCCAGAGCCCCGTGGTCTCCTCGAGCCTCGCCCCCTCCGCGACCAGCAGCAGCAACAGCAGCGCCTACAACGCCCCGGCGGCCTCGGCCACGGCCTCTGTCGCCGCGCTGGCCCTGGGCCAGCGCAACTGCAACTCCGAGGCCGACTTCCCGGGCCATGGCGCCATCCAGGGCGACAACGTGCGCCTCGGCAGCCAGCAGGCGTGCATGAACACGGCGCTCGCGGAGGACGAAATGTACGACGGCAAGGCGCCCATCACCTACAGCGCGACGCTCAACGACGTGCCGTACTACTTCGCCATCAGCTGGGTGCGCGGCTGCAAGACCACCGTGGGCTCGGCGAGCCCGGCCCAGCCCCTGAACCAGACGTCCCTGGACACGCCAAACCACGACGTCGTCTGCACCGATCTGCTGTACGATAACTGGCTAAACTGCACCGGCAACGGAGGGGTGGGCGGATACGTGGATGCTGGGTGTTTGAGGTACAACTTCACACCGACAGCAAGCCCTTAATGCGCGAGCAGCATATGCGTCCTTATCAATTGTGCAGAAGCGGTGGCCAAGCAGTTGGCGGTAGCTGCAAGTCGGGGCTATCAAGGAAGGGCGGCAAATTTGAGGCAAAACATTAATAGGTGACTCTCACATTCAAACTGATATACCTTTATACTACCTAATATATTACAGCTGTCACACTTTTTGTGGCTGTAGTGCGCTGTTCTTTGAGATTACATGGTGCTGAACAGAATGCTATGTTGGCATACGGTTGGCGAGGCGTTGCGCAAAATACCCCCAAAGGGGACATGACACCGTATTGCTTAGACGTTATATAACAAGACTGGGAAAGAACACCCGATGAAGAAGGAACAGTTCACAGAGAATTGCCACAGAGAATTGCCACAGAGAAATGGATGGCTCCTTCTCTTTGTCTCCTGAACTCTGGCAGCGGTCTGGGCCGCTAAGAATGTCTTTGTCCGCAACTTTGCCCATTCTCACCCGACAAAGAATCCTAGACACCTGGCATAGTTACTGATACATTCTTTTCACAATATACCTCTTCCATGCCTGCCGTAGAGCAGCGACCCGCGGGGGCGTACTGCTGGCAGATCCCAAGAAACACTGTTGTTGCTTCCCGCCTAATTCATGTCGTCGTGACATTCGTGTACTAGACCACCGCCCCCTTTCGATCATCCAGTAGACCTATTGGAAAGCAGCCAGCCAAAATGAGCAAACTAGAAAGATTCGCCCTGACGAATCGTCACAGCACGAGGTCGCGTCGAGAACGACCTCTCCCTAAGCCCAGACCGGCTCCTTTGCAATCAACCGCCGAAGATGCCCACTCGAGGTCACTGTTTGGAAGGCAGAGGGACATGATCATGAACCAGGTGAGTGAATCTTGGTCCTTTGTACTGGGAGCAAGCTGACTTTGGCGTAGCTTCTGAGCCCGAACATCCGGCACTTTAGTTTTGATGGAACCGGCTTGCCATTTGCCAGAAGATCTCCATCCCCGAGAAGTACGTCCGGCCAACGAGTAAACACCGTTTCGATAATACTTACAATTGGGCTTTGCAGCATCATCTAATGAATCACTGAGTTCTGATTCTGGCAGTAGACCGAGATGGGACAAGGACACACTGCTGGACCTGTCCGACAGAGTTCGGCATCTCATGAAGCACGAGAAAAGCCTCGAACCCGAAAATACCAACCTCAAAAACTTTTTGGAGGATGCTGTCAGGGATGAGATGTAAGCTAACCCTGCCTTGGACTTTGCTTGTATCGAGAGTGCCCATCTCGACAAATTGGTCCAAGAGATAATAGAGTTCGCCAGGCTGCTCCGAGGCTCGAATTACGCAACGGTCCTGCACTTGGGGTATTGGGTGATGGTGGCCCAAGTGGACAAGCTACAAGAACTCGCCGCCAAGCTACATAATGCGTGGAGGCAGCGTTTCCTCGAGCAATACCTGTTCATCGACAACTACCGCACGAACGATTTAGTAAGGGTCGGCCGGTTAAGAGAAGTCACTTTCAATAACGACTTGAACTATGATCTGGGAAAGTGGCAAACGAAGGAGACCAATCCGATATCCGAGTTAGAAGGCCGCTTGCAGTTCGAGGCTGGACAGTGAGTATATGAGGTGCTCTCTTTTTTGGAGAGTCTGAACGTGTTTTGCTTACCATGATAACAGCTGGTGGCTCAACCTAGCCTGTGCTCAGCGCGACGGCATAGTCACAAGCTCGGTCGAGAAGCCCGCGAGCGGCCGTTATGGCATCACCACACTGCCACTTCTCACGGGAAGGGAAGAAATCATTTATGAGCATGGGGTCGAGTTCACCAAATACACACGATTCGGCCGTTCGAGCGACATGCATATACCCCTCATCTCGCAGGTGGGAAAGCAGATTCGGGTGCTCAGGGGCTATCGACTGAGAAGCATATACGCCCCTGAAGCAGGTGTCCGTTACGATGGCCTGTAAGCTGAGTTGGATGGCCACCAGTAGACGAAGACAATTGGAGCTGACAATGATACTGTAGATACACCATCCGTCAATACGGCACAAAACTGGACATCGTGTCTGACACCTATCGTCTCGAGCTCAAATTGCAACGGGTTCTTGAGCAACGGCCAATGGAAGAGCTGAAGCGAATCCCGAAACCCTCGCAGCTTGATGACTGGGCGCTGTACGAGAAATTGGAGGGCAACGAAATGAAAAGGATCGGCAACGGCAAGTATATGGAGTGGAACATCCAGAGGGAAGAAGAGAGGCTGGATCGGGATAGCTGGAAACGGGACCGCGAGTTCAGAGCATCGTTCTCCTAGAGGCGACTGAGCTTGATGTTCTGATTCGCGTGGAAGGTTGAACATGCAAGTGGTGGACCCTGAGTTGTGAGCGATCTCAAAGACCAGCATCCAAGCCCGAGCGCGCCTGTGAAGCTGGGAGCCATAATACCACATTCAACATTAATAAACCGCGCCCAGTCTTTCTTTGAAGGCCGTGACCACAAGGGGGCACCGTATCAGGTACAAGCTGGAGGGCAAGTGCCGAGCTCTGGTGTGGCTCTCGTTGGGGCTCCTTCCCGTTGGTATAAACTTTTGCTAAAAACTCAACTTTGATGATAAGGGTTGGCAAAAGGTGCCTGGACCGAAGTAAACTCGCAAGTTCAAAACTTGGCATATACAATGTGACGAACTTCAGTTTCTGGTCACTACGCTGTTTACCTTTGACGTTCCATGTCAGTCTCATCCGTTGTTAGGCTGCTGTTCCGTGTCACTGATATGTGCATGTGCTGACTTTAGGGCTAGCTGCATATAGTTTCAAAAAGCGGAGATTAAGACTAGCGGTCGAAGAGCACCGCAGAGAGGCATATGACCTCTGGTTAGCATTCAAAACCAAATCGTCACCATGGCTAAGGGCAACAAGAAAGCGGACGACAATAAGTCGAAGAAGGACACGAAGGTGGTGGGTGCGAAGGGAAAGGGCAAGGGAGGTGCCACTGAGGAAAAAGCTGCTCCTGTTAAAGGTGCTCAGCATGCCAAGATCCGCCATATCCTGGTACGTTGCATCCCATTGTGTCGGGTCATTGTAAAAGTTCTTCGGTACTGACTGCTCATCATCATTACAGTGCGAGAAGCACTCGAAGAAGGAAGAGGCTCGCGCCCTGCTCCTGACTGGAACAAAAGAAAACAACTTCGATGCAGTCGCCAGAAAATACTCGGAGGACAAGGCCAAGCTAGGTAAGTCTACCCAAACCCACCGCCAGGCCGCAATTAGAGTCACTAATGGGTCCCTATGCAAATAGGGGGATTACTGCCAAGGGTTACAAAGGGGTTGACACCTTACGACCCGGCTTTCATGGAGGTTGCCTTCAGCATTCCGGAGTGTAAGGTTGACGATGTGTCGAAATATGCTGCATCACTTGGCGAGGTTAAGACGCCTGATGGTTATCACATTCTTCTGCGTGAGCCTTTGTAATGGCTTCCAGCTGGTCCAGTATACAAAGCCCAAGACATACTTACATACAATAAATTGAAGATTATATTCATATATATGAAATATTTCCCCAGAAGTGAACCTTAGCCAAGCCGAAATTGAGTTCGTGGTAGACTCTTAACATCGCAGGACGCTGATATCGTTGCGGTATGCAGCCCAACTCGATGGCACTTTCTTCGCCCTTGCCGGGTCTCTTCAGCGTCGTCCCACACCACTACTAACAGCAGTAGATCAAGACTCGACTCTTTCCAACGTGAAGGCTCCATTGCCACCATAAGATAAGACCACCTCCCGGTCTCGAAATTATCGGCTACTTCCTGACCGTGTACATCCACGCTCGCAAGTTTTCCTGAATACTTGATTGAGTACCTACCAATAGTTCCACTGTTTGTTGCGACGCTGTTTCCAAGCCCCATGCCTCTTCCACTAGAATTGCTGCTGAGCACATACGCCTCTCCTAGAATGTAACTTGGGCCACCGCGCCGTTGCGGCGTTGGGCCAGATATGTTCATGCAGTCAGTAATACTCCCATCTTCCCATTCCAGGCCTTGGAAGATAAAACCTGACTCGGCATTTCCTACTGTTTCTCTATCCCATCCGCTAAGGGACCAAGAAACTTTACTCCCCCAGCCAGCCCAAGTCCAGGAAGGAAAACAGCCTCTTCGTGCAGGTGTCCCCTTTATCCAAAAACGATCGTGGAACCAGCAAAGTCCGCCTACAAGAGATTCGGTCTGGAAAGCCAGGAGTGCCTGCATATCCTCCACCGAACTGGTAGGCAGTGCGCTGACATCAAATATGGGGATTCCCTGGGTGGTCTTGAACGTTGGATCGTGACGACAAAACACCTTTATAGCCCCTGCAAACCCATTGATGGAGTCAGAATCCATGGTTAGTTTCTTATCGGTGTAAACTTCGAGTAGTGCCTGGTAGTGATCGAACTTTTCAACAAAGCGCTCTATTGCATCATCCGAACTGTGCACCCCCGAGAGTGACATTGCATCGGACTGCACCTCCCAGTGCGGCCATGCTAGGGATGGGTTTTCAGGGAATGATGTATCGTATATGAGCTCCTGGTTGACAATAGGGTCCGGGTACGAGTCGCTGGCGTGTATCTCCTCTGACTGAAATATCAGTTCATAGTCCATGAAATACAACCTGCGCGGGGCTAGAACAGATTCCTGGAAACACCACCCTCTGCTATGCCAGACCGTAGCTGGAAGCGCGTACTTGAACGGAGGGGGCGTGGAAAAGACAGTCACGTCGTCTTCCATGGTGCCCATCTTCTCATCCACCCGACCTTTGATGTTCAGCATCATCTGCCCTGCCCTGGGAGTACCGCCCACCCCAGGCAGGGCTCCCTTGGAACTGGCGGCGATGATTGTCGCAAGCGCATTGGAGTATATCAGGTCCATCTTGGAGATGTGATCGCCAATATGCTCCTGCCCGGCTGATTGATCGATGCAGATCTGGTCTACCCACAGATACCGATAACCTAGATCCATAACCACCTGCATGGCGTTTGATACCACCCTAGGGACCATCGGCGGCAGGACAAGCGCGCTCCCTTCAAACTGGCGGTTTTCCACCGCGACCATGTCGCGGCCCGCTAGGCTCCATACGTAGCTAAGAGCGAGATATTGCATTTCGGCCGTGTAGTTCACGATGATGTTGGACCGGCAGTCGATGACCCTCATTCCGGGAATGCTGAACGTGTCGTCCAAATCGATGTCACAAGCCTCGAGCCATCCACGAACCATCATAGGATCGTATTGAGCGCCAATGAACCTCGACAAGGGGTAGGCCTCCGTAGATTCGTTCTTCTCCAGCATCGCGCGCAGGTCGCGGGTTCTTGCGAAGGCCAGATAGCCTTCTCTCTCAACCCGCTCCTCGTTGATGTGTTGGACGTATTTGGTCGCCCCGGAATGCAGTATGGCCACTTCGACATCGGGCTGGAACAGGTACCGGATGCGCGAATCCACAAGCATGCTACGCTTGTTGAAGGCCGATAGTTTCCACGGCGCGGACCGTGCCGCGCTCTCGTCCACCTCCGACAGAAAAGTCCTCGCGAAGAGGCTGCAGAGAGCACAGTCCGGGTCGAGGCCGACGCGCTCGTCTACGTCGATTGGGTTAGACGCCCCTTGCCCAGCCTTGGAAGTGTGGTCCAAAGCGGCAGACCAGTTCGTTGCTCGGCATTGGTTGCAGAGGAAAGGCCCCCTTGCATCGACATGCAGAAGCCGCACTTGTTTGTCTACCTGTTCTGGCGAAAACCAATAGGATGGCGATGATTCCACGTCCGAGTCGTCACTTTCATCCGAGCCATCACTCTCTTCTGATGTGTCGTTATCGTCCGGCTTTCCACTATCTTGCGGCTCTTCGCTTAACACAGAGTAGCCCTCGTCCTGCGAGGCCCCCGCGATTACTGTTTGTTCCATGGTTTCGACAGCTGGCGATGACCATATCTGAATCATACTAACATGACCTGTAACTCGTGTTCAATTATGGGTGGCCATGATCTGTTCCTGGGCCTGAGCTACATTATATTGTCAGGACCATCCGAAATCGAAGTGTAGCATTGGGTTCTTATGACCCAGTTCTTTCCCCTCAAGTCTGGGGGTTGGTTGATCATCCGTCTGCAAAGATGTAACGCCAGAACATGCGACCTGCAGTGATGTCGATATGGAACACTGTTGTGATTGGCCAGGATCATGTATGCTTAAAACGGGCGCTTAACAGCAAACTCGGTGACTCTTTCGGAACTGATCGCGTCAGGATATGTGTTTTACCTGATGCCTGAAATAACGAGAACATTGTGAGTTGCTGAAGGGTACACATAGGCTGGATCATACGACATGGCATAGTGGTGTTTTGTTTCTGTGGAAGGCATGGGGCTGGGCTGGGCTGGGCCAGTTCACAAAATACTACATTATGCGACACAAGACCGCATACTACTCAACACTTTGGAACAAATGCTTCAATCATCTCAGTTCCTGTAGTACCCCTATCCAGATGACCAGTCGGGGCCAGGCTAGCAAGCCTCCTTAGAGACCAATGAAACCACCAATTCTGCATATTTGGTCACTCATTCACGTTGTAAAGATAGGGTCTTCCATGATGATTGTGTCAATCCGACTTTTTCCGTTCCATTGCAGTATCAATTGCCCTATTTCCAGCAAATAGAGTGGTATATCCCATGAATCCGTGGGGAAGACGTCGTATCGTAATATCCATCCTCAAAATCTATACCGCCCCACCATTTTAACGCCGGGTTTTAGCCAGTTTACTGCTCGGTCTGGAAGTAGTTGAGAAGGATGGATCGCTCCTGAGACTCCTCACCCCAGTCCTTAACGACGACGCAAGAGCAGTTGACGACCTTGCGGGCGTTACCCTCACGGTCAAGGACACCTGGAATAAAGCGCATTAGTAACAACATTCCCCGTTGTCAAAATGTTGTGCGGCATGTAACTTACAGAGACCAGCCCACTCGCCGAGCTGCTTGCCATCGGGAACCTTGATCAGGGGGATCTTGTGCTCGGAGCAAAGAGCAATGACGAGCTTCTTGTAGGCCTCCTCCTCGCAAGCCTCGTTCAGGACACACATATGAGCCTGGCGACGGTCGAGGGCCTTGGAAGCCTCACGGAGACCACGGGCAAGACCATCGTGCATCAGAGCGAGCTTCAGAACACCCTTGAGGGCGTCCAGAACGGACATCTGGCCCTTGGAGGCATCGGCGGAGACCTCGACTTCCTCGGGGACCTCGGGGGCGTTGTTCTCTTCTACGTCCGACTAAAAAAAAGAATACCACATGTTAGCGTGCTGTTGCCTCGCGCATCGTCAATGCTTTGACTGCATGGGTTGTTTGGGCCAGGTGCGCCTGTGTGCACAATTATTTCCACAAAGTGTGCAAAGTGGGATGGCAGTCGCAAAACGGCAGCGCATCACAGGCGCGAACCCGAATCCGCGGGGTATTCGAAATTCAATAATTCGATGGAAATGAAGGAGCATACCATTTTGATTTGCGATATGACGGTGGCGATCCTCGAAGAGTTTGGTGCGGTGTATGGAGTTGTGGTTGTTGGTGAGAGTTGTTGGTGTGGGAAATTATCAAGACTTTTCTCCAGATTCAACTGTTAATTGGCAATTCAATCGCTCTCAAGCTTGTGGCAGGCACTTTCTGGTTTCTGCCGTTGAACCGGACCTGTGATTCTTAGTGGGGTAGATCTTGGAGATGCTGAACCAATCAGATCTCACTAGGGCAAAGAAAAGTGGCTCGTGCAGCCACGCACACACCCACTACCCACTACACACCGCTTGAGGCTACCCGTCAATAATTTTCACAGCTTGGATTTTTTAGTAGCCTTCTCCCGTCCACCATCAATCATTCACAAAGTCCCAAGCCACCGTCGCTCAAGACTTTCAACGAGGTATGTATGTTCGCACCAGGATGGAGTGATTTGTCCCGACACGCCCTTCAAGAAGCCAGGGGAAAGCAATCAGGAGCTGCCAATTGATCGATATGTCGATGTTGCTGTCGCAAAATGGATTTTGATCCTCCAAGGGCGCTTCAGTGACTATCAAAAGATCTTGGTGGCTCCTGATACGCTTTCCCCTCCAGTACTGAGCGGGCAGAACCCTCTCTCAGCTCCATCCTGAGTAGAGGGCACTCTCCACGCTCAATGGCTTTTGAAGGCTAACCAAAAACTTTTTCTCTTGGCAGATACCTCACTTCCCTTCACCACGATTTGAGAATCTCCACAATCAAACCACAACACCGCCAAAATGGTCAAGACCTCCGTCCTTAACGATGCGCTCAACGCCATCAACAACGCCGAGAAGACTGGCAAGCGCCAGGTCCTTATCCGACCCAGCTCCAAGGTCATCGTCAAGTTCTTGACTGTCATGCAGCGTCACGGTATGTCATCCCTCGAAAGAACAAACATATTGTTATAGAAGAGACACTTGCTTGGAAGGTTCCTCCCTGCCCTGTGGTGGTCACCGACCCCTCGCCCATTCGGCATGATAACTGGATACTGGTCTCAAATTTCCCACGGCCACAGTCTTTTAAGTTGCCGATAGATAAGCGTATCACTACGGGCGAAGGAATCTTACAAGTGTCTCTGATATAACGAAATGAAGTTCTCACTTTTAGTCCTACGTCACATTTTTTGCTGACTTTTTTACTCTTCAGGCTACATTGGCGAGTTCGAGGAGGTCGACGACCACCGTTCCGGCAAGATCGTCGTTCAGCTGAACGGCCGTCTCAACAAGACTGGTGTCATCTCTCCCCGTTACAACGTCCGCCTTGCCGACCTTGAGAAGTGGGTCGTCAAGCTGCTGCCCGCTCGTCAGTTCGGCTACGTTATCCTCACCACCTCTGCTGGAATCATGGACCACGAGGAGGCCCGCCGCAAGCACGTTGCTGGCAAGATCATCGGTTTCTTCTACTAGGCGCGCAATGTCGGTCGATAGGGAACTCTGGACCATGATCTGAATGAAAAAATAGTTGCGGGTTAGAATGGATGAAGCACTGTGCTACAGCATTTTCTGGCGTTGATTGGGGGTATGGATAAAAACAAGCAATGTGCTTGAGGATTTCTAGAACCAAAAGATTGACGATACCATGAGAATGCCACATCCGTCCACCTTACCTGTCAAACATGAAATGATCTCACTTCGCCGTTAATTCCATTGTGACTTGATACTATGTCAAGAATCTTGTTATGTAAGGTTCCACACGGGAACGGGTAACCACGGCCGGCCGACTGTTTGCTAGCTTCCGGGGTGAGCTACGGAGCCTCGATCCTACTACATTCCCCATAGGCTTACTATCTCGTCGGCAGACAAAGTTGAGGCTTGCGACGGGAAACAGCAGCTGAACCATGGCTACGGCATCCAAGCAACTTTACATGCGTGCTGCTACACCCGAGGATGCACCCCGGATTGCGGAGATACACATGGCAGCCTTCGGGCCCAACGCCATGCTCCATGCTCAGTTCCCAACCCCCGCTATTCGCAAGAGACTGCAGACCTGCGTCGAGCACAAGGCCCTTGCCGATATCGATGACTCAAAGACAACAGTACTAGTGGCGACAGCTTCTGATGGTAAGGGGTGATAGTTGTTGTCCATATCCTCAAGACACAAAGTATCATGCGAAACAATGACCAAGCTATTGAACCTGACACATCACTAGACCCGGAGATGAATGCCGATGTTGTTGTCGCATTTGCCAAGTGGTCACATCCAGTCCTTCCTGGCGAAGACCACATCGAACCGCCCTGGATATGGCCGGAGGGTACTGACCTCGATACTCTCGAAGCTTGGATCGCCAAAGCCGCCGAGGTGGAGAGCCGCTCCCTCGGAGATGCTCCCTGCTATCGTATGTTCCCATACGTTTGTCTCCATTCAGTAAATTGGTATCTTACGTCGTAATCCTGAGTGCTGATTTACTAATCTCAAGACCTCTCCTTCATCGGTACTGATCCTACTTTTGGCCACCGTGGAGCTGGCCAGTTGTTGGTGCAATGGGGCATACAGCAGTCCAACGCGAGTGGCTCGCCCCTGTACTTGGAGAGCACGGTCGAGGCAGCCCCCTTTTACGAGAAAATGGGATTCACCGCTGGGGAGACTATATCACTGCCCATTCGCATCGATGGTGGTACCGAGACGCAGATATACGAAGAGATTGTCTTTACTTACAACCCTACCTAACACCATGCATAGTACTCATTGTTAACCCAAACCGGTGCATCCTTTGTGAACCACAGTGCACTCGCGATACTGCACTCGTGTCGCTCGACCCAGGTGGCATCGAGACTGCTCTGCCCAAGTAGCCTCCGCACTAAGGGGGATGGCTCCCACAGATGCACGTGGTCCAGCCGCCACTCCGTCGCCTCCGCCTGGGCGGCCCGGAGTACGGCCTGAAGCGCTGCGGCCTGCTCCGTGTATGCGTCTGTACGTGGAGGTGGTTGGCTTCCCTCATGCGGCCTATTGGCAGTTTCATCGCCTTCCATTGCGAGGCGGAGGATGTAGAGAACGTTCTCGCCGTCTTGCATTTCCTTATCTTTGTCGGAATGGTCTCCAGGGTGTCTATAGTAACGACGCACCCAGACTGCCCAGACCTGTTTGCCGGGGCTTCCAGCGATTGCCCCCTTTACCTCCACTCTCTTCCCGAATATGTGGTCCGTAGCGAAGTCCTCTTTTCGGATATGCCACAAAATATGATCCAAGTCTGGCAAAATCACCACACGATTTTGTGTTGTGCTGGGGCTGGGAGTTGCCATTGCTTTACGAATCATAGCCTCGTCCCTGAGGCAAAGCTTTCCAAGCCCGGCTTCGAGGACTGGCCGCGCTGTGCTATTCTCCATTTTCACAGGCGGGAAAACAAAGTGCCCGTTTTGAGGGTTGGGCAGCCAACCGAGCCTACCATAGTATTTTCCCCCAATATCCGAATATAGGACGCTGCCAATGCTCTTCTTGCCATATTCAGACTGCCACTCGTACAGGACCTGGGCTAGCTCCTTCATGAGACGGGTGCCGTAGCCGCGGCCCCGGTACTTCGGCGGGCAGAAGACACTAGCAATGCCGTGAACGATCCCCTCCTTGACGATTCCCTTCGCGTCGCTAATGAGCGCCCGCTTACGGAAGCTCTCGCACGAGCAGAGGACCTGCCGCTGGCCGGGCGGCAGTTCCTTGTCCATGAGGATCCACATGGTCCTACCTCCGTTACGGGCAAGTGGGACCGTCGTGAGGTACTGGGCCTCTTCGAGGTACTCGGGTAAGGTTAGTGAGTCCTTCCAGGACGACGCAGTGGCGGACCAGACCTCGGTGCATTCTTCCGGTGTCGGATGGGGGCTCAGGTGTAGATCAGGGGCATCGGCTAGTGGTAGTTTGGTGGTGGACCGCATCGTGGAAATTGGCACATTACGAGCAATTCCAAATTGCAGAATTTATGTTAATGGGTGTGTCTGTTGCCTCTTGCGGTAACTTGTTGAAGAGTTGCTTAACAACCGCCGAGTTTCTGGGTGGTGAGGTTCAAGACCAAATGCACTCCCGTAGGATATACGCCAAGATATGGTCTTGCTGGGGGATGGATGCGGGGTGGGAAACCTCGGCCAATGCGGGGGATATTCATCGTACTCATTTGATGTAATGTTGATTCGTATGTAGGCTTGTGTACAACCAGAGAAGCTCAAAATGCAAAAACTCTCGATGTAGCACGTTTCTTACGCACAGATTTATCCATTCAATCTTGTCTAGATCTCGGTGCGGTCCCACAAGGAAGCGGTGCGCCAGGGCCGGCCCGGATTACTCGAGCCTGATGGGTATCAACGCCAACGCTGTGCCGCTTTGGCCCATGGCTCACGATTGTTGTACAATCACCACCGCCTAAGGAATTAGACGCGCATTCTAAGTTTTATATATCAGATTGTTTAGTTTATACCTAATGACTGCTCAAGTAATATAAATACGGCAAACGGAATTAATCATTTGGAACCTTCTAACGCCCCTTCAATTCCTACTAACGCTATCATGGTGCCAGGACAGGAACACGCTTCCGACCAATAATGAGGCGCACCCATCACGTACATTGTAAGGTATCACGAACCTAACCTATGACTTACATATTGGCCCTATTCGCCTATACTTTCGTATCCACCGTCCACCAAAGCTGATGATCCTTGTGTCCAAAGCCTCGCACATGTCAGCACTGGGAAAGTTTGCGCCCGTAAGCTGATGTCACTGGGCAACAGATTATATTTATTTATGCTAGCACCCAATTACTTTGTCCAACTTTTCAATCTGTTAGGTTTTCAACCAAAACAAAGCTCCCAAAGATGATTCCGTACCGCTTGCTTGACATGCTGCCGCGACGGTCGGAGATGCAATGCAACCCCCAATTACGCGTCATGGCCCTTCTAGAATGTGGGTTTAATTGAAACAGGGATCAGCAACAGCAGACGGTCTCACGCTATGCCGCGGGCGAAGCACATCGATTTTACCTGCCTGCTCCTTTGGGCAGAAGATGCAGGAGAGCGCGCAAAGCAGATGGATGGATCCCATTGAATGATTCGAGAACTCTCCCGGCCCTGACACCCGGGGCCTGGAACAAAACTGCCAATCGACATTGCCAATGCCCAAGCACCATTGGTTGCATCAGTTCGTTGGTGATGAATACTTACCTATCCCTGATTAGAGAGCGTTAAGTAGGTGCCACTTTTTCTATGTAGGATCTTGAATTCCACAAGAAAACGAAACAGGTGACGGGTGACCAAGAAGGGACATTGAAGGACGGCCTCTCTGGTGCACGGCAAAACTTGGAAACCCGACGGACTGGCTGGCGACTCAACTTGCTTTCGTCAGTCTTAAAGAGACACCCAATTGTCGCCATTGCATCTATCTCCTTTGAAGCGCCTGAATGCTCGAGTCGAGCTCGGAGGTAGGTGACGTATCACTTATACTGCCGGCCTCCACATATCGCGTCTCTAATTTCCCACTAAGCTTTATTAGTGTACAGCACCAACAGGGCACCACCACGGCAGAATCAAGACCAAGAACCAGACAAGACACTCGGATGGTAGCTGTAGCACACCATCGCGTCTATACATCGTCTCTTCCCCAGACAACCACAATCTGAGTTCCCCCACATCTCAGATGACTTTCTGGCCGGTCCAAATGTCGCAGCGTCGTCTTGTCAATCGTTAGCCAACCCCATACTCATAATCTTCTTGCTCCAATTCCCCCTTCTTCCTTTTTGGGTAGTCAAAGGAGACCTATTCGTCGTGTCTCTTACCCCCTCTATAATCGCCTGCTTATTACTATTGCATACTCCCCTACCGAACCCCCATTGGACGGCGGCTCACTTTCACATCTAGTAAGGGAAAGCATCAGCGGTGCTGCTGCCAGCCCAGCAGCCATGGGCGCAAGAATGCGACCTCGGCAGGTGCTCCTGACCGCAGCCCTCGTCTTCTTCGTCATCTGCGTCATGTCCCTGTCGCGAGGAGTCTCGTCACCCGCCACCAACCTCGGGACTAAATTTCCAGCCCCGGCATCAAAGCATGGCACAGCCGCGACGTCTCTAAACGAACCGCCAGCGCCGCCGCCCGAAGAATACGATCCTACGCCCCAAGCCCCACCCGTCGGGGTGCATCCAATGCGACACCTAATCGACAAAGCCGAGCACGAGTTCAAGGTGCTGAAGGAGGGCCAGTCGAAAACGCTTGAGGACGCCGTCGCAGAATACCGGAGGAGATACAACATCCCCCCCACCGCCCAACTTCGATAAATGGTTCGCCTTCGCAAAGGCCAGGAACGTGCAACTTATCGACGAGTTCGACAACATCCACGATACATTGACGCCTTTCTGGGGCCTCAAGCCGGCCACCATCCGCGCGAGAGCCCAGGAAGCTCTGGGATTCGACAACCAGCTGCTGGGGGTCTTGGTGCGCGACGGCAAAGTATCATATATGCAGGGAGGCGGGGATTGGCAGCGCGAGGCGACCGCTGGGATGATGGACAAATTCGTACAGTGGCTACCCAGCATGGACTTGTGCTTCAATCTCCACGACGAGCCGAGAGTAATGGTGCCGCATGACGACTTATCCAGGCTCGTAAGGAGGGCGAGGGAGATCAACATGCCAGCAGCGAACGAGCGGAAGAAGCCAAAGAACACATTCACGAAACAACCGAAGGGTCTGAGCGCCGGGACCAAGTTGGAGGAGAGCAAACTTACCAGGTTCAACGTTTTCGCACATCAGCCAACCTGGACACACTCGCGTTTGTCCTGCCCTCCAGAGAGCCCCGCGAGAGGCCTCGAGGACGAAGACAAGAAGGACGACCTTTCCAAGTATGCCCTTGGAGAGTTGGGCTTCGTATACAACGTTACGGCCATGTCTGATATCTGCAATTCGCCCTCGCTTAGTTCGTCCTATGGCTTTTTCGACCGCCCGAACGCTTTCAACATCGTCCATGACCTGTTCCCCATCTTCTCCCAATCGAAGCTTTCGTCTTATTCCGACATCATTTACCCCTCGCCGTGGTATTGGTATGGCAAGGTCACCTATAACGAGGAACTTGACAGGCCCTGGAGCGAGAAGGAGGACAAATTCTATTGGCGCGGAAGTACGACCGGCGGGTTCAGCAGAAATGGCGGTTGGCGCCGTCAGCATCGCCAGCGATTCGTGCAGAAGGTCAATGCGGCGGATCAGGCCAAGATCTTAGTCAACACCGGGTTCGGGACGAGTCAGCATTGGGAGTCGAAGCTGGTCAACCGGGGCGACTATAAGGAGATCATGGACATCTACTTTAGCCACATTGGCCAGTGTGACCCTGGCGATTGCGAAGCCCAACGGGAGTTCTTCACCATCAAGGATCGCGTAGAACAGCAGGATGCTTGGCGGTATAAATACCTACTCGACATTGATGGCAATGCCTTCAGTGGTCGCTTCTACGCCTTCTTGAAGAGCCGAAGCATGGCTTTCAAGTGGGCCATTTTCCGGGAGTGGCACATGGATTGGGTGAAGCCGTGGGTGCACTACATCCCGCTCAGTCTGCAGGGCGATGAGTGGCTCGAGGCAGTCCGGTATTTCGGCGACGGCACAACAAGCCAGAAAGAGGTCGAGAAGCTCACCATCCAAAAGCGAGAGTGGGCCAACAAGACGCTGCGAAACGAGGATTTCGAGGTCTGGTTTTTCAGGTTATTATTAGAGTAAGTCCTTACCCCCTCCTTCGCATCAATATGCCGTCGTACGTGTTGCGCAGTGACACTAACTGATGGTCTAGATACGGTCGGGTCATTGACGATGACCGCGATATCATAGGCTTTTCCACGGGTACAACCAGTGCGCCTGTGAGCCCTCAAAGCCCACCCAAAGATGCTACGGGAAAGAAGCCCATACAATAGGCTTCTAGAGCGAGGCCCTGCATCATGGTGCTCGGCCACATGATTTATCTGCATTTTCCAACTACCAATTCGAAATACTTGGTTTTGCGATACGTTTGATTATTTGACCTACGCGCACTACAGCATATGGGAGGAGTTTCTTTATTTAGAGGGTCCAATTGGCGGGGAGTTTGAGGTTGTCTTTTTCGCTTTTCAGGTGCGGACCATTACCAATGTATGGTCCTCGGGAAGCTTAAAAACTGGGCGATGTTTATCAGTCTCTTGTACAACTTGATCCCCCCTTTTTTCAGCCGATGTAGTTTGTAGGTGTATCAAGGAATGAAATGCTGAGATGGGAACACGAATATACCCCAAAGTCGAATCGGTACATAGAATAACGATCTATATATATTCTTTCATTTATTTCACCCTGTCGGTCTACCCTTGGGCCGACTCTTGAACTTCGTCACACATCTTCCTCGCAGCAATATGGTCCCATCTGCCTCGGAGATATGTCTGCATCCACCACCGATCGAGCAGATATCGAGACTGGTCAAGCCCACGGACCTGTCTCCGATACAAAGTTAATGGGCCCAGTGGTATTCCAACCTGTGGCTCTGGTATTTGTTCAGGTTGGCATTCTCCGGTTCCGGAATCGAGGCGCACTCGTCCACTCCTGGGGCTCTTCTCAGATCGGAGATGCATCAACATGGTATTACTTGGGGTATATGTGCTGAAATTTACGTACAGCAAGAACTCTACCGTCCTGGGCGCGAGGCAACCATGTGGCTCGTCAACCTTATACTGGTTCCGACCAACACCAACCTGCTTACACGATCCACTCCCCATACCTGCTCAGCCTGGTAACTTTGAGCCTCTGAAGATATGCCTTTCTCCGTTTCCACGAGCAGCTTGTTAGAATAGGGTATAAAGTCGATAACTTCCTCCCCCCAATTATTTGATCTATGCTTATCTCTCTTCTCCATCTTTTCTATACATACATACTCACATTACTCACACTATCTCAACTCAAGACACAACTCAAGATGACGAATACCTTGAACAACCAGAAGGTTTCACCCCTTCGGGATTCTTCGGAGAGGCCAACTGGAGACGAAAGGACTTCCCAGCCGTCAAACCTTATGGTCAGGGATCCCTCTTCCGTCAGGGTCCAGGGCAACGCTGATGCAGCGGCCATGCCTAATAGGGGCAACAGACTCGCCAACCTCTCGAACAAGATTGTTGTCAAAATCAACTCCCACATCTGGAATGGCAACGACAACGGCGACAGCCCGGACGAGGATGAGCGGGTCCTGATTCAGCGAGTGCACTACGCCTCCCACCTGGCCACCTCGTGGACCCAGAGGAAGAAGTGGTGCATTCTCATCGTCGCCGGCCTGGCCCAGCTCGCCATGAATCTCAACACAACCCTGTACTCCAACGCCCAGAACGGCGTCGCCAAGCACTTCGGCGTCGACGTGTCGCAGGCCGTCTGGGGCGCCGCAGCCTTCTTGATCACGTACGCTTTCGGATGCGAGCTGTGGGCACCCTGGTCCGAGGAGTTCGGCCGTCGCCCTGTGCTTCAGCTGTCCATGTTCCTGGTTAACTGCTTCTGTCTGCTGGCCGCCATGGCGCCCAACTTTCCTACCCTGATCGCTGCCCGCGCCCTCGGTGGTCTGTCTACCGCGGGAGGCTCTGTAACGTTGGCCATGATCACCGACATGTACGGGCCCGACGACCCCTGGTTCCAGTACGCCACCAACTTCATGTCGCTCGCCTCGCTCCTGGGCTCCATCGTCGGCGCCGTCGTCGGCGGCTTCATCGAGGAGTACCTCCCCTGGCAGTGGTGTATCTGGGTCCAGCTCATCTTTGGCGCCTCCGTCCAGTTCGTCCACTACTGCAGTGTGCCCGAGACCCGCTCTACCGTCGTCATGGATAAAGTAGCCAAGAAGCTGCGCAAGTCCGCCGAGGGCGAGCACGACCCCATGTCCCGCGTCTACGGCCCCGGCGAGCTCGGCGAGGAAGGAGGGTTCAGCTGGCGCGAGTATGCCGAGGCGCAGTGGCGTCCCTTCCACATGCTGCTCCGCGAGCCCATCGTGACGGCGCTGGCTCTTCTGTCCGGTTTCTCCGACGCCCTCATATTCATGTTTGTGCAGAGCTTCGTCCTCATCTACGGCCACCACTCCAGCGGCGGCTGGGGCTTCGGCACCATCGGCGTCTCGCTCGCCTTCATCCCCATCGGCTTCGGCTACGTGCTGGCCTACCTGTCCTTCATCCCGGCCATCCGCCGCAACACGGCCCTGCGCACCGCCAACCCGTCCAGCGAGCACGCCCAGTACGAGGCCCGCCTCTGGTGGCTCAACTTCACCGCGCCCCTGCTTTCGGTCGGTCTCCTCATCTTTGCATTTGTCGCCTGCCTCCCCGGCGTCACGGGCCACGTCCACTGGTTCCCCTCCATGATCGCCAGCTGCCTGATCGGCATCGCCAACTACGCCATCTACATGGCCACCATCGACTACACACTCCGCGCCTACGGGGTTTACGCCGCCTCGGCCACGGGCGGCAACGGCTGGGCCCGCGATTTTCTGGCCGGTATCCTGACCCCCTACGCCGTCCCCATGTTCGAGAAGGCCGGCAAGTTCCCCATGATGATGATCCTCTTCGGCCTCGCCCTCTTGCTCACCGCCAGCGTTTACGTGGTGTACGTCAAGGGCCCCTGGCTGCGCTCCCGGTCCAAGTTCGCCCAGACCCTGGCCTCGCGCGGCGAGGAGGAGGCTATTGCCCAGAGCCGAGCCCAGAGCCGAGCTGGTTCGAACAGCAGTGGTAGCGTTTATAGCCAAGACGGCGGTGAGAACGGCGCAGGTGGAAACACAGGCACTAGCAACGCCCCTACCCTCGTGAACCGCCCCAATGTCGAGTTCCTCCCCAAGGAGGATCTGCCCGGTAGCCGCGCGGCGTCCCGGAGCACCACCCCCGCCGCTTCCCGCCGCGGCAGCCTCGAGCTGCGGTACTTGGGCCGCCCGCCCCAGGGGCAGCAGCAGCAGCAGCAGCAGCAAAACCTCCCTCATGCGGCGTCCCGGTTGGCTCCCCCGATGATCAGCTTGAACGAGGCGGTCGAGCGAGTCGTTTCTTCCAGGGCCGCGGAACGGATGTAGACCGGGAATCGGAATGGAAACCAGAGGGTTTAAAACGACAAGAATACCGCACAAATACTAGATTGGCACAAAAAGAAAGAAGAAGAAAAGAAAAGAAAGATGCTGAACATTATCAGAGTCGTCCAACATGGGAGCTTCTTCGGGAGACTGATCCATGGAGTCAGAGGGGAGAAGCCATCATTGGCGGAGTTCGGAGGCGTTCCCAAATTGTCATTTCGATATCATCATCGCACAGGAAAGGCGCAGCTTTCGGATTCGGGGGCGTTTTATCTGCTTGATGTCACTCCTACTAGGGAAAGGACCACGAAGTTGCATTTCGCTATAGTTTCTACACACATGTTAATAAAATATATACCCCAAACTAGAAGATACTTTTTAAAAAGACTATAGGTGCTTTTTCATCTGACACACTCCCGCCGTCAAGTTTGCGCTCGCCGCCTGCAGGAAGCACACGTAAGCCCCCTCCCCCCACCCCCTCTGAACTCACTATTCGCTTCATCCAGCCACCCAACCCGATCGACGAGAAGCAAATCCACGCGGCCTATCGTTACGGGTTTTCATCAAGGAAGCATTAGGTATCAGCCCTCAGGATTATCGAAGTATAGTGGTAAATGATGCTCATAATCCATGATATTTCCCGAATCCCCAGCACCAAATAAAATGCTATGTGATGATGCGATGGGGGAATACACCCGTTCCGTTAAAGCCCCGCCCAGCACTAGAATCTGTGCTTGATGGCGAGGAAGAAGAGGAAGAAAACCATAGGGCGGGCTGGGGAAGCTGGCGATGAGAGAGGCTGTCGAGGTTGCACTAGATTTCGTGTAATAGGAACACGATTGCTCTAGAGCCGACACAGTTCTTTCCAGATCCGAAATGAAACAGTCAAGAACGTAATTCAAGCATATGATTTCTTAGCCGATCAAGTTTTGTACTCGTTATTTATTCATGAGGAGCGTAGGCTCACTTCTCTATTAAAAGGGTGGGAATTTCCAAAACATCCCAATCAAAGACCTCCTACTAAGAGTCCAACGGGAACCGGTTCGTGAACTTGAACACCGCGAGCCCCTTCTTGACCTCCCCGACAAACTTCTCCATGTCCGACGCCCCGCCCATGTACATGCCCGGCTCGTCGGGCCTGAACCCGGCCCCGGCGAGCGCCGCGCTGCCCACGGTGCCGTTGCCGCCGTAGTAGCCGACGGGCTTGCCGAAGAGGTAGGCCATGTTGGCGATCTGCAGGGGCCTGCCGGCCGGGAACAGGGTCGAGGCCTTGTTCTTCTTGGCGGCTACGGCGCTGTTGTCAAAGAGCCCCGCCTGGTCCGCCTCGGCAACGACCACGACGGAGTCGAAGTCGGTGGCGTCGGCCGCCGAGTAGGTCTTGTCGACGCCCGCGGCGAGGTACTCGGCCACGACGGCCGGGACGAGCCCGTCCTGGGCGAGGCGCTCCTTGAGGGCGGTCGCGCTCTGCAGGGACCTGGCCGTCGTGGCGAGGATGCCGACCTTCAGGGTGGCGACGGTGGGCAGGGTGGAGTTGGTGATGGAGATGCCCGCGGTGGTGTTGTCGTGGTAGTACGTCGGGTCCGGGTCGGGCGCCTGCATGCCCAGGGCCGAGGCGACGCGCGCGGCGACGTCGTGGCTGACGCGGTTGAGCTGCGTCAGCACGTTCTTCTTCACCTGCTCCGACTTGAGCTGCGAGGCCTCGAACCGCATGGCGTTGACGAGGAACTGCTGCTCCGCGGGCGTCAGGGAGTTGTAGAAGAGGCGCGGCTGCGTCCAGTGGTCGTCAAAGGTGGACGAGAGCTCGCGCACCAGCTTGCCCGAGACCTGCCGGTCGGGCGCCGTGAAGAAGCCCCGGCCCTGCTTCTGGGTCGCCTGCTGCGGGTAGCCCTGGTTGAGCGTGTTGGGGCTGTAGGCCGCCGTGTTCTTGTGGATCAACATCTGGCCCGCGCCGTCGCGGTTGTTGTTGTGCACGGGGGCCCGGCCGCGGTTGATGGGGAGCTGCTCGAAGTTGGGCCCGCCGTGCCGGTTGATCTGGGTGTCGAGGTAGGAGAAGATGCGGCCCTGGAGAAGCGGGTCGTCGGTGAAGTCGACACCGCGCACAATGTGACCCGGTTGGAACATGATCTGCTCCGTCTCGGCGAAGTAGTTGGTTGGGTTCCGGTCCAACTTCATGACACCCAGCTTCTGGAGCGGGGCGAACTCCTCGGGGATGATCTTGGTGGCATCGAGGTAGTCAAAGTCGAAGCCGCGGGCCTGCTCCTCATCGATGACCTGGATGGCGAGCTCCCACTCGGGCCCGTTGCCGGACTCGATGGCGTCCCAGAGATCCTGCCGGTGGAAGTCGGCGTTCTTGCCGGCGACCATCTGGGCCTCCTCCCACACCAGGCTGGCCTTGCCCTGCTTCGTCTTCCAGTGCCACTTGATGAGCGTGGACTTGCCCTCGTCCGTCACCAGGCGGAACGCGTGGATCCCGGAGCCGTCCATGTGGCGGAAGCTGCGGGGAATACCGAAACCGGCCATGGCCCAGAAGAGGGTGTGCAGCGTGCTCGGCTGCGAGCTGAAGAAGTCCCAGGCCGAGTCATGGGCCGTGGCCGCCTGGGGAATCTCCTTGTCGGGCGAGGGCTTGACCGAGTGGATGAGGTCGGGGAACCGGATGGCGTCCTGGATGAAGAAGACGGGGATGTTGTTGCCCACAATGTCAAAGTTTCCCTCGTCGGTGTAGAATCGAGTGGCGAATCCGTGGACATCTCGGGCAGTGTCGGCACTTCCCCGAGATCCGGCCACGGTGGAGAAGCGGGCATACATGGGGGTCTGCTTGCCCTCGGCGCTCAGGAACGAGGCGGCCGTGATGTTGCTCCAGTCTCCGTAGCTGGTGAATGTGCCGTGGGCACCGGCACCGCGGGCGTGGACTGCTCGCTCGGGAACCCGCTCATGGTCGAAGTGCGTAATCTTCTGGCGGAAGATGAAGTCCTCCAGGAGGGTGGGACCCTTGGGACCGACCTTGAGACTATCCTGGTCGGTGATCTGGCCTCCGAGGTCGTCTGTCATATAGCCGGTGCTGTCGTCCACGGTGAACGGGGCCAAAGGATCATCTCCTCCGGCATCCTCGGCGCGGCCTCCGAGAGCGGCAGCGTACGGGCAGCCGGCAGCAGCCGAGAATCCGGCGAGACCGCCAACCACAAGTGCGGCCGTGGTAAAAACACGTCCGGCCATGGCTGTTGTGGTTCGTTTACTGTTGAATGACTGAGGGAAATCAAAATGTTAGACGATGAAACGCAAAAACGCAAGGCGGTGGTGGATAGGTGATTTTTATGATGAGAAATTGAGGCGAGGGGCGCGGAGCGGTATTGGACTTAAGAACGGGCTCCGGAGGGGTGGGTGCGCTACAGATATATCTCCCAAAAGGGCGAGTGCAAACAAGAACCCAAAGAGCAAAGGTGTTATACTTACTGTTCGAAATACAGTCAAAACAGGCTGGTGCTATCGAGGCTTGACGTTCTTTGTGTGGAAGGTGAGTGCAAATGATCGTGTTATAGTCGAGCACGATGAATTTCTCTCAGGGGGAGGGGGCTCAGTTAAGAGTTAACACCGTCAGATGTTGAATGCCCAAGAACGGCAATGGCCACGAGTCAATATAAAACTCGGTATTAGATGAGGCGAGCGCAGAGGAAGAAACCTACCAAACACTAAAATGCAGGAGGAGGGAGATCGATATTAATATATATGCATCCTGAAAGGCAAGCAGCACATGGGACCTGCAGGTGAGGAGCCAGCCATCTGCCATGCTGCTCTGTCACTATGACTCTTGTTAGTGCAAGCATGGTTCCCACCTGCACTTCACCGCTGGTGGACAAGGACCTGCCTCGACGTGAATCATTTCTTGTTATTCTACCAAATTTGTAATTGCCTTTCCCATGCGGTAGGCACCATGCTTTGCCAAGGGGGTAGGTAGCCTCTGGGTAGCCCCCCATGAGTGCAAGGATTGGTTGTGCTGCACACTTTAGTTCCAATACGACTATATGCTGACCCATAAGGCGGCCGCTCGTGTGCCCCACGAGTTTAAAAGTCTCGTTTCTTTCGGCACTGATCAGAGCTCTCTGGTAAGGCCCCCCGGAACTGACGAATGGTGTCATAGGCCTTACCAAGCCGGAATATATGCAGAGAAGTGATATGGCAAGTGGGCGGCGACCAGGTTCTCTTCTCTAGCTGCATGGTAAGATTGCTCGGCCGTGTGTTGATTGCGGTGTTGACTGCATGCCAAGCCTGCAGTGTTATAGAAGCCAACTTAACGGTCAAGGAAAGCCTGATGACAAACGTGAGCAGATGTGATGGGCAATACACAGAGGAGGAGTCCACCCGTATGGCTGATATTAGTCACTTAACAGGTCTCGGCATACGAATTGCCTAGCTCACCACATGTGCCGGAAAATGTGGCTCCCGGAAGGTCCCTCTGCCCACTGTAGCTATCACAATGCGAACCGCAGGGCGATCTGAGCAGGTCGAGCCTGGCATGCAAGATGAACTGTAGCGAGAAAAGGCCCCGGTATTATGAAATCATTTACATCGTAGGCCAATCTCCAGGTGGAGAGGGCAAGTCAATAATCTGATGGTTGTTCGCATCGGGAGGTAGCATGGGCGCCCAAAATTTCCATATATGGCTTCGGTTGGTGCTAGGCGCTCAACCCACCACACCCGCCGGAGTTCGGCCGCGATCAGGCAATGTGAAAGAGATCTCTCTCTCCCTAGAAGGGGCGGCATCGGGGCGCCATTCCCTAAAATGAGTCTAGAATGGCGCTCCATGCCGCGATAGATTCGAGCCTCATGCGCCAAGTTGATGAGGGCCGAATCTTATACGTCAGATATATGCAAGGTTGTTGTTGTTTTTGGCTTTCTGCAAATCTAAGACATGCTCCTTCCAGGGGGCCACCACTGCGTGGCTGCATCGGGCCACGGGGAAGGACGCTACTTAGCTGACAGCTCACAACTTACAGGCAGGGGAGAAAACAGAGAATACAACTGTCGGTGCAAAAGCAAAAAGCTTCCGGTATACGGGGAAGGCGGGTGCGGCAGGCCTGTCCGAGAGCTGACCCGATTCGGTTTCTGCGATCAAATGTGGTTGGGACAAAGATTGAAGCTTGGCAGGGCGCTAGGGACGGTTAGACATCGACATGGGAGTATGGAATCGATGTTTTCCGTGAATGGGGTTACATGAGCTTTTTGCAGAAGAGCTGGAGCTGGATAAAGCCCAACCCGGGAAATCTCGCAGATCGCCCTATTGTCTGTGCAAAGTACCAGATATGTGCCCCATGCCGCATGCCCCATGCCGCACGTATAGCTTATGTAGTAGGTATGCGCCCAGGGTAAGAGAAAATCCGGCGGCACTCGACCGGCATTGAGAGTAGGGTGGTGTGACGTACACTAGCTGCAGCGCGTTCCTGGACAGCTTCGGCGAATTTCATGTAGCAAAAACGGCGAGACGGGAACATGCGCCATAAAACATAGAGAGGTCATACTAGGTACTATAAACTGTCTGCTGTTGTTAGCTTTGCCTTATACTTCCGCGGGTGTTTCGCCTACATCAGGCAAGTACTATCCCAACACAGCAGTCACGCAACGCTGCCGATAAAGATAGATCGTCGGGCTCCTTGGCAAGGGAAGCAGAATTATTTCAGCGGCATAAGCGATCGGGAAGTCGGAATATATCGCCCCACGAAATAGAAGAAGAGTATCATGCCCAGTTAGTGGTTAGAATGGACTGACTGATGAGACGAACCTATTACTGCAAAGAGGCTAGCCGGCCATGGGAGCATTTCTTTTGAAGTAACCCCGAGCTGATGCCACGAGCAGACCCCGAACCTCCCCCATACCGGAATTACACGTCGAATCACCAAAGTGCTAGTAAGAAGGTATGCTAGAAATCCGAAGGGGCTTTTCGCTTCGCATCTTACGATGATTATCAACCGGCGGAGACCCGAATGGCAAATGGGCAATGTTGTATACACTACAAATATCTATGACGACATCGATCTCAACAGCACAGGGCCAATTCTGGTCTGGGCGTCCCGTTAGCTGGATGTCTTGGCGTGGGGGTCTTATTCAACGACAAACCCAGTGCCCAGCCAGACAGACGAACGTCTCGCCTTCATCGAACACCCTCAGACTGTAATTTGGAGAAGCACTGCAGCACACAATTCAGATAAACTGGTTGCATACTTTTGTTGGTGATGGAATAAATCGAAGACCCCATCCAAAAAAACGTATTTTTAGAAATCAGTCGAACGACGGTCGAAAGATGCGATCCCATAGGCGCCCGATGTGACGGAAACGCATAATATGCTCAAGTGCTTATATGGGGGCCTTGGTAAAGGGTATACAAGAAAACAAAAGCTCAAGGGTTCTACAACGCAGTGCGTGACTCAATCGATAGTGGGTGATGCATTGTAACCACACCCTCAAAAGGGGTTGCAACACGATCGTAATTACATGGCGCGCATGGCCGGGCTGATAAGGTAGCATTCTTTGGAAGATGGCGCTCTAGTCGCTTCAAAAGGAGGTGCATGTGAAGATGAGTAGTGGGATTCCTCGTCGCCCTGTATTAATGGCCTGCCTGACACGGGTACCATATTTGCTGCCAAAAGTGATAGATAGGCTACGATTAAGGAGAAATACCCTCGTTCGGAGTAGACGGCCCCAACACCCACACCGTTATGGTATCGGCCGCGAGCTACTTGGAGTCTTGCAAGTCCCGAGTTGCGTCAAAGACAACGGCACCGGACGAAGACAAGCCACAGTTGCTGTTGTTTTCGGCCAAGACAGCTTACTCGCTGACTGACGCTCATGTTCGCAAACTACCAAGAGTGGTTAAGCGAGGCTCTTGCGAATTTGCGCGACGTGTCTTATACCCTAGCAGGCAGGCGAGAATACTTTCGCCCATCGGTCCTTCGCGATTGCCTCTCAAGACAAGATAGAGGTTGAGAGGACAGTGTGCTGGGTCCCGACTATGAGTAGGTACGCCATCCGCGACGGCGAGGTCGTGGTGAACCGCATCTTCCCCTTTTCGATGGGGCAAGAGCTGGTTACCGTGAGCCGGACCGAAGTGGCCTGCTTGACAATCACGCAGCCAGGCCTTCTCAACACACTGGCCTGGCCATCCAAGTCGACGACTGATCCCCAGGACGACGCAATTGAAGTAGAAGTCTACGTGTCTGGGCTCAACTTTCGGGTGGGTTTCGGTATCCAGACCCCTCCGACCCGAGAATTGGAAAAGGTATCGTACTGCAGACAAATACGTTTTCACTCTTTAAGATGGGCTATTCTAGATCTATGTATATCCCCTTTCCCTTCCACTTCGAGTGGTTAGTTCGAGCTCTGAGCGAGCTGGTAAGGTTCGTCAAGGGTCAAATAACCCATGTCAGAGTGAGACACACCTTTGCCCCGTCGCGGGAGCACAAGGTCAGGGTTACTGCTCACCAAGCTGCGGAACGCCTGGGCCATCCGGGCAAGAATGTAACCGTCCTGGGTCAAGGCGTGCCGTTAGCCAATGCAGATGCGCGGACCTCCGTTGAACGGTAGGAACCCCCAGCGCGGCTGCAGACTTCCATCCTCCCACCGCAGGTCCCTTTCGATACCATGACCGGCGAACGGCCGTCCTTACCGCCCCTGAGCGGCAAGACCGTGTCCCGCACCGCCATGCGTTCGTCGCGTGGCACAGCCGGATGCAACCGCAAGGCTGTGACGGCCAATGATTGGTTAAGAATCATCATAACCAGGTTTCTCTTACTTTCGTTCAAGCAGCAATGGACATATGTAGTGCGCGACTCGATCGATAGTGGTTGATACATTAGAACCACACCCTCGAATGGGGCTACGGTCGCAGTTGCAACATAATCATAATTATATATCCGAACTCACATGGTCATATTATTCTAACGATATAGCTTTGTGTACTTGAAAGGGAACTGCATGTGAAGATGAGTAGTCATATCCCTTACTGTCTTGTCGAGAAATATCGTCCACGGGAGCAATTTGCTGCCAAAAGCAGTAGGCCACGATGACGTAGGGAAACGACTCAAGCCGCGTCCTCGTTCATGTATTCTCAACGTGCCCCCAGAAACATAATGTATCATTCCATCATCCCACTGTCCATGATGAATATATCTGTCTATAGACGATATGTGCCCTACGTAAGATGTGTGTATCAATGCAGCTATTACCCTATACAGCAACTGTCAGGCCCCAAGAGCGCAATCAATATGCAGTAATTCCAGTTCCCAAGCGCCGTGTCTCTAATGTTCTCATCCATCATAATCTCTATGCAGTTCGTAAAAAAACCCGGTCTCAAACAGATGGCCTCCATTTATTGCGCCGTGGGGACCGCCGCAGCGACGCCTCGCTGATATCATGCAACGATGACTCATCCCCTGCGCAGCTGCGGTCATCCAAAACCGACAGGATCGACCTCTCGATCTCGGTTCGGCCCTCCGTCAGCTGCTCCGTGTCGATCCAGCCGGACTCGACGGCGAACATGACAATGTCGCTCGCGCTGGCAAATCCGGGCACGGCGTCGTCGGCCTCCGGGTCGAGATGGGTCCAGAAGTCCTTGCTCGCCCGCTTGAACGCGTTCAGCTCCTTCTTCGGCCCTTGGAAATTGTCGACGAGGTATTCGTATATGTAGGCCAGCCACAGCACGTTCGTATAAGGCTCATGTAGCGCCCAGCAGAGCGGGCCGTCAATGCCCTCTTGGTAAGCAATGTTGTGGCCCTTGGGAGGTATACATGTACGATCGCCCCGCAGGAAGAAGGATCGCATCTGCCTGTACACTCGGCATTGCGGTGCGTGCTCGCTAGTGAATATGCCCAAGTCTCTCTCAAGGTCATAAGCAATTGGTTCACTTTCCTCGAGGTCCAAGTCGCCTCTCGCGCGAGACAGACCATAATCTAGGATTGTGATCTCAAGACCTGAGTGTCCAAAGAAGGCCGCTGTATCTCGGTCTTCGGGAAGGATAGCCTCGCCCGTCTGCCGGATACAAAGATTGCCCTCATGCAAATCTCGGTGCTGCTCAGGTTAGCCACATAATTTTTCCTCGTAACTTAATGAACATGCTTACCTCAAACTCCACTTGAGCCTCTGCTCGAGCTAGAGCAATGGCAACATGAAGGAATATATCCCATATCTGGTCCGTCGAATTGAGATGGAAATCTTCCAGAGCAGTCCCGGCGTCTCCCAGTTCCACCACGAGGAACCTTGTGCCATCTAAGTAGCGACTTGGTGACGGGTAGAACTGAGCTCGGCCTGGGTCTTGCCTCTTGGCCTTTTTCTGAAAGTTCTGGTGGGTCTCGAGGAGTTCTTTACAAGTCTTTCCTTGCACGATATACCTTTCTTTATAAACCACGAAGCCAGGGATGTCGGCTAGCCACTCGGAGATCTTGAGCTCGCCCATCAAATCAGCCTCGGAATGGGGCTCTTCATCGACTAAGCCGGACTTTTGCTGGGCCTTCGTCTGTGGCTTGATGGGGGACTCCATGCGAATGACTTTGATGATGCTGGTTCCTCTCACATTGGTCACCCGGTACACCTCGGCGTAAGAAGCTTCCGCGATTTTGACGATCTTATCGCCTGGCGGACAAACCTCCGACCAAGTCAATACCCTCAGGTCAATCTCAGGCATGAGAGGCTCCAGTTCATCTCCGGTCTCTACCTGTGGCTCATCAGGCTCTGGGGTGGGTTCCTGTGCTTGCTCTTGCACTGGCTGCTCCTCAACTACTGGCGTCTTTGGTGCTACCGTTGCTAACTCCTCCTCCTCTTCCTCGACAACTGGCGTTTTAGGTGCATCATTTTCTGGCTCCGGCTCCGTCTCCTTCTCAGCTACTGGCGTTTTTGGTACCGTCGCTGCGGGCTCTGGCTCCTCCTTTTTCCGCCTGGTTCTGGTAGACCTGGCGGGCTTTTGCGTAGGTAGCGAGGTCAGGCTATTATCATCCTGTATGTTGACCTGATCAACTTTGTTTGTCAAATCCCTGATCTCGTCCTCATCGTTTGCCTGAACAGAATCGATGTCTTTGGACGCAGCCCGCACGGGCGTCTGAGGTAGCTCGACGAAGAGTCGCTCTGCCTTGGACCTGACATTGCGCTTCCCGTACTTGCGGACGGCTGGCTGTTTCGACATGGTGTGGATTTGACTTGAGATTCATCAGTCAGTCATGGCCCTCTCTGTAAAGTAACACGACCGGTGTCGTCGCTGCTTTCGTTTGGAGTGAGCAACATCTGATAATGGGCTTGAGCTCCCCTGGTTGGCGGAGCAACTGCATAAAAGACGTGCATTGAAACATCAAGCCACAGCAGCAGCCACTTGACGCAGTGGCGCAATGCTGTTTGAGCCACGCGATTAGTCCACGGCGGTTGGTACTAGAATTTTAATAGTCATTGCTCGAAATTGATCGCTGTTCGTTATTTTGCCTGTAGGGTACATATTTTACGCGTTACATACATGTAGCTCAGATGCAATAGGTACAAACGCAAACTATTGATAATCGCATCATTGATGTCGTGACAGTGGCCGTGCAAACCCTGGCATCCAATCTACTTATGAATGTACCTTACACTCGAGGTTGGGACTCGACTAACAGCAGGAGGTAATTACCAATAGCACCATCTATCGCGTACAAATCAAGCTGCAAAAGCCAAAGGAATGTTTCGGCTGTATGTGATAGCTACAAGCAGCAATTACATATTCGCAAGAACTGTATTGAGCTCAAGATGATATCCTATTTGATGTTGTCTGTACCACCAGAAATAAGCGAAGGTGCTTTCTCCACACTTGTTGCACTTTTGGAAGTTTGGAGAAAGCTGAAGGTGGAGAAAACCAACAGCTGATAGGAGCTCTCCCCGATTTCGTGAGCCGTGCACACTTCCCCAGTCCACACTAGACACCTATTCCGTAGCTGTCTCGTGTCAATTGATCGCATCGCATCGCATCTTGCAGCAACTGGCCGAGAGCGACAGCAAGATAGCAATCATGGCCAACTTCCTGAAGAACATCATTGGCACCAAGTCGTCTGAGACGGCCGTGCCTACTGCTGATTCAGGTACGAGTCGCACCATACCAGCATGCCTTGACGAGACATAAAAACTGACAGGTTGCGCGCCTTTAGATTTTGCCGACTTTGCTGAAGCCCCATCGCCAACACCTGTATCTTTCGATTCGGCTGGGGCTACTCTCAGCGGCCCAGGCGCGACTGCCACGCCCTTCACGAAATGGTACAATGTTCACGAACGCCACAGCCTGTCCGAGTTCAAGGCTGAGGGTGCCATCCTCCTGGCCATGGCCCTCGTCTTCACCCTGCACTTCATCGGCACGCGCATGAACAAGGCCAAGGCTAAGGCGTGGGCCAAGGCGCATACCCCGATTCTTACCAGCGAGTTCGCTCTGGTTGGCTTTGGTGGTGTCCCCAAGTCCGATATTTCGCCCGACCGCATCTTCAAGCAGAAGAGCCTGTTCGAGTTCTCGACGTACGCCACTGGCCGTCAGAACGTGGCCTTTACCGATGTCAAGTTGACCCTGAAGAAGCGCTTCAACCCGCTTATGACGTTCGTTGAGACGGCTTCGGGCTTCTTCTTTGAGAGCTTCGCTGCTCCCCAGGATATCGCCGAGGCCATCACCTACCCTTTCGATGGAAGAGAGGCAGCCATTGTCCCCGCTATGCCAGGTGCCGCTGAAATGCGCGCCAAGGATCAGAAGAGCAACTATGATGGCTTCGTTTGGGCCATTGTGAACAAAGATAACATGAAGAAGCTCCGTGACGATCGTTACGACCTCTCCATCACTTTCACCAAGGACACTACCAAGCTGCCTAACTACCTGACGGTTATGAGTGAAAGCGCCGAGATTACGGATACCCTTCTCACCAATGAGCTGATTACTGCTGTCCAGAAGGCTGGCGATCTGTTCGAGTACCTGATCATTAGCGATCAGCCCATTGACAAGCCCACGAAGTAAGTCCATTGTTGGTTCGAGTTCAACCTGACAACAATATATTACAATGGTTTGTGAATCGATATTATTACAATGTACTGACAGTTACTATTTTAGCATCAACGAGACTACGCCACGAAAGCGCATGTACCTGAAGTATAGGCTTCCTTCGGATAACAACTACGATAGACTTACCCCCTTGTTCAACGTGTTCCTCCGATTCCCTGATCACCTGACAGCATCGGCTCACTTCAGAGCTGAAGTTCTGCGAAAGGTGCGATCGGTTCGTGACGAGCTGGTCAAGACTATTCAGAAGAACGACGAGGAGGAAAAGGCTGAAGAGCGCGCCCTGGAGCGTGACAAGCAACGCAAGGCTAAGCGTGACGCCGAGCTCAACGCGATGGATGCCAAGACCCAGAAGAAGTTCCTCGAGAAGGAGCGTGAGAAGCAAGTCCGCAAGCAGTCGAAAAGACAGACAATGAGGGCTTAAGTCGAGACCTGAGGTCACAATCTCGGGGGAAACCATAAAAGCGTTGCATGCACACGTATATATTGGGCATAGTGTATCAAAAGGGATCGCCGTTGTGTGGCGCTTCTACACAGGGTTGGATCGGGAGCAGTTAATATTATACAACTCGCCATGTTTGAGTAGGCGTATCATAGTCAATATCAAATTTATATTGCCCCTTGTTACCTAGTTGACCCATGTCCCTTTATTCAAGTCCCAGAACATATAACTTGTATTTCGGGAGTATTCAGAAAAAGCAATCTCAGTTTGCGTGTGTGAGGAAGCATTGTTTGAAATATCTCAGCATAACTGGATAACTTTCCATTGCATTTCCACTCTGTCTGGGGCTGCAATATGGATGGAAAGCCTGGGTTAATGTACAGGCAATATGTATATGCCTACCCGTCATGTCAGGTGTTTACCCGCCCGATTCATCACTGATGTCAATCATGTGAGTGACAGGTCAGTCTGTAGTTTCAATCAGTCTATTCCGCTATACCACTCTATACACAAGATAAAGCAGTGTGAGACCGACTGTCTCAATGTAATTGAATATATGTACCTTGATAATCTCGACAGAAGTGAAAATAGTCTGCGGTATGTCTCAAATTCAAGGGTAGCTTTCTAGCACCCAAAATCCCAGATCGCGGGGTCATGACGGACACCCCACATTCCAGTCCATTGGGCGCAATCAGTTGCCCTAGAACTTTCTATACGCATTGCTTCTTGCTCGGTCGCTTGGTCAGATACAATCCTCCCTTGATCAACACATCAACTTGTAGTTTGGCAAATCTCGGTTATTCGGAACTTGCAAGCTTGCATTCTAAGAAAGCCAGCAACACCGCCAAGATGCCGGTAGACTACAGTAAATGGGTGAGCAACAGCTGCTCCGACTGCGTATGATCTTCTCTCTCGCGTTTACTGACCCAACTTTTGTTTGTCGCTTCGTTTAGGATGCGCTGGAGCTCAGCGATGACTCCGACGTCGAAGTCCACCCCAATGTCGACAAGAAATCCTTCATCCGGGCCAAGCAGAACCAGATCCACCAGGAGCGCCAGGAGCGGAAGATGCACATCGAAGTCCTCAAGTACGAGCGCGTAGTCAACGATGGCCTCATGAAGCGCATATCGGGCTTGCTGGACGCCCTCAAAAGCCATGCCGCCGAGGCCGAGACGCGGAACCCGGCCGAGGTTGCCTTCCAGGCCGTCATGGAGTCCGCCGGCAGCGCGGGCGACGACAAGCCGCCCAAGCGACCCGCGGGCGTACACGGGTCCGAGGAGGAGATGCCGACCTACACCAAGATGATGGCTACCCTGTTGGACCAGGTGAACAAGGCTCTGGACGAGAAGAAGCCCGAGAACCGTTACAACGCCATGGTGGAAGAGATTGGTGGACACCTCCAGAAGGTCCAGGACTTGCAGAAGGAGCTCCTCGCGAAGATGGCCGAGCTGGAGAAGTTGGAACAGGGCAAGATCACGAGCGAAAGCTACCACACTGGTTTCGACAGCTCCCATGTCTCCAAGTCTCAACCTGGCGACAAGGCTGCTTCGTCCAAGCCCGAGCTGCTCAACCCTAACTTCGATATCAACAACCCTGGTGGTATCAAGGCCCCTGACACGACCTCGGATGCGGACGATGACGCCGAGGTGCAAGCCTCTCTAGAGGGAAAGAGGTTTGCCAACATCAAGGCGAACGATTACCGTGAGAGCAACAACTACATTTCGGCACACCCGCAGATTCTCTCGGAGAAGGAGCAGGACGGCATCTTGGTCATGGCTTTTGATGCTCAGCTCGAGGGCAAGGATGATTTCGCCAGAAATTGCGTGCACCAGGCATTGTTGCTTCAGTACTGCCGCTCCCTCGGCAAGGACGGTGTCCCCATGTTCTTCAAGCGCATCACGACCAAGGGCCACCAGGCGCAGGAAGTCTTTTACAAGGATGTGTCAGAGACCTACGCACGTATCAAGAGCCGGTGTAAGGAGATTAACGCCGAGAGAGCCCAAGAGGCCGCATCGGGCAATGCGGGCGTTGAGCAGATCCAGTTGCACGCTGTGGAGCCCGGCACGGTCATCAACATCCGGATTCCCCCGGCGAACAGCGAAGAAGAGTCGGAGAAGCAGGGCCGGGCCATTTTCGAGAAGTTTGCCCCCGATATGCGCAAGGCGCTCGAGACCGGCAGTCTGGACAAGGTCAACGAAGTCCTGGGTCTGATGAAGGTGGACGAAGCTGAGGAGCTGGTTGGGCTTTTGGGCGAGGTAAGAGCCAAAACTAAATTCTTGACACCCTCTGATTTCTTGACATGGTAAATTGCTGACACACTATCCCATGATTTAGGCCAACATTTTGAGTTTAGAGGAAGAGATTATCGATGCGACAACCGAGGACGGACAGAAGCATCTGAAGGATATGGAAGAAAAGGCAGCCTTGGAGTCGTACACTGACGACCCGGAGTAAGGGCCATGAACCTTTTTCTTCATGCTCTCGTTTTCTATGTTGGCATATGCACCTATATATAAGCCTGGGGTCTGAGGCTGCAGTCCGTTCGAGGATCCTGTAGGCGTCCAGGGCACTGAACCGTCACTGTCACTGTCATAGCTATGCATTAAAGGGATAAGATTTCTTTCTCTTTCGCGATGAGTGGCTGAAGGATACACCACATAGAATTAAAGGATGTAAAACCAAACCCTTTGTCAGCATGATGTGTAATCGTGGTGCTTGGTTGTGTAAAGTATGGAAGCACTGAATTAGTGGCTGCTGGTTTAAAATAGAAGTTGTTTCCACAAGTGCCATCTAGCCAGATTCTAGCCCGTGTAATGGTAACACTGATTGATCGATGGAGGGAGGCTCAGCTCAGCTCGCACCTGAGTTGCCAATACCCAAATACGAGCCACGGCGTCTCACTACCGTTGGCGATTTTCATGCAAACATTGAACACCGAATATTCCAGCCTTAATATTTTCCCAGCGGCTACTATGCTTAGTTCTTTGGCTTTCTTTTGTTACTTAGTAAGGAAAAGCCACCTAAACAGGGCGTAATATGACGCGGCCCTGGGCGCCGGGGCCGGCGGAAGAGTTCTGAGCCTGATTGGAAGTCAACGTTCACAGCCAGCCACCGACCATTTACCTGGACCTGACCCAGCAACCAACGTTTGACGACGACGCGGCATCGGTCAACAACAACATTTGGTCGGAAGCATTGGAAAACAAAATGATATCTGCCGTCATTACACATTTTTGCGTCTCTACGAAACTCTCGGGGCTGGGTTACGTCGATCTTGTTACCGACAAACAGTGGTAAACCCACTTGGGCGATTGTGCTAAAGGGCGAAAAGCCTTGTTTACTCGATGCAGATCAGAGGATCTTGGATTAAAGACGGAGGTTAGAGACCGTCGTTGGCCCATGGAGGCCAACTACCGGGCGGGTCCCACAGAAGCTGGGCTGGGTGCTGGGGGGCCGCCGCGCGTTCTGCATATTTGCCAGGATGATGTAGCCAGTAGCTTTTAGTCCCATCCAGGGCTTTCTCTTTGGGATGGGCGGCTCTTGACACTCTCCAGCTCTGACGCCAGCATTGGCGACCAAGCCGAGCTTACACAGAGCGGCCAGCGACCAGTCACTGACGTTGTCGTTTCCCTCTTCAAACCTCGTTTGCGACTCTGCACAGCCCTTCGGATACCCTTATTGCCCCACCCGGCGCGCCCCCACCCCCCGTCACTGCCTTGGCTAGCGGTCGGAAAGATAAACTACATAGTCAACCCTCCGATGCAGCAAAATAACAATTCCATGAACTATCTCGATAACAAAAATAGGAAAAATTCTGGAAAAAGCTCAAGTATATAAATCAGCCAATTCTGACCTACATGCTATTTTTTTGGGGTAATTTTAAATGTAAAAGGTGCTGAGTTAATGCTTAAAACATATGCTAGGCCATTTGGAGGGTTGACGGGTTTAATTTTCTGACCGCGTGCTTGGGACGAGGAGTGCGATCTCCAATCTCGTGCTCCCCTCCAAACGACTGGTTGGCAGCCCGACAGCTCAGGGTCTGAAATACGGGTTTTTCGTCCCCTACATAGTGAGCAGCAAAATAGAGGTGACCAGCCTTGCCTTTTATTTACAGGGATCGCCATCGATTCTGCCATCATACTACTACATTACTAAATAGATAATTGCGGGAACGGGGAGACGATCTTTCTGTTCTCGCTCGCTTGCACCCATATTAACATGATAACTAGCCACCTGGACTGGCCGCTTGTGTATGACATAGAAAAAGAAAATGGCTAGGAACAGGAAGGTTGGTACGGAGTAGGTCGATGGCGTGTTGCCACACCATCTGTCACTCTATTCAACCACCACACAGACCAGGGGGTGGTGGCCAAGGCCATGCGCCGCCGCGGCTCTTGTCGCACCCAAACACAAATCCACCCCAGCCGATCACTTGGGGTGTGTCAAGTCTAACTGTGTCTTGGACCCTGGACTTTTTACTTAAGGCGAGTAGATCCTTCGAACCTCGGGCTGGCAACTGGGTGCTTCTTCTCGTTTAATGTATTATCGTCTCTCTTTGCCTTATAGCTATTTCTAGTTCTTGCTATATTGGTTGTCTGGAATATAATATCTCTCCTATTCGACTCTTCCACGACAGCGCCCTCTTGATTTGCTGTTCGACTAGGTATCCTTCTCGGACTTACATACCCTCTTCACTACTGTGGTTCCAGCATCACCACACCACACACAATATGCTTCCCTCACTACCGCGCCTCGCGGCTTCGTTAGCCCTACTCACATCCACAGCTTACTCGCTGCCTCGGAACGTATTAAGCGGACCAGATGAAGGAATCACATTATCGCCCCAGTCATCGATACTGTCGGCGCGAGACACGGCGTGCAACAACTCGCCCGATCTCTGCAGCAAGTCGTACTCGCAAGTAACCCACATGGGCGCCCACGACGCCGCCTTCCTGCGCGACGCCTCGACGGACAACTCCATCGCGGGGAACCAGTACTTCAACGCCACGCTCGCCCTGGACGCCGGCTTGCGCCTGCTGCAGGCCCAGGTCCACAACAAGAACGGCGTCATCGAGCTCTGCCACACGACGTGCGACCTGCTCGACGCGGGCCCGCTCGAGGACTGGCTGGCCAAGATCAAAGGGTGGATGGACGCGAACCCCAACGAGGTCGTGACGCTCCTGCTCGTCAACGGCGACAACCAGGACGCCGCCTCGTTCGGCTCCGTCTTCACGGGCGCCGGCATCGACAAGTACGGCTTCGTCCCCACGGGCACCCAGGGCTGGCCCACCCTGCGGAGCATGATCTCGTCCAACAAGCGCCTCGTGACCTTCATCGCCTCCATCGAGGCCTCGCAGGCGCACCCCTACCTGCTGCCCGAGTTCGCGCACGTGTTCGAGACGCCCTACGAAGTGACGTCGCTGGCCGGCTTCAACTGCACGCTGGACCGGCCCCAATCGGCCGGCAGCACGGGCGCCGCCCTGCAGCAGGGCCTGCTGCCCCTGATGAACCACTTCTCGTACCAGGCCCTCAGCGACGCCATCATGTTCCCCAACGTGGGCGACATCGACACGACCAACAGCCCCTCGACCACGACGGCGGGGGCCCTGGGCAAGCACGCCCAGACCTGCCAGTCCCAGTGGGGTTCCAAGCCCGTGTTTGTGCTGGTCGACTTCTGGGACCACGGCCCGGCCATTGAGGCCGCCGACAAGCTCAACGGCATCGAGGGCAAGACCGTGGGCCGCACCACGCCCGCGGGCGCCGGCGGCAGCAACAAGAAGAGCACCGGCAGCACCAACGCCGGCACCGTCGGCATGGGCCGGGCCTCTCTGGTCGCGTTCTTCATGGCGGCTGTCATGCTGTTTTAGATGGATGACAACATATTACACGGGAAACGAATATATGACTAGGACGGATGGGTGGATGGATCGGGAAAAAAGAACGAATAGATCGGAGGAATCTGTTATTAAGTCTTGAATTCTGCATAGCGGGCGGCGTTGGTTTTTACACTTGAACCCACCAAGGGTCATTCTTGGCGGGGTTCGGGACATCCTACAGTTCGTTAGGATAGGAATAGGTTGCAATGTCTCAGTGTCATCTTGTTATAACAAGATTGGACGTAATCAACTAGCATGGAAAGCCACCGAAAAAGGGGCAAGCTAGGTAGATAGCCACTTTACATAGGAATCGATATCATGTCGAAATCACGTCGAACTATTATTACATCAAGGCAATGCATTTACGGAAGTGAGAAATATTTAATATGAACCCGCTAGAGAACAATGTGCGAAGAATGAGTGCAACAAAAAAGAACCGTTTCCTTTATTTATAAACTGCTTTTTGGTATCCTTTAACACCAACCAATGATTACACGTATGATATGATGATCAAACAGCCGACCGCACTAACCCCTTCCATATTTACTCATCGTCACCCCCGTCCGCGGCCCCCTTCGAAGCCTCGCGGCTCTTGACCCATTCCTTGGCCTTGGCTGAGACCTTCTCCCGGCTGCGGTCGTCTCCGTGCTTCTCCTCCCAGTCGCTCCAGCGCTTGAACCACTTCAAAGCCTGCCGGGGCTTGAGGGCCTTGCTGCGAAGGGCGCGCTCGAAGATGTCGCGGACGGCGGCCTTGTCGGGGTTCTTGGCGTTGGCGCCGCTGGTCTCGTGGTCGAGCAGCTGGTTCCACAGATCGAAACGCTTGGGGTACGACGACAACAGGCCCTCGAACATGGTGCGGCCCAGCTCCGGGTTGGGGTGGTCCGAGGTGAACTCGAGACCTGCGAACTTGGTCATAAGCGGGAGGTGCGCGTGCGGCGGCAGCGCTTGGGCGGCGCGCGCCATCAGGGCGCGGCAGCCCTCTGGGTCGTTGCGCTTCGAGTGCAACCAGTTGCCGTAGTTGTACCAGACGTCAGGAGACTTGCCACCGAACTTCTTGACCAAAGTCTGGAAGACCTCATTTGCTTTCTGTAAAAAGGAATTATTTGTTAGTAAAGCTGATAATAGGGGGGGGATTACTTGTCTGAGAGGACTTACGTCGTGTCTGTAAGTTTGGACGTAGATACTGGCGACACGCTGGTAGACTTCCTGCTGGTCATTGACCTGGAGGGCGCGCTTGAAGACCTCGTCGAGGGTCTCGTCGGTGCCGAATTGCAACTCCAGATTGATATAGCTAATCCAGGCGTTGAGTTTCTCTGTCTCCTCGGTGCTGTTGATGGTGTTGATGGCACGCTCGGCGACCTTGCGGGCCCCGGCCAGGTCGCTCGACTGCATTTGGTAAGCCATGTACTCCATCCAGATGGCAGACGAGTTAGGCCGGCGGTTCAGAAGCTGCTCGTAATCGGCCGGGGTTCGAGGACCGAAGGCGTCCAGATCGCCACTCTTGTCAACATCGACCTGCGCCTTCTTCCGCTTCTTCTTCTTGTCAGCGGCAGCATCCTCACCGGCAGCGGCTGCATCGCCACTGCGCTTATTTGATGCGTTGGTGTCCCAGTCAAAGCCTCCAGCATCAAGACCTTCCTCCTCATCAGCGTCTCCGTCACCCATGACGACATCTTCGTCATCCTCGTCATCTTCGTCATCATCTTCATCGGCGCTGTCATCGTCATCATTATCGCTACCATCTTCCTCGTCGAAGTCCTCGTCCATGTCGTCGTCGCTAAGGTCAATCAGTGCTACGGCAGCACCGCCAACATCATCCTCGTCGCTCATGTCCGTATCCTCATCCTCGTCCACGAAGTAAGAAGGCTTAAGACCGAAGTTGATACGCTTCTTCTCCAGATCAAGCTTGAGAACGACGGCCTTGACCGCGTCTCCTTCGCTAAAGAGCTTCCTCGCGTCTTCGACGGGGTTCTCGGCCATTTCACTCCTATGGCAGAGTCCACTGACATTGGCAGAACCATCGACAAGGATAAAAGCGCCGAATTCCTCGACTTTGCGTATTGTGCCGGTGACCTTTTGGCCTTGACGGAAGTCACGAAGGTTGAGAACGGGCGTATAGTCCTTGTCTACTACCGACGCTTTCAGGCTCATTTGGATATGACCAGTAGCCGGATCGATTGACACAATCCGACCCTTGACGACTTGGTCGACTTGGAAAGAGTCCTTCCACTCCTTCAGGAAGCTGTCTGAGAGGTCTGAAACTCGGACCATGGCCACAATGTCGCCACCAAGAGTGACAAACAGTCCCTTATCCGAGACGTTCTTGACAAAACCTCGGATGATCTCGCCCACTTCCAGCTGAGATACATTGGTAATTTCCTTGTCCTTGACTTCGGTGGCCTTGTTGAGGATCCTCGACTTGCGGGTCGAAAGGCGTAATTTTTTGTTCGGCTTGTCAAGGCTCACCACTGAGACCTGTATGATGCTGTTCTTCTCAAAGCCAGCTGGGTTCGCTTCATCATAATCGTCGCTGATGTCAGGAAGGTGTATGGGCCCTGCCACCGCGTCGCTCAGGTGGACCATGACTTGTCTATCGGTGACCTTGGTAACTCGTGCTGGGAGAACCCAGTCTTTCTTGATCTTCTTCCAGTCTACTCGAAGACTGCTGCGCGATGTCGAGGAAAGTGCCGAAAGCTCAAGACGTCCGAGGCTCTGATCAACTGAAAGCACCTTAACCAGTAGGGCGGTACCAACTGGGTAATTCTTGGGGAGGTTCTCCAGCATGGCAACATCGTCCGAGATTTCAAGAAACTTGATTCTGCCGCGTACATTGGGCGACAGGTTCACCCACAATGCCCGATCTTGGATGTTGTTGACGAAAGCCACGTGGGTCGATTCAGCCTTGATGGTCTCGTAAGATGGTTGTTCAGTGTCGTCTTCCTTCAAGTCACTAGGCTTGGCGGACAATTCGAGAACCGAATGGGTCGATCTGTGAGAAATGGGCAAAAACCGGTGGTTCTTGGCATCATGTACTCCCAGAATCTTGACAGAGATAACCTGGTTCTGTTTGAACTTGCTGAGGGGTGATTTCTTGTTTTCGATTTCTTCAAAAGTGTCGAAAATTTGAGACACATCGACACGACCCTGGATGTTGTCGGCTAGTCGTACGTTGAGTTGGGTGTTCTTGATCGATGCAATCCTTGCTTTTGTGATCTTTCCAACCACAATATCATCAAGCGTAGTAATACTGGTATCCACGGGATTCTCGGCAGAAATAGCGGGACCGGCATTCTCCTTGGTTTCCTTGGTCTTCTTCTCTTCCTTCTCTGTGCCGGGAAGGCCAACAACAATGCGACGGTAATCATTGTCAACCGAGGTAATCTGAACTTGCAGAGATTGGTTCTTCTCCATGCCAAAGTCAGTCAACTTCTGTGTTGCTTGGGGAAGTCTAGACTTGGGGAGCAGCGCAGCGAGCTGGCCTGCGAATTGAACAAAGATCGCTGTAACCGTGATGTGTCTAACAAAACCTTGGCGAAGCTCGCCGACTTTGGCGTCCTCAAAGGAAGTGAGGAGATTTCCATCCTGGGCGGCCTTCACCAACGAGGGCTTCTTGCTCAGGCCGATGAAACGTTTGCCTTCGTTCTTGTCAATGACGACCAAGTCCGAAATTGTCTGACCGACATGGATCTTTTTCAGCGTCGACTGGTTCTTCTTGCTGGATCCGTCGGTAAGGTGGCCGGTCGATAACATGGCCTTCAGGGAGCTTCCAACCAGCTCGACGAAGATATGGTCTTCGGTCTTCTGGACAACCTTGGCAGATACAACGGCGCCGATACTTAAGTCTTTGAGAGCCATCTGTTTTTCCATACCAAAGGCGCTTGGGTCCTTGCACGAGACATAGAGCTTGTGAGCTTCGGCATCGAAGTTCAGCACATGTACATGAACGACCTGGCCAACGCGGAAGTGCTCCTTCGGGTCATGAATGTAAGCCTCACTCATCTCCGAAACTGGGAGGAATCCTCTGAGCGAACCATAAAACTGTACAATGGCACCTTTAGGGAGAACGTTGATGATAGTAGCCGGGACCTGCATCCCAACGATGACTTGATCAAATGACTTGAGCGGGGCAGCCTCGGAGTTGAGAAGAGTCTTCTTCAATGTAAGGCGGATATGTCGTTTCACGGGATCGGTAGAGAGAACGCGGGCCTTGACCTTCATGCCTTCCCTAAACTTCTTTTCGGGATGTTGCAGTTTGATATCAGCAAGATGCATCTCGGGCACAAGTCCGCTGATGCCCTCAGCGATCTTGACAAGTAAACCATCAACACCATTTTGCCCGATGATAAGCTTCTCAACGACGCCATTTACAATGCCACCGACGGGCACGTCCTGGACGCGCAAGAAGGGCTGATCCAGGATTTGTTTCTCAAATGAAAGTTGGAACATGCCGTCTACCGGGTTATATCCGACGACTCTTCCCTTGTTAACCGAGCCCATTCGGTATGGGCCAGTAGTTTGAGACAGCATATCAACCTTGCCGTCCTTCAGCCTGGAGATGTGGACAAAACCGGGAACACCCTTGACTCCGATTTCGACAAACACGCCCACCTCGGGCTCTACCTTGGTGACAGTACATTCTTCAACCAAAGCTGAAATTGAAAGGGCATCGAGGGGGGACTTGCTCGATGATCCGTCCACGGTCTTGGGTCGCAGCTTTGTAACATGTTCGAGCAGCGAGATACCGAGCTTAGGATCTGAAGAGGTGGGAAAGTTGCATATGACACGGGCTTTCACCTTTTTGCCAACCTTGTACTTCTCCTCAAGCTCCACTGCCTGGGGACCGGCACCAGAGTGAATCAAATCGGCTGTCACATCCAGAGAGCCCATGACTTTACCGGCCAAACCACGCCCGGAGATTTCGTTAACCATCAGCTCGACCGCCGTACCAGGAAGAAATGTGTTGATGGTGGTCGCGTCGGACGGAACATTCTGCACCTGGCCGATTTTGTCCTTCAGTGTAGTAAGTTGGGCAACATTTCCCTTCTTTGTCAATACCTGACACAAGAGAACGTTTCCTGGTTGCATGTTCTCTTCAGGAATGGACTTGTCCAGCTCCTTGCGGGCTAAAAATCCTTGCTTCAACTCCTCCAGACCCAGATCCATCACAAAGCCGTGGTCCTCGACACTGGCTATGGTAGCCATGACTGTGGCGTTTGCAACAAGATCAGAGTTAGACATGCCGCTGTTTGTGTGTTCAGGTCGGAGAGACAATTCGATATGCCTCCGCGGCTTTCCAGATGCCTCACTGGATTCATCGACAGTTGAGGTAACGTAGGCGCGCATATACTGTCCAACAGTGAACAACGACTTCAGCTCGACCCCACCGTCTTGGCTCTCGTCGTCTTCCTCGTCTCCAGCAGCCTCAGCTGATATTCTTTCGTTCAGGGCATCGGAAATGGCGGTAATGGAAACATGACCGACGAGGTTGTTCGGCAGAGCAACGGCGACATCAAGGGGGTTGACTTCAGTGACTTGCACAAGCACCATTGATCCCTTGATAAGGCGCTTGTAATTCAGGCCCTCCACGCGGACTGTGTCCTCATCGGCGGCGGCGTCCTTGATTTTCTTGCCGTCTTTGAGCTGGCTCTTGGACTTCTTCTTTTTGACGGCCTTTTCGGCCTTCTTCTGTCCGCTGGACTCTTGCTCGAAAAGGACATCCTGCCTGGCCTGGACTTGGATTTGCTTATGCTCAAGGGGCGTCAGGACGCTGCCTCCTCCACGCGGGAAGAGAGGCTCCTCTTCTTTCAGTTTTGTCAGCTTCGGAGCGGCGGCTGGTTTCGAGTCGGTAGAATTGGCCGGCTTCGTCGTCGGCTTAGACTGGCCCTTGGAATTCTTGTCGCCGGCTGCTTTGGAGGGGCGGGCGTCGCCATGAGTTTTGACTGCCTTGGTCGTAGCAGCTGATGGGCCGCTAGGGGCGTCTTTCCTCTTTAACGAACTCATCTTGTGGTGACGGAAGGCGGAATTCGAATTTCGCCTAACCTTGATATACAGAAGGCCTCTACAATAAAAAGCGTCTGAAAATCGCTAAGAAAGTTATCCATTGGCGACCGATCCACTAAAATTTTCGCGATAAGATTTATCGCATGCGCCGATAAGATAAGTACAAAGTACCGGGGTGTCAATGAGAGGTCCCTGTCAGTGCCTGGCGCAAAAGGAACTTACCACTTACAGCGGCTTGAAGTGGCCCAGCTGGACAGCCAGTAATGAACGCCTCTTCTGCCCCTCTTCAGCAGCTGATCGAGCTAAAGCGCATGGATCGCCCTCCACCCAAACACCCGGTGACGTTGGTGACTGGAAGACCAGGCAAGGAAGGCACCTATTCTCCTTATGAGCCCGTTTAGCCAAACCAGCCCATACAGTCCATCTTTCTCATATGCCCGAACAACCATCTACCACCTATGAAGTAATATCATTATCATTAAAACAGGCTCCCGGCTTCCCAATGTTTCCAATGTTGCCATAATTTGATTGACTTACTGCCCGTGACTCCCACGAAACCATCCACGACCAAACCCCTCGGAGTCAGCCGCTGCTAACACAACCAGTATGCCCGTCTCATTTGTATCCCGTCTAACTGGTCGTACCGGGCGGGATAGAAGTGCATCGCAACCCGATAACCCTACAGCTTCGACCGCGTCATCGACAGTGCTATCAACAACTCCAGCCTTGTCTACGGCCCAGGATGCATCACAGTCTTCACAACAGTCTTCACATATGCAACGAGAAGAGACAAATGAGTCGCAACCTCTGCAAAAGCCACGGAAAAGCCGCAGCTGGTATGCCTCGTTGGGGGAAAAGCCGGGAAATCCGCACTGTCGGAAAATCAGGTGACTCGAGAATATATTATGGGTGGTACCCTGAAGGGCGCGATGCCCGACTGGAGCCGATACGACACCAAAAAGTCACCAGACACACCTCGCGACTCCGACACCGAATCTATCAAGACACTTCCCAAAATCGTCGAAAGCGACTCGCAGCCCAACGGACATGACTCGAAGATTAAAACCGCAAATGGAAGCACGACACCTACAACTGGGGAGGGGGCCACTGAAACCTCGGCTGAGGTTCCTACCCAAGATTCAAATGAAGGAGCGGCGGGATTATCATTACCGCCGATAGTTCCTGCGTCTTCAGAGCAGCCCGCGAGATCTTCTGGATGGCTAGAATGGTTAGGTCGATCTGCTGCAACACAGGAAAACGCCCCTGTGGATATTGGGCAGACGAACAAGACACCCGCAGAGACTCAGATCCCAGTGACGGCGGCCCAGCAAGAAGCACCAGTACCCGTCCAGGGTGAAGTATCGCAAGCAGTATCCGCAGCCCCGAATCAGGGTAGACCAACGAACTCATGGTTCGGGCTTGGATGGTTGGGCGCTTCAACCGCGCCTAATGACGAAGCAAACGAACCGAGTCCAGTGCAATCAGAAGCTCAGAATAAGAAAGAAGACGATGGTGCAGCCACACCAGCAGAGCCTCCCATATCTACAGATCGTGTCTCATCGCCCGCGACTGGATCTACCTGGGCTTTCTTTTATCGTTATTCTGGTTCCAAGGCTGATGCGAAAACAACCACTACACAGGAGCAAGGAGACTTGGCCGTTGTGGGCGACGAATCTGTATCAAGTCCTCAACGCTCGGTCATCGTGGACGCTGGTGACCCCAAAAAACCAAAGGAACAACCGTTGAAAAGGGGACCCAAAGACACACAATCAAAGAGTCACAAGAGAATTCGCTCCGAGGCCACGGGCATAAACGAAGCCGGACCGGCTAGACCAGAGACGCCTACCAACAAGACCACTCCTGCTAAACCAGAAACACCTACATCCGTCAAGTCAGTGGCGCTACCAAACCCAAACCTCCTGCTCCCGGCATTTCGGAGTACATACCAAATGCAGCAGAATCCATCCATTCTGAAGCAAATCACCCAGCTTCTGCTTAGAACGCAACAGCCTCCGCCCCGTCATGTTTACCTTGTTAAAGAGCCCCCTCGGATTAAGAAGGCCGTTGCGATTGGGGTTCACGGTCTCGTTCCGACTTCCTGGACCAGAGCTGTGATTGGCCAGCCAACCGGGACCTCGCTTAAATTCGCAAACCACGGCGCCGAGGCCATCCGAAGATGGGCGAATAGCCACGGATGTGCCGATTGCGAGATTGAGAACATAGCACTCAATTACGAGGGCAAGATCGGTGACAGAGTGGACAAACTATGGTTGGTTTTGCTAAACTGGATCGAGCACATTCGCAATGCCGACTTGATATTACTTGCATGCCACTCACAGGGAGTGCCTGTCGGGGTTATGCTTGTTGCCAAACTCCTCGAGTTAGGCGTCATCACGACAGCAAGGATTGGAATCTGTGCAATGGCAGGAGTTTGTCTGGGACCATTCCCTGAATGGAGAACCGGTGTGGAATGGTTCATGGGCTCGGCCGCTGAGCTTTGGGAGTTTGGTAATCCAGAGAGCGATATCAGCAAACGCTTTGAGCAATCCCTCCGGACTGTGCTCGAGCGCGGAACGCGAATCACCTACATCGGCTCAATTGACGATCAGGTAGTCCCGATGGAGTCAGCCGTCTACTCGCCTGCAGCACACCCGTATATATACCGTGCTGTTTTTGTCGATGGGCAACTGCATGCACCGAACTTCATAACCCATCTGGTGGGGTTCGCGCTCAAGCTTCGCAACCTGGGCATATCCGACCAAGGGCTCATTCGTGAACTGTCTGGTGCCTTGGCCGGCAGTCTGTACACGGGCGAAGGGCACTCGCGCCTTTACGAAGACGAATCAGTATACGACTTGTCTGTCTCGCATGCGCTGGAAACGTCAGTCGTTAGCAATGTCCCGTGCAATATCCCGAAACACACAGGGCTCATCAACCCCAAGCCAAACCCCTATGTCCTACCTTGGGTCATGCGGGGGTTGTTGGAAGAGGACATTGTCAAGACGGAGCTATCGGCCGAAACGGCGGAGTTGCTCAAGCAGTTTGACGATTGGCAGCCAGCAACAAAACCGCTGCAGGATATTAAAACGCGACTAGAAGTGGTGAGATCTAAGCTTTAAAAGTCTACCACTCGGTCGGTGATGGACAACCTAGAATGGGATTAGACGGCTAGAGCTGAAGTACACATATAGAGTTTGGTCACGCATTGTATCGGTGTTTTAGTGTATTGTACATGGATGGAGTCTTGGTTCGGCGTTGGGAAACATTGCAGACAAGAATACCCGGTATTGGATGGATGGATTTGTTTATATTGGACGAGATCTATGTGGTCTGAAAGTCCCTTGCAATTAAAGAGGCGATGCGACAGTAATGACAACCCAAATTGTAAAAAATAACGCCTCCTATTGATGTAAAGAGTATGTCCTGACTTTAGTCTGTAGATCATTGGCCAGTGGGTTAGGTGTCCAGGAGTTAAGGAGCGTAATCCCTTCCAGAACCCCTTCCCCTTGGACATCCTGGCATCCCTGGCCCACCCTGCAGTGCTGGCGTCAACCCGGATTACCGATTCCCGACGTGTCCCAACAAGCGGAAAGAAGCGTTGAGCCAAGACGACCGGACACTGACAGGTTTCGCGATGCACGCTGGTAGTTTCCTTACTTGTGATTTATACATGTAAGGAAGCACGACTAAACAGGCGACTCGTTGCCGCCACGAGATAAGCCGATCCCAATAGATTCGAGTTTTTTCCCCCTCCTTCGTTCCTTTCTTCAATACGAGCTAGTTCCTTTTATGCAGCCACATGCTGGACTCAAATTTGGGATTTCTAGGGTCAGCTGGAGCCATGGCTCCCAATTAGCCACTGCTTTACGGAGTACCTCCATTCCTGTAGTAGCACCTTGCCCACTCAGCTTGCAGATGAACAATGGATTGCCAGCAGCAAAGCGTTCTTTGACGGACGAGCTTCAAGTAGACTGATATTTTAGACTCGTAATTGCCTCTTGGTTTTGTATGTCTGATATATTATATCGAATTTTACCATTCCGGACGAACCTACAGTGGATCTCATCATTTGAGAACATTGATTGAAGAGCCGCCGGCCCCTCCACTATTTCGAGGGTTAACGCTTACAGATAGATTAGCAGTGACGTGCATCTTGCGCTAACAGCTGTCTTTCAAGGCTTCCCCGGGCAATCTCCTTTCATGACCCTGGGGGTTACTTCCACCATTAACCATACAAAAGCACTTGGCATCTTGTTAGGTGCGCTATACTGGCCGAATTAACCTTCCGGAGCGTGACCTCGAAGCCGTAGGCTTGCCCGGACACTACATCGATTACCGCCTGCGAAACCCGACTAGACACGCCATCTCCATCGACGGCTCGGCACATGCTGACATAATTAGACGGCGGCAAAGCAGAAGATTGGTGGGATCATGAGGGAAACCGAAAGCTCGAGGAACAACGACGTCAGCGCGGATCGAACCGGTCGCCCATGGCCTATCCCCAAACCGTTTTCTGAATAGCAGGATAGCAGGCATAATCAAGGGAGGGGCGCGTGGCCGAACGAGGACAAGGGGCGCAGTTGCTGGCCCGCCATGGCTCTACTCAACCCGACCTTCATCTTCGGCGTACTGGTCCTCCTCTACATTGCTTCTTTTGTACTATTCGCCGTCCTGCGAATTGTCACTGGCATTTCCATCCAGCGCATAGGCTACTTCTCGCTCCGCCGCCTTGCCTACACCCCCAAAGATGGCATCAAGATCGAGATTAGGGGGCTCGGCCTCAACGTCCACCGTCCGACCTTCTCCCAGCCCACCTGGCTCAGCATTGTCGTCAACGAGCTTGCCGTGACCGTGGACTTTAAAGAGCTGGAAGGCCACAAGGATACGGACGCCGACAACGACAAAGACGACAGCGATGGCGATAAAGCGGCATTCCCTCGAGAGAAGCCGCCACCGAAAAGGAACGCCCTGCCCCGCCGGGCCACCTTTGTCGCAGCGCGCAGCGAGACGTGGAAACACTTGACGCAAATAAAAGAGAGGATCAAGAAGCTACACAGGAACATACACTGGCTTCGCATGGTCGACATCGTTGCCACCGATTCGACCATCAGCGTGTTGGACGTGGGCAGTGTACAATTTGGCAGCTTCACCGTCGCCGTGGATACTCGCCATAAGATTGTGGACAGGGCGCGGTTCTTCTTCCAGAGCCGGGCAGGAAACAATCGTCAGAAGCAGCAGGCCGAGTGGATCTTTACTGTGCGGAGTGTGTTATTCACGGCACATGGCGGAGAGGCCTCGGAGGTCCTCGACAACGCTGTGCTTAATATCCACGGGTTCCTCTACGAGAACCTAGACGGTCTGCGCGATGCAGCCATAGCGCTCAAGCTGGGTCGCGTCCACATTCCCTACGATGATGTGCTAATCGCAACCGAGCGATACCAGAGGCTGAAGCGGATTTATTCAAAAGATTACCAAACCGTGGAGTCAATGGAGGTCTCGGTGGACAAAGTCATCCAGGAAATCGATCGTCCAGGAAGTACGGATCAGGATATCATGCAAGCCGTTACGGACTCGAAGGAGTTCGTAAGCTCCATTCTTCGGGGCATCAAGGAGGTCCAGTTTGCCGTCAGCTTGGTTGGTCTCACCAAAAAGATCGAAACGGTCAAAACGTCAGGGTGTCCTTTGGTCATGAATGCTTCGATGAAAGAAGTAGGCATAGACCTGCATCGTCTAGATCCCAAGTCGCCGGCTCATCGTATGTACTTCCCCTCCAAGGATATCGCACACGAGGCGCTTCTGGCAGCTCTGTCCATCTCTTTGGGCCTGGATGACGGAACAGGGAAGCCGGAGAGGATAGTCTACATCCCCATGGCCACCACGACGGTCAAAACCACATTACCATCCAAGACTGTAGAGCTCACAGATGAGGGCAGTGCGGAAGAGAAAAACGCCAATATCCTATTCGCAAACTCGGTGGTAACATCGCCCTCGGTCGATTTGGATCCAAAGCATCTTCCGGTCCTCTTGGCCCTGCTTCGGCCCAAAGCGAAGAAGCCCAAGAAAAAAGCCCAAGAGCGCCATATGTTGATTTCGCGGCTGCTGCCCAAAGCGAATGTCAAGTTCACGATGCATGAGCCAGTTTTACGCATTGCTCTCCCACCTGTGCAGACCACAGACGACCCGGACGACTTCGATCTCATAGTTTCTTCAATATCCTCCATTTCATTGGATCTTGAATCATTCCACTCCGCTGTCGAAGACCAACACTACTCGTTGGTGTCTCAAATGCGTCTTCAAACGCACCACCTCTATTACCAGACCACACAGGGTAATCGATTCGACCTGGTAGATACTGAGTTCTTCGATCTCAAAATCACACTTGGGGCCAACCCAGATGTTCACGTCATGGCCACTGGCCATGTTCAATCTTTGGCTGTCCGAATGATCCGCCCTGAGATCACAGACGGCGTCCGCCAGATTATTCGTCAACTGAGGCTGGATGTTGAGCCAGACAAAAAGAGTAGATCGAAGTCGCCAGGGTCCCATGGTGGCATTCGTGCGCTACCGCAATGGCTCCTCCACTTCCAGATTGGAGTTGAAGACTTCAGCGTCGAGGTCGCGGGCATTGACGACGACTTCCCCACTAATACTCGGGGAGTAGCACTGCAATTCGACTCATGGTCGGCCGAATACAGGGCCCAACGTCTGGATAACCAGCTTAAGCGAAGACCTGCGTCAAGGAGACGTGCGGCCAGCCGGGCGGTAGTGCCCGACCCAGAGATCTTAAACTCGATACAGTCTCCAACTTCTCCTCTCAAGAAGCTACCAGAACACTACACTGAAGGCGATGGCAGAAAACTTACGCTCAATATTCGGGGAATGGAGGCTTTCATTATCGATAATGCCGAGAAATGGGAGGTTGACCCCTTTATACACATGCCTCGTTTCGAGGTGTCCCTGTCAACCACGAGCGATAAGCAGGGGCCGATCCTGCACGTCCACTGTAATTTACGAACTCTTCTGATCCAGTACTCTCTTTACAGGCATTACTCGGTCGGCGTTGCGGTGATGGTTTTGAGTAAAGCATTCATGCGGAGCAAGGCAGATATGAACGACTCGAGAACAAGGCAACGCCATACCCGACAAACGACTTCGGTAGACCTGCTATCGCCACCAATGAACCCCGCGGACTCACCGCGGACTGATCAAATGGACTCTTCGGTCCCCCGATTTGTCAAGGAACTGGTGACTGTCGATGTCAAGGCCTCCTTGATCCAAATCAAGGCTGACATGCCTGCGGACCCGCCGGTAATGCTTCAACTATACACTGTGGAGGCCGGTCGCCATCGATGGTCTGCTCCTTTCTTCTACGCAAAACTCATCCGCTTCTACGCAGAAGCACCGCGAATGCGTGGTGTTTGGGCTCGAATAGCCAGCATCAAGTCTGCCCGGATGGACTACAGAGAGTCGCGCCGAGTGTCAGCGCACGGGGGCTATCATGACGACAAGATGTTTGATATCGTCACTGAAGCTATGCGGATCGCTGTTCCACATGAGATGATCATTCACATGGTCTCCGACAACATTATGAATGTGATCAAGGCAACGCAACAGCTGCATCACCGGTTCAAGACGGGAACTAACGAGTATATCCTGGAGAAGGGACCGGAAGGACCCAAGAATGTACCCAAGGTCTCGCTCAGGACGAGAACCCTGCTTTTCGAGCTCGAAGATGGCGCTTTCGAGTGGAAGCTCGGGATGATCTACAGAGCAGGCCGTGTAGAGCAAATGCAGCGCCTTGCCCGTGAAGAGGCCTACCGCGTCAAGGTAAAGAAGATCCAAGAGGAAGAGTCTAGCAAAGGAACTTCTGGCCGCGCTCGAAACCGATCAGCCATGGCTCGGGGGCGAACAGCAAACCCGGGTACCCAGAACCGCAGCAAAAGCGAGGATACACGCCCTAGCGCAAAAGACTCTGAAGGTGGCGAAAATGAACGACACCGACCTCGCTACGACCCCGATGCTATTCGTGGCTTTAGTGGAAATGCTCACGTGTCGATCCAAGAAGCGAGGCATCGACTCGACGAACACAATGCCCAGAGTTGGAAAAAGCGAATCGACCGTCATTATGCCATGGCCAGGGCTGGCATGAGAGAACTCCGGGGTCTCTTCTGGGGAGCTGACAACATGCCCGACGACGTCGAAGACACGGAGAGGATCCTTGACGTGCCGCAAAGACCGGCCCTCATGAGCGCCGTCATAACCGACTTGCATATCATGGTCGACAAACCATCTTTCCCGCTCCACCAGCTGCCCGACTTCCTCCACAAGGTTGGCAAGGGCATGCCTAAAGACATGATTTACTCTTTGCTCGTTCCAATGAGCATTCATGTCAGCATGAGCGAGATTAAGATGAGTCTACGGGATTACCCACTACCCCTGCTGCATGTACCGGCTATCAAGGCTGGCCAATCTTCCCGTTTGCCGGCACTGTCTCTGAGAACCGACTTCGTCATCGCCGAGGAATTCAGGGGCAGTGAGTCCACTAGGCGGATCAAGGTCGAGATCACCCCTCCCTCTGCCCAAAGGACAGGTCAAACTCCGAACGGAAGCTTCGCCATCGACGTGCGCCGCACCGTCGGTCCAGTCAAATCTTACTCTGATATGCATGTTGATATCAATACAGCCTACCCGACACGCATCACTTGGGGCCCCTCGTACCAACACGCCATTCAAGATATGATGATGGTTATTGAGTCCTTTACCAAACCACCACTAGATCTGGGTGAAAAGGTGGGCTTCTGGGATAAAATCCGATGCAACTTCCACTCGCGCGTTCGTGTAGCATGGAAGGGTGACGGCGACGTCCATCTTGCCTTGAAGGGTACAAGAGATCCTTACCAGGTCACAGGCAATGGCGCTGGTCTATTGATGTGCTGGCGGAATGACGTTCGCTGGAACGTTCACTCAGACGATGACCCCAAGCGGTTCATGACCGTGGACAGTGGCGAATACGTTCTGGCTATCCCGGACTATAGCCATCAAGTGCGAGAAGCTGACCGTATGAGCGGGGACAGCGACAGTGTGTCCAGTAACGACAACTACAAATCAGGAGCCGCTTTCAAGAAAGTCATCATGAAGCTATCTGGCAAGGTGCAATGGGAGGCCGGTCTTGTCTTTGAGCAGGAAATAGAGGGAGGGAAACGCAATTTCGAGTTTATACCCCATTATGACGTTATTGTGAAGGCACCACAATACGCGGAAACTGAAGACGGCGTGCCGTATGATGCTTTCCAGGGTTTCAGGAGTCAGCATATTCATCTGTCCGTTGCAATCCGGGCCCCAGCCGATCGGGATTGGACGTCAAGCGAATCTCAAGTTTCGAGGAGTTACAACACGGTACACCTTACCCCTAGATTCTTCACCCATTTCTTTGCATGGTGGTCACTTTTCGGTGGACCCATGTCCCTGCCCGTTCGGCAAGGTTCTCTTTGGCCTGGCAGAGAAAAGAACAGCAAAAAGTTTGGAAGACACCTGGCCACTATCAAGTACAATATCTTGCTTGCACCGCTTTTCCTCAGCCACATCTACAAGCACAAAGATGCTGAAGATTACAGCGAGAGTTCTGTCTCGGCGACTGGCATCAAGGTGCGGTTCGACAGCTTCATGCTAGACATGCACCAGCGAAGAGAGGAGTTTAACACGCGAGACAAGGGCCGCAAGACTCAGACTCGAACGACAGGCATGAAGATACACGCCGCCCAGTTGGACCTGGTCTCAGCCGATGTGCGTGCTGTCTCGGCTAGTATCAAAGGCACCACCACAGAGGCGATCAAGAAGAACTCTATATCGACGATTATCGCACAGGGTGAAGAAGACGGAGCTGATCTGTCCCACTTCACGATTCCGGATAACGACTTCAGCTGGATAGACATGGATGATTTCGTCGAGCTTGATTGGATCTTGCCATCAGAGGCCAATCCAGACACCAAGATCCTCCCTCTAGCCTACGCCCCTCGGGTAACCTATTTCCGGCAAACGGATATCGGGGGTACGATCGAGGGTGACCCAGATCGGACAAGTCCCTTTGGCCAAGAACCGACACATCTCTGTATCATGAGCCATGATGACGATCCAAGAAGAGTCCAGTCTCAACTGATCCGAGAACGGCTAGATCAGCTCGCGCTCCAGACCGAAGACAATATTCGGATCGTTGGCGAGAAAGAACTGAACCTCATTCGAACCAACAATGAGGACCCGAAGCTCAGAGCCGAGTACGAAACTTTCAGCCAGCACACCAATGTCCTAAACGAGAAGAAAGCGTTCTTGGAGAACATGCTACGGCAAATGTCCGTTGTTACGCCTGGTAACGGGTTTGACAAATCAAGCGGCGATGGATCTCCGGGATCGCAAGGCAGTTCCGGAATTGATATCGATGTAGATATGCCTGAGCTCAAAGGTCCTAAGGGAGCCGAATTTGCAAGTGACTTCACCAACAGGTTCGTTATCCACAACGCGCAAGTGAAATGGAACAACTTGCTGCGCAACATCATCCTCCGATACAGCCATCAAGTAAGCCAGCGGCGAGGTTTTGTGTACTATCTTTCTCGGCCGGCTGTCAAGTTCATCCTGGATATCGTCGATGAACAAGTCAAGGCGAAGGGCGGCGGTAAGTCAGGCGGCAACGGGGCTGCTTCTGAGAAGGACGATGCCAGTACACACTCAAAGCCCAGCGGTCAAACTCAGGACGTCAACGAAGACATCGAGCACCGCATCAAGCAGATCCTCCAAGACGGGCGAAAATTTGTCAATGCCGACGACGACGACGATAGGGGGACACCAAATGTTCCCATGGAGGATATCACTAGTGGTATTTCCGACGACTTTACTCCTCAAAACTCGTACCATGTGCGCCTGATAGCGCCGCAAATCCAGCTTCAGAGCGAGAAGAACAAGAAGCACGTTGTTCTGCTCACCGGTAAGGGCATGGAACTGAAGGTTGTCGAAGTCATGGAAAAGGCCCGACTCTTTGATACGGTCAGTGGTCTGGTTCAGCGCCGTTTCCTGGTTGGCATGGACAGCACGCAGTTTTTCGTTACCCACCAGAAGTGGTTCTCGACTCAACTCCTGGCGCTTTACTCTGGCAATACCTACGGCACGCCTGCCGGGACCTCGTGGCCACCATGGGTGCCCATGGAGATGATGCACGATTTCTCGGCGGATCCATTCGGCTTCAAACGTGTTGTGCAGAAGACGTCCGCCATGCTGAGATACGACAAGTACAACACCCTCCGTCTCAAGTATAATGAGGATGTCAATAGTGAAGGGGCAGACGGCGATGATGACCAAAATACCGATCCCAGGTTGGACAACCTTTGGGTGGAGTTCCCGCAGGCTCGAGCACTATGCAACTCTTCTCAGTACTACGCCATCTATGTCATTGTGCTCGATCTGCTCATGTACAACGAGCCATTGGAGAAGACTCGCAACGAGCGTCTGGAGAAGATCATGCTTGCGTCAGACTTCAGCGATCTTCGGGGAACTCCAGAAATGGTCATCAAGCTCCAGGAACGTATTCGGCAACTGGAGGATATCAAATCGCACTTCCAGATTCACTCCAAGTATCTGGACAAGAAGGGCTGGGAGGATAGATTGCTCCTAGAGCGTGATCTGGCTGCCTGCGAGGACGAACTATTTTTCATGATGAAGGCGATCACTACTTCGCAACAAAAGTACGACACCACATCTCAGTCCAATGCCCTCTTACGCTGGAGCATTTCCGCCAGAGAGATTGTGTGGCACCTGATTCGCGACAACAACGAGCCGCTCGTCGAATTGCAGCTTCGAGACGTCGAGTACGACAGGACGGACAACTCGGACGGTTCCCACATCAACCTGTTCCAGGTGGGCAAGATACTGGGACTGAACCTTTTGCCTGATGCCATGTACCCGGAGATGATTGCGCCTTACTTCGATAGCGACAAGATTGACATTGGAGACTTCCAGAATCAGCAGATGATTCGTGTGTACTGGCATATGTTGGAGTCCGTTGCCGGCATTCCCGTCATGGACCACTTTGAGGTGAACCTGTTCCCTATGAAGATTCAACTCGAAAGGGAGGTTGGCAAGAAGCTCTTTGACTACGTCTTCCCCAGCATGGATGGAGACGGTCAAGACACAAATGGCAGTGGTGGTAATGGTAACAGTGATGGCAATGGCAGTGGTAGTGCCAGGAACGAGTCGCCATTCTTGCCAAAGCAGAATCCTGATAATGGGGACGACGATGTCGCGGATGACGCATCCATACGGCCGGGGTCTTCGCGCCAGGATATCGATCCGATGTTCGATACAAGAGCTGGCTCGTTGGAGCTTCGCCTCAAGCCTACGTTGACTTCGGACTCCCGTACACCGGAAGGCACTCCTGCAAAGCCCAAGGCTCTCAGCGTTAACACCGGCGCCGGCGGAGACGGGGGAAGTGTGTTCCGCTTGTTTGGTGGCGGCAAGACATTGAATAAGAAGTCGTCATTGGAGTCTCTCAATCCAACCCCAGCACAACGTCCCGGGATCATGCGAACGCCGACGTTTGCCTCGTCTCTTGCCTCTTCTCAGAGCGAGAGCAGGAAAGGCACGCGCTTCAAGCTCGGCGGCAGCAAAACTGCCCCTGTCGAAGAGAAGCCGTCGGATGACCTCAGCAAGATGATGGATCGCGCGTCCAACTACATGACATTTGCCTACATCAAGTTGCCGTCGGTGGTTCTCTGCCTTTCGTACAAGGGTAAAGGAGAACGCAACCTCGAGGACGTACACGACTTCGTCTTCCGCCTGCCCACCATCGAGTACCGCAACAAGACGTGGTCGAACTTGGACCTGGCGCTTAACTTCAAGTCGCGCGTGATCAAGGCCCTGATCTCGCACACGGGCGCCATCATTGGCAACAAGTTCAGCAGGCATCGGCCGAATGTGGCGCAACAATCCAAGCTGCGCGAACTGGCCAACACCAGTGTTCTCCTGGCCACACCCAACATCGGCAACAGCGGCAACAGCGGCGAAATTAGCGATGACTCCTCGAGCATATTCGGCACGAGCCCCGTGGACTACTCGCGCAGCCCGCCACAGAGCTTGAGGGGGGGCAACACGTCGGTTCCGGTGCGGCAGCGGAGCGACAGCCGGAGCTCGAGCGTGGCCTCGTCGAGCCGCTCCTACCGCCCCACCACCTCGTCGGCCGTGTCACAGCTCGGGAGCGAGCAGAGAACGGGCCGCGTCCCGACCTTCCTTATGATGACGCCGCCCACGCCCAGCGACCCCACGGGCCTCGGCTTCGACAACGACAATGACGCTGCCAGTATCAGCAGCGGCATCGAACCCCTGAGCGGGCGCACCAGCACCCTGCGCCCGAATACCAGCGGCGGGACCCTCGAGGTCCTCGACGGTAGGACCGACCGTCGCAAGTCTACGGGCGGCGGCGGCGCCCCCAGCGGGCCGAGTTACCTCCGGGGCAAGTTCAACGCCCTCACCACCCGGCTGAGGGAGCCGAAGGAGTCGAGGGACTCGTCTTCGGCCAACACCCGTCCGAGCACCAGCAGCAGCAACACGCATAGTTTTGGCGACGTATCGCTCCAAGACGAGGAGGACTATATAGAAGCGGAGGATGAGGTCGAGGCTTCCTCGATAAAAAGCGGCAAAAGCGGCCGGGAGAGGAAGATGACTTGGAGCGGGAGGTCGTCGAAGTAAGGCTAAGATAAAGGGTTTGTCGGTTGGTTCACCCACAGACACCCTGTCGTCATAAAAGCCCGACAAAAAGGATTATACTTGGTTTTTCTTGGTTCTTCTACACTTTTTAGGGGGGCCACATCATCAAGAGTAAAGTACACACACACCATAAGTACATAATAATGTTTGTTTCTCATCACAAGCAACACTTCTCTGCTACAACACCCCCCTAGCTCGTCGGCGATACGGCGTGCGGTATTTACATATATAGACACACAAGCGTCACTTACATATCTGCATCCACGCATCATGAGATGCAAGGAGTTTTTGGAGCTTACTTGCATCTGAAGGGTACTTAGGTGCTTGGGGAACGTCTTTTTTCCCTACTTCTTTTTCGTAGCGGGGGTTTCTTCAAGGAAAGCAACGTTGTATATAATTGAGAGCAGGTTATAATATTGATTGGTGACAGTAGTAAAGAGGAAAGAGAAAAGTGGGAGGAGTTGGGTGTAGTGTACAGATAAGAAGGAATCATTAATTGTCTCTGGGAAATCTTATCACTGGAGACCTGTTTAAGCATGTACTGTCTCGTCTGTCCGCCCGTCGCTGTTACACCAACATATAAAAATAAGGACTCCTGGTTGACTTATTGGTTGGTGCCGAGTGGGGAATAACTGTGTGAGTATATAGAAAAGGGGCCGAGTGCCTGGAATTGCAACCAGAGTTTTGGATAAGTACATGGATGCGAGAGTATTAGTATTATGATATTTACTAACCTGTTTGAATCCACAGAACTATGCCATCAATTACGGGAACAAGTTGGTGCATGTTGTGATAATGGAACAGAAGATGAGGTTGGTATAGGGAGATGACACGCCCCCCATATTAGGCTTTCTTCTTCTTTTTTGAACTACCTAATAGACTCAAAGCTCCAGGATACATCGACGATGAGCCATCGTTAAACTCCATGGCTATGCCGGGCTAGTGGACCGAAGAGGGAAACGAAAATAGAGTAATATGTATAATACATTATACCTGTACACTGCTGCTGCTGCTTGATAAATGGTCTCCGGGGAAAAAACGCCTTCAGTTTGCTAATCATTTGCTTCGTGTCACACTAGCCCATCGTCTTCATGAACCCGTCGAGGTCGAAACTCTCCTCGTATTGTCGGTTGTCCCACAGTTCGCCGAGATCGTCCATCCAGGCCTTCTTGCCCGGGGCGCGCACGTCGCCCGTTTCGACGTCGACCATGTCTTCTTCGCGGCCCTCCAAGCCGCCGCCTTGTCCCTTCTCCGTGATGAGGTTTGGTCCCGAGTCGCCTAGACTGAAGAGGTCTAGAATTTGGTCCGTATCCATCGTGCCGAGGCCAGCGTTTTGCTGATTTACAACGGTGGAGGCGACATCAATCTTGAAGGCTTGCAAGCTGTGGGAAGAGGAAAAGTTAGCAATGTGTGGCAAAATACTAGAACAGGACAGACGCGCGCAAGAACTTACCTCAAGATCTTCTCCTCCAGAGTACCTCGTGTAATCAGACGGTATACGTTGACCACCTTCTTTTGTCCGATGCGGTGAGCGCGGTCCATGGCCTGCAAATCTCTCTGCGGGTTCCAGTCGTGCTCGACGAAGATGACAGTGTCGGCACCCGTCAGGTTGAGACCCAAACCGCCGACGCTGGTGGTGAGCAGCAACACGTCGTACGAGGGGTCGCTGTTGAACTTGTTCACGATGTCCTGTCGCTTGTTGGCCTCGACGGAACCGTCGAGTCGAAGGAACGAAACGGACGGAAGCATGCGCTTAAGCACCGTGTTTTGGACCATGTCGAGCATCTCCTTCATCTGGCAAAAGACCAAGGCTCGATGGGGCTTGATAGGCTGATAAAGCGGATCGTTGGCATCCGTGCCCTCTATACCAATACCGCAATCGACTAGGAGATCCTTGAGAGCCGTAAGCTTGGGAGCATGGACCGGGTCCTCGATACTGGTTCCTTGCTTGCTTAGGAACCGCTGCGTGTCGTCGTAGAGTTTGTTGCTCGGGGTCATCACAAGCGCTGGAGAGTTGCAGAGCTTTCGCATGTATTGCAGTGCTTGGAAAATATGTTGCTTGGCTTCCTTGTCGTCCCGGCCAGCTTGTTCGGTGATCTTCCTGCCTTGTCTCTTGTTGAAATCATCGAATAGCTTCTTCTGCAGCTCACTCAGATCGCAGTAGTAGTTTTGAAGAATCTTGGGCGGGAGGTCATTGAGGACCTCTTCCTTGAGGCGACGCAGCAAGAACGGCAGGACCTGTTTGTGAAGGGCCTCGATGGCCAACGCGCCAGCTTCCTGTTCCTTCGAGGAAGCCTTGCTGAAGCGACTTGCAGCAATGGGCTTAGCGAATCGATCCAGGAAGACCTTCTCAGACCCCAAGAAGCCCGGCATAAGGAAATCGAAGAGCGACCAAAGCTCGAGAACGTTGTTCTGGATAGGGGTACCAGTCAATATCAGCCGATGGTTGCTTGCCAGCTTCTTCACAGCCATGCTGATCTTTGCCTTGGGATTTTTGATCAGATGCCCCTCATCCAACACCACGTAGTTCCAATTTTCCTTCTCCAGGTATTCGGTATCGTTACGGCACACTTCATATGAAGTAATGACAATATCTGCGGTGGCAAACTGTGCTGCCTTTGCTCTGCGTTCGGCAGGAGGACCAACAAAAGCGGTCACGGACAAGAAAGGAGCAAAAGTCTTGAACTCTTGCTGCCAGTGTCCGGAAAGTGTCGGGGGGCAGACGATGAGCGAAGGCATTCTTCGCACATCTGGGGCGCCTGTCTTCTTGAACTCCTCGGCTCGGTTGTAATGGTCACTAGATACCATGCAGATTGTCTGGAGAGTTTTGCCCAGACCCATATCGTCGCAAAGGATGCCATGTAGATGGTACTTGTTCAAGAAATTCAGCCAATTAACGCCGTCTTGCTGATATGAGCGCAGTTCAGCATTGATCGCAACCGGTATCGTAAAGGATTCGACCTTCTTAGGATCCAGGAGTTGTGAGATGAAGGTTCGTTCACGATTCCTACCCTTCAGGAGTTCTTCTGAAAGGCCAGGAGGATCCGGAATGCCAGCCTCAAGAGGCACAAGCTTGACCAAAGTGGCGAAGGATGTCGTAGAGATGAGACGGATCTCATTGTCCGAGTCGCTCATACGTCCCAAGACAGGAACGATGAGGAAGATGACATAGGGCAAGATGCCGTCACCCATGACCGCAATCAAATGATAGATAGCCTCGATCGCGCCCTGGCGGAAATGAAGATCCACCGGGTTATTGATGGATGGTAGCACCTTCTCGACCAGGGCAGTCATACCTTCGACCGTGATAACACTGCATATAGTTGCAATACACTTGGCTGCCATATATCGGTAGACAGACAGCTCCGAGTGAAGGGCCTTTATGATTAGCGGCATTTGTTGCATGATGAACGGGTGCAAGGACACGTCCAGGGTAGGTGCAAGCGTTCGGATCACCGACATGGCATCCACAATCTCTTGGCCAAATGTGACTTCGGGGTCTTTTGCCTCTGCAGGCAGTTCGCCTGAAAAGGCCTTCACCAACGGCTGTTCCATATACTTCTGCAGGCTTGGAACCGTCTCGAAGATCTTGGCTCCATAAGCCCGTGCAAGGACTTCGAGTGCCTCCTTCGCACCACGGCGTGTGATACGTGCTTCTCTGGCTTCTCTGGCCCACTTCTCGGCATCTTCGTGGTCGACACGATCTTCTTCCTTCTGCATAGATAAGATGCAGTCCTTCTTGTGGGCATGGACGGGGAACTCTGGGGTTTCCGCCACCTCCATACAAGAGAACTTGATCAGGTTCGAAACCACCTTGTCGGCAGGTCCTCTGCGTCCGTGGTCGGTGAAGAGCTGCACAAGGCGCGAGATGGTATCGGCAGAACGGTACTGCAGTAGCTGGTTGTCTTCCGATTTAATGCTATCCATAATACCCTTGATGAGAGGGCTGGGCTTTTTGGGCAGCACTTTCATCGCAATAAGGGCACAAGCGGCAGCAGCCTTGATTCGGATATCACGACCTCCCTTGATAGCTTTGGCCTCATCAATGGCAAAAGACGTGGTTCTCCGAGCCTCGTTTAGGTCAGTCGTGGTTATCAGACGCTGCGCAGGCGCCATTATCTTCCGCAACTTCTCGAAGTCGTCTCCAACACACTTCTCGGCCATTGCCAAAGAGAACGCGTTGGGGCCCGCTTCAGCTTCTCCTTGCACTACTACAGGTAGTGTTGGAAGCTTGCCCTGTGAGACCTTGCCGTGGTCTCTAAAGAGATTAATGAGCTGTACGCACTGCGCGCGCGTCCGCTGCACGAAGCTGACCAGATCTCGGTAATGAGACGGGCGCTCAGATTCGATCATTCTCTGGAGTTGCTCGACGTAACGAGCTTCCTGTTTGGCCTGCGGGCTATGTTTTGCGAACTCGTCGACGATGATGCAAGATACCATCTGGGTTGAAGAGTATGATGAAGCAAAGCCTGGTATTAAGGTGGCATCGAACGCCTCTAGATTCGATAGAGGGAATTGAGACATGATGAAGCCCATGGCTTTGGCTGCTGACACTCTAGACCGGATCAAGGTATCCATGCCGACCAAGTCGACATCACCCTGCATCATGTGGCCATCCAAATCATGTGAATGGGTCGAAACAGGTGCTTCTTCAACCTTGGTAGACTTCCGGCGTCTCTTCGCTGCCCGCTCGCCGTCATCTGATCCCTTTCGCGACGCCTGTGAGATGAGTGCAGGCGGTGTATAGTAAGTTCCACCAGACGGTTTTTGGAAAAGCGAGCCATTCATGGGAATTGGGTGACGGGAGACACCAACTGGATGTAAAGTGAGCTGCATCAATGCATCCACATGCGGGTAAAACTCCTCGGCTAGTTGTTCCGGCTTCTTTGACAAGCACTTCACCAGTGCCATCCAGAGCTCCATTGACATATTGAGGGTGCTTGTGTCTCTCTCCACAAGAATGTTCTGGAAAATGAGACGAAGTGTACGTCCATCTAGCCAACCTTGAGACTCTTCGCCAAGATTCACAAAAGTCACAAGCGCCTTTAGAACAGCAAGCCGAACGGATGTGATGGTGTGGCGTAGGAAAGGATACAGCCGGGGTACAAGGAGGGTGAACGACCGTTCCTCGTCTTGTTCGGCAGAGGTCTTCATAGCTTCGAGGACCTCGGGGAAGCCGCAAAGAGTGGCTAGCAGATCCATAATCTTTCCAGTACTTGCACTCAGGTCATCACCGAGGCTGGAAAGACTTTCCCATACAATGTTGATCAGCTCAGTCAGTGCTGCAGGTCGTGTGTTCACGAACTCCTGGGCCATCGGGATGAGAGTCGCCGCACTGACGGATCGCACGTCGTCATCGTTGTCGCCCAGCCCTTTCATGACGGCCCGTACAACTCCATCAATCATGTCGTTGTGTTGTAGCAGAAGATCTTTGCGGACAGCTACGACATAGCGCAAGCCAACCATACCGCCATGGCAGACAGACCACATCGGCCTGTCCAGGCCCAAGTCATCCTGCATTACCATCCGGTACAGGATCCGATAAACACTGTAAACTGATGCAGGAGGGAGATGTTTCAGGAATGAACCCAACGTCTGGCCGATTGTCTCTCGAATAGGGGCGACCGAAGTATCTGAGGCGTAGTCCGTAAACCTGTCGAGCATGAGAACAGCGCAGAGGCGGCAAGCCATGTCGTCAAGCCATTTGCGGTTGAGATCATCGTTGTTGACACGCGATTTCCCTCGAAGTCGCCCGGCACCCGCACCATGAACTCTCAATATTTCTCTCAGGCCGAGAGCTGCACCATGTCGAGTTTCCCATTGGGTATCGAAGATGTCGATCTTGAGGAAGTCACAAAGCCGCTCATATGGCCATTCAGCTCCTTGCAGCTCATCCTCCGTCTCGATCTCGGATTTGATTGGCAGGACCGGGCCTTTGAATTCGGAGACGACTTTGGAATCTTCATCAACCCCTTCGGGGCGATCCAGGGAGAAGTAGTCTGGTTTTGCGTCCTTCTTCGAATCAGAATCGGCGACGGAAGGGTCCTCGAGTCCGTCAGACCCAGCAGTAAAGGAGCGACGAACAGAGAGATCGCCGAAGCCGCCTTTGCCTTGTGCCGCTTTCTGGGCGTCTCTCTTGCGCTTCCTCTTGAGGACGTTCAGTTGTCTAGCACTCAACCCAGACTCTTCGGTTGATTGACTGGGCTTAGAGCCGTTCATACTATCCTGGCGGCCGTGGCCATTGGAGTTCGTAGGATCTTGCGGTGTGAGCGGGCTGGCTGACTTTTCGACGGCAATCGGCACCTCGTCATCTTCGAATTTCCGGCCGAGCAATCCGATGCGACCAGGTAGGGTCTTCTTCTGGTGCGCAAGCCGGGCATGCGGTTCCAGACTGGCCAACCCGAGATCAACACTACCTGTTCTGAGAAGATCCCGCCCGTGCCTTAATATCATGGCGACGTCTAGCGTTTCCAGTTTGAAGAAGACATCTGTGGGCAGAGACAGGCCAGGTTCCTCCTCTTTCTTCACATGCCCATTCTCGATAGAGGGCTCCTCTTTCTTAGCTGTCGAGGTGTCTTCATCCTCATTAGGGTCGTAGTCCGGAGCATTTTCAATAATCTTGCCAATAGCCTTAGCTGCCGTGGCCCTTGTGTCCCAGTCCTTATGGCGGAGATATGGCACCACTCTAGAGAGGAGGTTGAATAACTCCTCTGGATGCTGCTTCTGCCAGTCTGCCAGTTGATTGACAGCTGTATCCTTGATCAGCTTGGTACTACCTGTCTCCAGGATAGTTACCAGGCGGTCTAATCTTGACGCCATTGTTGATGTCACACCGAGGCTTTGGGGCCTAGAGCCAAGGGAGGTTCATTTCGCAAGTAAAAAAACTGCAAGCCAGTCAGCGACTGGTCTACTAGGCACCAAATATGCAAGATAAAGCAGATTGTTGGCTAAGCCAGGTTGCTTTGGATGGAACCATGATCTCTCTGGGTTACTCTATAGTCTGGCAGCGCCATAGAACGACATAATACGTTATTCGCCATAATACGGAACGACCGCATTACACGGAATAAGCATCATGTCTCCACAGACCCTGTCGCATCATCCGAATGACTTCATCCATACGACGCTCAAGCTCGTGAACGTTGGAATGATCTCGAAAGACTCTACGACACCAAAGATGGCGGTTCAGAGGCCACGCAATGCGTGCAAGCCAGCGGGAGGACCCGGAGATGAAACACGGATGCGGTGTTGCGCAAATATTATTTACGACTGTGTAGGTTTAGGGGGCCCGAGGGGATAAGAGCAGGTCTAAAAGGCAAGGGCAAAGTGAAGGTGATCTGGGGGTGAAGGGCATAGAGACTAACCTGTAATAAGTGTTGGTGGTTTGCAACTGCGAATCAGTTGTCAGCTGTGGTGGAGACAAGCTGTGACAACCGACGTATTAAATGCCGTGATGGTCTAGCTGTTGATCACTTCAATGGCGAAAGTAATCCTCTCCAGGGACGGGTGAGGATATTAGTTGAGTGAAGACTGATGCTCAGCACCCGAGTTATTGAAAAGAAGAAAAAAAGAATAATAAAAAGCTGATGTAACAATCGTGCAAAGCGTGCAGTACACTTTTCAGTGTGACCCGATGCGATTTGAAGCAATGCGATGGTAGTGCGATGCAATGCGATACGATGAGTGGCTGGAAACTTATTACTGATTGATTTGGCTGTTTTGGGATTGGCGATGGTCTCTGCGTTCGTTTGGTAGGTTGGGTCCTGTTTTTTTTTGGTCTGGCTGTCTGGCCTGGGCTGGCTGGGGTGGGAGGGAAGAGGCCGAACAAAAATGGCAGGGAGACTGGAGGGCTCGGCAGGGGCGTGCAAAATGCGGGATGCAGGTCTGATGACTTTTGCGAAGTGGGCGGCAGCGTCCTCTAATAAGTCTTGCCCATTCTTATACACGAAGCTCCAGGCCAACTTTTTTTCCCACCCTTGGTCGCAGCTCCTAAGCCGCAGATGGCACTGGCAGGCCTTGGCAGCTGGCAGGGGCCTTTGCTGGCTCTCCCTGCCTCGCGCTCCTCAAAATGAAATGCACACAGTCCACACTTCCGCATACACCCACTTAATCTAGGACTGCATACCTAGAGATCCATATTGTATATACTATGGATGATCTTATTGTGTCTGATAGAACCGAAATGGTTCCTACAGCTTGAGGGCGAGAAGCTTGAACCTGCCACTTCTGCCTCTCGTCGGCTTTCTTTGAGTCAAGACCTCCGACCCCTTCACCTGCGACTTCTGGGGCGCTTGTTTTCGCTTAATGACTAGCGTTCCTTTGACCCTGCATCGCGTCTGGAACTTGTACCTACCTTTTTCTGTCACCATGCCTGCGTTGGTGTGGACTAGATCCGGGCGACATAAGAAGATACCTAGATACGAGTATTATCTGACATTTTACAAACAAGCGGGAGATGCCAATGAAAGAAAACCTGAAGGATTTCATGTCGGTTGATGAGAAGAATATTGGATGGAGCCTAGAGCGTGCGGCGCCCCGTCGACACCCGTTTCCCAAGTGGGCTCCACCCCAAGACTCCAGCCTGCCAGCCTCACAAAAATGGAAAAAGAAGCAAGCAGTCTCTGGAATGACCCGGCAGATCGCTCGACGATCTCTGGTTTTGCGCCCGTCCGTAATCACCGACGATGCACATAATCCTGAGACGTCTACATTTCGTTAATACCCAGACACGCCTACCGGCCGGCCTATCCTATGCGGGCTTTTAACCTCTGGGAAATCAACAGCTCTTGGCCTGAACCGAATAAACGACGAGCTTACCATCTTACTAGGGCCTGCTGCGTATTACGGTACCACGGATGATACGTAGCCTGGACAGAATTCTTGCGCCATCCCTGGCAGACCTAAGATATACAGGTACCTTACCTGGGTGCCTGGTCCACGCCGTTGGTTAATGAACACCCTCTTTTCCGAAAGGGTATCACGAGGTGAGGAGTAAAACGGAAATAAAAACCACTCTCCTGCTTTATTAACGATGATTGCAAGCTGTCCGGGGGCGGAACAAACATACCAAGGTATGCATAAGACACATTCAAACAACGGAACCCTTGAGGATTGACGTGCTCGGGTTCTTGAGGCCGCTATGGCTACGGCTACTGCATACGTGGCGGTGCTGCTAGGGCAACAAGGTGGACAGGACGGGCTTCTTCGGAGAATTTGATTAAGGTTTTTGACAGTTATTAGAGGCTCGAGCATGGATGGGCAAAACCATCTTGGTGCCAATGAACTCTTAACATGCCGTACCAGGTGCATAACCGCATACCTTGTACTATGGCACATAGGATACGGCTTCGATCCAAACATTCTGGTGACATATCGGCTTATGGTCCACCTGACCCAAACACCTCCCCCCAAGTGGTCTACCACCTTTGTTTTGTTTTATTTTATCTTTCTGTAGATTGCGCACTCGTCATCCTCCGTCTCGAATCAATCTTGCCCACGATGATCTAACGCGTGATGTTCGCGGATTCGTGTAAAGAGCCGCCTGTACCCACCGACAGTTCAGGTCTCCACGTTTCCACTCCCGTCACTGCCGGCGGCAGAGACAATGGGGGACAGTTGAGAGGTCAGCGACGAATGGCGAATGGCCAAAGCGTAGGTATGACTTTCACTCTCGCCAGCAACCGAGTTCACCCACGAAAGATCGTCACCAAAATTGGAAAGTTGAAGAGATAAGGTAAGGGGCATATATTAGAGGCCTCGATACAAACGACTGCACCATGTTCTGGGACACCCTTTAGGTCTAGGAATTGGTGATGATTCGGGGTCGTCCAACCAGCATTCCAATGCCTCCGGACTTAACAATGTCCATTCAGCACAATGATACCTTCCAATTCTCACTCTTTGGAAGCTCACCACACTTTGGACGAATTTGATATTTTGATATAGATACATATTTGTTCCGATAGTCCCAAATTTAAACCAGTATATACCTCCACTCATACACTTATATTATGTTCATACCTTTCGAGTCCGAATAGTACTTGCAGCGAAGATTGCGGGATCTAGATTAGAAAGCATATTGAAACCGGTCCATATTGTCTCGCAAAGGAGAGACCTGCATGTCCGGTCACGATGACTGTCACCACAGCTTTTAGCCTACCAGATGTTTCTTGTTGAGAACAGATTGTTGCTAAGATAATACGTAACGTCCATCGTTTCCTGTCTGCACTACCTGTCAGTGCCAGCCTCCCAAGAGAATCTCGAATGTTGACTGCATTTTATCTCGAGCTGCCCCGAACTGCCCCGAACTGCCTATTGAATCCATGAGAGCTAATGTGCCCACCAAACATTGTGCCTATGGCATCAACCGCCTAGGTAACCTTAAGGTTAGGTGATAAGTGAAACCTGCTCGAGCCGAGCCTGGCGGCCTGACCCCGGTTGTTGCTGACATGAAGACCACTAACCTCGACTTACATGCACCCACGAGCGTCTTACGAAATAAGCGTTCCCAATTCCTTTTCGTCCTACCGAGTGGAAGCTCTCACATACATACATGTAATCACTTGCACCGATATGAAGCTGACAGTGGTTACTCTCTCGTCAGCCTCGGCAAGCTACATGGACATGCCTTGGATATATATATGTAGGTACTCTACACATCGGGCACTATTTCGAAATGATTATTTGGTGCATATTGCGCCCTCGTGCAGGGTAAACCAGGCGACGGAAGAAATGATGAGGTCGAGATGGGAACGTGCATGCGTTTTTGGTGTTTGGTTCGGATCGGCTGGCTTGCTCAGCAGTTCTCGCCTTGGTTTGCTTTGCAACTCGAGGGGGCGCTTCTTCCGCTGGCTCTCACCGTCCGCCAGCAGCACTGTCCCACACCCCCACCATAATAGCAGTAGTAATGGAAGACCACCAACTTCCTACCTACAATCCATGTAGTTACTACGGCGATGACTCCCACTCTTATATATATCATTTGAAGAAGAAAAAACCCCGTGCATGATTTGAGACATCCCGACGACGAGGAAGCCTAGGTCGCTATCCGACGGCCCTTGGCTCTTCTTCTGATACCATGGACTCTCCTCGGCCCGCTGTCGATCTGGAGAAGGAATTAACGTGTTCCGTAAGTTTGGGCCCCCCGCCGGTTCCAGGTTTCAACATTGAAGGCCATGTCACTCTTGCAGCTCAGTTTTCACCGCTCGCTAACACATCGTGCATGCGCACTGCTAGATTTGCACCGAGGTTCTGTATCAACCGTTGACGCTCCTCGATTGCTTGCACACTTTCTGCGGCTCCTGCCTCAGGGACTGGTTTAGCTGGCAGGCGAACGCGGCCGAGAACTCGCCCAACCCCCCACCTGCCGGAGCCAACATCGCAACTTGCCCGTCATGTCGGGCACCGGTCAGAGACACGCGGCACAATGCCACCGTCGCAACCCTTCTCGAGATGTTCCTGAGCGCCCATCCGGACAAGGCGAGATCAGATGCCGACAAGGATGAGATGCACCAAAAGTACAAGCCGGGTGACAACGTAGTGCCGAAGATCCGTGGCTCGGAGAAGTCTCCGGAGGAGCAAAGAACCGCCGCACTGGAACGACAAATGCTGGAGCAAGCCCGGGAGCTGAGCTTGCGCGATGCTGGCGTCTCCTCTTCATCAGGACACAGACAAGCACGACATCGACGGGAACAACATGTGCGCGACCATGAAGGGAGCAGTCGCTCTGATAGAGAAAGCAGTCGCGACTCGAGGCACCGTGATGATACCCACGATCGAACCCGCAGGGCCCACCGGGAGGAGGAGCGACGACGAAGAGCTGCGACGGATCCAAACGTTCTATTGCAACCGGGGGGTAATTCCTCATCGGAAGAAAGAAGGCACCGGCGAGGCGACTCGCGACAACCGTCACGCGAGTCATCTAGGACAAGGCGGAGAGCTGTTGAGCACCAGTCATCTATAAGATCCTTGATCAGCTCCTCGGATGTGGACTCGCGAGACATGGAAAAGGAGATTGAGGAGTTTGCCCGTCAGATTCAAGAAGAGGGGCTGTTGGACGGGCTGGATCTTAGCAATCTCGACCTTGCTCAAAATGACGAGTTGAGTCGCAAGATTACGGAGGCTTACCGGAGGCGACAGCTTCTGAGGTCACGCCAGGAATCAAGCAGGAGAACGAATGCAAGCAGTCCAGCCCGCCGCCGCGAGACTTCCGTATCTTCTTCCAGGCCACCAATCTCGGACACTTCGCGATCAAGTAGCAGGAATCGAGCCAACTCAGCACATGCCAGGTCTAGCAGCTCGACCAGTATGTTCCAGGAGAGCAGCCGACCGCCAGTTACAGCCACACATCTGGAAGTACGGAATAACCCCGAGCGACGTCGAAGAAGGACAGCGAGTACAGGTCGCAGCGCGACGGATCCAATACGGCCTAGTACCGCAGAACCTCGGCCTACGACGAGATCTCAGACGGACCTCACCCTTCGACAACAGGCGCATGACTTGAATAACCGCCGCCCGTCCGTTGCAGATTCTAGAAGCTCTAGTATGCCGACGGGAATTACATCCCCCAGGCCACTGGTGGCGCCACATTCAGCGAGCGAGCTTCCGCAGCCCAGCACCCTGCATCGCCACCTCTAGGGAGTGCTCCAGAAACTATCAATAGCACATCCACCAAAAGGAGGCCCGCCAGTCTCGTTGTTTCAGCCAACAACCCTCTACCAAGTCTAGGGATGCCGTCCTCGCCTAATCACGGACGCACCCGGTCGATGTCCCAGTACTATTCAGAGCCATCAATCACTTGCTCTCGATGCAGTCGACCGCACATCGAATACGAATTGCACTACAACTGTGGCGTATGCCATAATGGAGACTGGAACCTCTGCCTAAACTGTTACCGGACAAAACAAGGCTGCCTCCACTGGTTCGGGTTCGGGTATTCTGCTTTCAATAGATGGGAGCGAGCTCAGGAAAAAGCCGAAGCAGAGGGGAATGAACAGCTCGAACCACCACATATGCTGACCTCTAATCGCTATTTACCACCCAAAGCTACACCAGGGGGTGCCGATGGTAGGAGGACCATGACTACCGAAGACCCTATGAAGAGACTTCAGAGCGGAATGTTCTGTGCGCGATGTTCCACCTGGGCCAATGAATGTTACTGGCGCTGCGAGTGGTGTAACGAAGGTGATTGGGGCTTCTGCAATAATTGCGTCAACCAAGGACATTGCTGCACGCACCCTCTGTTACCGTTGACACACTTCTCGCATCCGGCAACTCGCAACAGCCCTCCTGCGAGTCCGCGTTCACCAAAGCCACCGCCACCATCAGCAAGTCTGCTTACTGGTCCAAATTCCTTTGCTATTGGCGACTTCAGACCCCTGACCTTTACCACAACATGTGACATCTGCCGCAGAGCAATCGCGCCGAGTCAGAGCAGATATCATTGTTATGCCTGCACCAGCACGGTTGTACCGGACACGGAGCCTGGGGACTATGATATTTGTATGCCTTGTTACGATGGTTTGGCCTCTTCTCGCCGTATATCTTCAGAAAACGGGCCGAACGGATGGCGACGATGCCCGAAGGGTCATAGGATGGTAATAGTCGGATTCAAGGATGCAAAGCGAGGTGGACAAGTTCGATATGTCGCGCAAGACCTTGTCGGCGGTTGGGACTTGCGTTCAGATCCGTATAACCCTTCGGATCCCACAGAACAACAAATAGGGCTAGAAAAGTGGCGGTGGTCCGGTCCTGACCGATCAAAGATTGAGCGCCTGGTTACTGTCGACGTTGCCGCTACTGCGCCGACTGGGCCACCGTGGTCTACCGATTTTCCCGCCAATGGCGGCTGTGGGATGAAGACGATAGCGAATTGGTCTTGGTATCCGCAGGCAGGCTCCGAAGACGAGCTGCTGTTTCCCCGAGGGGCAGAGGTTCTGGAGGTGGAGGATGTGAACTCGGACTGGTTTTTCGGTTGCTACATGGGATCCACTGGTCTTTTTCCTGCGCCTTATGTCAGGGTTATTGGAAACTCGGGAGGCAATGGGTCAAATAATGCCTAGCTCGCAAAGGGCCACATGTGAGGCGGTTACTTTCCTTATAGGCATAATGTCGGAAGGGATGGCGCAAATGTACCTCTTAAGATATCGTTGCCCACGATATTCACGAATCAATGAGGAATGTCATATACAACTAAAATAAAGGCTTTCAGGAGACACATTCGATTAATGAAATAGTCCATCTCATACCTCCAGATCCTGGCCTAATGCGGCTCTGGCTTGACTTGCAGAAACTTGATTTACACGGTTGCACCCCTTTACTGGTTTGTCCACTCGGCCTTCTTCTTTTCCGCAAACGCCTTCATGCCGATTTTCTGATCTTGGCTTCCAAACAGGCTATGGAACACTCGTCTCTCGAATTCCACGCCGTCCCGCAGACCCAGCTCTTGGCTCTTGTTCACGACTTCCTTGCCGGCCTGGACTGCGACGCGCGAGTGACCGGCGATCGTCTCAGCAGTCTTGAGCGCGCCTTCCATGAGCTCGTCGTACGACCCGAATGCCCGGGCCGCAAGACCCCATTTCTCGGCGTCGATGCCTGAGAAGGAGCGGCCCGTGAGGATGAGCTCCATGGCCTTGGACTTTCCCAGGGCGCGCGTGAGTCGCTGGGAGCCGCCCGCGCCCGGGACGGTGCCGAGCTTGATCTCGGGCTGGCCGAAGTTGGCCGTCCCGGTGCAGTAGAGAATGTCGCACATCATGGCGAGCTCGCAACCGCCACCGAGGGCGTGCCCGGACACGGCCGCGACGATAGGCTTCTTGATACGCGTCGTCAGGTCCGACCACGACTCGATGAAGCTCGACGTGTATGCGCCCGCAAAGGTCAGCGGCGCCATCTCCTTGATGTCAGCGCCTGCTGCGAACGCCTTCTCCGAGCCTGTCAGCAGGATGGCCGATACCGTGTTCGAGGACTGGAAGTCCGTCAGGGCTTGGTTCAGCTCCATGATCAGGGGGTGCACAGGGCGTTGAGGGCCTTGGGCCGGTGGAGGGTTACTAGTGTTTCTGTGTTAGTGATATACTCAACATGTGAAATTGGCCCCATGAACATCAAGAGGGCATTGTGCCTTATTGGAGTCTCAGAAATTAAAATGAACAGGCTTGGCATGGCCATTCCATTACAAGGTACGGAGGAATTGTTAAGATATCTGGTTGTTTACCTTGGCCAACACCCGGTCTGGGCTCCGATACGTGAATGTATTCGTATGCCTTGGCCGAGTAGCACCGGACTACCCTGGGGAGAGTGGAGGGCTGCAGGCGGGAGGCAACTGGCCTCAGAGTCCGAAGGGCTTGCATCGTATACGACTTGTAAAATCGAAGCCTTAAGAGATCAAGTAGCTACTAATGAGAAGACAGATACGACCAATGTATTCAGCGGACGGGAAGCTCAATTGATCCAGTCAATTAATGAAGTCTTACAAAATATTCGAATGGGACAAACTCTCACCAGTATGCCGAGGATAGCCTGTCGACGGATTGACAAGCAGCTGGAGCCGATGAGGTCAGAGCTCCCCAGACAGATCCCCCGGCGCCCCGTCTGCTATCGTCGCCCAGGAAAGAGCTCCTTGCGCAAAGGACAGCAGAGCCAATCAGAAGTACGCCAAGACCACCCATGGACACAACTAGCGGCTCATTAAAAGGGGGTTAGCCTCTCTTGAGGTGCTTGCGTGGCAGTTTGATAGATGTGGCGGCTCGATAAGGCTAGTGTGGCTTAGGCTACACCCAGACTCACTGTACTGCACTGACTGCACTGTACCACCGCAACGGGGGGCTCTTTTGGGGGGCCAGAAGTCCAAACGGAGGCCTTGGGGGCGTCACTCTGTAGTAGTAGTAGCTGGCCAGGTAAACCCCCCGTTGGCCTAAAGATTCACTGCGCTATTTGGGCTGCGCTGATCCTAGACCAAGAAAGTTCCCCGACGCCGCGACTCGAGAAATTGTAGCACTTTTGCTATTCGCATCAATTTACATAACAAACCTGTCCATTCACTCATTCTCCCATTCTTCAACGAGGACTCGGTCACATCGTTTCTACGTACAACTTCGATTCATATTTCGTCCATCGCCGTGGTTCCATAATAAACGCCAGCTCAACCTCTTCCAGTATCAGTACATTTCTCCCACGGACAACCGGACAGCTATTCCACGATGGAGAGCCTTGAAGAACAAACCCCCTTCGCGGCCGTCCAGGCCCAGACATCGAGGCTGCAAATGGTGCGCCCAACCCTATGCGCCAATTGGCGATCGATGGAAGAAGTCACAGCTTGTCGCTAACACAACATCTATAGCATTATCAAGCGCTCCTCGACAAGTCAACACCCTACGTCACGTACCGATGGGTTGGCACTGCCACCTTCCTCCTGATGTTCTTCCTCCGAATTTTCTTTGCACAAGGCTGGTATATCGGTATGTCCCCTTTTGCTCCTTTCGCGAAACGAGTTTATCCCAAAGGCCAACATGGCTACATAAGATCGTTGCGCTAACACATGGGAATCGCAGTGGCGTATGCGCTCGGTATCTACCTTCTCAACCTCTTCCTCGCCTTCCTGCAGCCCAAGTTCGATCCCTCGGCCGAAGCTATGGACAGTGGCATGGACATGGAGGACGGCTCGGCCGGTGGCTTGCCCACGAAGCAGGACGAGGAGTTCCGACCCTTCATCCGTCGTCTTCCCGAGTTCAAGTTCTGGCACGCCGCGACTAGCGCGATCGGTATTGGCTTCATGTGCTCCTGGTTCGAGGTCTTCAACGTCCCCGTCTTCTGGCCTGTTCTGGTTATGTACTGGATTATCCTTTTCGTTCTTACCAGTAAGTCACCTTTCTCCCGATGATATCCTCCACATGACCTATTCCCGAATCAAGCAGAGACTGACAGTCGTTTGCGCATACAGTGAGGAAGCAGATCCAGCACATGATCAAGTACAAATACGTCCCCTTCTCCCTCGGCAAGGCGAAGTACGGTGGCAAGGCCAGCACTTCATAAGCTATGATATCCTGCCTCGAGACAGGCGATATTTCTTCTACGAGAAGAGTAAGGGGCGAGGTACTCTGCGCATGTAGTCTTGCAGCAGAGAGGTACGAATATAGTCGGAAATGAATGACAGCAAGGCGGCTCTCGAGCCCATGTAATGGATTACGAAGTGGTTATCCCCGATTAGTTGATTTTGTACAAAATGGGTGAAACGGAAGGGCGCATCACAGTAGAGGCGTTTGGAACTCCAGGAAACACCCGCAGGAGCTTGACTGGGGGCAACTGTATAGTTTATATATCCAGCTGTGGGCGGATGGGCAAACGGGAGGGAGCAAAGATTCACGGTAGATAGCCGGTGAAAGGTGCAGGGTTACCGACTCATGCCAATGGTAGAATTTGTAATGAACAGTAATTTTACATTCACGAGTTGGACTCGTCATTTCTTAGAGGACTTATTGTTTGGTTCATGTCCATGGCCCCAAGTTGGACAGGGTAGCTATACAAGGGTCCCTGGATGATGCCGAGAACGTGGTATCTGCAATAGGTGAAGAGGGTCATGTCAGGTTCCAGGAGTGTCGCAGGTGCTTCTGCGATCAAAGAGAACACATTGCGTTGCTACATGCACCCAGCTTTGTGCTCCTCGAGATCAAACTCATGCTACTTCCGGCCATGATACGCGAGTATATTTATGCCGACAGTCTGCGAGATCAGAACATTTACTCATCCCCTAAACGTGTTCCATTGCTTCCCTTTGACAGCTTAAATTCTTTCTTGGGATTTGAGAAAGTGTGGCAAATAAGTTGATGGTTTAAGGTGTGTGCATTCTATCTCGAGGAGCGCCAGCCAGTTGTTGACAGACAAGGTGTGCTCTTCGATCACAGGAATGACAGAACAAATAAGGGGGAAACATCGGTACGGGCTGGCAAACCCCTTACATTTCCTGCCTCGTTTTTTGTTTATTTGGTAACTTTTTCCAGTCATGATACTAGAGTAGGTCCAGAGTGTTTCATATTACTACAGGAGTGAAGACTCTGTTTAGAGTACCGAGGGCACGCAGAACTATATAAACAAATGACATCCAAAAATACCTAAAAATGGCGATTTGGATATACAGTTTTGAGTCACACCTACAAATTTGCTCAGTGGAAACAAGTAAACACAAGGCAACGGAGATGCCTGACCAATTCTCAGATAATAAATTTCAAAAAGCAGTAGCCATTCAATTTATTACACCCGACAGTCTTGATATCAACAATCTGCATCTCGGGCCATCTTGCTATCGGGCATCTTGAGATTCGGTACTTCGGTACTTGGCTGCCTTGAATCGCGGAAATTATCCGATTGGACGACCGAATTACTAAGAGGTTCCTTCCCTTGTCTTCTTAACATTCCCTCGTCATTCAACGACCTCGTCAGCCTTGACTCATATTCCAGAACACCACATTCTGGCTGTGATTCTTTGTTGTCGAGAAATAGTTCGCCGTCAAAATGCCTGTCAAGCGGAAAGCGTCTGGAAACGTGGCCGGTGCTGCCAAATCAGGCAGAACATCAACTACCTCGACACCTGGACCGGCGACACCAAAGACCATCGATAGCGACGAGGAGTCTGATGTGGTCGACGACACCCAACCGGGCGAGGAGCAGATCCAGAATGCCATCGACCGCTTCTCTCTGGCACATTACCAGGACAAACAAATCCGAGGGCCTATGGATAATGCCAGCAGGTTCTTTGGGCATGGCAGGCGCGACTTTTCCTATCTTCCCTTGAAGCCCGACTTTCAGAGCCGCCCGATCTGGGTTGACCCCCAACGAGGACGGATTATTCTCGAGAACTTCAGCGCGCTTGCCGAGCAAGCTAAGGACTTCCTCATCACCATTGCCGAACCTCTTTCCCGGCCGACGTACCTCCACGAATACTCTCTTACGACCCACAGTCTGTACGCTGCCATCTCGGTCGGCCTGCAAGCCCAAGATATCATCAACACACTTGAACGCTTCTCGAAGACGCCCCTTCCCGAGTCCATTCGGTTGTTTATCGAGAATTCCACACAGGCATATGGAAAGGTGAAGCTCGTCATTAAGAATACCAAATACTACGTCGAAAGCAACGACGCAGATGTGCTGCAAAAGCTTCTACAGGATCCAATCATCGGTCCCTTGCGGGTACAGGGTACATCTACCATAAAGGTTGCGGCTCCGACTGCTCGGGGTATGGTGATTCCTGGTACTTCGAACCATGCCGGCGTCGTGCAGGCAGGGTTACAGCAGGCAGAAAGACAACAAGGGGCATCAGCAGAAGAGGCCAGACCTGAGCAAGCATACGCAGCCCTTGGTGTAGATGATGACGAGGACCCTGAAGAAAATGTCCACGCCTTTGAGATTCCGGATACGGCCGTCGAAAAGGTGCAGAAGCGTTGTCTCGATATTCAGTTTCCCATCCTCGAGGAATACGATTTCCGGAATGACGACCGAAATGCAAATCTGGAAATTGATTTGCGGCCGGCCACGCAGATTCGGTCTTACCAGGAGAAGAGTCTCAGCAAGATGTTTGGTAACGGTCGAGCCAAGAGTGGTATTATCGTTTTGCCCTGTGGTGCAGGCAAGACTTTGGTCGGCATAACTGCTGCCTGCACTATCAAGAAAGGTGCAGTGGTTCTTTGCACCAGTACCATGTCGGCCCATCAGTGGCGACAGGAATTCTTGAAGTGGTCCAACATCAGACCCGAGGATATCGCGGTTTTCACAGCAGATAACAAATCGCGGTTCCCAGGCAACACAGGCATTATCGTCACTACATACCCTATGGTGACGCAATCCGGCAAACGAGCACATGATTCCCAGAAGATGATGGATTTCCTTACTCAGCGTGAATGGGGTCTGATGCTCCTCGACGAAGTTCACGTCGTGCCCGCCAACATCTTCCGCAAGGTGTCCTCGCAGATCAAGAGTCATTCGAAGCTGGGATTGACTGCCACGCTCCTTAGAGAAGACGATAAAATTCAAGATCTGAACTTCCTGATTGGCCCGAAGCTCTACGAGGCTAACTGGATGGAACTGTCGGAACAAGGTCATATCGCAAAGGTTCAATGTGCAGAGGTCTGGTGTCCCATGACAACAGAGTTCTATGATGAGTACCTCAGAGCGTCAGACCGAGGAATGAAGGCCAACCTTTACATCATGAACCCACGAAAGATCCAGGCGTGTCAGTTTCTCATTGACTACCACGAGAAGCGAGGTGACAAGATCATTGTTTTCTCGGACAACGTCTACGCTCTAAAGGAAGTTGCTCTGGCTCTTGGAAAGGCCTACATTTGTGGTTCTACGGGTAACAGTGAGCGGATGCGGATTCTGGACAACTTTATGTACAATCCAGCTGTGAAGACCATCTTCTTGTCCAAGATCGGAGATACGTCACTCGATCTACCAGAGGCAACATGCTTGATCCAGATCTCGTCGCATTACGGGTCTCGTCGACAAGAAGCCCAACGTCTGGGCCGCATCCTTCGAGCAAAGCGTCGTTCTGACGAAGGATTTAATGCCTTCTTTTACTCCCTCGTATCGAAAGACACACAGGAGATGTACTATTCAACAAAACGACAGGCTTTCTTGGTCGACCAAGGGTACTCTTTCAAAGTTATTACTCAACTGGCAGGCATGGAACAGATGGACGGTCTTGTCTTTGCGACTGCACAACTGCGGAGAGAGCTCCTACAGAAGGTCGTAGTGGATACCGAGTCCTCCCGTGGCCATGACGACGGCGATCCAACCGACGATCTCTTCTACTCCACCAAGGGAAGGAAGAAGGCTGTCAGGCGCACGGCGGGCATGTTGGAGGGGCTCAGTGGTGGCCAGGACATGGCCTATATCGAGCAGAGAAAGAGCGCCAACAAGAATCTCAAGAAGAAGCCGAAGGAGAGCAATGCTTTCTTCAAGAAGATTGCGCGCGAAAAGGAGAGGCTGAAGTCTCAGCAGTAAAATGGCTCATACAACCATCTGTACTTTGGAAGGTTGAGGATTTATGGCGTTTGCTTGGCTCCCAGGATGGTAGCCATCATTTGCACTGGACGGCGCAGCAATATAACCGGTATACCCTTGATAAGGAGAATGAATTTGAGACACTTTGCTTTACAACAAGACCTGAATGTGAGACTATTTGCATTTGTTTTTTTATTAATAGATAAGGATGGACTTGAGATACCGGCCTCTCTACTCACACTAACTGACGGCACCCGGGCAGATATCTTCATCCCGCTGTCAGCCATCCCGCCCGGCAATTCCGTTGCCAGCCAGTAAGCGTTTCTCGATTACATACCTTGGTCATCGACCTTACTAGATATATCGCCGGAAACTAAATTCTGATGTACATCAACGGCCGGTAGTACATTTTCCTGCGGTTATGGATACTCTACCGGACCATGGATGTACTGATTTTCCAGTCGGTTGTCGAGTTGTATCCGCGGCTACCGTGCTTATCTCTCAATGCTACAGTACCGACCTATATGCCATTCTGGTTGGATCTACTATAACAGCGGCACTCTGACTGCAAGACAGGGATTCACCTCAACGAAGCCAAGGAAGCCAATTCAGCAATGCACAACTGTGTCAATACGGAAAGGGATCGGGATCTACCTGTCATCCCTCGTGGTCCGAATTAGGGGTTGCTATTGGACAGTCGAATCTTGATGGATGATGCCATCTCCCAACGCAAGCCGCAAAAAGCAAGATGATATACCACTTTTCACCATTGCACAACTGTATTTTCTTATCATGATCCGAGGCCAAACCTCATGAGAAGCCGTCCGTAGTCTCCAGGAGGAAGACATCTCGAGTGAAGTGAAACCGAGAGATGAACGCCTATTGCGACATGCGTTCAATGCCAGAATGAAAAGATAAGGCAAACTGACATCATTACACCGACCGACTGACTAGCAGTTGTTGGTTGCTACGCTACCGTGACAGCTGTGCAGGCAAGGGCCCCCAAGAAGACGGGGTGGAATGGGTTTGCTCCATATCGACATGCCTACTAAAACAACAGCACGACAGGTGTAGCGGTCGGGTCTGCACTCCCTGTGTCTCAAGACTGAGTCGTATGCTTTACTAGGTGCTATGTGGGACGAAATGCAGGATGGAAGTTCTAGACTTTTTGGATTTCCCAGCTCGAGAGTGCATATTTTCTTTCTAATACTACGCTGTATCTGAAATTCCAATTTGTAGAGTGTCGTACATAGATAGTCGTACAGTTCCGGTCTGAGCTACCAACTCTTTCTCGGTGCTGTATTTGAATTTGCCTGGAACCCTCTAGGGCTATTAATGTACGACAGTGCATGTACCTGCGGCGCTACTATCGCCATTTCCACACCCCCGGTTTTTCCCTCATTCACTTCGAGATGGCTAGGATGGCTTCCGGGATGCAGGCAGAAGAGACAGGCACCCAACGTGACAAGTCTGCATCCAGCTGCAGGCTCGGTCTCCGTCCTGCCTAGTTTCCCCGTCCAAGCCGTTCCCACTAGAAGGAAAGTAGTGTTGAGGGGATGGCGAAGTGGATCTGCCACAGTGAAGCGAAATTCGAGATGGGAAGACTGCGCCCAGTATGGCTTGGCTTGGCAGTCGGTACTCGTTCTCTACTCGTTCTCGCGGCTGGCAGAAAAGTCGATGGCTAACATTGCGCCAAGGATCCGCCCATTTTCTGCGAGGGAGGGTGTGATTGGGGAACGCTTACTGATGGTCCAGAATTGGTTTTGTTTGCGCTGCTTCGGGTCTGGCCAGCGCCCCTTCGAGGACCGCGACTTTTCTTCTCTCAAATAAGAATCTACTGCATACCGACACACACACCCAACCACATGGTTGTTTTTCTTGGCGTTTCCCAATTGCCAGCGGGCCAAGACCTGCCCCTCTACTACTCGTGCATCCCCGGGCGTTCGACTTAGGTTCACATGCGAGACATGTCAAACAAGACCATCGTCTCTTTGTTACCTCATATCTCGAGGATCCAATCCCGTCCGCTCCTAAAACTGCGGTGCATCCCCAGCTTGTTTCGCCGCCCTTGCTCTGTCGCCGCCATTCGCTCCCTACCCCATTGAGAGAGAGTCAATCTCGTCGCTACGTTTACACCAGATTTAACCTTGTACGACGGTCAGACGAGAAACTCTTAAAAAAAAACCTAGTGGCTGCCCCTATCGAGCACGCGACGTGACCCTGTGAAACTTATCATAGGCTCTTTCCTTGGTCTTACTCAATACCAAGACGGTCGCCCATTCCTGCGACGCCGCCAGCTATCAACCTTTTCCCCCTGGTAGCCGCTCTATTATCAACGATTTTTTCTATAGAAAAAGAGCGGGCTTCCTCACCTGGATGAAGGTAGGTCAATTTCCCTTGCTCTCTTTTGCTTTCCGTTGCGGGTCGCGCCGATTTTATCATGATGATGTCAACTCATGCCTCGAGAGAGCTCCTCGGGTTTTGAGTTGATATTTGGCATTTCACTCTATCCTCGACATTCTCTCTGAAGTTGTTTGAAGCAGGCCAATAAGCTCTTGACAGCACAGCCATCAAACCACCCATTGATTATACTTCTGTTGCCATTGTTTCTCCGAGCTTGCCCACATCTTCACTACTCCTTCCGTCCATACCCCGAACCTTATCGTCTCTTTGTCTCTACTCGTTCGATTCCCGCCGCCACGCCACCACCCATCCTTTCCTAATCCAATATGTCGCTTCCTATTTTAACCGCATACCTGCACTGCATCGTGAGCTGTGCCACTCATACCTACCCCCCGTTCTGGTTGGCTAACAAATTGTTCCAGCCACAGAAGACGTGAGAGATATCATGCTTGACAACAACCTTTTCGCCAATTTATTCAAGTGTATGAGATACACACTTGCTGTTCTCTAACATTAGGCTTTCGCCGGATTTTTGGACACCTCACATAGCCTTACTTGCTGCTACCTGTCGTGATCATGGCCGTCCTGAACGACATGCTGGATAAGGGCCGGAGCGTCCTCCAGGCCATCCGTCCTTCGTTCCTGTCCAAGGAACCGCATTTCAACTTCATCACAGTGCATTACTTCTGGATCATCGGCATGTCCATTATTGGCTCTATCCTCCTCTTCGCCTCGGGAAAAGGCAATCTCTCCTATATCGACTCGCTTTACTTCGCCAGCGGTGCCAATACCCAGGCCGGATTAAACCCTGTTGACGTTAACCTCCTCAACACATTTCAGCAAGCCGTGATATTCCTCATGGCAATGATGTCCAATCCAATTGCCATCAACTCTGCCGTAGTGTTTCTACGCCTCTACTGGTTCGAGAAGCGATTCCAGGGCATTGTGGCTGATGCTAGATCGAAACGTATTTCCGTCGCAAAGTCACGGTCCAAGGCGAAGCCGTCTTCGCCTGATGTCGAGAAGGGGGTCGGTGGTAAGAATATTAGGGTTATGCACAACACTGCCTCCCGCATGACGAATGATGGCATCCTTTTGGACCACTTTACGATGAACGGAGCCATCAAGTCAGACCCAAGCGTGGAACACCTGGACCCTAACGAGGCGAATCTGACTATCACGCCTACAGCGCAAAGAGACACGCAAATTCGATTTGCGGACAATGTTAAGAGGAGTGATGCGATCCCTAGTGACGAAGACGACAACGTGGCGCTCCCGCACAGACGTTCAAACACCGAGCATATCGCCATTCTAGAGAGACAGCGCAAGCAAGAACGCGGCGGTACTCTTCGCATCCCAGGCCCTAGAGATGCTGAGAGAGGCGTTGGGCCTGAGGAGCTTACGGACGATGATGATTACGAAGGCGATGCACCGGGGCTCAATCGACTAAGACGTGGGTCGAGTGCCGAAACAACGCAAAATCGTCTCGCTCAAGGCCGGTCACATTCGCACGTAGAACGGCAACAGACGATCATTTTTGAGGAGCAGGACCACCCTAAGCGACACGAAATCGCCCAGGATTTGGAAGCAGTTGCACACACTGCCGCAGTGTTTAAGCCACACAAGCCGCGAGGACCTGGAGAGAAGCTGCATCATACCATGACGCGCACGGATACCGAGTCCCGCCATAACCCCCTATCTCGAATTAAGACTGCATTGTCGCAACATAAGGAGAACGATCCTGCGCCATATCTGAGCTGGCAGCCAACCATAGGCCGAAACTCGGAATTCCTGGACCTCACAGAGGAGCAAAGAGAGGAGCTTGGTGGTATCGAGTACCGTTCCCTAAAAGCGTTAGCTATTGTCGTCACTGGCTATTTCTGGGGCTTCTGGATTTTCGGACTGATATGCCTCTGGCCCTGGATCGCCGTCAATAACGACTATTACGCCGATATTGTGGAAAAAGCTGGTGCGAGTAAGGCTTGGTGGAGCTTTTTCACTTCGAACTCGGCATTCACGGATCTGGGGTTCACTTTAACGTCGGACAGCATGACATCCTTCAACTCGGCGAGGTTTCCGTTGCTCATCATGTCGTTCCTGATCATCATTGGAAATACTGGGTTTCCGATCATGTTGCGGTTCATGATCTGGTTCATCCACCTATTTGTCCCGCGTACCTCTGGACTGTACGAGGAGCTGCGGTTCTTACTTGATCACCCGCGTCGTTGCTTTACTTTACTCTTTCCCTCGACAGCTACGTGGTGGCTGTTCCTGATCCTCATCATCCTCAATTTGGTCGATTTGATATTCTTCATCATTCTCGACCTTGGAAGTGGACCTGTCGCCATGTTGCCGCTGGATATCCGCTTCCTCGACGGGTGGTTTCAGGCTGCATCCACGAGGACTGCCGGGTTTGCTGTTCTCAACCTGTCACAGCTTCACCCAGCGGTGCAGACATCGTATCTCATCATGATGTACATCTCCGTCTTCCCCATCGCTATCTCGGTTCGTCGCACCAACGTGTACGAAGAGAAGGCCCTTGGCTTGTACGGCAGCAGTGGCGAGAACGAGGAGCAGCATGGATCTGGATTCTCTTATGTCGGTGCCCATTTAAGGCGACAGCTGTCCTTCGATTTGTGGTACATCTTCATAGGGTACTTCATTCTCACCATTTCAGAAGGATCACGCCTGATCAACAACGACTTTTCCATGTTTGCTGTACTTTTCGAAATTGTCAGTGCTTACGGAACTGTCGGGTTGAGTTTGGGCTACACGGGAATCAATGCTTCTCTCTGTTCACAGTTCACAGTCGTCGGGAAGCTGGTGATGATTGCCATGCAGATCCGTGGCCGCCATCGTGGACTCCCGTATGGCCTTGACCGGGCCATCCTTCTGCCGAGTGAACACCTCAATCGTAAGGAGGCTGAGGATGCAGAAGTCAAACTCCAACGCCGTATGTCCGCCACGTCACTGGTGCCTGATCGCGGGGCCAACTTGACCAGGGGGCGAAGTCGCAGCGTCGACCGCCCCAACATGCTTACTCAGTTCTTGCACCCGGGGCCAACTTATCCGACCGTCTCGCACAGCCTGAGCAAGTCACGCTCAATGGCCAGGTCTGAGCGGTCGGCAGGAATGGGCACAATGGGCACATACGACTCGTTTAGACGAACGACAACTGAGCCACCGAGTGATGAAAACGATTCAGTCAACAAAGACCCGCAAGGGCCTAAGAGAGCATCAACACAGCCAGCTCCCACACACTAGTTGTCGAGACGGAGTTCGGCTAAAGCCCATGCCAGTAGCCAGGGCCAGGTGGTCGACTTGGAGGCGTCAAAACAGAGGGTAGCGAGGCTACAGTCCTCCCCTGAGGCGCGAAGACACAGTTTTTGGATTCGAAGAAGATCAATATTTGCGCCGTACCTCGGCAGTACCGGGTAGTGTTGTCTACCGAGTTTGAGAGTTTGATGAAGGGAGTCAGGTATATTAGGTACGATTAAAGTATATGGCAGGAAGCAGCGCATTGTGGGATAGAAGATGTACACTATAGACGGCGACCTCGAGACTTGAGGTCCAGGGGAACGGGGGGTATATATGGCTATTACGACCGCACGGTGTAGGGAGTTTGTGTTTTATTAGAAGGGCGCTCACAATTTCTTTGGCTTATATAGACAGAGCCTGGCCTCCTCGACTGGACCAACGGAGGCTTTGGGGAGGAACGAACTGATATGACTAGGTTTCCTTCCATATATATATCTACTTATTCTTCAAAGTCCATCAGATGTTGTCTGCGCCTGCAAAAGTTATTTCTATGCGCTTCTTCTACTACTAGTCAGGAGTCGGCAAAGTGGAACGCGACGGCCAGAGTCTCAAAGAGGCGGCAAGAGTTAGGCAAAAGTTTGTATGGCAATTTCATCCGAAACCCTTTGTCCTGCGGCCGACGTATTTTCGTCCCGTCTTGACCAGACGTTACCCTGCCCGGTTGTACTGGTATTCAGGAACAGGCCAATGACCGAACGGTTGTGGTTCGAGTAGGGCCTTGGCGGCATCTTGGCAAAGTTTCGTCGCGATTCGCGAGCTCCACCGGCAGAAAACTAGAGCCAATCGGCTTACACGCACCTTTTGCGTGATACGGCAGGTTTTGTGCAAGACGAACCGAGCCTCGTGAACCAGACTCCTGGGTTTGGGAACCCAACGGCCAAAAAAGCCAAGCCCAGGGATGATCCGTCATGTCAATATGTTCGAGGCGCGAATCGAAACGTGCGTGGCGTCTGATGTGTGTGCTAGGATGCATTCAGCATAACCCCCCTAGTGGAGATCTCATCTCTCACTACTTGTAGACTGACGGTCTTGGGGGACTTTTTTTCTTGATTCTGTGGTTGATCCGCTCAGGGAAGAGAGGTCGATCGATCCATCATGCTGGGCTGGCGTGTTTGGTTTGTTTGGATGTGCAACTAGTATCTACTTAGACCCAAGGGCTCGTCGAGGAGGATCATGACGGGCGATCTGGGGGGGACGGACACATCAGATGAAAGCTATGTACAACACGATAGTTGCCTTCAGGAGCCGTATTTCCAAGCTATTCCAAGCTACCGACACCTAGACAAGCCTTTGAAAATATGCTTACTTCTTGAGACGATAAAGTATACGCTTAACATACAAGAACGGGCCAGCATGTTGACGCAAGCGGTGCCCCCTCTCATCTGGCTGGCTTGGCCCGAAACGGAAACCAATGCGTTAGCCCTGGAACGCAAACGGGCGCCGTCGGGATAAATGCCCATGACGAGGTTGCGGCGTGTGCTATTGGCAGACGTTGGGGTCCTTTCATCTATCCTCCACGGCCAGTACCGCGGTTCCTACCGCCCGGGGCCCTCGGCCACAACTACTTCATCCAGAGTGGGGCCCTATCCATCTTAAGCCTCATGCTAAAGGTGATCTGGCTGATATCAAGGGAGACGGGGACGCAAGATGGGCGGGGAGGGGGTCAAAGCAGGCACGTAGCATGATCTGGGTAACATGATCTGGAGGGGGTGCGGCACAGCTCAAAGAGGAAGTTGGGTGGTATGTATCTGGTGTTGGGTGTGGGTGTGTTGCTGCGTATAAGTAGAACTGGCCCCCTTGGCTTCATTGTCTCTTCTCCTCTTCTTGTTTCTACTTCACCACTCTCTCTTGCAACCTCGCAGTTTGTCTTCCTTCTCTTTTTATCCACTTCTTCCCCATTGGCCGTGCCAGTGCCTTTCGTTTCTCTAACCGCTTCTTGCCTCTGTTTCCCAATAACTCGGTCTCCAGCAAACAAGCCTTACCTTATTCTTTGTTATACATAAAAACCCCACATATTCGACAACATGCGTTACTCCATCGTCAACGCTCTGGCCATGACCACCACCGTGGCGGCCCATTGCCAGGTCACCGAGCTGCAGGTCAACGGCAAGAGCCAGGGCACCGGCATCAACAAGTACATCCGGTCCCCCGCCAACAACTCGCCGGTCAAGGCGCTCGACACGCCGAACCTGGTGTGCAACGTCAACGGCGCGAAAGCCGCGCCCTCGTTCGTGACGGCGGCGGCGGGCGACACGGTGACGTTCGAGTGGATGCACGACAAGAAGGGCGACGACATCATCGATCCCTCGCACAAGGGGCCCATCATCACGTACATTGCGCCCTACACCGAGGACGCCGGGACGGGCGCCATCTGGTCCAAGATCGACGAGGAGGGCCTCACGGGCGGCAAGTGGGCCGTCGACAACCTGATCGCGGCCAAGGGCAAGAAGGACGTCAAGATCCCGGCCGACCTCAAGGCCGGCAAGTACCTGGTCCGCCAGGAGATCATCGCCCTGCACGAGGCCGACACCGCCCCGACCGCCAACGGCCGCGGCGCCCAGTTCTACCCGGCCTGCGCCCAGCTCGACATCACCGGCTCGGGCACCGCCGTCCCCGATCAAAAGTTCGACATCAACAGCTACTCTGGCACCGACCCGGGCATCAAGTTCAACATCTACGGCAGCGTGTCGAGCTACAAGATCCCCGGCCCGGCCATCTGGTCCGCCGCCGGTGGTGGTGGTGCTGGTGCTGGTGCTGGTGCTAGCAGTGCTGCCCCTGCCGCCCCCGCCCCCACTTCGCCTGCTGCTGGCGGTGGTGCTGCCACCACTTCTGCCGCCGCCGCTGCCCCCACCACCCTCGTCACCTCCACCAAGGCGGCCGGCGGGGCTGCCCCTACTGCCCCTGCCACTGGCGGCGGTGCGGCCGGCGGCTCCGGCGCTGTCATGTTCGCGCAGTGCGGCGGCACCGGCTTCACCGGCGCGACCAGCTGCGCCGAGGGCACCTGCAAGAAGCAGAACGACTACTACTCCCAGTGCGTCCCCAACTAAGTTGGCTTGGCGATTTAGCTACCTCCTAGACAGTTTAGCCGGAAGAGGCTGGAGTAGTTGACCTCCTCGTTGTTTGTGTGTTTTTGTTTAGCAATATTTCTTCTTCTTCGAGTTGTACATATAGGTTGATACGAATGAGAGAGAAAGCCATCACTGTATCATAAAACCCCACCTACATAACATCCATAGCGAATGAGGAGTATTTTCCAATCCACCGGTGCTGAATTTACTTGTATCGGCATCTTTCGAGTTCCACGGTGGAATTACGGCCGTGTAAACCGTGTGTGTCTGTGTGTTTGCGTGTGCACCACCTACGCGAGTCCGCCCCCTTTTCATGGTGTTGATGTAGTAAAGAGAAGTAGGTAAGAAAATGACAAGGCCAGCGAGATAAGGTGGTAAGCTCGGGCATTTTTAGCCTGGTTTACAGATGATGGGGCAATATCGTCATCCCAACGTCAAGCGAGGTAAGCATTTACGTTGGCCATTGCCCATTTCCTGTCATCCGCAACCGCTTCTTGGCATTGTCTTACAGACATATAGAGCCCCCCCTCCCCCCTTCCCCCTATCTCCCTCAATCCTCGGCCAGATCTTTTGTTGACAAAGGCAAACCCGAGGAGAAAACGAAATGGGAAAATGTATGAGAAGTTGCGCATGGCGGCGGCTAAATCTTTACGCAATAGGAACCGGAGGGAGGATGCGAATGCTGACCACCCAACCACCCTACAAGTGCCGAGGTGGCTCCGTTAGACCCAGGCGTCCGTTATTGTGGAGCTCATGCTTAATATATTAATTATTTGCTTTTGTCAATGTTGTTTTCTTTGAAGCTCCTTGTGTATTCGTGTACGGAGTAAACCCGGGGTTTCCCCAAAAAGGGGTGCTTCCCCCCCTCTCACCTAGGTAAGTAGCCCTGCTCTTGTCTGCTTTTATCGGTGAGAGGACCGAGGACCCGCGTACAAGATTACATAATTGGCGGTGAACAGTATAAGAAGAAGAGCATGCTCTAATGGCGATGATATGATTGACAATAGGGCTAAAAGCACAAGGGTAGTTTTGGCTGGTCGACGATGCGTTTCAGCATCTGGAGTTGTCGGAGCGAGCACTATCCCCTCTGAAGACGTGTGACACTGTAGCTGCATGGCATGGGGTGCTGTAGTGTGAGGGGCTAGCTGTGTTGACGAACTCCGCATAACCAAGTCTGGTGTCTTCATTGGTAGGGAGTGCTAGCTGGCGTACAATGCGTGGCTGGCTATCTCGCAGTAGCGCGTTGGGCATCCGGTTTTCGGGGGGCGCGGACGACCTACGGACTGTTGCGTGAGTGTATTGCGACTGTGCAATTTCTCCCCAGAGCCACGAGACACACCAATATATCGCAGTTTCCTTCCCATTGACGATTTTCCCAAGCCGATTCCAGAAGGAGTGGGGTCCTGAAAGACCAAGGCAGCATGAGTAATCCTCACTGGTTATCAACGGATGGTCTAAATCAGTACATGGTGGTGAGGCGGAGGCATAACCTGTGGTTAATTCGTTGGCTATTATGCGATGACCTTTGTGATGTGACACGTCGTGTGAAGTTCCCAGATAGTGGTGTGCTGCTGCTGAATCCATATTGCAGAAACCCTTTCGCTAGTACTGCCGCCGAGCCTGCGAGCTGCCCTTTTCGCAGGCTCACAGGACGCAGCTAAGGTCGTAGGGAGGCACTTGTAGGTAATTGGGTCCAGCCGAAGGTCCGAGTCTGGGTAGCGGGGAGAGGTGGGAAGATCGCCAGTCTGTCTGTTCTGATGAATGTACGTTCAGGAGCAACCTAGTCTCACGTCGGCGACGATCAAGCCGTGGCATGCCAGAACCACGTGCGATACGAGTATTCCCTTCTGCCTATCGGTGGAGACGGATACTTGTTCAGTGTGTAACGCTGCGGGTAAGTACGGGGTACGGGGTACGGGGTACGGGGTATAATGTGCAGGGAGTTCGGCTTGGGTTTGCATGCATCTGTATTCCCCTAGCCCCTGGCTTCTGGAAACTGAGCTCAGTTTTGGGGAGATGAATAGCCTACTCCGTATTGCACACAGAAACCCATAGCTAACACGAATACTCGTCGATAGCATAGGTATAATGCGATGCGTCTATCTCTGTCGATCAATTGCGACAGTGCGCGCGCGCCAGTCTTGCCGTATGCTGATGGACGCATCTGTTCGAGCCCCCCAGAAAACTGCCAGCATCCCGATAGGATAGACGATGCTTCCTAAGCACAGGGAAGCTCGATTAGTAAACATGGATGTCTGGTAATGTATTGGAGACAGCAAATGCGAGGCGTTGGAGACCGTCAGGGCCATGCTCTTCATGCTCTGCCGTAACAAGGTAGCTCCCATGCTTGCCACGGATAGAGCCTTATTGCTCGGTACGCCACGAACGCCCGGAATAGTCGGAGGCTGAGACACGAAGAGATCCCCAATTTCTCACGAAGCCAAGCGCATTCAGGGGTTTTCGGATCGTATTCACCCTGCATGAAGCCTCTGGGACGCAACGCTGCTAATGCCGGCACTGTCAAGTCGCGTGGGAGGGGCAGCAAATCATTTTCTCCTCGTCCATGGGCTTGTGTTCGGGTCAATACATCGATGAAGAAATAGGGTGGGCCATTGGAGTTTGCAGGGAGGAATCGAGATGGTGTAGGCCATGGCAGGGGTCGGCTTGAGCCATGCCGGTAGCTTCTGCACATATCATCACCGCCGGGCCCATAAACTAAAGAAGTCGTTTGATAGTTATAACTCGGCCGGCATGAAGTAACAACCTACCACGGAGGACATATCAGCCGGGTGATGAAATGCATTTCCTTCGAGCGATGCTGACTCGCTGGAAGGTGGCAATACCAGTGAGTGGTCATTGATCCGAGAAGGCAGGGGCGCTCATGGCTTCTGTCATGGCTACCTAGCAACTTCGCTTAATTGCGCCAGCATGGCTTCGTATCTTGAGAGAGATAGGACGTGCCAATGCACCTCACTGTAGGCAGGCCGGTATGGGGTCTTCACTGGTCCCACATACCATGCCGCTTTGCCTCAGGGCCTCTCGTCGTCCTGGGTTTTCGGTTGTCATCTCGTCTAACTGCATGGAGAAAGGTTCTCAACCCGAGGCTGAAACGACCCAGACCAAGATACCGGGATGTCAGCCATGCCGTACAAATAAGCCTTTGCAACTTGAAGGCATGTGCGCAGTGCTGAGATTGGGGGGGCAAGTCGAACGCCCCGATGGCTTCCTTCACCGCAAATACCAACAATTGCCGGAGACATTGATGAGTGCCGGGCTTCGTGTACCCTGGTTCGAAGTTTCATCAATGCGACGCCACGGGCAAATACCATACAAGCATTAATTGTGCGGATTGCCTTGCTTAGCAGCTCTCACCTTAAATAAACCCGCCGAGGGCCCTGTAGACTTTGTGTAACGTGACAATGACAGGTCCTATTCAGGTCGCCTGCAGGCTTGTGGCACCAACCGCCTCACATGGCCGGGGGCATAATAACACCTGCAGCGCTTCAACACGGGCAAACATTGTTACATACCTTGCATATAGGCATACATTCATGTACATGCTTGCGCATCAAGTGTTGGTAGTGTCCAATGAGACCGGAGCTGACGCCGGACGAAGACTGTCCGAATCAATCTCCCGATGCCTCGTATCTTTGATAGCCCAAACCGCGAACGACATAGTCTGGGATGGTGCTTACTGCCAAGTTGATAGAGGGGCATAACCTAGAGCACAGACCGACGACACAGAAACCCTGGCAACCCTCAGGGTTCGTTGCTGATGGCGTCGTCACCGAATTGCTGGAACTCCAAATGGCCTCCACCAAATATAACTGAGTGGATCCATTGATTTTCGACGTTAAAATACAGGGGAAGGAGCTAACAAACAGTAAACTATATACTACTAGGCAGCCAGGCTCTCATATCTGCATACCATATGCAGCCTCTGTTTGCACCTTCCTCGACTCAAAGTTATAACCAAATATGGGAAAGGAAGACCAAGAGATTGTTTGTCAATGAACCACTCCCGCCAGGCCAACTTGACTAGTACGCCTAATACATACATGTACATACTTTACATACCCCCGTCAATACCGAGGTCACCAGGGCAGGGCAGCGTTACGTAGGTGCACATTCTGAACCATTATCAATCAGAGGATGGGCAATGGGCTACAGTGTGTTTATTGTCCGAAGTGCCCAGAGGTTCGATTAGCCTACCGTCTCAATCTAACAGAAACCAGCCTGCATGCGCATACCACTAGCAGGGGGCTGGCTTATCAAAAATATTAGCAGGGGCGTCAGCCTGCGACAGTACAGCTCACTAGGACCAGCTAGCTTGCTCTCCAGGTCTTGCGATGGCAATTACGTACTTGACCAAGAGCCCATTGCCAGGCTCCTCTGGACCCGTCTTCTTATACGGTAGCATTTGCTGAGCGATCGCATCCTGATACTGCTTGATGGGCTTACGCCAAGGCCGTATCGTACTGGAGATGCATGGGCGAAGGTGAGCCGACGATATGGGCTTACGGGTCCATACCCTGACCTGAATGCCACTTTGGTCGCAGTATAGGCTTGCCAACGGAGCCGACGCAGAGCTGGGCTGCTTACTTGCATCACCATCCTTGTCCTTCACAGGTCATGTGCCCTGTTGACTGCTTGGATTGAACCCGAAGGAGGGTGACCGCCCCTTCGGTTTTGCTGACCTCGATAAGTCTTCGTACGACCAAGGACAACGCATAGAATGCCTATAAGGTGATTCGGTACGACCCTACTACTGCTAGTCAATCCGACTATGTGTCAAGGAACAAGCGCCAGTGGCCAGTATTGATACTTGGGTAAAGCTTGAGGTCATTCATACTTGTCAGTGGTTTTCGCTTATCTTATATCACACAAGGCTACCTACTCATCTTCTCGACTTATTATAACAACAATGGCAATCAATAGCCTTGTACGATATACCTTGACGTTCATTGCCAATGGCAAAAACAGCGGCAAAACTTGGCTTGGTTATTGCGTGATCGTCCGCCCCGGGTTCTCGACGGTAGCAAACACAACACGGAGATAGCACCCTGGCCACGTCCAATGGCGGACGTAGTCGCGATAGTACCGCTTACATATGTACCTTGCTCTCGGCGTCAAGCTGTAAAGGGCTACATATTCGTATATTGGCAGATCCCGGTAGCAGATCGAATGGTGATTGGATAGCACCGCTTACTCCAAATGGCAACGTGCATTTTGCAAAAGCGCAGTTAACAGCTTGCTAGAACCGAACGAGTAGTATACTTCCTAGAGGTTTGCATAGAAGCTACAGGATGAATCAATCTCGAAGCTGAAACCCCTCTGGGGGAAGGCCGATATGGAGGTCATGCTGTATGGCTTGACAGGCAAGTCCCTGAAGCTCCTCTTTAGGCCCAAGATATGGATCCCTGCCAGAGAATCGCCGATTGAGATCTACCGCGCTGGACTGTTGCGGCTGCTTTTAACTTTCGTCTACTGGCCTGTACTGTGCCACTGAGCCAACCCTGTACCAACTGCGACGTATCTGTGGTATGCGGTAGATATGAGGAGAGGGCCCAGGCGTGTATCCTACGGGGACATCCTTACAGGGGGCCCAAGCCGAATTCCTGCCTACATAGACCTACACACCCAGGCACACACACACCACACACACACAAGTTGGCCCCCTCTTGCACGCAATCGTACACAGCATACACGTGGTAACAGCAGGGTCACTTTCCTCATTCTCAGAATTTCGGCCCCTTACCACACCATCATCCAGAACGTGTAGTGCGCGTTGCGCTAGGGGAGACTCTGCCACTGTGTCAGACGTGGTCTGGCGGCACAAGAGGCACGATGCACCGAAGATAGCCCCGTAGAAGCATCAGGGAAGCTCCGAGGCAGCCCTATTGGAGACCTGCGTGTAAGTAGCTTACCCACGAGGTCTTAATCCAGTGCCTGCTGCATGACGCCGCACTATTTGTGTCATCTTGTTCAAAGTCCAGTGGCGGAACTAGATGGGACGGCCATCTATAACCAAGTGTGAAGGGGCAATAAAGACAAAGGTAGCTGTTCTCCCATGTCTTCTCGGCTTCGCTTTTCTCGAGCGGCCTTTACACAGTGTTACCATATTATTCAGCCTGTGGTCCTACTATGTCGCCTCGACTTATTAGGCACATGAGGACATACAGTATCGGCCGAGGTGGTCTGTAACTTGTATATCACACCAATGAGACTTCATCCGCCCAGGTCCAGATTAAACGTCTTTAAAACTGCTAAGCCCGAGTCCCGAGAATACTGAATCCCCACCTTCATTCTATCAAGATGGCCTACAGAAATCAACCGATTTTTGGTAGCTCAGCGAGCTGGTCCTCCGAGGTAAGCCACTTCGACTTCTACCACAGCAGTAACGCTGAAAGGCACCGAGCTCCAACAACCTGACACGAGAGTCCTGCAAAAGACGCCGGGTATGTGCTTGGTATGACACCGGACGTACTGAGCTTGCTCGTGCCACGAAGCTGACCCTCCCGGAGATCTGAGGCTTTGGAATGACCACGCGGATGGCCACGTTGAACCAGATCCCGGAAATGTTGGGGTAAACCCAATTGATTTCACCATACACATTACTGATTGAACGACCTAGGTCCCTATATCCACATCAACGGCCCATCCGTTTGCATATTCCACTCAAGACGAGGGAGATGGGGCTGGGGCATCCTACAACACTGGATCGCACTCATGGCAGAACTACCACCATGGGTTGAATGATAACGATGCGGCCAATTTCTCGTATAATGCTACAGCAACGGACCTGTCCTCGGGCAGTCCACACGGCTTAGATGGTGGCTGGACCTCGTCCGGTAGAGCTTCTCTCTCATACTCCACAACTAATTCCTACGACATACCTCCTCAACGGCCTGCGCTTGTCGAAAAAGCCAACTACACAACCTCAACAAGCCCCTACAATCATATGGGGGGTTTGTCACCCTCGGCATTTCCTAGCGACTCTGCTTCGTCGGTTGGTGCTGAGAACAGCACCCGACATGCCTCGGTACCTAATACGCAGTTCATAGGCCACTCTCAGAAGCCTTCTTCCTCTTCGAGGAAAAACAAACGCCAGCTCCCCATGTCCCCAGCAAGCAATTCTTCAGTCACCACCGCAGCAAACAAGACCAAACTACGAAGTGCCTCACGGACGTCCAAGAACACACATCACAATCCGCCCGCAACAGAGGAAGAGCGCAAGAACCGGGAGTCACATAACCAAGTGGAGAAACAGTACCGCAACCGGCTCAATGCCCAGTTTGAGTTGCTTTTAGGGGTTCTGCCCCCTGAGATACGCGCTTCTAGCGAGGACGGTGACAGCAACGAGATGAGCACCGGCGACCGCAAAGTGAGCAAGGCCGAGGTCCTCGAGATGGCCAAGCGCTACATAGTGAATCTAGAGGGGTCCCTCGAGGCCACCGAGGGAGAAAGGGATGACCTGCGTGCAGCCTTGGAAAAACGTCGGTGGTATTGCCAGTGCCCGGACGGAGACGGGCATAGCATGGGAGGCGGCGGTTCTGGCAAGGGTGGTGGGTGACACGAGCAAACCACATCAAAACGGAAAGGGGGGATATACAGGCACGGAAAGGCATGAGCTTGGTGCAGGTGACCTCTCAACGGTATCCTTTGACGTAGAACGCGCCCCTGTCCGTACTACTCATCTAATATACACAGCATTTGATTTGACGGTTATATGAACGCTGGACAATACGCCCTCACCCAAACCAATATTTGCTGCCGCGAAAGAAACCGGTGTAAGGATAAATGTTGGAACTATGGCTCTGTCGCAGGGCCAGCGTTACTCCCTCGTGGTCTATCGCAAGGGCTGCATATAGTACGAATGTGACCTGTCGCATACGCGATCATGGAGCCTTCCAACAAAGTCGTTTGGTACGGACACCAAAACTGTCCTGCGCGCGCATTCTACTGAGTGACCGACCATTGGGCCTCAAGGGGGTTCAACGGGTATGCGGTGGCGCTATCTATTCATGTCGGCTGCAGGTAAATCATGCCCAGGTTTGGATTTCACTGCGTCAACGACAAGCGACAAGAATGGCCTGGAACAGGGGGCGGATCACTGCAAACAGCATCGTGAAAGCAACAGCAGCTACATCTACTTCATCCTTTGCATTGTCTCTATCACTTTTTACAGGCTGACTGAGACTGCGATGGCGTACTTTCGAAAGGATAGACCGGGGTTCGAAGTTGCATCCGCAAGAGAAATCCTTCGGGTACCAGTAGCCCGTGATAGACCACGGCCCTCCCCCTCCCGCTACCTGTGTTAAGCAGTTGGAGCGAAACGAAGGAAGGCAATCCATGGGGCCGCCCGGCATAGGTTAGCAGCGCGATATACGCCGGATTGAAATACGGCCCCCATTGCAAACAATTGACTGCCGACAATCGAACCCCTTTTAAAATTTAAAAAATTGCGTAGGTGATCTTCGTGCTAAGACCCTTCGTCAAGAATACCATCTCATTCAAGGGTTGCGCCAGGTGCACTGTTGGTCAACTCAACTAGCCAGGAGGCTTTATCACCCCGTCGGCTCGCTTGCCTGCTGCGCCGCATGAAACCGAAGAGAAGAAAAGACCCAGGAACTCTGGCCATGTTCCGATGCGTTGAGCGAAGGGAAGGGGTCAGGCGCCGGATCAAATCAGAGAGTATGGAGAATTTTAATAAGTAACGGGGGAGAAACGCAGGTCCAATATGCCAATTCGCAATATACCCATACGGGATAACCCATGCAGCTTTCGTGAAATGTGAGTGACATTTGGTAGAGACCTGGGTGTGGTGCGCTTCAACATTATAGGCTCGTAGACCCCGGACTAGCTGGCTATCTAACGACTTGCCTGCCAATGAGGCTCCACGTTTAGCTCGTGGTAGGGTGCGTGCAGCGCATGCAGGTAGGTGTATAGGTCGCATATTCCTACCCTACCTACTACTACTCCTCCTCCTGCTCCTGTGCTCAACCCCAACCTTGGTTCGATCGGAGTACTTACCTGATAGCACTCAGGTGAGCTTCCTTCAATGCTCCAAGAACCCCATAGACCCCGAAGACCCCTAGCCTACTCTACCAATGGGCACCGTTCCCACCTACACGATCGGATGTGCGACTTCAACCTAGCCCAAACCTCTCTCACGATCGGATATACTTTATGTAAGGAAAAAGCGTTGGGCTACCCGGCACAAGTAGAGACAAGGCTAATAACGACGATGGGCAGCATCCGCGGCACGCTTCCAGTTGTACCTGCTTGGGAATGTACTCCCTTTGAATGCATTTGATCCATCTTGTTTGTCACCTTTGCCTCCTGCATCTGCTTCTGCTTACTGCGCGGCGGCGTTCGTTGACTGCCACAGGAAAAAGCCCCGCTCGACAGGAAGGCTGTAGCAAACAAAGTTCGGTGGGAACCCGGGACGATGGGGTCTTAACCGAGTTGCGGCGGCATGGGGCTCCCTCGTTCTCCAATCCTTCCCAATAACCCCAAAGAGCCAAGAGCGAGAGAGAGAGGCCAGAGTCTCAGGGAAGCGCTAGTCGCTGCAGTTCAGACTCTCGTGTGTCTGTATGGAGCTTGTTCCCTTGCTGGCCTGCTTGACATGACGTTACACAAGGATGGGAAATCGCCCAGGGAAGCCGAAACAGGGAGGGGAAAAGAAAGAGAAAAAAGGTAAAGAGAAGTGCCAAGAATCAGCCTGGCTATCTGCCCAGTATGTTATTGAATGCCCTTATTTATTTTTCTTGTCGGGACTCCCGTCGGGACTCTCACTCTCTGTCTCGTTTTCGACTGCGTGATATGCGAAGAAAAGTACGAGCAATGGACGGAAAGGGAGTAGAATGCAACAACATTTCGGTACCGCGGGGCAGGGCGGGATACCGGATTTGACTAGCGGACATGGCATTCTTGACTGCTGCATGTATGCGTCTACGTTATGAATATACAAGGTGTTTGCAAATATTGGACAGCATTGTAATCCTTCGTTCATCCCGGTGCCGGAACTCGGCCGCTCGGTAGGTGTGCATGTACTAAGCCGCTGCGAGAATAAATCGTCCAGTCTTTAATAGGTATCTCGAGAAGCCTAACACCAATCGAACGACTATTACAATAAAGAAAGAAAAAACTATTTTATACCAGGTTAGACGGAGGCTTAATAAGGTTCCGGGACAGTATTAATCCTTTGGTGTAAGCGTGTGTAAGTAGAATAATCAAAGGTGTCGATGTATAATGTAGGCAAAGCACGGTCAATGTATTCCAGCGGTCGTTTGGCACATACATCGCAGTGATGGTGGGGTGATCAACTTTAGTGGAAGTAAATCTGCAAGCTGCAATTCACATTGACAGCTGGATTGTGGTTGGCTGGCGTAGGCTCCTGCATCAAGGTGCAAAGGACAATACCAACCTCACTTCCTCCTGCCTTAGAAAGAAAAGTATTGTGGTTGATTGACCCAATTGATCACTCAATCAATTAATTAGGTAAAAGCCAACCCAAGCACCAACAACCACACCTTTGGAGCACTTCCAAAGCGCACCCACCTCATGTCCAACACCAAGCTCTGACTGATCTTGATGTTGCATACCCTGGAACAAGCCTTCTCTCCCACAACACAGGAAAGCACACTTCATCCTGCGCTGTGACTGGAAACTTGCAGATTGCATAATCTTTTTCTTTTTCAGAACCGAACAAGGTGATTGGATTGCTCGTGGCAGCAACCGAGATCGTTGATTCGTCTACAAACTCCCAAGTCTGATTTTATCTTTCTTTCTTTTTAGTCCCATCCCAGGGATTCTTCTGTTCACCCCACTATTGGTTGCTATTTTCCGGACAGTCTAAAAAAAGTTCCTATCTACTGCAAACAGTACCTTGTACATCAAGGCTCTCCCACACAACCTACCTACACCATCCTGTCAACACGTTCAACTTGACGTGAGGGAGATAGACCAACACCATGGCGACGCACACTGCTATGACGCAGGGCAATGACCCGGATGTCCGAGGCCTCATCGAGCGGAATGTGGGCATCTTGCACTTCGTCTCCCCCAAGGAACATGCATGGAACGGTGTCACCAGAAAGAGGTACGTATCATGCCAACCCCCAACTATGGCACTCCATGATACCAATGAGCGTACAACTTGGGTCGCTTAATTTTTGTACCGCCGAGCTCTTATCTTCATGACTGCCAAACCTCGTTCGCCCAAAGGAGCAACTGGCTGATGCTCCTTTCGCAGATATACCGATTTCCAGGTACATGAGATCACCAAGGATGGCAAGGTTGTCAAGCTTGAGGAGTTCTCTATGAACTCCCGCGAGTACACTCGCAAGGTATGCGTTATCTTATCTGCCGCCTAACCATTTGATACCAAAGCATGCATTTTGTATTGACCCGTCATCGTAGGAAGCTGCCAAAGCCGGCAAGACACAGACGCCTGATGCACCCACAAATGCTACGTCTGAGCAGTCGGCCCAACCTGTTGCTCCCAAGGGTGCTTCCAATGCAACCGCTAGTCAGAACGCTGGTGCGGTTGGCGGCAGCGCCGCCCCTGAGTCGAAGGATGCCGATGTACCCAAGGAGCCCAAATCCGAGTTCCTGGTGAACTTGGTGGGCCAGCCTGCTTTTGATGATCTGACCAATTTCTACAACAAGATATGCCAAGATCCAAAGATGAAGCCTGCCAAGCACGGTTCTATGAAGCTTCCAGTGATTGAGGATCGACAGATGAGAACGAAGGTCCATGCTGTAGGTTACTTGTCTTACGTCCCATAGAGAAACAAGTGCTGATGAACAACAGGAAATCCGTGAGACTTTTTCGGGAAAGATTGAGACGAGTACCGATCAGAATGGCATTATTGTTGCTACAGCTTCTGGCTCGAACAAGCGATGGAACAAGGGCAGCAACGGGCGTGGAGATCCCCAGGCTCCGAACCCCAGAAAGCTGGGCAAGTTCCTCCACTTCACCTTGTATAAGGAGAACCGAGATACTATGGAAGCTGTGGGGAACATTGCTCGTATGTTGAAGGAGCATCCCCGGAATTTCAGCACCGCGGGCACCAAGGATCGCCGTGCTACCACATCTCAGAGAGTCAGCGTGAAGTCTCGGGACCCTTCGAAGATGCTCTTCCTTAACGACCGGATCCGAGATATCAAGATTGGCGACTTCAAGTTCGAGGAGAGAGACTTGTATCTTGGTTGCCTGAAGGGCAACGAGTTCACCATCGTTATGAAGGACTGCGTCTTCCGGGACTGCGAGAACGAACCTTTCGAGAAACTGTTGCAGATTGCACAGTCTACAATTGATGACGCTTTGGAGCGCATCCACGAACGCGGCTTCATCAACTACTTTGGCACACAAAGATTTGGCACTTTCGAGATTGGTACCAACAAGATCGGCTTGAAGATCTTGAAAGATGACTTCGAGGGTGCCATCATGGACCTATTGTCGTTTGATGCCTCCCTGACTACCGTTGACACCTCCGTCGTCCCACGACCCGGCGAGTTTGTTCGCTACGACGACATTGCTCGAGCTAAAGCTCTATTGAAATTCAAGGAAACCGGCAATGCAGAGGAGGTCCTCAAAGAGCTACCACGCCGGGCCAATTTGGAGTTTGGTATCATCAAACATCTGGCCAAACAGCCTAAGGATTTTGTTGGCGCCTTGATGTCGATCCCCAGAAACATGCGCAACATGTACCTCCATTCATACCAGTCGCTGGTTTGGAACTTTGTTGCAAGCAAGCGTTGGGAGCTGTTCGGGGATTCCATCGTTAAGGGAGATCTTGTACTTGTGAGCGGTAGCCAGCCAGTGAAGCCCACAGTTGACGAAGATGACGAGGAGAACATCCATCTTCCGAAGGACAACAATAACAACGACGATGACGACTTTGGTGTCCGCGAGGAAGCCCATGTGGTAACTGAAGAGGATATTCAAGCAGGTCGCTACACCATCAGAGACGTGGTCTTGCCTTGCCCAGGTTCGGATATTGTTTATCCTGATAACGAGATCGGCAAGTATTACGTCGAGTTCATGGGCAAAGAAGAGAACGGAACCCTCGATCCATACGACATGCAACGCCGACAGAAGGAGTTCAGCTTGGCTGGTGCTTACCGCAAGTTCATCGGTACCTTCATCGACCGTCCTACAGGCTCGGTTCGTTCCTACGCACATGACAACGATCAACTCGTGCCGACGGACTGGGATGACATCCAAGCTCAACGAAAAGCTCAACATGCCAAGGAACAGCAAGAACGACAGGAGCGAGGTGCGAATAACCCGGACGGCAAAATGTCGGGCTGGTTCAATATCCAGGAGGATGATCGCCGTATTGCTGAAGCTGCCAGAGAGACCGAGCGTCGCAAAGCTGAAGCGGGAGAGGACACCGAGATCCGTTTCAATGATACATGGGTCCAAACATCCCTGGACGGCAGCAACAAGAGAATTAAAGTGAACAAGCAGGTCAATATGGTCGAAGGTGGTGAGCCATCGGCCGAACCTCAGGTGGACGCCGGAAAGACTGCTGCTTCTGTTGTGCCAGACGCAACAGCCGGTGCAGATTCGCAGGCTGCTGGTTCCAAGGAGCAGAAACCAGCTCCATTGGACGATGCAATGGATGTCTCCAGTGACACCTCCCCGAAGCTGCCTGCAGCAAGCCCATCACCCGAAGCACCCAAGATTGCAATTATCCTCAAGTTTTCCTTGCCTTCCAGCGAGTACGCTACGATTGTGCTTCGAGAGCTCCAAGGTTAGGAGCCTCGGGGCTGCAACACTACCGTACCTCGTTCTGGAACTACGCATTTCAAGCCAGTCAACAAGTCGTCAAACGGTGGTTCGCTCAATGCCAAGGCGATTGAATTGGCGACGAAGGAACCCGGATCCGCTGATTTGATCACCGAAGAAGCTACTGTTGTCCAGCCTGGAAGTGGCAAAGAACCTTCTTCGCCTCGAAAACAACAGGATGGAGATCGTGGCATGGGACCCGGCGACTTCTCGTTGTGTGAAAAAGCGGAATCGGTTGTACCGTCTGAGCATAAGATGGCGATTCCGTCTGCCAAGTCCGAATCGGCCTCTGCCAAAGAGGAGGCTTCTACTTTCGAAGTCGACAATGGTCCCGAATTGTCTTGTACTGTTGATACTGCTGCCTCTGAGACCAAGACCTTGGGCAAATTGGACACTGTCGAGGAGTCTCGTTCTGTCGATACTGCAGACAACAAGGAGGAAACTGAGCAGGGTTCAACCGACGATTCCGGTACAGGCTGGCTTTGCGTGATCCTCTAACGGCACGAGTAAAATGATGACTGGTGTTGTTTGCAACTGCCTGGCACCGGTATTGTTATTATTATGAAGGAAGCTCGGGCTGATATTGCCGTCAATGTTGACGGTAACTGTACATTACTATTTGCGACCTGGCTTGCTTAGAGACGAGCCTAAAGGGCCAAGAGGGTTATAGGAGATGGCATGTGTTGTTAACGGTCATCGATAATGTTGATCGACATGAAGATCAAGTGCCTGATTCAAGAGCAAATACTTTGCAGCCAGTGGTAGAGTAGATACCCATTTGACGATGAACCATTTGCTCTTGCACAGATACATTGAATTAAGTCATTAATAAGCGATGCTCATCCTTCTGATACCCTGGTCTTATAGAATATGCCAAGCAACAAGCCAGACCTGGTTACGGTATGTGAATAAGCTGCTTTAGGCATTAAATGCTTTTAATGAGGGACATGCACGACCCAGGCACAGAAGATGTACTTACTGGAGCTAAGCTACCTCTTTACGTACCTGATTAACCTTAATGCCTGCTAAGACTGGACTTTTTGACAGTCGCGATCCAATTGCGCGCCCGCCAGCCTGCCATCGCTACAATCCGATAACATTCCACCCTTTCTCACGATCGCTCTTGATCTGCAACTTGAGACCACTTACTCTCTCCATCTAACGAGAGCAAACGCGTCACGAATTTACCTTCATTTTCGTTCTTACGCCTCTCGATTGGCCTGACCGCATCCTGCCTGGGCGCTTTTCGACATGGCGTCCTCATCGCGAAATGGCGAGCGTCGCCCTGTTCACCAGGATTTCATAGCGCGCATCCGATTCTCCAATGCCCTTCCGCCTCCGCCTCATCCCCCGAAGCTTCTCGACATTCCCAACACTGGCCTTGCAAGTGGGCATTATACGGCCCCCAGCTTTGCTGGAAGACTGGCCAGGGAGCAACCTTTGAATATTGAGGCAGATGCCGAGCTCGGTATGCCCTTGGACTTGGTGGGAATGCCAGGTATCTTTGATGGAGACGAGAGCTGTAAGTCTTGCATAGCCATATCATCTCAAAAATTCAAGAGATCTAACATAGACTGTCATCAGCTATCCAAGCGCCTGCACAAGCGCCCCAGCCCCATCCGCACGACAAGCCTCTCTTGAGATCGATAGCACAGCTCGGCAAACCCAAAACAGGCGATGGCGCCGTATCATTCTTACGCAGGACCGAGTACATTGCTACCAGTGGAAAATCAAACCAGGGGGCGGGCCACTACGGAGTGTCAACCCGAAGCCCATCAAGCGGGCGCCGAAGCGACGATCACCTGAACCTGACCGAGACTCCCCAGCCTACGTCAAGAGAAAGATTGACCAGGGCTTTGCTGCGGCCGAGGCGAACCTCAAGGATACCTCGCGCGTACGGCATCCCAGCAAACGCAATCTGCGTCTCCTAGATGCGTACCCCTTGCTGCCCGACCAAGAAGCCTTCCCAGACTCGGGGGCGTACGTGACAATCAAATTCCTGAACAATCCGGTAGCCGACAGCTCTACTTATGACAAGCGTCTCCTTCGTGGCCTGTTTCAGCCATTGGACAAATCCGAGGTGGAAGAGGCCAACTACGAAGCCATGAAGGAGGCTTATGAAGCGGACCCTACCAACAACCCCAAGCCGGAGAGCACAGTCAATTATGCCCTCTTCCTCCCTGATAATACTTCAAATGCCGCCAAGTTCGGCCAGCGATTTGACCCGGATTCTTCAAAGTGTGACGATGATTCACTTTACCCGATCAAGAACGATGATGGGACGCCTGTTTTCCCCTTCCAGCGCGTGCGTGCTTATGAGACGACCCAGGAGACGGAGCTCAACCATACGACCAAGTATGACAAGGAGTTGCTTCTGGCATTCAATAACGAGGAGACGGCGCTGCACCAGAAGGCTGCTTACTTCTACCCCGTCATGCAGCGCAGCACCATCCGGCCTCAGCGCACGAAGAACATTGCACGTGTACAAGCAGGACTTGCCGACGAGAATGAGCAAATCATTGATGAGCTACACGTTACGGTGGACGCACCCCCTGAGCATATCATGGAGCAAATAGAGGGCTTCAAGATGCAGCCGTACGGGCCTACCGAGGTTGAGGACCATCACGATGCCCAAGGTGACGAGGAGGTCGTGGAAGTGGAAGAAGATGCCGATGCTGAGGGTGACGAAGAAGACTAGCGGTTCTCTAGTGACAACTTATTAGCCCCTCAAGAGCGTATAGTCAGGTGGTTGGCCGAGGTTGCCAGCTCTTCGTAGTCTCGAGAGGGTAGCATGTGTATCATATCATAACTAGACCTGCACGCATTTGTGGACGAATTTGGGGCAGAAGAATACAAGGAACACCAGGATAAAATCCACCAACACCACTCGGAGACATTGTATGTGTACTTGCCCTTTAACTAAGGTCAGAACCGGAGGAGTAATTGCGGTGTCTAATAGACTACCAGAGGTAATAATACAGTCTTCGTCACAACCAAACCTGTATTCGTTCCCTATTTAAGTGTATATGCCAGACAGTCTAGTAGCAGTCGGCTTATTGGTTCAACTGCTTTGAGTTCTCTTGTCCTTGCTTACACCCAGCTCAACCCCTCTTTTTTTCCTCTGCTGTAGCTTGCCCACCACTAAACTCAACAGCTTTATAGCTAGCCATAAGCTCTCGTATTTCAACAAGCAACCGGTGAGATGGCCGAGTTGGTTATGGCGTCAGGTTAAGGTCACCTTAATATCTTCATCCTGGTGGAGCAATCCGCGTGGGTTCGAATCCCACTCTCATCACTTGAGAATTACCACGCGCTTCTGATCACAGAAGCATGCTTCCTTTTTGCCTTTTGTCAAGGTGTGCTATGTTCGAGTACAGCACTTCTTTCTTTTTAGCAGGGTAGCGCACAGGGTAGCTTCAGGGTAACTGACTATTATGACTGGATAGTTTATTTCCCTTTAATAACTGGGCATTGGATGAGATCAAATGTGATATTATAACAATCACTGTGAACAAATTGCATATTATTGAAAACTGCAAAGCTCATGCCAGTTGTTTTAACTCCCAGTGTATGTTGAAGGAGATAAATGCATTATGTATCTTATTATTGATGTATAGATTCAAGGGCTTTGAGACACCCAACACTCTACAAAACTAGAGTCGCCACCAGCAGAGGGATCATCAGAGCAACGATACTACAGCTCCCTACAGTGATCTCGCCTTGTATGCGCGATGCCAACGAGACATCAGGCGACTGAGAGCTAGTAGGCTCTGCAACGGCAGGATCGGCAGGCTTACCAGACTGACTACCACTGCCCGATTCTGAACCTGAACCTGAACCTGAACCTCCTGATCCAGTAACGGTAGCAGTAGCCATGGAGGTGCTTTCTTCTTCACCTCCTCGCCCTCCTTCACTAGCAGCAGTGACTGTGGGAGGGGCAGAGCTGTTCTCTTCTCCGTCATGAGTAGCAGTGGCCGCAGGAGGAGGAAGAGAAACATCTGTTTCGGACGGCCGCGCCATCGTCACATCGCCCGCCTCCGTGTTGGGCGTACCGGGGGGCCCCCGTCCCGTCCGGGTAGTAGAACTGCTGCCACTCGTCGCAACTCTCGTAACAAGTGTGCGTGCCCATGAAGACGGTATGGGAAACGTACTGTGGCAAGGCGTACATGGTGCCGCCCTCGTAATCCCACGTCACTGCCGCCGGGGTCGGCTCCGGCGCTTCTTGCCGTTTATCCCAGGCCTTCGAATTGGACGTCGTCTGCAGGGTCAGCTCCTTGCCGCCCGACAGCACCTTGATGGACGTCGCGTAGCAGCCCGGCATCGGGTACACGAAGACACCGTACGATCTCCCGTCGTGCGAGGTGCTGCTGGTTTGGCCCTGGTTCTGAGCACCGAGTTGGAAGGGGTAGGCTCTGTTGCACAGATAGATCTTGTTAGTAAATGAGGTGGTGGATGATGTTGAAAGCATAATTTAAGAAGGAAAGGAAACCTACGTAGGGCAACACGTCGTTGCGTGGACAGTGATATCAAAGCTGCCCTCGGGAATACTGTAATACCCAAGATAGCCCGCCCGCGTACCCACGGCCGCCGGGGCGTAGCCGACGGGGCAGCCCGCGTAGTACATCTTGGGCCCTTCCTCCTCGCCCGCCTCGTTGGTGGCCACGGTGAACTTGGGGGCCTTCCAATAATCGACGAGACACGTCGACTCCTCGGGTCGGCCGTACTCGGGGACGCCGAACATGGAGATGGAGCATTGCAGCCAGTCCGGGTTTCCATCCATGTACTGGGGGTATTGGGGCCTGTCAGGCCGGTCCCAGTTGTTCAGGTAGCAGCTCGTCGTCACCGCCCAGTAGTTGGCGCTGTTGGCAGGGTCCAGACAAGCCGGGTCGGGCGTGAACATCGCCGTTGGCGTCGGCGCGGGGCCCGTCATGGAGGGGACAGGGCTCGCCGCCGCCAGCGTGGATGTTATGTCGGACATTGTTATGGGTTGTGACTACTGGTAATGATATGTGTGGAAATACTGCCGGACGCAGCAGAGTCACAGTGAGGACGGTATGATGAAACGTCACTTCTGTGAAGAATTCGATCTGCAGCGCACACCAATGCAAGTGATTGGGCAGGAGAGTAGTAGTATAGTATTCATGTAGTATGGAGAAAAGTATAATATTAAGGTATCTCCGGGCTGTCAATATTTGATGGCGGCGCCACCTGTACTAATAAGGGCTATATATCTGGAGCAAGGGCAAGCAAACACTTGGCCTACGTTGATTTCTTACTGAAATGGTCCCGTAAACAAACAGGAAACCCGAGGGGGAACTTCACGAACAACACAGGCGTGGCGGGTATGCAATCGTACTGCGGAACCGTTTTACCTACCAAACAAAGGAACCAGTTCCAAACTAAGGGGACTGGCCGGTTCCCTTGGGGCACCCGCATACTGAGATTGAAGGCCGTGGTGGTTCGTCGCGCGGCCGGTTTACTCTTCGCTTTGGTGTGAGCATCGTCATTATCGAGCTATTATCCCAGCAACGTGCATATGCCAAGTCGGATAGCGGTAAGCAGACTCTTCTCAATTGGACCGGCTGAGAGCTTGGCGGGCTACGAGGCAAGGGCGAAGATGGGTATGCGGCATGGGCTGAACTGTTGCTGACCTTTCTTTGCGTGGCAAACAAATTTTGCGGGTTTTCGTCTATACTAGACAGGCGAGGAGAGAGAAATGAGAAGAAAACAGATGCAATGTTGTACGCTTAGATATATGTAATTGATGGGGTGGTTTTCTGCATTGATAAAATCTATAAGGCGCCGCCCGCTGGCTCGACGGAAGAAGAGCTCGAAGGAAACGATCGAGGGGTATTAACAGTATAGTGGGAACAAGCTCATGCAATTAGACCACAAAAAGGCAACACTTGAACGCCTATCCAATGCAGTTTCTCTGAACGCTCTGAAAAACAAACAAACAAAACCCCAGAATGTGCCTATAGCCCGTGCCTGAGATGAAAAGTGCAATAATCTTTTTCCGTACGTGTAGAAATCGCATTCCTTCCTACTCCCCCGCAAGTCTCTTTTCTCAGACGGCACCATCATGCTGTGCTCCTGATCCAAGATTATCAGCTGCCGCCACCGTCGAGAGCGTAGCACGTCCACCGGGCGGACTATTGCTGCGCGAGCCAGTCTCGGGATTTGTGTTGCGCCGCTTGCTCCTACGGCCGAAGAAGTCACCCAGCGTGTTGCTAACACTACGGGCACGCCCGCGAAGGCCTTGACGCTCCTCGGCCCCGATCATCGGGTCGGCCACCACCGACCCCGCAGCTGGTGTCGTCGGTGCAGTGCTTTGAATAAGGTTCGGTTCTGTTGCCGTGGCCCGCAGTACGCCCGATTCGTGCCCTTCGAGGTCGCTCTCATCCTGAGAGACAAATAAACTAGACCGAAGTGTTGGCCGCAAGCGCCGGATCGATTTCCTCCGGGGCATGGTGTTGTCATCGCGCAGTAATGTGTCGGCCACTACCGCCGTGATGGTCGAGGAGAGTGGTGAGGGCGACATAATTGTATTGGAGAAATGATGACTGTGGGGCCTAGAAGATGATAATGAAGGCCGCGCCGTTGGCGTTGTAGGTCTCTCTTGTGGTGTATTCGTAGCAGGGTAAGTCGTCGTGAAAGGGGCGCCTCCGAATCCGGTAGTGGGCGACGGATCGGTATTTGTAGAAGTCGCCGAGTGTATCGTGACAATACTATCGTCCGAAAACGTCGGCATGAACCCAGGATGTGCTGGACGGTCTTCTACCGAGTTCCGCCAGGGATTATTGAGCAATGACGATGGTTCCAAGGGCAACGAGGACCGAGACAACGAACCGTCAGGTTTTCTCGAGGATGGCACGCCTGTGTCATGCAATACTGAATTCAAGGAGTTATTTCCCCCTGCCTCGGCGAAGCTAATCCGCGAGGCTCGCCGTGAGGAATGATGCGAGGAAGCCGTGCTGGAAACGCTGCTTCTTGGGTGGTGGTTACTCGGCTTCACTGGACGGTCGCCATTTGATTCTTGTTGTGTCAGGCCAATAGTCTCTTCAATGTTTTCGTCATCCGATAGTTCGTCCTCTTCCTCCTCGTGGCGGGGCCGGCCGCTAGTAATGAGAAAGACGCCGAAGAAGGTCAAGCAGCAGCCCCCGATGAATTTGATGCCTTGCCGCAGGGTAGTACGCTCGAAGTCGCGGTATAGAATCGCACTTCCAATAATTACAGAAAGAGTAAACAGAACAAACTGTATCGGAATGACTTGTGTCGAATCGAATCGTTGAAGTGCTTTGTTCACATACCGAACTTGCATCACCGCAGTGCTCAGTAGGACGGCAAGTAGGCCATAGGTGACTGGGGTTGCAAATGCTCTCCAGAGGGTTGATGATAGCATAGAAGATACGCCTTTGGTGGTAAGCGCCGTGTAGCCCCCTGCTTTGTGTTAGTATATTTTCAACCAGCATTCCAACAAGTGTAGACATACCGAACAGTCCAACAAGACCTAAATCGATCAATATACTACGGTTGCCGTATCTGGGACTAGCCCACATAAGGACGATAATCAAGAAGATGGATACACCCATGTAAATCTCGAATTCCACCGTTGTAATAGCATTCCATACGTCGTGAGGCTCTAGTTTCGTTTCCTCGTTGTTCGCGCTCAGAACCACAGTGACGGCACCTGCCACGGCAATGATGACGCCCCAGAAGTCTCGGGCTCGGAAGATTTCGCCAAAGAAGAGGGGAGCGATGACGCAGTTGGATATCAAGGCCACGACCCCAAGAGGCGACACTATAGAAGCAGGCGCAAAGCCGTAGGCCAGGAAGTTGCCCATCTCTCCCACCGTCATGAGCACCTGGCCCAGCCACCATGATGGCGACTTGAGATATGTTGAGGCGACTTCCTTCTCGTCGGCCGAGTTACCGCTCCACGACGAATTGTTCGATCCGTTCGAATGTAGTAGAGGGCGCGACTCTAACACGTCATCTTCTGCGCCAGTGTGGTGGTCGTGGTGGTCAGGGTCTGCGACCGAATCGTTGATTGCGCCGTATCCATTCCGCCCTCCATTCTGAGCTTTCCGCAAAGCCTGTTTCGCCCTCTCCCTGGCTTCCGTTTTTCGCTTCTGCAACTTGATATGTGAGTATCGCTGAACATTCAAGGCCAAGGCGATCAGGACGTTTCCGACAATAGACGTGATGATGCCAATGAGAGAACTCCAGTTTCCAATCCTCGGGCCCGACTCGTCGTTGTCGCCGTTGTCGCCCGAGCCAGCGAAGACCCAGCTCGCATCGTAGGGTTTCGGTATGATCGGCATCGCGAAGGACTGTTATACCAGGCTTCCCGACTGGGTCGCGGTTATGGGAAACCAGTCCAGCAGGCAGCGGTTGGGACGAACGTCCGTGGTGAGCTGCCGAAGCAGGCCGCTCTCTAGATAAGCCGGAGATGCTCGAGTAACCATATGTAACTTGGGCACGAGAACGCGTTGGACGGTCGCATTGCTAGGGGAAACCGCTCGACCCTTTATCATCAGGAGACTTTCGGGGGTTGGCCAGATGACTGTGATGTGGGAAGGTTGAGCATGCGAGAGAGGCGTTTCTCGTGTTCAATTCGAGAATAATCGAGGGAGTTGGTAAGTGGGTAACAAAAGCGACTGTGAAGCTATTGGTCCCTTGGTTTTGATAATGATAAACCCGTCTGTTCGGACATGAATCGCAAGCATTAACCAATAGAGGGTCCGTTGGGGGGTCTTCCTCCAAGAAATTGTGGCTCTAAAGTTCCTGCCCGATGCCGATATATGCGATTCTCCGTCATCAATTCTGCTTGGCGTACCACATGCTGTCACTGAAGCGCCTCACAGGCTAAGTAACAGGCTAGCGCTCCTTAAAATAGTATGCAAACTTCCTATCAAACGTTGATTGATATATTTTCACTTTGCGTAGGTAGCAATCCTGTAGCAGTTGGTTCTCGAATCTAGCATACGAATACCCGTATCTAACTTTCGCTCGACATCACCTCTTGTAGGATTAGAAAGAGGTTTGCTAGCTCAAGAAAGGCAGTTCCTATCACCAAAGTACGGAGAAAAGTTGAAGACGTATGCATTTTATCCTGAGGGGCGCCAACAGGCTCACACAGGGGCCAGTGGGCACAGTTCATGCTGGTGGCTCCTCCCTGCGCTCCAGCTTGGTTGGGTTTTGAGTGGGGTTGGTCACAGTGACATGACCGCATCTAAACCACAAGCCACTAACGTAACTTCTTTCAAGATATCTACGCTTCCTTCAGCCTCGTGATCGCCGCGTACAACCCTCACTTTGACCAGCCACGTTACCCAGCAAACCCTCCCTTACCCACCGAGATGAGCGACGACGACGATTTTCAGGTCGAAGGACCCGAATTGGCTGAGGACGACCCCATGCGCGCCTTTTTACCGACTTCCTTCGGCAAGAAATCCAAAGAGGCTGACATTTCCGCCCAACTCGAGCGCAGTAAACGACCTACAGAAAAGCCACAGCTGGAGAAGGGAAAGGAGGTCCAACAGCGACGCGATTCGAGCTCAGAGGCTGAGAAAGATAGCGACGATGACGATGACGACTCAGATAGCGATGAGGACGAAGATGAATATCCCACGTCGCATGAAATGGTTATCAAGACGCACGATCGCGCAGTCACTTCAGTGTCCCTAGATCCCGCCGGTGGCAGGCTGGTGTCAGGGTCTATCGACTGTACCGTGAAGTTGCACGACTTTACCTCCATGACTCCTACCACTATTCGCGCCTTCCGGAGTGTCGATCCATATCAGACCAAAGCTTCAGCTGCCTCCGAGGCACACCCGATTCACCATGTTGAGTTCAATCCTCTTGCCGGCAGTGTGTTTCTATGTGTATCAGCACATCCCCAAGCCAAGATTATGTCTAGGGACGGCGATGTCATTACCGAATTCGTCAAGGGCGACATGTACTTGAGAGACATGAACAATACGAAAGGACATGTATCGGAAATCACCACCGGTACTTGGCATCCCACGGACAAGAACCTATGTGTTACGGCAGGAACAGACAGTACGTTGCGCATTTGGGACATCAACAATAAACGCAGCCAGAAAGAAGTACTGGTATTCAAGTCCAAGGCCCTCGGTGTTGCCGGCCGATCGAGAATGACCGCGGTGGCTTGGGGGCACCAGCACAGGGTGGAAGCAATGTCCTGGTGTCGGCAGCGCTGGATGGCACACTGGTTATGTGGAGTGGCAATGGCCCCTGGTCGCGACCTGCTGCCGAGATCAGAGATGCGCATAAAGCCAACACATGGACCGGCGGAGTCGACATCAGCTCCGATGGTCGCATGGTTGTGACTCGGGGCGGTGACAACCTGATCAAACTATGGGACACTCGCAAATTCAAGGAGCCTCTGGTCACTGTTGACCATCCATCAACATCGGACCATTATCCAATGACGACTATCAAGTACGGACCCAATTCGGCCAGCATTATCACGGGTTCGGCTACCGGTCATTTGCATATCCTCAATCCAGGCAACTTGAGTGCGGAATATACAACACCTGTCACTCCCGGTAAACCTCTAGTCACCGTGAACTGGCACCCCAAAATCAATCAAATCGTCACCGGTTCTGCCAACGGTGAAACACACATTCTATACAACCCCAGCATGTCAACACGCGGTGCCAAAGATGTCATGTCGAGGGCGCCGAAGAAGCGACACGTTGATGATGACCCTGAGTTCACTACGGACCAGTCTCTTGGTCTGTCGGGTGACGCGATCGTTGCGCCTGGTCAGCTCCAAGGATCGCGAAAAGCTGGTGTCACTGCTTCGGGTAGATCGAAAGATCCTCGAAGACCCCAGGTCCAACAGATCACACCTTTCATGCGCAATCAGCCAGACTCAAAGCATGTTAGCGAAAATATCCCGCTCAGCAAGATGTTGTACGAAGACCCCCGGGAAGCGCTGCTCAAATATGCAGATTTGGCCAAGAAAGACCCAAAGTTTACTGGTGCCTATGCTGATACGCAGCCTGTGACTCAATACGCGGAGGTGAGCGACGATGAAGACGAGGGTCCCGACAAGAAACGGGTCAAGCGGTGAAAGCTGGAGGGGTAAACAGCGGTATTACGAGAGCGTCATGGTGGCTTTGCCTTGCCTACCTAGTAGGGGCCAAGAAAGCCCAGGGCTGTCCAGCAGTTGGGTGTGCTCGGGGCAGCAGTTCACACCCCTGGCATTGGGCAGCCGGCAATCCTTCGACTGCCGCGATGAATTGTCTGGATCTACGTGTTTACATGGGTCCAATTAGGGACGTCATGTCTTGATGCGGAAACAGCCAGGCAGTCTTAACTAATCATGCACGTATAATCTTACTTTAGCCTCCAAAAGCTGTGGAGACGTCGCGTTCTGGTAGGACAGCAGCTTTTAAGCATAAAAGATGGGAAGCTTTCCGTCATACGTGGTATGCGTCCTCTAAATGTAAGTGCGCAACAAGGGACTGGGATCGACCAATGAAACGAGGAGCGCAATTCTTGACGATCTTGATTGAACGCCTAGGTTATACTACCAATAAGCTTTGAGGTGCTGAAAAAGGAACTCATTGATGGTCACGGCCATTGCGGGACAATGAGCTTGCTGCGAAACAACCGGCAGGATGCGCTCAGAGCCAGCAAGAGAAGAAGAGGCTCTTGAGTTCAATTTTGCCTGTAATCAAGTATTATCTCATCGAGCATACATTCGCAGCCCATAGCATATTTCTCTGTAAGAGCTGTCATAGTGATATATGTCCTGTATAGAAACCTTCATTGTTATTAGTCTTCAATGGAAGCAGGCAATTCATCCTGAGCCACGATGAAGCATAGCTGTATCTTAGAGGGATACCTAATTCTGATTGGCTGGAACACCAGTAGATGGTATCCACTTGAGTAGCTTGATCCACTCGGATGATAGTGTTTCCGAGGTCACGGACCACTTTGAAGACAGTGCGTTCAAAACACACTTGGCACGCTTCCCAATTTCAGGCAGTCGGCAGTGGTCAGTGTTCCCAGCCAGCAAATTTGGCAAAGGCTCCCCAGGTTCGTCTCTCACATCAAACCATCTCACTCCACGCCATCAATCGGTCGCGCATCCAAAAAACGAGCCGCATCGCCTATCCCCCCTCTAAATCCATCGACAACCATCGGGAAGAGACAGCAACCTTCGTTTTCCGGCACTTTTGCACCACCCAACCGGCCCTTCTACCGACTTTTTCGACGCGGCTGTTTTCTGAACTCCCAATCCGCCCTCCGCGTCCCACGTCCTCTTACTATTTGCGAAGCCCATACTACACACTACCACCACCCAACTACCACACCCGCGCTCGCTTTCTCTAGTCTCCACAGCGCGTTTTGTCCATCGATTCTTCCCTATCCCATCGCAACCTCTACACTTATTTCGCTTTAGTCGCGTCTGGAACTGCATTATCTTTCCTCGGCCTGCGCTCCTTGGCTGTATACGTTGCAATTACGCGCTACCAAAATCCATTATCTAGGATCGTCGAGATATCAATGTAAGTCCGGCGCAACTTCACCCACACCATAGCTTTTGCGACGCGTCCAATCCTATCTTTTCACACCACCTATCCACCATTGCTAGTGTGCTATCGTGTTCTTCTTGCTTTTATTTACCTGGTGGAAGCTGAGCGACTGGGGTTTTTTTACTAACGCGATCTGTCCCAATTAGTCGACTCGGTGCAAATAGTCATGACCTTGTGATCAACGACCCTACAACAGCTCGAAGCCGAAGTTCCATACAAGTCCACTTGACCGGACACTGCTAAAGTGCCGGATCTTGATGATGGCATCGGTTCAGGCACCCCCTGCTGTCCAGCATCCTGGGCCTCAGGGCATGCCTCAGCAAATGAATGGCGCGCAGATTAAGGAGATGTTCATGGTTAGTATTCCCTAACACTATACCCCCTAGCCGAGCGTCAGATCGCAAACCCTGTTCACGCCTAGGTCATCATAAATGTGTATACTAATTCGTTGATAGCGTTTCAAACAAATGCAAGAACGAGGTGTGCCCAAGTCAGATCCCGAGTATATGAGGCTCAACCAGATACTGGTCAACGTTCAGCAACAGCAACAGCTGCAAAACGCATACCGCCAGCAGCAGGCACTTCAGATGCAGCAAATGCAGCAGCATAATGCCACTAATGGCGGACAAGTCAATGGAGCACCTTCCGGATCCCAGGCCCAGCAGACGCCTGCGCCTCAGTCATCACAACCGCCTAGTTCGGCAGCGCTGGGAGCGTCTGCACTTCCCTCCATAACAGGACCTTCTCAGCCCACTGCGGCCTCGCCTTCAACGGCATCCTCGGCCTCGCAGTTCTCTCAACAGCAACTCAGTCTGTTGAGACAGCAGATCCAGGCCTTCAAATTCCTTGGCAAGAATGCTGGTGTCCCCTATGCTGTGCAGCAGGCCCTCAGTGCCCAGCGCCAACGTAGACAGGCTGTCGTTGAGCACACCACACCGGCTCAGCCTGCCCCTGCTGCGGCTGCTACCCCTGTTCCCGAATCTGTCAAGGCTGCGTCCGTAGGACCTGATGTGGCTCCCGCTGAGCCCGAAGCCCCGCCTGCTCCCAAGGGACCAACATATAAGATGGTCAAATCGCCGTACGAATCAGGTCTTTTGCGAAAAGAAATCACCTATTTCGACCACAGCCAGAGGAAACAACGCCTAGTTGTACCCAGCTGTTTCCCTACCGGTGTCGACTTGGAACAAATGAGGCATGAACGGGAGAAGATCATCTTCAGCCGCATGCGTGCGCGGTACTCGGAACTAAAGGCGCTTCCTGGGAACATCGCTCACTGGGACACGACAAAAGACACGATTGAAGCTGATGACACTCTGAAGCGGAAAGCCATCATTGAAATGAAGGCATTGGGACTGTATGCTAAGCAACGGAACCTCCGGGAAAAAGTTGGGCGACAGATGATGCATTACGACAACCTGGCCATGACTACTAACCGCAGTCAATACCGTCGTACCAAGAAGCAGAATGTTCGCGAAGCGCGCATTACCGAGAAGCTCGAGAAGCAGCAGCGAGACGCTCGCGAGCACCGTGAAAAGAAGAAGCACATTGACTTCCTCCAATCCGTGCAGAACAACAAGTCGGAGATCCTCGAGAGCGCCAGTGCGGCTAGAGCCAGAACTGCCAAGATGGGTCGCACGATGTACGCTCATCATTTCAATATCGAAAAGGAAGAACAGAAGCGCATTGAGCGAACTGCCAAGCAACGTCTGCAAGCCCTGAAAGCCAACGACGAGGAAGCTTATCTCAAACTGCTTGACCAAGCCAAGGATACGCGTATTACTCATCTGCTCAAACAGACCGATGGTTTCTTGGGTCAACTTGCTTCATCTGTTAAGGCACAGCAGCGGGAGGCCTATGAGCTTCACGGCAACGGTGCCGCCCCTGAAGACGAGGAAAGTGAAGTCGACGAGGGCGAAGATGAGGACGGCGGTCGCAAGATCGATTACTACGCAGTGGCCCACCGTGTCAAGGAGGATGTTACGCAGCAAGCTGACATGCTTGTTGGTGGTAGCCTCAAGGAGTATCAGATCAAAGGTCTGCAGTGGATGTTGTCACTATACAACAACAACCTCAACGGTATTCTGGCCGATGAAATGGGTCTCGGAAAAACAATCCAGACCATTAGTTTGGTTACCTACCTCATTGAGAAGAAGCAGCAGAACGGTCCATACTTGGTCATTGTGCCTCTGAGTACTCTGACTAACTGGAACCTCGAGTTCGAGAAGTGGGCTCCGAGCGTATCTAAAGTTGTTTACAAGGGACCACCGAACGCTCGAAAGCAACAACAGGACAAGATCCGCCAAGGCCGTTTCCAAGTCTTGCTCACGACCTACGAGTACATCATCAAGGACCGCCCGGTTCTAAGCAAGATTAAGTGGTTCCACATGATCATCGACGAGGGTCACCGAATGAAGAACGCGCAATCGAAGCTCAGCGCTACGATATCCAACCACTACAGCACTCGTTACCGTCTCATTCTTACTGGTACTCCCCTCCAGAACAACCTTGGTGAGCTGTGGGCAATGCTCAACTTCGTCCTGCCGAATATCTTCAAATCGGTCAAGACATTCGATGAGTGGTTCAATACGCCCTTCGCAAACACTGGTAGTCAGGACAAGATGGAGCTCAACGAAGAAGAACAGATTCTTGTTATTCGACGTCTACACAAAGTTCTGCGACCCTTCTTGCTGCGTCGTCTGAAGAAGGATGTCGAAAAGGATCTACCTGACAAGACGGAGAAGGTCATCAAGTGCAAGTTCTCCTCCTTGCAAAACCGTTTGTACAAACAGATGGTTACGCACAACAAGATTGCTGTGAGTGACGGAAAGGGCGGAAAGGCCTCTGTCCGTGGTTTGAGCAACATGATCATGCAGCTCAGGAAGCTCTGCAACCATCCCTTCGTGTTTGACGAAGTAGAGAACCAGATGAATCCATTGAGTACGGCTAACGATTTACTCTGGAGGACGTCCGGCAAGTTCGAGCTTTTGGACCGTGTTCTCCCCAAGTACAAGGCCAGTGGTCACAGAGTCCTCATGTTCTTCCAAATGACAGCTATTATGGACATCATGGAAGATTTCCTGCGTTACCGCGGCATCCAATTCCTTCGGCTTGATGGTACCACTAAATCTGAGGATCGATCAGATTTGCTGAGGATCTTCAACGCTCCCGATTCGCCGTATTTCATGTTCTTGTTGTCCACACGTGCAGGTGGTCTTGGTCTCAACCTCCAGACTGCCGACACTGTCATCATTTACGATTCGGATTGGAACCCGCATCAAGATCTGCAGGCTCAGGATCGTGCTCATCGTATCGGTCAGAAGAACGAAGTCCGAATTCTTCGACTTATTAGTTCGAACTCGGTCGAAGAGAAGATTCTGGAGCGAGCCCGATACAAGCTTGATATGGATGGCAAGGTTATCCAGGCTGGTCGATTCGATAACAAGTCTTCGGAAACGGATCGTGATGCTATGCTGCGTACGTTGCTCGAGACTGCCGATATGGCCGAAAACGGTGACCAAGATGAGATGGACGACGAGGAGCTCAACATGATCCTTGCCCGAAGCGAGGACGAAGTGACTCTCTTCAACAAACTCGATGAGGAGCGAGCTAAGGATCTAACTTACGGCAATGCTCCTGGTTCTAAGCAAATGCCCCGTCTCATGGCAGAGAACGAACTGCCGGATATCTACTTGAACGAGGGTAACCCCGAGCCTGAAGAAGAGGAAGAGGTTCTTGGTCGCGGCGCTCGTGAGCGTACTCGCGTTAAGTACGACGATGGCTTGACTGAAGAGCAGTGGCTCATGGCCGTCGATGACGATGAGGATTCGCCCGAGGCCGCCGCGGCGCGCAAGAATGCTCGCAAGGAGAGACGGGAAACCAATCGATTCAAGCGCTTGGTCGCTATCAACAATACCTCTGGGCAAAATTCGCCAGTCGCTAGTAGGGCATCTACGGAGGAGGTTGAGACACCACCGAAGAAACGTGGTCGCAAGCCAGGCAGCAAGAACATCGAAAAGCGGAAGGTTGAGGATGAGGATGGCGAACCGCCTGCCAAGAAGCGCCGCGGGCCGGGCGGACGACCCAAGGCGGTGGCTACCAATGGCAATGACTCTCGCATACCGCCTGAGACCCGACAAATATTGCAAAAGACTCTGCGCAGCATTTATGACGGTTTGATGTCACTAGAGGCCGATGACCCCATCGAGCCAGAGGAGAAGGACGAAGATGGGGACGACGAGCCCATGAAGCGACTCATCATTGGACCTTTCATCAAACTGCCCTCGAAGCGTGACTACGGCGACTACTACCTTCTAATTCACAACCCCATCTGCATGAACCAGATACTGGCCAAGATCAAGAAGGAAGAGTACAACAGTGTCAACGACATGCGCAGGGACGTCATGCTCATGTGCAGTAACTGCAAAACGTACAACGAAGATGGAAGCCTGCTCTACTCGGATGCCATTGTCATGGAGGTAAGTTTCGATATTGTCATGGAAGCGTTGAGGCGTTTTTACTAACTTTGGGTCATTAGGATTACTTCAATGCCAAGGCGCAACAGGCGCTTAGCGACCATCAAGAGCTGGCCGAGCTTGAGGACCCCTCCGCCAAGGAGAGCAGTGCTGCGCCCACGGGCACCAGTGCCGGAACCCCTCAGCCGCAGGCAAATCCTACCCGGATCAAACTGGTATCAACAAACGGGGTCACCCCTGTTAATGGCGGGATCAGCGGCGCTCCTAGTGAACAGGGCGGCGAATAATAATACCTGCTGACAGATTTCTTGGGCGGCATCATAACTGTCAATCCGATAGACCTGCGCCTTTTCTCCACCTTCTGGGTTTCTTTGATCTGCCAGGGAAAGATCGAGGAGAACTTGCATATTAGGCTGTTGTGACATCTTTGCAAGACACGGAAAACTTCGTTGGGGCGTTAAGGTTGATTTCTTTTTTTAATCTACATAAGGGGCAAAGGGCCTCGACGGTAAAGAGGAAACGATTGGTACGTGTATCAGAAACTCACAACTTTGGGAACTACACCTACGTTGAATTGGGCAAGCAAGGAAAAGGGACAAACGAACGCGATACCCTACCTTAGCTTTTTATATGCTTCTTTTTGTCTTCCATCAGTTAAAAGATGGGAGAAGCGGTTTCAGGCTCTGGAGCATGGAGCTGATCCTCTACCCGGGGGATCAAGAAGAGGAGACTGTAGGATTATCAGGAAGAGCGATCCTGACAGTAGCAGATGTACTTCTAATAGAAATAAGTGCAGAAAGATTCAATGCATTATAAATTTCATATCGACTTCATAATACCAAACCAAGCCTATGTCTTCTACCAGCTTCTTTAGTCCTGCAATCCTAGTTCTCTCAATATTGCTTCATTATGCTGTCCGACTCTTGGTACCTCCTCCATCTTAACCTCATCAACACACGAGACACCCGGCGGAAGTAACGCCGGCACGGGCCCTTGCGAAGTCCCAACCTCGGTCCATCGATGCCGTGCCTTCAACTGCGGATGTTCCCAGACGCCCTTCATGTCATTCACCTTGGCATTGGCAATGCCCGCCGCGTCGAGCCTCGCAATGACAGCTTCTGCCGAGAGCTTGCTGAATGCCCCCAGCATGATCTGCCGGAGGGCTTCACGGTTCTCGACGCGCTTCGGATTGGTGGCGAACCTCGCATCCACCGCCAGCGGTGCATCATGCAGCACCTCGGCGCAGAGCTGCGTCCACTCTCGCTCATTCTGGACGCCCAGCATGACGGAGCCCCCGCCGCCCGTCTCGAAGGGCCCATACGGGTAGATGGCCGAGTGAGAGGCGCCCATTGGCCGGGGGCCCGACTGCCCCTGGTAGCTGTAGTAGAGCGGGAAGCTCATCCACTCGACCATGGCTTCGAGCATGGAGATGTCGATCCGACAGCCCGTCTTCGCCGCCGTCTTGTCCCGCCGCATCAGCGCCCCCATGATTCTGGTCAGGGCGTACATGCCCGACGCGATGTCGGCGATGGAGATGCCGACTTTGGCGGGCGAGTTGCCGTCGGCGCCCCCCGTCGTCGACAGGAGGCCCGCCTCGCTCTGCACCAGCAGGTCGTACGCCTTCTTGTCGCGGTAGGGCCCGCTGGCGCCGTACCCGGAGATGTCGCAGACGATGAGGCTCGGGTATTTTTGTTTAAGGGTTTCGTACGAGAGGCCCAGGCGGTCCGCGGCGCCCGGGGCCAGGTTTTGGACTAGCACGTCTACCCGCAGGTCGGCGATCAGTCTTTGCAGGACGGCTAGGTCCTTGGGCTGTTTGAGGTCCAGTGCCAGGCTTTCCTTGGACCGGTTCGCCCAGACGAAGTGCGAGGACAGACCGGGGCCGACGCGGGTGTCGTAGGACCGTGCGAAGTCGCCCGCGCCGGGTCGCTCGATTTTTATGACGCGGGCACCCTGGTCAGCGAGCTGGCGGGTGCAGAAGGGGGCGGCGATGGCTTGCTCTAGGGAGACTACGGTGATGCCATGCAGAGGGAAATGGGACTTGTCTGCTGGATTCGGCGTCGATGATGTGGGTTTAGCAAGATATGCTGGGCTGGCGCAGAAGCTCCGTCGTAGTCCGGCTACTGCGGGTGGTGATGATGCGAGGAATAGTGACGGTCTATAGCTGTGGAGAAGCACCCAGCTCCTCGACGCTCTGCCTGCCATTTCCCAGGAGCTTGTCCTGGCCAATCTTGTGTCTACCGAGGTGATGTTAGTACAGAGTATGTACTTCCTGAATTCACCAACAATGGCATTGGAACGTCATGAGCAAAAGTGTCAAGATCAAGTTGCTGTTCTTCCTTTGATGTCTGCTCCTCTTGATTTACAAGCCGAGGTCCACTTTATGGGTGATCTGACCCCCAATATCCTTGGCGATCTTGAAGTGCGGAGTGTGGAGGGACGGCTCGTCTCCCAGTAGAGATGAAGTTAACTCTGCTGGGAAGCTACTGTACGTCAGTTATGCTACTACTATTAATATAACATATCGACATTTCGGAAGATGTAAAACCTGACAGAATAGCAATACGACGAATGTGACGTTTTGTAGCTCAGCAGTAATACAAACCATTTTATGTACTGCTGCATGTACGCATATACGTGTGGAAGTGATGATCTACCTGATGCATCTGGGGTAGTGGGGTTAAGCACCCCGCTGCTATTCCCATCTTCAATGCAGTGTTATGTTACTGCCGAGGTTCATCGAGAAAGTCAGATCTAAGTTCGAGGGACTGTTCGCATCAACAGTTGCTTTCATCCCTGGTGCGACTTGTCCACTATATCCAAGCTCTCAGATCGTATCTCTTACATATCTTGGGAGTAGAGCTGAAAACAGAAAAGATGTTTCGAGCACCACAACAGCTATCAAGGGTTGGTAGTGTCTTCAATGAATCTCTGCTACTGTGTACTAGACCATATACATCGCGCAGGAACGTTGCTGCTCGCTACAGACGCTTCTCAGCCACGAGCCGGCGGCATATCATGGAAACCAGCGGTTTCACTGAGAACCAAATGACTGTCCGGGAAGCTGTAGCGACCTTGTGTGCCAAGTTTCCCAACAGCTACTGGCAAGAGCATGATCAAAGTGAACAAGATCCCAAGAAGTTCCACGCAGCCCTAGCCAAGGACGGATGGCTGGGGATTGCGCTGCCAGAAGAACTCGGAGGCTCAGGGCTCGGCATCTCCGAAGCCACCATAATGATGCAAACCATTGCGGAGTCGGGGGCTGGCATGGCAGGCGCCCAGTCAATCCATGCCAATGTCTATGCAACGCAGCCCCTGGCCAAGTTTGGCAGCAGGGAGCAGCAGGAGAGTACGATCCCCAAGATTATCTCGGGCGAGTGGAGGACGTGCTTCGGCGTCACGGAGCCCGATACGGGGCTCGACACGCTCCGCCTGCGCACCCTAGCTCGGAAGAGCGCGGACGGCAAGTCGTACAGCGTCACGGGACAGAAGATCTGGATCACATGCGCGCAGGTGGCCCGCAAGATGATGCTGCTCACACGCACAACGCCACTCGAGGAGGTGCGCAAGCCGAGCGAGGGCCTGTCGTTGTTCTGCATCGACCTCGATCGGGAAAGTGTTCCCGGTTTAGACATGCGCAAGATCAAGAAGATGGGCGGGCGCGCCGTCGACGCCAATGAGGTGTTCTTCGACAATTATCAGATCCCCGCGGACACGTTGGTGGGGACGGAGAACCAGGGGTTCAAGATTATCCTTCACGGCATGAACGCCGAGCGCTGTCTGTTGGCCGGTGAGGCACTGGGGCTCGGATATGCGGCCGTGGCGCGTGCAGCTAGCTATGCTCGCGAGCGCGTCGTGTTTGGACGGCCTATTGGCGCGAATCAGGGGATTGCGCATCCGCTCGCCGATGCCTATATGCGGCTCGAGGCCGCGAAACACGCGACGTACCACGCGGCCCGGCTGTACGACCAGAGCCAGAGTAGCAGTAATATAGAGACGGCAGCAGGGGCGAAGATCGGGCAAGATGCCGTGGGCGTGGCAGCCAACAGCGCCAAGTACCTCGCGGCCGAGGCGGCGTTCGCGGCGTGCGAGAGGGCCGTCTTGACGCACGGAGGCATGGGGTACGCCATGGAATACGATGTCGAGCGGTGGTTGCGGGAGTGCCTGGTGCCGAGGATTGCGCCTGTGTCGCGGGAGATGATTATGAACTATATTGGCGAGAAGGTGCTTGGGCTGCCGCGGAGCTATTAGGGGAGTAGGCGGAAAGTAGCTCCCGGAATGTATGAGATCTGAGGACTGTTGTTGACTGGGACATGGGGCTCCGGAACTGGATGCCTCGTTCGTTAATATCAAGGGAAGATCAAAAATACTATATACAATAGTCTTGGGGCTTTGACCACCTGTTATAATAGGAAGTTGTTGTAGTTTTGAAATAGGGGTTACCTCACCAAGTTCTCTCCTAGACGTGAAGCATAAACCTACAGGACAATCATTACTTACTGCCAGAAAAGTTGTTGTTGTTGTTGGATAAATGCACATAATGATTCCCCAGAGACTTTGACCAGTCCCTTTGTACTTGGTGAGGGTCAAAGGCCTTGAAATCCATGTCACAGCAAGATGCAAATCGGATCAGGTGGAATAGGGGGCCGGCAACAGACCGGTTGAGACCATCCATTAGTCAGACAGGTGCAAATTTCATCACAATCACCAGCCTTTCGGGTGACCAAGCAGGAAAAAGACATTTAGAATGGTATTTTCGATTGAACGTTCTTTGATCCTTGCAAAATCTGCTTGATTCCGACACAGCAAATTTACCCCTCCCAAAACCAACATATCACACATATCTTCATGGGAATTTGTCAACATGATCACGTGTGACTCCTTCCGGCCCATATGGACATCGCAAATGCGCTTTGCCCGTGACTTTACAATCCCATACTCCGTCCCATAAACGCACGGCTGATCGCTGTCACGTACCACCCAAGTGACAATGTATGTGAGTATGGCGTCCGAAGTTTCCGTGGCCATCTCATGTCGTCCAAATAAAGATCCCACCCAACGCCTCCCACTCAGTTACCATTAAGAAAAACTGGGCCGTAAGACTGGGCCGGGATGTTCAGTTGGCATATGTTCGGCAAGCCTCTGTGGTGACCCTCGTACTGCTCCGATCGAGAGCGCACAGCATATTCATTTACCTAGGTGTCTCGGTACTTAGATCTGGGGGAACTCGGCTCGATCTTAGGTACCGTCAGGAACCTGGCCAATAAGTGACTGGTAAATGCCCTTTTCACGCCTAATCGGGAAAGAGACGTGACACATGTCGCATCAGACAGGTACCCAGCATGACGATACCTAAATTTGTTTTTGTGCACGAATATATTCATCGTCCAATGTGAAACTCAGTGACTGGCTGCTACATGAACATAACATTGATGAATGATTTCCTACTCGAAGAATGGTCGTCGTAGTGACCAGAGTGGGACGGCAGTCACGCTGGCCAAAATACCATCGTGCTTCGTGCCTTCCCCATGCTGGAGATATTGCGGTCCGGACGAAAAGGCAATAAGTTCCTGTTTCACGTCAAGGGAAGGAAGGGACGCTCCTTCCTTACCACTTGAGTAGTTCTTGATTCCACAACTCGAACTCGAGGAAGTTGCTCGAGTTTTGAAAAAACTTTTCCCAACTCCGCTGTCTCCTTCAACCTGGTGATCGTATAATAATTCACCTTCAAGGCACTCAACTATCTGTGTCACTACACATCAACACCAACCTATATTCACCACTTCTAAGAAGTCGGTGTTCTCAGGGTGGTATCGACGACAAGAATCTATATTCACTCCTTTGCAAGGTGCACTTCATCGGTTTCCAGTTTGGGTAATCTATAAGTGGCACACCACATCCTCTAAAGGTTTCGCCGAGTTCCATTCTCCTCCAACCTAACACAACAACTCCTCAACCACCCTTCACCCACTTCCCCTCCACGCCGGTAACAACATTGCCACTGTCAGTTTTGGTCATGCAATCTCCTCGCTCTTCCAGCGGTGCCGCTGATTCATTCGATGGCACGCCGGATACGCGCTTGACAACGTTCTCTCCTGATGATGGCGTATCTCGTTCGGTCCGGGCTCCTCACTCAATCGGTCTAGGCCTTCGTGATACCAGAGGTGTCATCGTTGCCGCTTCGCCTGCTTCACTGGACTCTCGTCGTCGCTACCGCGATCCTTTCGTCAGTAGCTACAGCCTTTCCCCCTACAGCCTCGTGTTTCTCCCCCAGTCATCTACTCCTGTTCCACCCGCCAGTGGACCGCCTACGGTTATTGCGGCCAAGGAGGCCGACGGATTCGTTCACCAGGGTCTCAGCACTGATGTTGGCCTGTCACGATGCCTCATCATCTACAATCCAGGCAATGCTGCTATCCACAAGGCCGAGGTCGACAACTATCTCTCTGTAAGTCATCCCGGCCGTCGTTGGATATGTCTCGAGCTAACTCGTGGGAGGTTCTTGCACATCGGGGCTTCAACCTGTCGGGCACGAACCAGATTGAGCTCCGCGGCAATGTGGTCTACGCCCGCTTCAGCAACATCCGTGATGCCTGCATCTTTCATCAGAACGTCCAACTTGGCGGAAAAGGCTGGACTGCCCTCTACATCAACCCCCGCGAGTTCTCACAGGTGATTAATCCTACAGGTGGTATCATTACAGCACACGAAGGTCAGGTAACCCTTGCAGTCTTCGCTCCTCCTTCTCTTGCTGGAACCAATCCTCTGCAGCTGTACGATATGCTGCAGCAGAAGCTACAGAATGAAGGTGATCTGTTCGCTTTCAAGCTGCAAGCCACAGGTGTCGAGGGTAGCGTCTTCAATGCTATTGTTGAATACTGTGAGAACGACGTTTCTCTGCAAGCAGTCTCGAAGCTTCACTTACATAACACCGAGGTACGTGCGGTGTATTCACAATCATGGGAACAATCTACTGATAAATACCACAGCAAGGGTTCCAGATTTGCATGACCCTCCATCGACCTGACATCCCGGCGACTATTCCTACCCTGCGCACTAGCAACACATCGGATCTGGCCACTGATTTGCAGCGATTGTCAATCTCACGCCAGCAAGTCCAAGCTCCGCTGGGTATGGTCCCAATGATGTATCCCGCACCCTACCTTCTCGACCATTACCAACAAGTGTGGACATCGCCTCGCCCTATCGGCTATCCCAGAATCATGGATTCCTACTCCGGCTTCCCTCAGTATCCCAGAGTCCCGGATGGCTTCAACAGAAATGGAGAGGCTTTTCCCCGAAGCATTGACGGCCGCAGACAGCACGCAATCCGAATCCAGCGGACCCCCTACCATCACGGAAACACCAGTAGCCAGCATAACCACGTTGACATCTCTCGCATCCGCGAGGGCATCGACGTGCGTACTACGATCATGCTCCGCAACATCCCCAACAAGGTTGACCAGGCCATGCTAAAGCGCATCGTCGACGAGTCCAGCTGGGGCAAGTACGACTTCATGTACCTTCGTATCGATTTCGCCAACGATTGCAATGTCGGCTATGCTTTCATCAACTTCGTTGATCCACTTGACATCATCGACTTTGTCCGAGCACGCGGCAACCAGCGGTGGAACTGCTTCAAGAGCGATAAGGTTGCCGAGATCTCCTATGCTACAATCCAGGGAAAAGATTGCTTGGTCCAGAAGTTTCGTAACAGCTCAGTCATGCTCGAGGCAGCCCATTACCGACCCAAGCTGTACTACACCATCAATGGTCCCGCCCCTGCTCAAGCTGGCGAGGAGGAACCGTTCCCTGCTCCGGACAACCACTCGAAGATGAAGCGTAGCTGTGAGAATGCAGAGCATGTTGGGCTCTTCACCCCTAACGCTGGCCAACACTACCGCGACGAGCAGCGACGCCGTCGTTCTCAGTATGATCGCGGCACCCGCCTGGCAGCTCTGGAGGAGTTCGACTACGACACGTCGTACTCTCCGTACTCTCAGTTCTCTCCGCAGTGAGGTCTTGGGATCTTGCACGCCTAGTATAGTCTTCACGCCCCGTCTCCCGGTCTTTCAGCTCATCCCGTCATCGTCAAGCGCATGTATTATCAGGCCATATCCGGCCATCTCCGCTCTGATCAGCTAACGTCAGACTACGGAATAATCACTGATTTCGGCACCGTTCCGAGATCTTTGCGATGATCTTCTTTCCTTTCTGCCTCGATTTCCTTGCACTATTCGCGTCGGCTCACCTACTAATATGCCTATCATTGGGCAGCCACGGTTATCCGCCTCTGCTCTCACTTCTCGACGATTGTCTCAACTCATCATTGGGAATCATTGGGCGCCGCTTGATTCTCGGGTCGATTTGGTATTGCACTTGGTGTGACACCCACGGCGACAGGTACTTAGATAGTCTTGAACGCATGCGCTGTTTTCTCTAAATTCTTTTCCCCATGAAGCCCGTGACTGTGAGTGATGCCAATTATAGACGAAGCCGACCACCCAAGGTTAAACAGAGTATTATTTGAAGAAACAAAGTGGTATCTCATTGCTCGTAATTCATTACTCTAGCTCAAATTCATCACAAGACTAGCAAAATGCAACCTGCTGCTATTCTTGATCAAGGTCTATACTACTGGAATCCATATCCGAGTCGGAACTAGGATCGGGGTCTTCTGGCAGTGATGGCAATGGCTTCCTGATTGAACCCGCATGAGTTATGGGCGGTCTGGCCGCTCGATGTGATGGTTCCGCCATTGTATTATTTGACGCAACACCGTCGTAGCCTCCCTCGATCATCGGCTCAATCCCGTTATGGAGATCTTCGCGAGTAGACATACTGCTATATCCTCCGTTACCCATCGACAATGTGTGTTGATGTGAGGGAATATTGTCGTTTTGCCTCTCCGAACCGCCCTCTAGGTTCTGGTGGGATGCAGTGGTAATCGATGCTTTTGCTGTCGTAGGGGTGGCAGAAGTAGAAGAACTAGGGGGCGCCGTGGTGGTGACGTCGTCTTCGTTGGCGAGAGAGGATGATGACGACGAGGGGCGGTGTAGGTGGGGGTGGGAAGAACCGCTATTTCTACAGGAGTGTGAATGAGAGGGGCAGAAATAGTCTCTGTTCCCTTCCCCTTCCCCGTTCCTTTCCGGCCGCTCTAGGTCTTGGTCTTGGTCGTGGCTAGGGCGGCGGCGGTTCCGGGGCATGTTGGGCTCGGAATCGTAGCCCATGTCTTCTTCTACTTCCTCTCCGTTGTCTTGGAGGCTAGCCGGGGTGGGCGGCTGGTAGTACTCAAGCCCCGCGGAATCGGAGGCGGCCCTCTTGTTAGGAGGTCTTCTGTCGTCGTCGTCTTTGGTACCGTTGTTGGAGGAAGGAGTGATCATGGTCGTGGCGCGGATGGGGTGGAGGCGTTCCTGAGGAGTAATGTGTGGTTCGGACATGGCGCGACGAGTAATATCCGGTTCAGGGGTAGGTGTGCGTTCTTCGATGCTCTGCCGCATACTACTGCTGTTGCTGCGGCGATCATCGTCTACACCGTCGATGGGCAGTGAGGGTAGAGGTTTATGTTGCCGATGTTGAGGGGGGTATCGTTGTTCATATCCGAGTCCTCGATCGAATGGCGTAGCCCCGTGGGCGGACTACGCTCTTGCTGTCTTCCACCTCCGCCTCCCCGACGGATACCGGTCTTGGGCGTGCTGGGGTACATGGGACTGCCCATGCGACTGTTAGGCCCGCCGCCGCCGCCCGCAAGAAACTGGGTCGGGTAGTAGAGCTCGACGCCGCCGTTGGCGAGGCGGCCGGAGAAGATGACCAGGAAGAGGCAGCCGAGCAAGAGGACGGACTGGACAATGGCCATGCGCTTCTGGAAGACGACCTCGTCGGCCAGGGCGCCGAGCCGACTACTCACGGCCAGGAGCTCGCGCTCCGACTGGTCGCGCTGCGTCTCCAGGGCGATGACGGTGCTCTGCCAGATCTGGTCGTACTGGACGCGCAGGTCGCGCAGCTCCGAGAGGACCGTCTTGTTGAGGGTGTCCAGGAAAAGGTCGACTTTCGCGACCTGGCGCCGCTCCAGCTTGGACAGGGCCTGCTGCAGGAACTGCGACTGCGACTCGATGTACTGCAGAGACAGGGTCGTGTTGGACTCGAGCGTCTGCAGGCGCTTTGTCAGTTGCTTAAAAAACGAGTCCTGCACGGTCGGGGTCGAGGCCGGCGCGGAGCTGGTCGGCGTGGTGGACGAGGCGGAAGAACCGCCTACGGAGGCTTTCGCATTTTGAGTGGCCTTGGGCGATGGCGGCTTGACAGAACTGGAGCCGGCGGTTGCCTTGCTCTTAGCTGCGGCCACGCTCGACTGTCTGACGGAAGCAGGCACCGTATGTTTGGTTGATGGAATAGGGGGCCAGACGATTGTGTTGATTCGACTGGGTGCGCCGAAGTCTTGGAAGTCGCCGGGCCTTCAGTGGAGTTGACCGCCGCCGAGGCCGCAGCCGTCGGTGCTGTTGTAGAAGTCGTCTTTGGAGTACCAGCGGGCTCTGTTGTCGGGTTATGGGACGACGGTCCAGTCGTCTCAGTTTGCGCCTTGTTCGAGCCCGTGGCCTTGTCTCCCTGCTCATCCTTGAGAAGGGACTCGGGTGGTGGCATTTGGTCTTCTTCAGCTGTAGAAGAAGATGCATTTGATGTTGATTCCAAAATCTTGCATGTAGTGTGCTTCTGAAATTGGCGCTCGAGATATGAGCCGTCCCAGAAAGGTAATACGAGGCTTTGCTCGGTCACAGCCACGACATCCTCTACGGGAGCTGGCTCCTCTGCCTCAACAGTTACTTGAGGCTCCTCTGCTGGTGGTGCCGCCTCTGCCTCCGGGACTGGCTCAGGGGCTGCCTTGCTAGGTTCGTCCTCTTCGAAATCTGCAGGATCTGCCTCTTTCCAGGAGTCCAGCATTCGCGTTCCATGCACCCGAAGGAGAGATAGTGGACAGTAGAATTCATTACCATAGTGGCTCAAAATTTCGATGCGCAGGTACCTTGCCCAGATCTGGGGGTTTTGAATGAGGAAGGGCTGTATATCTCTCGAGTTGCGCGCTTGGAAGTCGCCCAAGACCTTCCATTTATCCGACTTTATGGGATAACGGTCGCTAACACTGACGCGGAACTGTCTGATCATACTCGAGAAGAACTCGTAGTTGGCCAAGACAACGGTATCGACGAGGATATCCTCGCTGAGCTCGACGATGAAGAACTTGTTCGCAGTGGCGCATTCAAGCAGCATGTACGAGTCCTTGTTCTCGACCAAGATGGCTTTGGAGTTCTTAGCTCCCTTGCTCGTCTTAATCACCGTCGCTCCGGCGTCGAACGAGGAATAGGAGTACCTCTCCTTGCACGTCTTGCCCGCATCCTTGCTCCTGTAGACGTGGGCCAGCCCCTCGTCGTAGGTAATCTTCTCGACCGCGTCCTCCTTCTCCTTTTTCTGTTTGGGGACGGGCTTCCCCGACGAGGTGATCTCGGAGATCTTGTCGGAGTAGGCGTCGAAGTCCAAGGATATCTCGCCCTCCTCGCCGATCGAGCTGAGGTCGCCTCCGGGGTAATCTCCGCGGACGTCGTGCGGTTTCCGGGTACGTGCTTCCATGGGCTCCTGGCCGGCCTTTTTCAACATCATCTCTTTCCATTCTTCAAAGGACATGAATGCCCCCGTGCTCAAGTCGTTGCCGTCGCTGTCCAGTTCGTGCTCCTCCTCGACTTTCGGCGGCCCGGCATCGCTGGGGGAGGCCGCTGGCGTTTGCGCAGCCGCAGGAGCGACGCCTTCGGTGGACGGGACCGGGGTCGAGGAGTGCGTCGTGGTAAGACATTGCTGGGGCAAAGTGTGGGTGATGTAGTTGACCGTCCTCGACTCGCAGGTCGACTGGGCGGAGGAGCTGGGCGGCAGCGATCGGGTGGCATCGTTGGCGGTTATCGTCGCGGAGCTGGTACTGCTGCTGCTGCTGCTGCTGCTGCTGGTGGTGGTGGTGCTCGTATTCTCGTCGCCTTGTTGGGCCTGCACCTGCACCCCAGCCACTAACAAGAAGAGAGGGACCCAAATCGGTAGCAATGACCAGACTGAACGCCTGTCCCTATGACGCCACATCATCGTCGCAGTAAATGCATACTCGACCAGAAACTATGTAGGAAAATCAGGTAAAGTCCATGTGGAAGAGAAAGGTATTGCTATTATTATGCCCGGAGGAAAAATGAAACAATAAGTGGTAAGTCCTTCTGGGATTATCTGTTCATTTGCCTCCAGGGACGGGCGTAGTTTGTCGTCAGCCAATCTCGAATCTCCTACAAGGTAGGCTGGCTGGTCTCTTTCGCCAGAAGCAAGGACAGGAAGTGTTCTGTTCTTCAGGTCCAGCCACCCTGACGTAGAACCGTTGCACTCAACACTTGGGTTTAGCATGCGTGGGTAAGCAATTAGCATGCGTAAGCGCTGAACTGCATGCAGGAATGCGGCCTGTGCTACCCTGGAAGGCCCCTTCGGTTCGGTGCATATGGCCCGCGATATGACCAACTCAATGTCATCGATTGTGCTCACCAAGAGTCACTCACTTACTACGTAACGCACTACCTGCTATGATTTATCTTTGCTCCTACTGACTTTTACTTCAGAAGAACAGACTCGCTTCAAGGCGTAGTAGTTAGTGTATCGATCGCATGAACATTTGACTACGCATCTAATACTCCAGGACCCTGCGAGGTCACCACCTTCGCCTTTGATATCTGATAGTACTGGGTCCTTGTCCCCTACCCTTACCGGCCAGGGGGTAGCGAATGTCCGAGTGATGAAGGAGAGAAAGATGATATCAACATCCTGCCCCTTTAATGCGCAAAGCTCTACCAATGCTCGAATAGATACCGCCGGGCCTATCTGATTTACTATATACTATCATCAAATACCTTTGTCATAGGTAAGAGCTGAGCAAAACTTGAGAGCTATGCTAGTACAGACAAAACATTCAACGTGTACGTTTTAGGTGGGAAGTCTTTAGGGGGGTCAATTGTGTGGGGGGTAACAGTAAAACTAGCGCGGCGCGCCTACAGCTTACAGGGATCACTCCGCTGTGACTGCAGCACTGGTCCATCGAGTCCCAAGTCGCAACTTGAAGCTTGAACACCTCCGTCCAAGCAGCAATTGTAATCCCACCACAACAAAGCCGTCAGCCTCGCAGGCAGCAACTTGCCGATTTTCGCAAATATAGACCCGGAATCGGCTGGAACTCTACTGTCATGGTGCCAAAGACAAATTAAAATATCTAGAGTCGTTTCAGCTAAAGCCTGCCCTGGTTGACTCCTTCTCAACTTGCGCCCGTCAGCCCAACTGCTGCTACTTCGCACAACGACTACGAACGGCCGAGGTGCATCGCGAGTTATAATGGCTCCGCGACGAGTCCAGACCTACGATGACTATGGCACTGCTGTGCAGCAAATACTCGTTTCGACCTCAGATACCGATTTTCTGGACCAATTGATTCCTGTGCTGAAAGATGCTTCGTACACCAACCGATCGAACCTCTTAACCCAAAACCTGCAACAGTATGCCGAGGCCCGCGAATCCGACATTGAGCGCATCGGCTTGACGAAACATGAGGAGTTCTTGAGCTCGGTAAACCAGCTTCAAGATGTTCGCCAGGGCACCGTCAGCTTGACCACCGAGATCCTCAAGCTCAACCAGTCCATTCAGGAGAGCACGGAGAAGCTGGCCGAGCAGAAGCAGGCCCTGGTCAGCACACGTGCTGTGCGGGAAAATATATCCGATGTCTCAGATGCCTTGAAGGAGTCGCTCAAGATCCTGCATGCCGTGAACAACGCCCACGAGCTTATTCGCAAGAAGCAGTACTATGCTGCGCTCAAGTCCCTCGAGGATATGCAGAACGAGTTCCTGATCCCAATGATCCAGAACAAGTACGGAACACAGTACAAACTAGCAGATATGATTCAAAAGTCTATACCTGCCTCGCAAAAGTCGATCTCCGAGGCTGTAATGAATGATCTCAATACCTGGCTGTTCCGCATCCGAGAGACGTCACAGTTCTTGGGCGAAGTTGCCTTCTACCACACTGAAATGCGTCGGTCTCGCCAAAGGGATAGGATAGAAGCAGACGATTTTCTCAGTCACTTCAAGCTGAACTCAGCGATCGAGCTAGTCTTTGACGAGAGTGAAGAATTCGACGTGTTGGACAATGAGGAGTTGCAGGTCGACTTCACGCCCCTATTCGAGGCTCTGCATATTCATGATGCCCTTGGCCAAAATGACAAATTCCGGAATGATTATGCAGCCACAAGGCGGCGGCAAAAGGAACTCCTGATTCCGTCGACGGTCAGCCTCACCAGCGATGACGAGTCCTCGTTGAGCAGTCTCTTGGAAGGGATTGCTGGATTTGCCATCATTGAGAAGGCTACGATGAGGCGCGTGCCTCAGCTACGTACATCTATCGATGTCGAAGAGCTATGGGATTCAATGTGCTCGGCCGCCATCTCACTCACCACGAAAGCTCTGGCCGAAGTGAGCAACGCCGAGATTTTACTCAAAATCAAAGGAGTCATCGCCCTCTTCATTCAGACGATGGCAGGCTGGGGCTATTCCGTTTCAAGGCTGGATGAATTCCTGGTGGATCTCTTCGACAAGTACGCCGAGCTTCTGAAGCGACGGTTTAGCGATGATTTCCAGGAAATCGTCTCAACGGATGATTACATGCCCATGGCTATCAACTCGGTGGAAGAGTACGAGAAGGTGGTCAACGTTAGTTGGTTCACGCAGGACAAGGACATCAGCGAGCTTACCTTCCCCTGCGTCCTTCCTTTCTCCCAGATGTATCCGCTCTGTTGTATTGATATCCGAAACTTCCTCAACCAATTCTACTTCTTCTCCGACGACCACTTTCAGCACCCCACCAAAATCGATGAGACGTTGCGCAAATCTCTTGATGAGCTCCTTACCGAGAAGGTATGCCAGTCGCTGGTCGAGCGCCTGAGCACCCAGTATCTAGGTCAAATCGTGCAGATTCTTATCAATCTGGAGCATTTCGAGACGGCTTGCCAAGAACTTGAACAGCTCCTGATCCGGGCCCGCTCGTCTGCCTCGGCCGGCGGGCCCCTGAAGCTCGCCGCGACGGAGCAGTTCCGGGATAACAAGAAGACGGCCGAGAAGCGCATCTTCGAGCTCGTCAACTCCAAGATCGACGACCTCGTCGAGACGGCCGAGTACGACTGGACCGGCCTCACCACGCCCACCGAGCCGTCCAACTACATGCAGACCCTGACGCGCTACCTCTCTAACATCATGAACAGCACCCTCCTGGGCCTGCCGCGCGAGATCAAGGAGCTTATCTATTTCGACGCCCTCTCGCACGCCTCGGACAAAATCCTCGCCCTGCCCCTGAGCAATGACGTCAAGAAGATCAATCCCAACGGCGTCGCCGCCCTCGCCCTCGACGTGAGCCATCTGACGGACTTTGTCGACGGCCTCGAGAACGGCTTCATGCTGCGCAGCAACCTCGACGAGCTCGAGCAGACCATCCAGCTGCTGCAGAGCGAGAACACGGACGAGTTCTTCGACATCTCCACGCGCAACAAGAAGTACAGCCGTGTGCACGCCATGAACGGCCCCGTCCTGCTGGAAAAGTACGTTGTTATCCACACACTGTCTCGAGTAACTTTTGAACCAAAACTAATACTACATGCCATAGGCTCACTTCCCAAATCACTGGTCCCAGTGCCAGCCAGCAGGCTGCCCAAGCTGCCCAGAGATTCGCCAACTTCTCCTCCAATTTGCGATTCGGAGGCAAATCGTAGAGAACCAGCCATGCTACGATATCACGCCCAACAGACACCAGCGCAATTACTACTGTTCAGCACATGACATCGAGACGACATAACGAAAGCGAAGCGGGATGAATTTCCTGTGTCATGACATTCAATTTTTTATCATCAGCTCATGCTATAACCCTCGCAATAATATATGAAATCCCAAAACCACAATCATCAGCAAACTGGATATACTTTGTGGGCTATCTACCACCAAGGGAACCAAAAACAAAACGTTCCTCAAAAACCCCATTTACGCCAATAGCCGGTGAAGCCAGGGATTTTCGTGAATAAACGAGAGAAGTAATACGAAGAAATAGTGAACAGATGCAGTCGAAAGGGAAAAGACTACGTTGCCAATAGAAACAAGTTGTTCACCTGTTCCACTCGTTGGTGTCCCATCGGAGTGTATTGGCTACGTATCTAGTCCCGATCCCCATGGTCGTCGCCCTCCTTGGAAGGCAAGACGGTCTGGGCAGTCTGTTCAGAGGACTCAACATGACTAGACTCGGTCGGCGCCGGTTCGGGAGGCGGTATCGTCTCCTCTTCCGTCGAGCTGCTGCGATACTACTATTTAGGGGGATGATGGGTCAGTATCGAGTTCGCGACGTGCGATATTCGATGCGGGGTGGATGGGAAGCAGGAACGACTTACTTGCTGCGGCTGCATGCTTCCCGCGTAGTACATGTTGTTGGGGTCCATATCACCATACATAGGTGCCGGTGCTTGGCCGTACTGAGGGGCCTGGCCAGGCTGGACCGGGTTGTACATGTTGGGCGCACGAGAATAATCCTGGTCGGATGGCATCTGGTGGCCGCCCATACCGTAGTTGGGGTCCATGTGGTTCGGCGGCGGCATGTGCTGGCCTCCCATCTGCGATGCGGGTGCTGCGGGCACGCCGCCAGCTGGTTGTTGAGCGGGGTTGGCCCTCTTTGCATGGCTCGCCTCCTCTCGAGGAACTATGTCGATGAGGAAATCAAACATGTCGCTCTTAGCGAGAGCGGAAGCAATGTCGGATCGCTGCAGAGTGCGACGCTTGTTCTCTTCGGCGTGAATCCATGCGCGCATGGTCAGCTCTGTGATGAAAATGTCGCAGCCCTTAGCGAACAAGATTGGCGCTTCGGCTGAGATCATCTTAACTTCAGGATCGGCCTTCATGACTTTCTTGATACGGGCAAGCGGGAGTTGGTGTAGCTTGTAATCGTGGCTGTCGGACTCGAGATGATGGATCGTTTGCTGCCAGTAGGTGGTCAGGATGTCCTTGTACTGGCCGTGCAGACCTTGGTGTACGTTCGCCCAAGGACCGGTATAGAGCTCCGCGGGAGCATAGCCAGAGTTGGCGAGCTACAAATGAGAAGGGCTAATGTAAATAACACTGGGAGATGATGATTCGAGATTTGGGGCGGGGACTGGGACTTACAGCAGCGCTTGCGCCTATAGAGACATGGTTAGCGACGTCGCACAGAAGGCAGATGATTGCGCAACCACAGATGCTTGCTTGATTGCTCGAGTGATCGGATCTTTTGACTTACCATAGTGACCGCCATGGGCGGTATCATAAACAGCATTGTTGGTACCCTGAGCATTCCTCGAGGATTGCTGCTGCGGGTGGCTACTCGACGACTGTTGGTTGTGCTGATCCATACTTGCAGACTGCGGGCTCGGCCGTTGCAGCTACTCGGGACGATTGCCTGGTAGATATATTCGACGAATAGAAGCTGTGCGGGAATGCACGATTTGAGTTTCCCGTCTGACAGGCAAACGCGAGTGGGAGGGAAAAGTGTGAGAAGTACTCGGCGCAATCCGATCACGACGCGCGGGGGGAAGGTTTATCTCGTTCCGCGGCGCCGTCTTACTTTGACTGACACCCACGCACACACACACACTTCTTTTCTTTTCTTTCTTTCGGCGTCCAACAAGTATCACAAAAACTGGGCTGTCAGATTCTGCGTCAGTAAATAAAGTCCGGCGCTGACGATTTGTGCGAGTGCTCTTCAAATTATTTCTCGTTGTTATTTGTTTACACTGGTTGAGTCCGCAACCAGTTGTGTGTTGCGCCTGGTGGTTGAGCGAATGATGTAACGAGCTTTGAGAGGCAGGGCAATTGATTGATTGATTGCTCGAAACTGATTGCTTGCTTTGGAGTGGGAAAGTAGTGCGAGTGGCGGGTAGGTAGTGGTAAGGCAGGCTAGGCTGGTAGTGGCAGGATGGGATGGGATAGGCGGGATAGGCAGGATAGGCAGGCCGCTCAATTGCGATTGACTTGCCTGATTGGCCGCAAGCTTGCGTGTGCTTGAAACGGTGCGAACTGGGGTCTCACCCAAGCTTACTGCGTGGTGACAGAAGTGAGGGGCGGTGTGTGATCACTGATAGGCGAAAAAGTCCCCAAATCCTCGAAGAATGGCCACTTAGGTCCCGATTGCTGGACCGATTAATGATTCGACGTTGGTTTCGGGTCGTAACCTAAAGGCAAGTGGGGAGCTTTTTGTGTCGGACGGTGCAGAGCACGAATTTCGATTCGCTTGAGCTTGATTTTGGGGGCTTATTCTCGGGTCGCTGGTGCGGCAGAGCGCTTGGGGGATGCTTGCTTTGAGTCGAATCAATCAATCAGCGGTTGGCGTCGCAAAAGCTGGGGAAAGGCCCAAGCGAAACGACCAGACAGAACGGCTCATCGACAAGACAGTTGACAGGCCTACTAATGATCTTAGAGGAAAAGATGCGGGTCAGGCCGCGGTAGTAGCTTTCCATTCTCTCATTGGATTGAAATGGAAATTATATTTGTTTCGATCATTGATGAATGAAATTCGGCAAACGACTTACAAGTACTGTGTTCCTTCGTCTTCTTCCTGCTCGGCTATCCCGTCTTCTATGGTGCTATGGTACCCAATATCGCAAGAGTGGGAAGGCAATCAAGATCCAAGACAAGAGGCAAAACTTATGAACAAACCGAAGAGAAGAGGAAGAACGTTGCTCACGTCCACCGGGTATTTGAAGAATGGGGTCCCAAAGCACTAATAGCAAGTTGGGCAATGACGTTGGAAAGTCAGGATGGGCCAGAGATGCCGATAGGGCAGGTATCGACGGTTAGATGATCAGAAGATGCCCGGACAACCGGTGTAGGGTTGGGATTGCATAAGAAGTATATAGAATGAGTAGATCAAGTAAGCCAGAAGACTCTATCCGTCGTTTCCCTTCAAAGAAACAGGTTGCCTCCGATACCTGACGAAGTGAATCAAGTCTGGTTGTAGTGTACATCTGAGAAGGAGCAAGACCGAATGCGCTGGCACATTGACGCAACGCGGTTGGGCATCAGCCGGCCGAGATGGACTAGACCAGGGTGTCGTCTTTCTGCCTGCAGGAGCGAGCCAGACGAGGCTTTGGCTAAAGACGAAAATCCCACGATGATCACATAGTCGTAGAGCACCGCATCGTACGGAACCTCCCACAGCCTGCTCTCAGCCGCTCCTCTGACTGCGCAAAATGACCCTCTGCTCTGAGCGGATGGGGATAGGACACAATATACCATAAGAGCAACCAATTAGACGGACCAAAGGTCTATCCGCTTTGCCGGAATAAGTAATGTCTAACCGTCTACCTCCTTTACCTCACACTTCATACTACCTATGTAGCTTGAGGCAAGTATTTTGACCGGTCTTCCTTGCTTTTATGCTCGAGTGTGACGGCAAGGGAATGGGGCCTTGACAGGTTCCTGCTTAACGTCTACACATCATGCAATATCGAGATCGTATGGTCAACTCTCTCTCTCTCGCTCTGAAAAACCATGTCATTGTACATGCGTTCTTCGAAGTGAGGAGCCTTGACAACTGTACAACACCACCCCCAAGAATCTCGTGTGCTTGATGGTGTGTAGCTTACCGCCCAATCAATTGCATGTCGCAAGGTGGCATCGAATCGATTCACTGCTCCATTTTGTATGTGGCTCGGTGGCTTCAGGCTTGACAGCGCCGCCTGCGTGCCTGGGCCTTGGGGGCTTGAGTTTGGGCTTGAGGGGCTTGGGTAAGGCGGGGCCCAACTGATAAAGACCGGGACAGTCCTGATAACCAGCCACACCTGCAGCAGCTCCACCATAATTTGCTCTTTAGAAACTTTTTCTACCAGACTTTCTCTTCCCACTTCCGACTTTGCAATCTTCTTTCTGCGATCATGGCAGAAACGGCTGCCAGCCTCACAGAAGACCAGATCGAGCAGCTTCTGCAAGAAGCAGAGGCCAGGCTGACTGCAAAGACCAGCGCTCAAAATGCCACCAGCTTGACCAAGCCCGCGAAGCTCGACGTCGCAAAGACGTCGTCTTCCACTCAACCGACCAAGCCTGCGACGGCAGCAGAGGAAGCTGTCGCCAAGGAGCCCACCCCCTCCAGCGAGCTTGTCTTCAACATCCCGCCGCCGCGGGTGCCCAAGAAGGATAGGGTACGTTACCGACTTCCTTTTTTCATCCCCAACCACCACCTACTCGCGTGATGACAATTTCCCATTATATCTTGAGCAGCGTCCCACTCCCGTCATGGGGGTGTTGCTGCACTCGGTGATTCCTAATATCATAGTTACACTGACTTGCGAGACACTTCATTACACAAACTCGAAAACAATAGTGTTGGCACCTGTCACTAACTCGACTTGTCAATAGGCTACCAAGACAGATGTCGGCGCTTCATGGTACAACCTGCCGCGCACTGATCTTACTCCCCAATTGAAGCGCGACTTGCAGCTGCTCAAGATGCGTGATGTCCTAGACTCCAAACGCCACTAGTAAGTCTCTGCAGCTTGGTACCAACACCGCCAGCAATCACTAACAGTTTCGTAGCAAGAAGGATAACTCCCGTGGCATCCCTGAATACTCCCACGTCGGCACTATGGTCGAGGGCAGAACCGAGTACTTCACCAACAGAGTGACCAAGAAGGACAAGAAGCGTACATTGCTCGAGTCGGTCATGGACCAGGAGAAGTCTACCCAGCGCTTCAAGAGCAAGTATGGCCAGATCCAAGAGGCGAAGACGTCTGGAAAGAAGGGTCACTACAAGAAGATGATGCAAAAGCGATATGGCTCCAAGAACTGAGTGAGTTGACGTATCAAGAAATTGGTATCAACCTCAGAGAGCCAGATCAGAAAAGGAAGGGGTTACAGGAAGAGCATGATTCTTTTAACATAGGTCACTGCTTTAGTACTGGCCCCATCGGATTCGCTTCCGACATTCTGGTCTTGTCTGCGCCCATCCGGACCTGAAAGGTTCAAGACTCGTAGCAAAGATGTTGCACGTTTGCAAGAGCACCTGGCATGCGAGCCCCCCTTCTCACCAAGCCGAAATGCAGAAGGTTGAGGATTAAGTAGTAACAAGGCCGTACGAAAAACTACGAGCTGGTTCTACAGCGGGGCTGCTTACGTTAGGTTCTTTGATGCATGGCGTTAGCGCATGTCCACCAGCGCATGGAGATATGAGGCACAGCATTTCGAATGGACATAGCTCCTCGTGTAGACAGTTGCGTGGCATTCTTCATTTAATTTTCAATATATGATACCCTACTATGCGATCTTAATTACGACTTTGGAAAAGTGTTGTTGTTTCTCTAATCTCTCGTATGCCTTAATCGCATCTTCCAACTGGAAGGTGATGTCGTCAACAACTGGGTCGATCTTTTTGTCGTGGAAGAACTGGACCATGTCTTTGAACATGTTCCTTGTTCCCAGCAACACACCACGGAATACACAGATCCTGTAGAGCGCACTCATGACATCAGGCGGAATCTCGTTTGTGGTCGAATCACCAATCATGCCCACGACTGTGATGACTCCGTCCCTGCGAATCGCCTCAAGCGACTGTGGCAGCGTAGGCGCGCCCCCGATATCAACAACGTGGTCCACGCCGCGGCCGCCGGGCGTGAGCTCCTTCGCCTTCGCGCCCCAGTCCGACTGGGTCTTGTAGTTCAAGACGTACTGCGCGCCCAGGGACCGCAGCCGGTCCGCCTTTGCGTCGGAGCTCGTGGTGGCGATGACGGTGGCGCCGGCGGCCACGGCGATCTGCAGGGCCGCGATGCTCACGCCGCCGGTGCCCTGCACCAGCACCCAGTCGCTGGCGCGCACCTCGCGGCCGCGCATGCCCATGAGGGCGTTCCAGGCCGTGAGGCCGGAGCAGGTCAGGGTGGCGGCGGCCTCGTGGGACATGCCCGAAGAGGCAGGCAGCGGGATCAGGGCCGAGTGGTGGAACACGCCGAGGCGGCACAGCGTGCCGGGGGTCTGCTGGCCCAGGCCGGACAGGATCTCGTCGAAGCCCGGTAGGAAGTCGTCGGCCAGGTGCGGCGCTAGGTGCGTCACGACGCGGGTGTCGGGTTGCAGGCCTAGGCTGCTGGGGACCGAGGACCCGACGGACAGGATGGTGCCGGAGCCGTCGCTGCCGGGGGTTATGTTGGGGGTTGCGGGGAGGGGGATGGCGGAGGATTTGCCCTAGGGGGAAGGTTAGCATTTTATTTCTCTTGGGGACATGAGAGAAAATGAGTGGTAAGTATAGTGATGTATACAAGTGTGCTTATGTAAGTGCAGATGTATGCACTTTACAGCATTTACTCCTTCCTCTTCTGGACTTACCTTGGCAATGACCAGGTCCCGGTAGTTGAGCGAGGCCGCGTGCATCCGGACGAGGACCTCGTCGGGCCCTAGCTGGACCGGCGGCGCGGCCGCGGCGTCGAAGTGAAGGGACGAAAGACCCCCCTGCGCCGCGTCGAGCGCCCAACGGCCCGAGGTCTCGAAAGTACTTCCCATCTTCTTCTTTTCCTTTTGCGGCTGCAATCGCTTTACTCCGAGTTGTGACTTATAGTATTTTCAGCTCACCGCCGCCAGATGTCGCAATGTGATAGATGATAGCGCGGAATGACGTATATATAATGGCTCGTTTCAAGAAGCGTTCAGAAAGCACCTGTGTGTCTAAGACCCTATAGTATGATGAGTCTTCCTTCTTTTCCTCGGAGGGATGATGGATGCGATGATGCCGTACAGACCGTTTATTCTTATTTTTATACCAAAGGAAAAACAACGCTATCGGATTTTATATACATAGAATTCTTCTTCACTTTGGACTCTGGTTTCCCCGTCCCATCCGTGCTAAGGGACGGACTTACGGTATAAGTGAAAGGGGTCCCCACTGCCCGAGCGAAAGCACGGCTATAATAACGCTCCACTGGCCACGGTAATTGGTAGTAGCAGTAGGCAGATCGTGCAAGATTTTCCTGTTGCAGAACACTAGAAGGATAGCCGAAGATATAAGAGTGGAGATATCGTATTTTCCTAGTTGGTGTCTGGCCCGTGTCGGATCGTGCCTAACTTACTCCGTAGAGGCCTTGCTTTTGGTTCCCGTCCACCTGCTGTTGTTTTTTGTTGATCTCAGGGTTTGTTCCGGCGGCAAACGTGCATGATGAGATCCTTATCATAGATGGCTACTGTAGTCCATGGGTTCAGCCGCAGTCCAGGCCCGGCCAATTCCATGACTCTCCCCGACGGAAGCAAAAATGTAAGTATGTCTTACAGGAACCAGCTATTCGTCAGATTGGGCGTGCCGTGTGAACATGGTACGGTAGATACGCGCACTCATTACTCAACACCCTCGCGCTCGATCGGACTTTAATCCTTAGCTAGATTTTGCGGGACCCCCCATGACATGAGATTCAGCCTCCCCATGGTCACTGACCGATTCTATGATGACACCAAGACACGTGCGGAATTGGCGGAAGGCCACTCTGGTACTATAGTACCGGCGCTGTGTTTCCCAGGGACGGATTCCTAGACAGCGGTCTGCCCAGTGTTACATACCGACAGGTGACAGGCGTCACAAGATACTCGGGGAGTCGGTGTGGTATTATCTGAACCCGACTTCTCGTCCACAGGAAATTAGCAACTCTAAATATATGCCATGACCCATGTGCCATAGTACTCGACTCGCCGTAATAAGTTCCCCAGAAGGCAGGTAGGTAGATAGATACGGACACGCCGGAGAAAGGAAACCATGCCCTGGTTGTTGCTGCTCTGAAAGCCCAGTGAGAGAGATATCATGAAGCGGTTTACAGTTTCCCCCTTGAAAGTTTGTTCAATTCTTTGGTTGTGTCGAGCTTCAGATGAAGTATTCCTATACGTCTACAGTACTTCTAATACTGAAACGTATTTTGTTATTTTCCCTCTTACGATGTACGTTTATCCGTTACTTACTCGATTTTTATGTTTCGGGTTAGGGTTGGATGTATTCCTTACCTAAATACTGCCTGGTAATACTTCATCTGAAGCCTGAAAAGACAAAAACATTTAACAAACTTTCCAAGGAGGAAACTGTACAGTGAGTGGAGTCAGTGGACTGGGTTTCATCTTCGTGCCATGTGCGAAACGTCATGGGTTCGGATTGGGTTTACTGTTTTATTGGAGGATAAATTCCCTCGTGACTCGTGAGAGCAACGACAAGGTGTGAAACCTCTCGAGAACCCGAGGCGGCGGGATTCAACATTATTCAAGTACCTAGTCGTCGATTACCTTCCTGACTCGAGTGTATCCAAAGAGTGGACGTCTCTGTTTCAGTCCGTGTGACGGGCAAGTGTCGACATGACCCCTCCAGCAATACTACATGTCGAAAAGATGGCGAGTCATGCTCTGTCAACGTGATAAGAATCCAGCGTCATGATATCACATAGGCCATCAAGTTGTTCGCAAGTGAAGGAAGTGTAAAGTTGTTAATGGTTCTTGTTGTGTTATTGATTGGTAGTGTGACGTAAATATATGTACATAAGAAAAAACTGCGCTCTCGACTTCTTTTTATACGGCATTCCCGTGGCCCTGGAAGTCGTTATGATAGTTCTCCTTGGACCGGTTGACGAGCTCGACCTCGGACTCGCTGGCCGAGTCGCCGCCGCCGCGGGTGCGCTGGACCGAGACGACGGTGGTCTTGGTGATGCCGTCGCCGTTCTGGTTCTTCTTGAAGTAGCCGAGCCCGGGGCGGCTGGAGCTGGCGAGCGCCTGGGAGGCGTTCTGGCTGTCGCCCGTGCGGGAGCGGATGTAGTCGGTGCCGCGCTTCTTGAGGCGGCGGAACAGGCCCGCCATGCCCGGCATGCAGGCGCAGATGACGCCCACGTCGAGCTCGACCAGCGACCAGACGGCCAGCTTGGCGTAGTCCATGGTCGGGTTCGTGCTGCGGGTCCAGCCGACGAGGGCCTGGAGGCGCACCACGCTGCAGATGGTGACGAAGAGGCCGACCAGGAAGGTGAAGATGATGCCGATCTTCTTCTTCCACGACAGGTCCAGCTTCATCAGCTGCGGGATCGGCATGAAGAAGATGACAATGTCCAGCACGATGTTCAGGGCCGCGCACGTGTACGTCTGCGCATCCATGTTGATGCACTTGCCGTGCTTCTCGTTGTCCCACCGCGTCCACGTGTAGTCGAAGGGCACGCAGTACGTCAGGAGGGTGATGACGAAGGCCACGCAGAACAGTCCCATGACGCCCATCAGGATGAAGATGTGCTTGCGGAACTGGCGATCCGGGAAGATCCTGAGGTAAAGGAGAAGAATCGAGATCTTGGTGAGAGTGGACTCGATAACATAGGCGAACTCGGCAATGTAGAAGAGCTAATGAGTGAGCCTTGGTTAGTCAAGCTCTTACATGTATACGTACAAGGGTCTGTGAGTGAGTGAGAGCGTCCGGCAACTTACAATAAGCACAATGTTAATGTGCATGTCGTCGAGGGTCCACAGATCGGTACCAAGGCCGAATATTACCACTATTCTGCATGTTAGCCATCGTGTCTTAGATGCAATTCTTTTCCGGGTTAACATACTCAGCTCAGCTCCGATGGTTACACCCGTCAGGACGACGAATGACGTGATGATAGCCCAGTCATCATATCCTAACAGCATACCGCCAAAATACGAAGAGCGGGCGAGGAGACGCCCTGCCAGGAAGATTGTGGCAAGTCCCCAAAGTGTCCAGGTAACCGCCCGGATCATGGGCTGGATGTTCCGTGGCGTAACTCCGCATGTTGTCGTCAAAAGTCGCTCGGCACCTGTGGTACAAGGAATGAGTATATGGGCCACAGAACAGAAGGGACAGGGAATATGACTTACCCTTGAGCTGGTGAGTCGTGCAGCTCGCTCTCATGCAGTCCTTGGAATCCGTGACAATGAAGTCGTTGACCTCGACACAGGACCTGGATCCGGCCTTTTCCTGGAAGCAGTCGAACTGTTTGGCTGTTAGCATTGAGCATGGAGAGGCTGCTTGCTGCTTGCTGTACGCAAACGGGGCAGTTAGGTGGTGGATTCTACGTACGGCACATTGTGGTAGTTGGTGCTCGATCGAATGGAGAACCGATACCAAGCTAGCCGACTGAGTCGAATTCTGGGCGGCGACGAGGGCGGCGAAGGAGGCCAAGAGCCAAAGGGCCAGCGTTGAAGAAATCCGAGCCATGATGGTGAGGAAGTCTGACAAGACTGGAACAGCAACGACTTACACAACAACCACACAACACGATGATGCTGATGATGATAATGATAATATAGCTAGCTGGTCTAGATAACCCATCGCGAACGGGGGCGGAGACGATGGGGGGTTATCAGGCTTTTTGTTTTCCTTTTCGTACGAGAAAGCAAAGTGTGCCCAGTGCTTCTTGCTGCAAGTGCCTCATGCCTTCCGAGGGAAGCGAAGCGAGGTGACATGCCGTGCTAAAGACGCGATGAAACCTGGATGCGTATTGGGTCCCCGTTGCCCAGCCGTGCCCCCCTCTTGACCCCCTTGCGGCGACATTAATATCCAGTACAAGCCAGGAACCCATGCGATGCCGAATTTCTTCTGCGGTTGATCAAAAGACAGACGGGGCCGTCTACGCCGGATCTGGCAGTCAGTCAGTGGCCTCCTAGGGCCTGCACCACGTTCTCGGGACCAGGTACAGGCTTTGTTAGCCAATGTAGTGGACCGCACTATACGAACTGCCAGGGTTGCTGCCAGGCACCCCCGTAAGCAATGACTCGGGGCAGAACGGGGAGACCCAATGGGTAATGGGCAGGGCAGAGACAGGGACGGGCATCTCCATTCTTTTCCGCTGGTAGATTGCGGGTACATATGTATGTAGCCAGATTGCGAGCATGTTGCCAAGACGTTGAAACCGAATGGAAGCCAGTTCCGGACCAGAGTTTTCACAACGGTCACGAACGACTATTGCCCGTACATAATGTATGGAGGAGGGCCGTCATTCCCAGGTTTCCAGAAGAGGAAGTGATGTGATGCCCACCACCAGGGCGAAGGAGGGCGGCATCCACCGCGAGCCAGGAGAACGCACAACACTTGGGTACAGTGCAGCGGCCCAGCAAGCAGCAGCTAGCACCAGCTAGTCGGTTGGAATTTTGCTGGTCGAACTTAAAATCGCACGACGGCGTGTTTCGATGAAGCCATTAGGGGGCACGTTGAACTGAAACATACATAAAAACGTCCTCCCGTCCGCCTTGCCTCTCTCTGGCTGTTGAACGGGTAGATTCCCAGCCACTAACTGTTGGATCGGGCCCGACCCCGCGACTTACTTGCATTTCAGCTAGAAGGAAAGAAGCAAAAGAAGCAAGCCACAGAACCCCGTAATACTACTACTGTCTTTGGCAAGCCCGGCCGCTCCGGCAGTTGGCGAGGGTTCTGAGGGCGGCTAACTACATCACTCGCGGTCTGACGAGGGCATAGGCAATCTCGCTACTGTTCTGGCGAAACGGCTGCCCGTTCTGGGTCCGAACAGGGCATCTCTCAGATCTGGTTTCCGGGATGTCTGGCCTTGAGTTCTAGCGGTTCTAGACTAGCGCAAGGGCTAAAAAGAGCTGCTTGGCCTCTGCAATGACGACTGTGCTGTGGAGCACCGTTGCATCTGTCATCTTACCAAAGACGCGATACCGCGGCCTTCACCGGTGTATGGTGGTATTGTTGTTCAGTACTTTGACAAGGTGGAAGTCGTAACAGGAATATGGCGGTTTCCGGTGGATTAGGTCATGCATCAGTAATAAGTATACCCTGATCTAAGATACTGTGTTGTATAGATTGATGCAAATCCACTTAACCAAGTCCCTACTTACTTATCTTATTAAGGTAAGGTCGGTGTACTCGCGACCTCAATTACACCAAAAGATTCAGTGGAGGCCATGGAGGCTTAGGGCAGACTGCACTTTGCCCATCCAGGTAGAGCGCCCGTCTAGTGCGCGGTGGTGAATCGAGCCTGTGTAGAGTTGCCCTAAAGCCTCGGCTGCGCGCTCGTGTCCTCCCCGTTTCGATTTGAAATGAAACATCCAACAACAGTGCACCGAGAGAGTGATGAGCAAGCAAAGCAGCGTCAAACAACGGCTATTGACCCCAATCCGTCCTGCCTGTCAAATATTTAGACCGGCAATTGCGGCGCGGGGTCTGGAACCAGATTGCTTGGGATGAAATCGCCTTCGCGGTTCTAGTAGTCGGCCAAGGCAGGTCCAGACGTACGGAAAAGGGGTGCGAGCTACATCTAGCAGTACGTCCGGACGGGGTTCGCAGCATGTACTCCATCTCCGGATGCAGAAGAGTTCGTCCCATCTCCACCCTCCGTGCTGGGAATCACTAAGCAAAATAGAACGAGGATCCCTGGCAGGGTCATGCGTCGCAATGGCTTGGCCACCAACCGGGCCTACCGTCTACAGGGTCTAGTGACTCTAGTCCAGTGCCTCCTAAAGACGAAGGAGGAGGAAAAAAGGTCGTGACGGCTCGACACATTCCCATGGAATATGCCACGATGGCCCAAAGCGGAGTTTGTATGGGTCGACAGCCCAAACAGCCTCCGCACATGGTCCGCCGAATTTGAGACGACGGCCACTCTCCCGCTCTACCACCAATCACCAAGCATAATGGCAGGCCTTCACGTGTTGGATGTAGAATTCTCGATATCGTGGCCCGGTCTGGGTGGTATGTTGAGACGAGGACCCCCGGTCTGAATTAAAGTCTTGCCCTGACTCGGATCGTATACATCTCGAACCCTTTCCATCCTCCTCCCACGCTCCTGCTGTCTCTGGTTACATTCAAATCTTCGCACCCGACTACCGGTTCTCATTTCTATTTGCAGCATCTTCTAATACCAAGCCATTTTCTAATACACATTTGTCATGGCGGATCAAGATCAGAAGACCGAAGACTTTCGCGTCATCTTGGTCGGCGGCGGCCCGGTAGCATTAACCGCTGCCCATGCCCTCTCCAAGGCCGGGATCGACTATGTCATCCTAGAGCGTAGAGACCAGCTCGATGTCGACTCTGGCGCTTCCGTCGCTGTCTGGCCTCACAATGTCCGCCTCCTGGACCAGCTCGGCATGCTGGAAGAGGCCGACCGCACATACATGCCCGTCCTGTACAAGCGTAACCTGCGGAAGGACGGTTCTCAGATATCGAAGAGCAACATGTTTGAAGCCATGCAGATCAAGTAAGATGCCACTCTCGCTTACCCAGCCCCTTGGCATCCGATCCACTAACACGCGATAGCCATGGCCACCCCTGGATGTGCTTCCACCGCGCCAAGCTCATGAACATGCTGAACAGCAACCTCCCGGATCCGTCCAAGATCCTGCTCAACAAGGAGGTCGTCTCCATCGAGACCACGCCGACCGGCGTGACGGTGTCGTGCGCCGACAAGAGCACTTACACAGCCTCTATGGTCATCGGCGCCGACGGCGTGCGCAGCACTATACGGCGGATGATGAACGAGGAGGCTGCCCAACAGCCCGACGAGCCCTTTGTGTCGACCTACAAGGGCCTGTACGGCTACGCCACGCGGTCGCCTGAGCTGGACGCCGCCACCTGCTACGAGACGCACAGCGGGCGCATGACGATCCAGTTGATCGTGGCGGAGCAGCAACAGCACTTCCTGGTGTACGAGCGCCTGGACAAGCCGACGCCCGACCGGGGCCCGCGCTTCTCCGACGAGGACAAGGACGCGCTGGCGGCCAAGTACGCCGACGTCAAGTTCCCGGGCCGGGAGCCCGGCCAGTGGGTCACCTTTGCCGACGTCTGGGCCAACCGCCAGTGGAGCATGCTGAGCAACATCGAGGAGGGGGGTCGTCAAGCAGTGGCACCAGGGCCGGTGCGTGCTCGTCGGCGACGCCGCCCACAAGATGACGCCCAACACGGGCTTCGGCATGAACAGCGGCCTGCAGGGCGTCGCCCACCTGGTCAACCGCCTGCACACGCTGCTGCAGACCAACCCGAGCCCCGACGGCCCCGCCCTGACCAAGTGCTTCACCGAGTACCAGGACGCGCTCGAGAAGAACTCCAAGACCACGGTCGACATGGCCGGGCTCTACACCCGCCTCGTCGCCTGGGACAACCCCGTCTGGAAGTTCCTCGACCAGTACTTCCTGCCCCTCGTCAACGGCGACGTCACCTCGCTCAACCTGCTCATGTCGCCCATCGTGCAGAAGGGCGTCCCGCTCAACTTCCTGAACGAGAATTCGTTCAAGACGGGCAAGTACGCGTATCACACTGGCCAGGCCACGGTCAAGGTGGTTTAAGTGGTGTTGGTGTCTCTTGTTTTTACCCTGGGGGTAAAAAAAAGAGAGAGAGGAGAAAAAATGTAGGATAGGTTGGGTAATGTTGGTGCCACGCAATACTTTTTATTCTTCATGTTAATAGTGTCCGGTTTTTCTTTTGGTTTTGGCTGTCTGCAAAGAATACCCTGTTCGTTTTTAGATGATATCCCTAGGTTTCAGCCCATGATGGAGTATTTCGGTTGGTAGTCGGTTATAACGCCTAGCAATGCGGCGTACGTCAATGGCTACATATTTTTGAGTGTTATTTATTATGCCTGTTTCTTCCCGTTGAAAAAGATGTCGTGGACAATGCTCGCACTCATCAATACCCTCCTTCATGAAGATGGATCTCCATTTCTTAAGGTTTGTGATAAAATAGGAACACTACTTCAACTATTGAGTGCGGGTACTGAAGATCATTTCCCTTTGAAAGGCTCGAGCCTGGTAATGCCCCTGAACCTCAAGAACATCAAACCCAAGATGTGATTTGGAGATTGCACCGCACATCACTCTCTTCGGACCCTAGTCTGTGCCTCCGGTTGCCCTTCCGGATTCGGAAGGTTCCACTCGAGAAATGGCAATGGAAGTCCCTGCGATTGTCCCCAGCACTTAATACCGGAGCCATAGGCAGCCTCTGTGATATCTGGCTCCTGCTCATGTGCAAGTTAAGTTGCCCAGGACGCATCGTGTCCAAAAGGCTAGGATTCCACCACTTGTGGAAAGAAGAGTGATAAGTTATGGAAATCCACTAAGCTGCTAACTTGTTACTTCTTTACTTCACGCTGTCCAACTGCTTGCTGTGAATGGGTGCGGGCAATACTTACAAGTGAGTTAAGTTCGCCATGTCTCGTATGATTTGACTGGTGTTGTTTGTTTGTTGTCGGCGCCGACTGGCTGGGCCATGCGTTGTCTCCTGCAGCAGTTCCACAAAGCATAGGGGGTGATCACCCTATCCGGACCGAATGGGCGAGCTGGTCACACATCTTCTTTGACTTCGGACCCGACGCGACTCGGCGGGGGTGATATTGGGAAGGGCCGGGCCCTGTTTGTGATCATTGCTGGCCTCTCCCCAATTTTGAATGTGATTGATATAATGTTTGGGCAAAGAGAAAAACCATGTGGTCGTGGATACTGTTGCTGTTATTCGTTTGTTCAATGTCAAGTGAGCGGGAAAGCTGCTCCCGGCTCCCGGAGGGCATGCGATGCGAGACCTAGCCAGGCATCCATATGTCTTGACAGTACTGCTACATGTGGCCAGTTGGTTCTGACGATACATATACCCGAAGTACCGATTGATCCATCAGTCGGCCGTCGGCCTTTGGTTCAGCGGTATATTTCTCTTGGCCCCGGAAGATCAGGCATGCATGTGATGCTTTCTATAATCTCGGTAGTATGCAGGTTGCAGTCGAATAGGGGGTTGCTTGTTCCCTTTTAGGTTAGTCAGCCCGTTTGCTGCAGGTGATGGCCTTGGCAAGCCGGACAGGTTGTTTAGGGTGATATCAGCCTTGGGGGCCATATAACCCTATCCCAAGGATGTCAACAACAGTTAACAGAGCTAGTCCTGGTGCCTATCCACCATTGTTGTTTGGGGCGGTATTCAATCTTGCAACTTTCACTCAGTACCTTTGATATTACTGATACCGCAATAAGGGTCCATCAGTATCAAAGGCAATTTATAGTTGCCTGGCAATCAGGCCATACCATGTATTGTGAAGTTTGGGTGCGAATGCTCCTATGAGAAGAAAGAGACGTACGATTCCTTTCACCGGTCTGGTCCACGAGAGGCCCTGTCACTCCAAGAGGTAGATACAATGACGATCATGGTAAATTTGATTTTGTATTACACGATCCTACACGAGCTACACGCAGTAGGGAATGGCCCCTCCGAGCCAAGAGACTACTGTCTTCTACAGTCGGAGGCAAGCTATCGAACTATCTCACCGAATCATGACACGTTCGAGGTTCGTGTTGCACCAAAGCACATGGTGTTCGCGTTAATAGTTGGTGTTATGAAGATCTGCCTCCCCATGAAAACCATCTTGGCCTTGCTTTCACTGTGCTCTGGGTGCCAGGCGCCGGCAGGACAGCCTTGCTGGATTCCGATGCGGGTTTGCTACTGTCCGGTGAAGACTGCCCCTTCAGCGCAGCGATGTTGTCGTTCAGAATGGCAAGCTCGGCATCTATGCGAAGCATTTTGTCTTCCAGAATCTTCTCGTACTCTTGGTCCGATATTTGCCTCATGGGGCTCCATTTTGAGGCCATGATGCTCTTCTTCTCTTTCGGCTCATTGCTCTGGAGCTTTTGCGACACGTACGTGGCGCCACCGGCCAGAGTGGAAAAGAACAGAATACCCGGTAAGATATTCCTAGGACCACCTACAACAGAGTTAAGACATTGCAGAGCAGGGCAAAGGCGCGACAATCATGAACTTACGAGCCATGCCTCCTATCATACCAGACACTCCACCAGCAGCTACACCTGCCTTGACCTTATCCGACGAAGTCAAGTTGTCTTCGCCTCCCCAGGCATGCCAGAGAAGACTCCTGGAAGCTTGTAAGGGTGTTAGAACGAGGCGGCATCTTGTTGACGTGCAGTTCCGGTTGCTTACCCATGAAACTAGATCCTAGAGCAAACCACTGAATACCTGCTACCAGCGCAAAAAGACCCGGGGGCGCTGCGCGCATGATACCTGAGCCGGCTCCGAAGGCAGCGCCCAGGACACCCGTTAAGGCACCGGCCCGCAGTGATTCGCCGCCAATACGGAGGAGCTCATCTCCGGTGGGCATCTCATCCCCCGTGGGGGTTGGGGGCCGTTGACCCGAGGATGGAGTTGCTGAAGACATGATAGGGTATAGGAGAAACTAGTAGATTTGTATAGACAAGATATAGCCAATGGCGGCACAAGGAACCAAAGGCTCAGCGACTAGAGCCTCCTCGAGAGTCAAAGGCTGGTCTTCTCAATACAGTCCCCAACACTTTGGAGAACCCAGGCTTGGAAGCCAATGAAAGAAGAAAAGACTGCAGGTAAGATTTGAGATCCAATGAGAGACAGGCTATTGACGTGGCTGCCACAGCATATCAGGCAGATGCAAGATGAAGATTGAGGTTGAAAAGCCCATGATGGAATTGGTGCTTGGCATCGCTGGTGGGTGAGGTTCTCCGGCAAACCCCTGCACGAGCCACCTACTAGAGCTGAAGCTCAGAGGCGCTAGGCCCAATATAGCGTAATGAGCCCCACCTCCGTTCTCAACGGAGAAAGTACTGGGATACATCATAAACCTAAGGGTCTACGGGAGACCACCAGGGAAGTGGGAGGTTGTGTGCGGCCACTGTCCTATGATTTTCAGGGCACCATGATGTGATAAAAACTCTGCGAACCGGCAGCCTATGTACCTAGGGCTTTCCTGATACTTAGTGCAAAGAGACGGGAGCCTCAAAGAAGGGCATGGACGACTACCACCTATTATCTGCAATAGTGAACGTCAAATGCTGGATCGCCAGAAATGGACCACAGCTAAACTCATGATGCTTCACCCAGCTTCTCGACCTTTTTCGCTTTATCGCATCTGATAAGATAGCACAAGTATAATGACGATTGAGGGGTATGAACAGGCTATATAGAATGGGTATTGGCAGGCCGGCTGTACATCTTTCAAATAAAAATACACCAATCAAGAAAACCTAACTGTGAATACTAAGCCGAGCAAGGAATGTGCTGTAACGGGATTGATGACGCCGATTGTGTCTTCCAGCAGTTCTCTAATCGATTGTTACAGTGCGTTACCTGCCTAACTTTTTTTTCTGCGCAGTGAATCGCGGGGTTCCAATTGGCTCATAATTGCTGGATTTCAGTATTTTTTGGACAGACCCACCAAAGGCTAACCACACCAAACCAAATCCCAATTCAAGTCGGAGTCCAGGCCATCTATCTCCATTCCCTGGCCAAGGTCAGTCACAAATCGTACATTAGGGAAAAAAAGCCTCTTGAACGACGACATCGAAAGAGACAAACCCTCCACACATCTCTTCCGACCATACAACCCCGCAACCACCCTCACGACTACCAAAAAACAACGCGCTGCGATTCGTGATATCGTCGCGCGTCTTTCAGAACAACCGCAATCATGGGTATGTAGCCGCTCTTGTCCTCTCCCCCACTGCCCACTGCCCACACACTGCCTGGCTGGCGCATCTCTCCTGTCGCCCTGTCCCGAGTCCTCTTGTTGTCGCCGACTGCAGCCACAATGTCACCGACCCCCTATGACGTGCTGGCGATTTATTGTCTGCTGTCGGCGACGGTGCATCTGCATACTCTGTGAACTATAACAATCCTCTGTCGCTTGCGTCTCTTGCACTGGCGGAGAGACAAGAACTGGACAAGCGTTGTTGTTTGCATGCACTGAGACCCCCCAACCTCGTCGATTTTTGGATAAAAAAAATGCTGGCTATGATCATCGCTAACATGTTTTTCTCGCAGCTCCCAAGAAGAAGGAGCAAAAGACCATGTCCCTCGGGGCCTTCTTGAATGAAGATAGTACGTCGAAATCATCTCCCATCACCCCTCCATACACCACCCATCGCCGATTTGCGGTGGAACACACGCTACGACTGATTCAACACCGCAAAGGCGCACTGGGATACTCGACAACGAACCAGGATTTATTTACTGACATGGTCTATAGAATATGGTGGCTCATGGGCCGATGAAGTCGAGGATTCCTTTGGTAAGCAACCAATCACTGACCGTATATCACATGAATATTCGTTGCTAATTTCAATTTCAGGCTCTCAACCCCTGCCTGCCCCCGCCCGTGCTGGCTATTCTGGCTATGGCAGCACCAGCAGCTACGCCGACCGTGGTATGTATCCAGTCTCGATTTTTACATACCGCCGACAATTGTAAACTAATGATGCTTTTTTATGAACAGGCTTTTCTGTCCGCGAGCGCGACTCGTACCCGACGGAACTTCCCACTAAGCCGCCGTACACTGCTCACCTGGGCAACCTCTCGTACGAGGCTACGAACGAGACAGTCTCTGAGTTCTTCGAGGGCTGCAATTTGAGCAGCGTCCGTATCATCGAGGACAGGGAGCTCATGCGCCCTAAGGGTTTCGCCTACGCTGAGTTCAAGGACGTCGAGGGCCTCAAGCAGGCTTTGACTCTGGATGGCGAGTCTTTCCAGGGACGCAACATCCGAATTAAGATCGCTGATCCTCGTAAGTCTTTTCTTTCTCGTTGACGGAACCTGTTTACACATGCTAATGCGGCTGCAGCCAAGAACAGCGACCGTATGGGAGGCGGTGGCGAGGCTCGGGATCTCTCCAGCTGGGAGCGCAAAGGACCTCTGGCTGATGTTCCCGGCCGTACTAACGAGCGCCGCAACGACTTTGGCGAGGCGCGCGAGCGTCGTGGACCTATGCGAGATGCTGGCGGTTTTGGTGATGAGGCCAAGCCCAGCCGTGATTTCTCCAATCTAAGCTGGGAGCGGAGGGGCCCCCTTTCGCCTCTGCCCCAGGCAGAGCGCTCCGAGTCTCGCGGAAGCAGCCGTGCCCCCCGTGCACCTGAGGCCAACCGCACCGAATCTTTCAACAACGAGCGCCGCGCATCTCCTGCTACCTGGGGCGAGGGTCGTGCTGCTGAGGGCTCGCGACCTCCCCGTCGTGAGTTCTCTGAGAGACCCGAGCGTCCTGACCGCCCAGAGCGCACACCCACGGCTGCTGAGCTCGATAACCAGTGGCGCACCCACATGAAACCCGACCACAAATCCCCGGAGCAGTCCCAACATGGATCCGAGGCTCCATCCTCGCCGGCTGGACCGGCTGCTGCCCCGGCTCCTGTTGGTCGGCCAAAGCTAAACCTGGCAAAACGTACAGTCTCTGAGGCTCCCGGTCTGACATCACCCCCGCCCGGCTCTGCTACAGACCCTAAGGCAAACCCGTTCGGCGCTGCTCGTCCTATTGATACGGCCGCGAAGGAACGTGAGATTGCTGAGAAGAAGGAGCAAGTCGCCAAGGAGAAGAAGGAAGCCGATGAGAAGGCTAAGGAAGATCGCCGCCTCGCCAAGGAGGCCGCCGTCAAGGAGTCTGCCGAGAAGGCCGCTGCTGCTGAGGCCGAGAAAGAGGCTGCCCCCGCCGTCGCCGAAAAGACTGAGGCTGAAGCCACTGAGACGACCGAGGAGCCTAAGGAAGCACAGAACGGAACTGCGACTGAACAGGCCGCACCCGCACGAAAGGAGCAGGCTCCGGCGCCCAAGGCCAGAGGCACAGAAGGCGGAAGCTGGCGCAGCGCACCAGGAGAGGCACGTGGAGGCCGAGGTGGTGCTTACCAGAACGCTCCTCGAGGACGTGGTGAGACGCGTGGAGGACGTGGAGGTGGCCGTGGCCGAGGTGGCTTTGGCGATGCTAGAGAGCCTAGAGAACCCAGGGAGCCCAGAGGTCCCCGCTCTAACGGCGGTTCTCAGAGTGGACAACAGTCTGTCCCGGCAACCCCCACCACTGAGGATGCCCCCGCTGCTCCTCAGGACCCCGAGGGCTGGACCACTGTTCCGGCGAAGGGTCGCCGTGGCCCTACACGAGTTTAAGATGATGATTGATGATTGGCCCTGCGATGGTTGTTGGCGGTTGGCGTAGCCTCTTTCACCATGTACAAAAGTTCAGGTCTTTTTTTGCGCAGGTCCTCCACAAAACGGTCCGGGTGGGTTTTCAGGGGCGCTCTTCATGATAGAGGACACCGTACCACTCCGGTTTGGTGACGGAAAATTGAGCACTTAACACTACTACTACTTCACTCCCCCGTCGCACATCATCACCACTGGTTCTCTCCCGATTCTCCTTGTTTCTTCCGGCTTTCTCCCATCTCCACTCGCGTTATGACGACGCATCTCACGTACGACTTCCACGATTCATGGTCATGTCATTACGCCTTTTGACGCTGCTAGGGGTATTATGATGTGTGTGCCAGCACACTACGGTCATGATGTTGGGAGAAAGTACCATTCTCTTTTACGGTTCGCCTCAACTTGATTCGAGGCTGGTGGGGTTCGTTTACTTGGCATGCATGGTCTCTTGTTTTTCATCCATGACATATTACCCGATGATACCGCTTGTCTCTCTCCCATCTTTTCTTCGGTCTGCTTCCTGCTTCTTCATGAGTCTTTTCCCTCTCCCCTGTTCAGCGCACTTTCCAGGCTGTGAGCGAGTGTAACGCAGCCGGGGAACCCAGAGAACCAGGGAGTGAAAGCGATATGGTATAGAAATCTACTGACGGTGAACAAAAAAACGGGGGACAGCTACAAACAAAGTGGCAGTAGTAATAGTAGATAAAGCTAAGAATGAAAAAGTTCTAAAAATAAATCATTTGACTTCATGTTTACATGTGATGTGGTGGTTCCTATGTGAAGCTGATCCCACGAGCCCAGGCAGGACGAGAGACTAGGTAGGTGTCAACACACAAAAAGGTATGCATGAACTCATTCCCAAATATGTGCAGTATTCTCTGATACGGTAATGTCCTATCTTATGGTATGATGAGGACGCAGTGTGTAGCTAGCTAGTATACCTCGTCCTTATTTCTTAAACACAGTAGTGCCCAATCTCTCAATCTCTCTGCCCTCAATGGTCGTCTTGCCCGCCGCCTCGACCAGCCGCATCCAGGCCTCGGCGTCGCGGATCTTGACCGCCTCCTCGGCGGCCTTGACGCGCATGCCGCACTTCTCGTACATGGTGATGGCGGCGCCCGGTTCCAAGTTGGTGCACTTTGGGATAAAAATGGCGGCAACGCGCTGGTTGCCGGCCTGCAGGGTCTGGTTGAAGAAAGGCTCCCAACCGATGGGACTCTTGCGACTCTTGGCTATCTCCTCGACCTCGGCCCAGTCGCGCTTGGCTACAAGAGCGCGAAGTCTAGATGAATTTTGGGTTAGTGATCGGCAGTCTTCACTTGGCATATCATCGGAGTCGGTCAAAAGAAAAAGGAACAGGGAAAAGAAACGGCAACAAGAAAAACTTACCGAATCCACCAAGCCACCTTCTCGGGCACTTTGAATTCGCTCTGGATCTTCTTGGCCTTGTTGTGGTAACCTAGGCGGATAAGTTTGAAGAGCGTCTCATTCACGCTGAGCCCGGTAAAGGTATCGGAGAAATCACGATCAAAGGTTTCTTGCATCCGCAGCAAATTCGCAGCCTCCTTGAGCGCCCCAAGTTCGAACGTGTTCTCTCGAGAATCGGACATAAGCTTGGCGGCGAGGGCCAGCTTATCGCCAGCCGTGCGCGCGTCGGGCTGGTGCAGCGCCTCGCGCACAAAGACACCAGCGCCGTCCACGCGGCGGTCGTCCTGGTAGTACAGATCCTTGAGCAAGGCATTGTCGCCCTCGAGCGCCGCGGATGACTCGACAAGGGCTGTGGCGGCTGGGCGCGCGTTGATGACGCGGAAGAACGAGGCTAGCGGGAGCTTCTTCTTGAGATGGAGAAGGACGAAGAACATTAGATCGGAATCGCCGCTCTCGATGGCCTTGTCTAGTGCAATCTCATCCTCTTCCATGCTAAGGAGAAGTGGCACCTGGCGGCCAGCCCGCGGTTCGTGGTTCAACAATTCCGTCGCAAGGCGACCTCGGCCTTCATCATATGCTGCGCGAGCAATGGCCTCAAAGGATATGCCAGGCTTGCCAGCCAGCTTTTCGACCACCATCCGGCAGATTGAGTCGTCATCTTCGGCGCCCATGCGTACCTTTGCTGATGCCCAATGTACATATATGCGGTCCGTGGGCAATCGCAGATAGCCAGCAACTCGGAGTGCAAGAAGATATTCGTGTCGGTTAATCAATCTCTGAATGAGTCCCTCAGGGGTCAAACGTTGATACTGCTCGTATGACAACGGCAATCCGATTTCATAGTAGCGCACAGCGTTCAGTACTCTCAAAGTCTCACACATGTCGACAAAGTCATCGCTGTTGTAGATATCAAGAACGGACTTGCCGAACGAAGCAGCCTTGAGAAGCTGTTTTTGCCAGTGGATGTTGAATTCTTGCCCTGCAGCAGCGACGCACGTATCCACTGCCTCAACAAGATTTCCCCTGATGAGCTGTATGTCATCATCGGCCTTGGGTGATTGGTTTTCAAGTTGTTCCACTGCATCCAGCAATATGGAGGCAGGCGATTCCGTTCCGAAACGGAATACCTCCTCGCTCGTATCAGGAACCCTTTGGATAAAGTCGCAGACGTCATTGGTAATCAGCCGGACACCGTCGTGATCTTTATGTCGTTAGTCCGGAAAACGGGGAATTAGCAAACAGACAGGCTAACTGACCAGGTATTACGTGTATTCTGCTATCGTAGAAATACCGCGCAACAGCATTCCGGGGACCAACCACGTTGACCTCGTCATCCCAGGCTATAACGACTGCGTCGTTACCACACCACTGTAAATACTTTGGAGGGATCCGAGATTTGGAGTCATGCTCGCTCAGGCGGTTCTGGAAGTCGGCGGTAATGACGTGAGCCCTGCCATCTGCGGCATAGAGAGCAGCAAACTTGCCATTAGGCGAAACGCTGATGTGTGTAAAAGGACCTATGTCAAGAAACCTGTCTTCGCACTCAGTCGCATCGACCACGTAGATCGTCTGGCCGATGCTAAGGAGGACTTCCACAGATCGCGACAGTGTGTAGCTTGGGGAGATAATCGTCCAGGAGTGAACATCACCTTCGGGAGGCGAGGCCAACTGCTTCGGCCGCGGCTCGTCGTAGGATGAGACAGATATGAGTGCATTGTTTGATAGCAGCGCCACCATCCCTGCATCGTAGAATTTGCATGATTGGACCCCGAAGTCTTCAGCCACCTGGCCTAGGGAGAATTGGGTGAAGTCCCCCTGCAGATCGAGATAGCAGCGGACGGTACCATCGTAGCTCACGACGAGGAGCTTCTCGTCTTCAGACCAGCCGAGACCCTTTATGGAGCCCTTGTCCCACGCGATGCTTTTCAAAAGCTTGCCGGCGCAGCTGTAAATGTCTATACTCGGCTTAGACTTAGCTGCACGGAAAGCTTGAAGCTTCTGCTCATCCCGATAAATAGCTGTATCATTATCAGTAAATTATAGCCTGTTAGGGACCAAAGAGCTGGCGGCGCAAGCATCAAGGAAGTTGCATTGAGCTGTCGCGTGTCGGGCGTTGGCGGCGGTTGAATGCAACAGGTTTCGGGACCGCGCCCCAGGTATGAATCGTGGACAATTCAGGCATATAAAATAAACTTGAAGAGTCGGAAATGGAGTAAATGCAAACAGTCGAATTTTGAAGATAAACTCACCAATTGCGCCGCCATAGGGAGCTCCGGCAACGATGTAGTTGTCCAGATCCAGGTCCTGGTCGAAGACGGCCGTGTACAGCTGCGTCTTGCGATAGAAGCGGTCTCCGACCTTCTCCCAGCCTGCCGTCGGATGAACTGCTTCCATCTTTCTGCCGTCACCTCATCATTCTCGAAAAAATAGCTTGGAATATACTGTCGCGCTTGTTTAGGCAATCTATCGGCCTACCAAGGATTTAATTTGATTCGAGCTTCAATGCAGCTGCTGTTGTGATGAACAACTGGACGCTCCTGTTGGCCGCAGGTGACGTCTCCAGCTCTGGGTAGCTTGAGTGATCGGGGTATCCTCTTTTTGCTGACATAAGCCTACCTATATCCCCACTCTTTCGCGAATCCAAGTACCAGACTCAATCCAACACTTACACCACTCACCAACAAGGGCTACCAAACGACAATATGCAATAGTTGCTTGGGGACCGATTATAAATCCATAATATTATACTGTGGCTTCCGTATATTGGCTTCTAAATATGTCATGAAGCATACCACCGAATGCCTTTCCATGACTTGGAAACTTAGCACCCCCTAAAGTCCCGTCTCGTTTAAGTCTTCCCCAGGATGGCCCTTCATCTTCTTTATCACCAGGTTCTATCATACATGCCCATGACTTCAATACTGGTTGGAAATTGTACGTCAGATAAGGGGTCTGCATATTGCGTAAACTGGGCCTATATGGCTTACGGTACATCAAAAGATGCAGACTTCTGTCGTAGGCATAGTACCGAAGTCCAGAGAACTGTCGTGATCGTAGACCCCGATACGCTCGTAACCTTCATGCTCACTGGATCGTGCTAGAATAATACAATATGCTGAGTATTTCTTCTCTAGCGGGGAGTTAAACGCTGTCAGGAGTAGAGGGTTAGTCATTGCATACGCATTGCGAATGCGGCGAACGTAAGAGCAGAAAGGGGCAACGTACATATACTTGGGCGCAGCTCTACCCTTACTGGCAAAAGGCACACATCGGCTTCGTCGCACTCTATCTCCACTGTTTCCTCGATTTCAGTCGATGGCAGTGTCCTCATGCGTCGGACAACAGAGCTACCATCTGCCAAGGTGGTTTTCTCCAGTGCTACGTCAAGCTGACCACCACCTCTCGAGAAGAAATTACGTGCCCCCTCAACCTGAAATTCGGGGTTCAGATCAGGATACGAGTCCGTTCTGTTCCAGCGAATTTTGGCTCGCAGCAAGGGGCCAACCAGTCGTAGAAACCCCCCCCACTAACCCGTCCAAATTCATCAGGAGAGGCGTGATTTGTCACCACGTCCAGGACTCTGGTAGGATAGGTGCAACCCTTGTCGCTGCTAACAGAGTAGTGCATTACTTTCCCAATGACAGATGCCCAGGAATAGGTCGGCGCGGTGTACATTGTCGGCAGCGAGGGCCCATCTTCGTCTTTTCGCCAGACTGGATAACTACGCCACAATAGCCCTCGCGCCCACAGTGCATTTGCTTGATGGTCTATCCATATGCCCGCTGCGTATTGTTGCCATTTCAAGTCGATAGACATCTTCCGGGCAATGCCGGCAAGGGCTGTGAGTTTGTCCGTATGTACGCTGAGGTTGCGGTTGGAATATTCCTCGAGTATCGCAAACCACTGGTCCTCGGGCTCCAGAGGCTCGTCAGATTTCCCATATAGAGACTGGCCACATTCGCAATCCCTCAACGTTTGACAGCCCCATTGTACTTCGCCGGATGTATACGTTACGTATCTGGTTGACAATAGACTTTCCTGTAGTGTCCATGCTCTTTTGTCCACTGGGTCAACCCATTTCGAGTAATGGCTCTCGTCGGCATGTCTCCCTCCCCTATGATGGCCCCAGTCATGTACGACTCTTGCCCTGATCTCGGTAGGTTCGTCTCCTACTCGCACATTGGTGAGGTGTATGGATTCGTGTCTTCTTTTGGACAAGAACCCCTCGTTGCAGGACGATGAAGATTTGCCGATGATGGTAAGCAATGCTTGCGCGTAAACACTGCTCATCTTCCCGGCCTCTTCATTGAGGTCCTGTGGATCGTCTTGTACGATGCATACAGAGTCAATCCATATAAGCTCGGACCCGAGCCTGATGGCCACATGAACAGCATCTTCTAGAGTTTTGGGCAAAGAACTGATGTTGACACCTTCACGTAGTTGTGGTAGGGTTTCCGAAGTAGCTCTGAGTTGTCCATCTTGGCAACCCCAGCAATAACTGAGGGCCATATACTTAGAAGCCATACTAGGTCCGAAAGCCACTAGTTTGATCTTGGAAGTTCGTTGATCAATTCTAAGCATTCTCTTTGGCCAGTTTTCACCTAGAGCTTCCTTCAAACCAACTTGACTCTGGAGACAAGCTGTGTGGTTCTCCATACACCGACTTAGGTTGCGCGCAACAAAGTTGAAGCTTCTCTGTGATAGTGCTGTGGTCGGTATCTCTCTATCAGAAATAAGCCTTAATGCTTGGGGCTTTCCTGTGACCGACGGCCGTTAGTTGGGCAGCCTCCGGATGACGGAGACTACCTACCTTGTGGACAATATAACTGTACGCTAGGAAAACACGCCTGGCCTTGAATTGTGAACCTCTCAACATCATATCGCGCCTTGAACTGTATCATGCGATCGAAGGTTGTGATGTCGAATTCTCTCCAAAGCTGGGTTGCGGAAAGCAGAGCTTGGCACAGCCAGCAACCCTTCGTCGCGCCTTCCTTAAGTATTTTTACATTTTTATGGATAGAACCAGACCTGCTAGCTGCTTTTGTTGAAGGGAAGTTGTTTTCGGCGTGTTGACACCAGGAGCAGAGAGAGTCGACGGCTGGAAGCAGCTCTATGCCTGATCCTGCTGTGGGAGTGGTGTCTGCGATTTGTGCCACCGGCTTCTGTCTTTCCCTTGTAAACTCGCCCGGACCGGATAGTATACCAGCGAGGATCAACCAAAATTGCTGTATCCTAAATGGGCCATGTAGACGGAAGTCCCACATAATAAAACATTAGCAAGCAGTTGCGAGCGCCGAGGATATAGCCAGTTCTTTTTCTGAATTCTCAAGGAGACATGATGTTCTAAGAGTTTAGATAATTTGACCAAACAATAGTTCTCACAGGTAAATCAACCCGTAAATCCGCTGAAACAATGTTGCCGCTCTGTTGGGTTTCGTACGAGTGTCTGGTCAGTATGATTCGCTGCATTCTTGCGTCGGCGCTTAGCAGTTCCAATTCGACGATCACCTACCCAATCAAACCCTTTATTTCATGCGTTGCTGCCACGGGTGGGCTCGGCATTTGCAACAATTCAGCAGACATTATACATGGAAATCGATGCTGGCAACTGACATTGAGACGAAGTATTTCCGATTGTTAGTTTCAGTTGATATAGACCCGATCTGTATGGCTTGGTATTGGACATGCTATGGCTTACGTGTGCAAGATTGAACTGCCATGGAAAATGTACTCATAGCCAAGGAGTTTGACCCAGCTCTAAGTCGAATTCGTGTAATAAGTACGAACTTAACGGCGTATAAGTACGAAAGTATTCAGCAGACACACACCTCCTGCATAGGGACCCGGGGAAAAGGCAGCTCAGAGTAATTTGACAGTGACAGAACGCCGATGCGCTCATAAGCGTCTGGCGATTTCGCAGACCGTGCAAGCAACAGTCCCGTACCGTTCCGTTCTTCTCCATCTTTGACCACGACCAGCAAGATAAACACGGGCGTTTCCTCGATCCTCGTGGAAGTCCGCGTCAGTTCGGACTCCTCTAAAGTATCGAATGAAGCCCTTGATAGCGTAAAACATCCCTCCTCTATTTCACTGGAAACCCTCTCCAATGGCCCGTCGAGATAACAGGTCGAAGCACGAGGGCCACTCGTATCAAGGATCTCGACCTTCGCAAATAGCTCAGGCATGCTCTCAACGGGCTCCGAAATAGCGAGTTTCGCGGAATACAATGGTCCTAGCAGTCTAATGCTTGTCTCATCTATATCTCCACCTTTCGTGTCCTCGGCATCAAGCCCGAGACAACTCGTGGGAAATTTGGCGCCTTGGAACTGGCGTGAAGACGAATGTATGAACTCCCCCTTGAGTGAAGCCCAGGAGTAGCTCGGCACGGTCAGGTTTTTGGGGAAGTATGCAGGGATCTCCTCACGACCGTATCTATACCACAAGAGACTCCTTGCTGTGAAAGTTGTCATCATTGGCTGCAGCCAAATCATGGAAACACAGGTCACCCCCTGGATCTTCGCGGCGGCCATTTGTTGGATACCCTTAAAGGCCACAGTGACGTCACTCTGCTTCGTGAGGCTTCGGCGCGAGTACTCTTGCACCATGGAAAACCATTGCTCCTCTGGGTCGGTAGCGGCGCACAGATCCCCGAATAACTGTTGCCCACATTCGCAGGTCCTGCTCTCGTGGCAGCTGAATTGAACCTCCCCTGATGTAAAGCACAGGTAACGCGAAGATAGCACCCTCTCTTGCAAGGTCCAACCTCTGTAATCAACTGGATCTAACCATTTGTTATAATGACTGTGGTGGGACTGCGGGCCGCCTCGGTGATGCCCCCAATCATAAAGAACCCGTCCACGGAGCTCGATCGATTTGTCTTGCCCAGCCGACACCTCGCCTAGATATGCAGATGGTTTCCGTGCTTTGTCAAGGAATCCCTCATTGCAGCAAGTAGCCGAGCTCGCAATGATGGTTACGAGTGCGTGCTTATAAACCGTACTCATCTTGGTGGCCTCCCTGGCCCAATCCTGCTCATCGTCCTGTACGATGCACATGGAGTCGATCCATATCCATCTGCAACCGATTTTGGCAGTCAGGGCCACGGCGTCACTTAACGTCTTAGGTAAGTTTGACCAGCTGATACCCTCCCAAAGGCTACTCAGACTCGAGGATTCTGCTTTCAAATGCGGATTTCTCGGTCCCCAGCAGTAACTCACTGCAGCGTACCGCTGTACCATGTCTGGTTTAAATTGCACAAGCTGGACCCGACATGCGGTAGGTTGTATTTCCAGAACTCGACTGGGCCAGCTTATAGGCTCTTGTGAGATCTGGGATAGGTCCTTGCGGCATTTCTCATGGCCGTGAACGCAATTATTGAGTTGGTACTGTATGAAGTTGAGGGTGCTAGGTGACCCTGCTATTGGCGGCAATTCCGTGCCAGGAACGATCAGCCGATGGATACGGGGCTCTCCTTTATCTTCCCATTAGCCAAATCGGTCTGATTCGTCTCGAAGGAATTGACTACTTACCTAATGGTGTATAGATTTGGATGGTCGGGAGGTTGGCTTGGCCCCTTATCGAGAACATCTCCACATCGAAGCGAATAACCAACTGCTTTAGTTTGCCCACCTCTCCCGGGAAATCAACTTCCCAGAGCCGAGTGGCAGACAGGACACAGCGGCACATCCAGCACCCTTCGGAAGCCCATTGTCGCACATCCTTCAAGTTACGATGCTTATGACCGGACCGTCGTTTGAGTGCCGTTGTTGGTGTCCCGTATTGCTCATCATGCTCGCAAAACCTGCAGAGCGTTGAGGGAAGCGCAGTAGTTCCCGAACCCGTCAATATCCTTTCGATAATGCTTGGGTGCTCATCTAAGTCGCCGCGATGTTGGACTGTATCCTGGACACTGGAAATTTGACTCATCTTCAGATGTTCAAATACTCTGCTCATGTATTAGAACCTAATGTCACATTACAAGGTAGGGAAGAAATGTAAGTGTTGTAAAGCAGTGCATTTCACGAAATTGCTTGTCAAACCAGATCAGGCCCCAGTCATATGGTAAGGCCTTTCGGATCGTGATTGGCTCAAGTGAGAATCTAACATCCAACTGCATAGTAGATAAGCGCGCGCGAAAACTGCAAATCAAGCAGCGAATCGGTGGTCTCACGAACAAGAAACGCAAAAAGCTTTATCGGTGTTGCTTAAGCGCAAATAGATTATAAAATATCCAATAACTCCAGATTTCATACAAGACGTGCTCCGACCATTTGAGTGTTAAGTCACCCAGGGGTTGACAAGATCGCTCAGTTCTTCTCCATCACCGATTTGAAGAGACCCTTCATCTCCCTTGCGCTCTCCTTAGGGTGCCTGGTTTGACCTTTTTCGTAGTTTACATAGGTGCATCCGAATCTCGTCTCATAACCCTCAGCCCATTCAAAGTTGTCCATGAGAGACCAAGCCATGTATCCTTTGACTTTGCAGCCATCTTCGGACACAGCCTTGGCCATTGCATTGACGTAATCCTTGAAATACTTCACTCTGAAAGTATCATTCAGGATCTCTGGGAACGGGAGGTCGTCCTCGCCTTTGATACTTGTACCGCTTTCGGTTACATAGATATCTGGGTAGCCGTAGCGTTTGCTGAGCCAGTTGATGAGGTTACGGAAACCCAACGGGTTCGGTCGTAGCCAGAAGCTCTGGGTTTCATCGCCAATGCACTCGCCGCTCTTCGAGTAGAAGAGGCACTCCAAGTTGCCCAGGATATCATCCTCAGGAGGCGTACCAGTCTTGTGCTTGACGTAGTTGGCAGTGTAGTGGTTCATGCCGTAGAAGTCATTGGACCCTTGGACGAGAGAGCGCTCCTCTTCGGTGAAAGTGGGTAGGCGGTCCCCGAGCTGCTTTAGCATGGAGTCGGGGTATTTGCCGAAGTAGATAGGGTCAGCGAACCACGAGATGGCGAACTCGATCTTGCGATCGGCGGCCTCGACGTCAGCGGGGTCCTCTGGGTCCCAAGGATACGTGCCATCTCCGTTGAGCGTGATCCCGATCTGACCTTTATCTGTAGGCTTGAACTCTTCTCGGTACACCTTGACAGCGCGACCGTGGGCTACAAGACAGTTATGGCCAACAATCCATTGCTCGCGGGTACTATCTCCAACCGCAGACTTGGTGCGATCCGAAGTGTGACCCGGCGCAAAGTAACCACTGTTGTAGCCCAGAACAGAGCTGCACCAGGGCTCGTTGAACGTGATCCAGTACTTGCACTTGGGAATTGCCTTGAAGACGACGCGGGCATAGTTCTCAAAGTCGAGTGGGAACTCGGTCCTGTTCAAAAGGCCACCGTACCGCTTATCGAGCTCATCAGGCAAGTCCCAGTGGTATAGAGTAATGAATGGTTCAATACCTGCCTCCAGAAGATCATCAACGAACTGTCTGTAGTGGTCGAGTCCTTTCTGGTTGACGGGGTCGTTTCGACCACCAAGTGGGATGATACGAGACCACGACAGAGAGAATCTGTAGCACTTGGAACCAAGCTCCTTCAAAAGAGAAATATCCTCGCCCGTCCGGTTGTACGAATCACAGGCGGTATCTCCGTTGGCCCCATGTGCAATCTTGCCTTCAATCTTGCAGAAGCTGTCCCAGATGGAAGGTCCACGGCCATCGGCTTCAGTTGCCCCCTCAATCTGGAAGCTGAATGAGGAAGGACGTAAGTCAGCCTCCGGGTCTAGTTCATGATGCAAGATCACGAGGTGAGATTGAATGAAATTAAGACTACTCACGCAGCGGTTGCGAACCCCCATTGGAAATCAGCGGGAAGGGACATTGTGGAACCGTAGATAAGAGGATGACTGGTATCTAGGCTATTCCCGAGCTCTGGCTTCTAGAGGCTCGATGTCGGTTGGGGTCAATATGGATATATGCTTTGAGGCGCCTGCCAAGACCGGATCCGATCTTCAGAAAGAGGGCCCAAAGGAGGAGAAGGAAGAAGAAGACAGTGAGAGAGATACCAGAAACATCAGACAGAGAAGTAGAACTCGCTACTTTCGCACAGACTTGCAAGGCCTTCTTATAATCGAACAGCCTTGTGGTGTAGGGGATGGGTCAGTATTCCCGACCGTAGTGGACGCATCTTTACCTAATTCTCGACTTCGGACCGTGACGACCGAGATGTCGTGCACGATCAATGGCTATTACCCCCAAAGCCCATACCTGTAACGAGAGATCCCCCGCGGCGGGGTAAATTTGGGAAGGGCACTTTGTCGTATCGGATTCGGAGGTGCTCCCATGGCCCATGCCTTCTCATACCTGTCCTGACCTCCTTCTCCTTCTTCGATCCAGTGTTCCAGCCCAGTCCCATTCGAGCCTCGTTCGTCCCGTCTCTCACCTCACTGGGGCGAGGCCGCGAGGGGGGAACGGACAGCGAAACAACGAACCAGCCCCAAAAACGGCACTAGAGCTACCTAGCGACCAGGTACAACAAGGACGGATTTGGATTGGTAGAACTGGCACAGGCGGGTACTAACCTGCTTATCTGTCCAACTGACAGGTGCGAACTTATTGCCATTGACCCCCTCTGCTGCCGCTGCCCTCCAAGTCGTGTTTCGTTGGTTGAACGTTGCTCCATCTTTTCCAGTGCTAGGGAGGCTGCTGGGCGGGCCGTGTCTCCGAATGGAAAGCGGCAATGTGCAGGTCGGCGCGCCGTCCAAACTTCGGGTAGGTGGCTGGACGGTCACGACACCCAGCTCCCCAGACAGACAGACAAGACGCTAAGGTAAAGAGGATAATTGCCCGTTTCCTATTGAATGGGTGCGCAGCACCCAGCACCCAGCTTTGCTTGGGGACATAATCATCTCGCCATCTCGTTCGGCCGGGTCGAAAAGCCCGGTCTCAAGCCTTATACGGGGGCTGCCAGTCAGTATTGAGTAGGTGGCTGAGTACATGAAGCGAGCACCTATCGCCTCCTCCATCCGCCGCGCCTGCTGTGCGTGGTATACTGTGCATTCCCGTCCCGTTCGGAATTGAAGAACCATCCCGCGCGCCATGCCATACTAGTAGACCCTGCATTACCTTACCTTAGGATTGGTACTACTATATTCATACCTACCTACATATGTTCTACATATGTACGCCCTGATTGGCAAAGCACATGTCAGAAGCTCGAGACGAATCAAGACCGCAAAGTTGATCATGAGAAACTCGATTTTATACGTGATACGTGCGGAAAATACCTCTCATGCCCGCCCAAATGACGGCTATGTAAGCTGCAACGTACATACATACAGATGTCGAACCACGCAGCTCGTTGGTCCAGCTCTTTAGAAGGTCATGCCATGGCTACAGTAGCTCTCTCTCATACTGCACCAGCCCTATTCGATGCAATTGCGTCTAAAATCGGATGTTCGGATATGTTGCCCTCTCTTCTCTTTCTCTCCTCCCCCTAAAACTCACCCTGCACGTTGATTATACGCATCAATCAACGTGTCGGTTAGTGTACGTAACATCCGTCCTCCTTTGAATGAACCTGGTTTGGAGACGGCGAGGCGTTCCAAGCGAAATGCAGGTGCTGTGTATATTGTGACCAGCCTGACTCCCAAATGTTACACGCAGCATCATACTCAGCATCCAGCAGCGGTTCGCCGGTCCTTCAGGCCCAGCCTCGCTGAAAAACAGTCATAGATCAGTCTGTGCTGCCTCTAGCAGCGCCGTGGGCGTCCTCGTGTTCTGTGTCCCCGCGCTTTCGTTTGCCCGAGCTAGAGCTTTCGGGTTCATCGTCTATGCCCCCACCACCGCCATCGCCAGTCCATTCAGTGATTTCCCACTCAACACGAACATGGCCATCTCGACTCTCACGGGCGCCTTTGCTCGTGCGCAGGTTGCCCAGCTGGCTACCTCTTACCATGCTGTCAAACCATGGAAGACCGCTGAATTCGCGGCCGAGCAACGGTGTATTCGGGCCGGTGGTAACAGGGGCTGCCACGGGGGCCAAGTCCATCTCTTCTATATTGTTACCATTGCCATCGTCATCGGGGAGAAGGCCCATGTCTTCCAGGTCACGTAAATCTTGGGTAAGTAGACTACCAAGAGTCAATTGAATGTAGTCAGCTTCGCTTCGCGGCTCCTCGCTCCAGTACGACAACGGGGTTCCACAGAAGCCGCAAAACTGTCTCATAACATGCTGCTCGGTTGGGTGAGAGTAGACGCGGCGGATGGAGGATCGAGACTCGTCAGGAAAGAAGGCAAATGTCCGGCTGTGATACCAGGACAGTGGCACACGGAGGAAGGCGGACAGTGGAGTCGCTGCAGAGATTCCTGTACAATAGAACATCGGTCTTTAGCACTTCAGTTTTGTCAATCATAAGAGACGCAATGGGCTATGGCAAGGCTAGGTCGGACGTGACCACTTCGGTCCCGCGGATATGATTAGGTCTTGGCACTTACTCTGAGATGTATTATTCGAGTCAAAGAGAATATTGCAATCCCGAGGGGAGCTGGCAGGAATACTGATTATATACTGATTCCTGCCGCAATGGCAACTGCCTCTCAGAGTCTTGTCCGAATTCATGATGCGCGAGCAGTTGACTATTGCAGCCTCAGTATGTTTGTTGCAGTTCCACCATGGGGTTATAGCGTCGGCGGGAGACGCGCAGTAGTTGAAATCGAAATGGGACCCGTTCGAGAGGTGACGTAGGACGGGAGCGATTGATTAAATGGAACGAACTCTTATGAAGATATGAAGATAAACGACGTCTGTTTGTACTTTGCTCTAACGCCTTGTCAAACGGAATATGTTTGCATTCCCTTCCTGAAATAAGAGATCGGTTCCCGTGATTCACTGTAATGACGGCGGCGACATGGATTGGAGAACTTGGCTCTTAATTGGCAATCAGTTCATGTTGGTTCGATTGGTTGCTGCTTGAATGTTCTAGTAGAAATGGAAGCTTCTATGGGGAAAGGGCGGGGAAGCCTGTTACGTCGGTGTTACCATTGATGCTAGTAATCATCATTGCAGATGGCAAGCACTATCGCTCCAAGCAACATTTAACAGATACACCTTCCCATGAGAACCCTTTACATTAACAGCTCTGACGACTGGAGCCGCCTTTGGCAACTCAATTGCAAATGCCCGTAGAGCACGCCCTAAAGATGAATGTAAACGTTACAACTTTGAACGCCCGGGTGCGGGTCGGATAACATGGACTTACATGAGCGATGGGATTGCACTTACGGAGTATTAACGGATTGATAGCTAAGAACTGAGTGACAGACATTTGTATTGATGTCCTTGTCTATGTAGTTTTACTTAGTTGTATGTCTCGACATTTTTCTACTTCCTCTCAACAGCCCTTTCCACCGGCTCTGTCTGTTTGTTGTCGTCACACGCATAGCCTCCGCCGTTGGTATCCGCTGCAGGTGCTAAACTCACCTCACGTGGGGCCGCATCGGTAGCACATTGCTCGTTTCCGGGCGGTTTGTTTCCGCGTTCCAGCCACCAACGGAAGAATATGGTAAGAAACTGGGCCACAAACACCTGCTCCGTCGTGTAAAGCAGGATAGGCACTTGAACAAGTGACTTTGTCAAGTCGTTATGCTGGGCCCACATCGCTTCCGCCAGAGGTATGCCGACTGAAGTCGTCTTGGCTGCACCACAAAAGCAGACGGCAATGACTTCGACTTTGGGAAGTTGCTTGACCGTCAACGCACGCCTCATTATCTGCGGGAGCCGTAGTCCCAGCTCAGACTCGGCGCCGATCTTGTTGATGTTCCTGGTAAGTAATTGGGGAGGGTACGCCGCATAGAAGCAGATTACGGTGAACACCGCGTATAACACCAGATTCATGACAATGTTGAAAACGATTGAGGACTTGGAGGGCAGATAGAAAGCCCCAGTCTTGAAGGCCCCTGAGAATGTTGACCTGCGCAGGTATAAGCAAATGCCATAATTGTGAACAAGTGCAGCACAAATATCTGCCGTGTTTGAAAAGGGGGAAGTACTGACCAAATAAGTACAACCATACCAACAGAGCAGACCTTCGCCAAGCGGAACGTCTGCAATACCCATTCCACCTTCTTCGACCACATCCATCGCAGTGTCTGACCCACTGCCAAGGGAAGTAATACACTCAGGCCAAGCTGCTTCATCACGTGGGCGTACATTGGGCCCATCGTGGACGGCGCTGCTGGCCGCCACTGATCGAAGGCAGTATCCGCCGGCAGGAATCCATAGATCAGGGCTGGGGCCAGGAAAGGCCCTAGGACATTGCCGATGACCACCTCGATGATGGAGGCAGCTTCGTCGCCCCCGGCGTTCCTAGTCATCACGACATTTGACGCTATGGTGGTAGGGATAGCACTAACTGCCATCATACCCATTAGCATCCGAGGGTCGAAGACGCCGGAGCTCACACCACCAGCGGCAATAACTATATGGATCAGGACTACCTTCAGGTTAGACTTTCATCGTTCATCGTATGAATAGGGGCCACGCACTCAACATAGCAATCGGTATGATAATGAAGCCGATGCCTTGCACCAGGATATGCAGACGCCAGTTTGTGATATGCTGTTTCAGCTTCTCGGGCGACAACTGCATCCCATTGATGAAGAAGACCAACCCGATTACCCCGTAGAGCACCGAGTACTCGGATCTGATGATACCGCCCCGGGCCGCCACATCTAGCAAATCCGGTTAGCCAATCATGGTGATCAATAAACATACAAGACCGGAGAAGCTCCTCCTTACTGGGAAAGAAGTAGGCCAGAATGCACGCAATACCAAAACTCAATATAATCCAATTCTTGAGCAAGAAGTCCCCTATTGCTCGAGCAACCCGGACCAACTTGGAGGCTCCTTGGACTTCGTCATCCGTGGTTTTCTCGGTGGGCCCCGTGACATCGGTCATTATTTTGAGTTTCTACAAGCCTCGCCAAGACGGGTTACAGGACGCGGAAACAATTACAGATTATCCAAGAACCAAGCCTATCGGATGAATTCTCGTCAACGGCAATACTCGTCAAGTCAGGGAGGAAGAAACTGAAGGTTTACATCCTCTGGAGCCGACCCGAGATAGGAAGGTGTTGGATCACGATATGTGGGGATCATATTTAGTGCTTTCGGAATTGCACTGCCGGCCACTGTCCCCGATACTCGGGGCGATGTCGGGTCTCTCAGCGCATAAAGTGAGCGGTGTGTCTCCGGGTCCATATTGATCTTGCCGGCGACTGGCAAGAGCATGGCTTGGTCCCGGTTATCGTTTTCAATATTCCGTAGGGGGTTTTCCTACTTATCGATAATAACTTGGCAAGACGGACTGCGGCTCAACTCGGACCTTTCCTTGCTAGAGACATCCATGTGCGCTTTCCTGGATCTCTCCTGTCATTTTGAAACCCGTAGGTATGAAAGCCATCGATTTCAGGCATAAAATTATTTCGCTTGTGTCATATTTCTCATCAGGCTTTCGCCTCGTATCGTGGTTGGGTGTTTACTAAGCATTGTCTCCAAGACTCCTTGGCTCAGGCTTTACTTATCAAAGGACAATCTGCAGATCTAGCCTAGTCTCCAGCCAGGTGGATATACGATAGAAGCATGCACGTATGTATGTCTGATTGAGGCCAGAGGCGTGGGGGACAGAACATGTTGTTCCCGGGGACTTTAGTTCCCAAGATCCGGCATCCCCTCGCTTCGTCGGCTGGGGATTACGACGGCGCCCGGCCCCGTATCTCCGTTGGTGGACTAGAGGACCGAATTGCCGAGCCCCGGGGTTGTTCCCCATCAATCCCGGTTCCTACCCTCGCCATAGCGTCTGCGCTAAACGCAGATCCCTTTTCAGCTTTAAAAAGGGGGGTTCGTTCGCAACTTCTTCCTACTTTGAGAGCCTCGTTCCGTGATAATCGTCTCCAAAATGCCATGAGCATATATAGGTACTTTGGAGGCACGGCCATTCGGGCCTACCCAGTGCACAAGACGTATGTTAAATCGTCTTATAGTCCTATTTGAAGTAGTGATCGTCCTCTAGAGCCGCAACATCGCAAAAGAGGGCGCCCGGTTCGACCTTCCAAAAGGGATGGTATCGCGTACCGGAGCGAGCCTCAAGCAAGTACAGGAAACCGGGTGAACCAAGCAATTTGCCGGGCTTTTTTTCGCTTGGAAAGAGAAGCCTAGCCGAGACTTACTGCTATATCTAACCACAATGAGGGGATTCCAGGCACCCGAGATAACCTGAAACAGGCTGATTGGCTACATTGGGTGGTCTAACACCATGTCCAGTTTGCTGATTCAATCGAGCGAGCTCTCGTTTCAGTCGTAAACCAGCGAGCGAATGTTTAATTTGCAATACTATCTCCTCTCAGCTAGAAGCATGCCTTCAAGATGGACGTGCAGCAGATTGAGTCCCTTGGCCTGAGCAATTTAGCAACACTTCCGAATCCCGCTGGATTTGGCGCCACTCATGTAATCCACCTGGGGTTGCACAGAGCACCAAGGCCGCCGTATCAGTGATTCCGGTCTATTGAGCGACCTCCGACGTGGTACGCGGGGAGGGCCTGACGAAATCCGATGCCAAGGCTGACATGCTACATTGGGTTTGAGGTTAAGCCTTGAACGAGAACAGAGACGGGTCTGTCTGCTGCATAGAGAATGCTGTAATCGTCTCGGCCCATGAGCCGCATCGTAACATTGGGCGCAGCGAAGAAATTAGCCAACTCTGCTGGGTCGAAGTGGCTACATTCAAGAAAGAGAAAGCTGTTAGCCAATGTTTCCTAGTATGTGGTTCAACGTCGTAAGAAAAGGGGGAGAGAGGCGGGTGGGCCTTACATCTGGTCTTTGCATGTATGAATCAACCCAAGCTCGAACAGTCCGTCGTCGGTAATGCTATTGACCCTCAATTGCCACGCCTCGGGGAAATGCATCTCGCACATCATGTATTGCGTAGGGTAGGAATTGTTAGGACCATTCTCCATGGTGATTCCGTCCCACTTCCAGGAGCTGTTGCAGGAGGAAGAGGTATTGAAGTTTGGATCAAGCCATCGAACTGGATACCTCGTTGTCAGCAAGTCTCCTCTCACACATTGCTATGTAATGTGTGGATGGGTGGTGTCCTTACACGTATATGCGCAGTCAAACAGGTCAACGGGCGAGGCGCGTGAACAGTCCAGGCAGACTTCTGACAAAGTCCAGTTCGTGAAGTTGAACTGTGCCAGACCATGGAAGGGCTTGCGCCCGGTAGACTTCGTGCTGGCAGCGGGACCGGCGAGGTTGGTCAGGGGACCAGGCAAACAGGCCACCAAGGAGAACAGAAAGCTGAGAATGATAAGGAAGGCCATCATCATATGGGATGTTCTGACCGGGTCTGAGAAGGCAAGTATCTCAAAAGGGGTGTCGCGAAGCTGATGGACGAGATGCTTGGCGAGTAGGCTTGGGGAGGCAGGTGAGATGGACTTTTGACTATGGATGATGCCTGCCATCAGAATAAATAGGGGAGGACTGCTCAGGCTTTATATTCACCACTTCAAGTATTTGGCACCTCCCAATAACAACAAAATAAGGCAGCGCCCGACTCAATGGCATTCACACCGCCGGATTTCGATAAGGGACATGGTGTTTTCCAGTCACTCATCATTAAGAGCAACATACCACAAGATAAATGTTGTGGCTCCGTATTGCCAAGTGTGTGGCTCACAACATTCAACCCGACAAACCTGAAGAGCCTGGCGGCAGTTCGCCCTTCATAGGAAGAAAACCACGAGGGATGCCTGCGGCCAGCCGCTGTACCTGCTTGACTTCTCCCTTTTATGGAATGCCGACACCGAATGCATGTTGGTCCGCAGCCGCCCGTCATGCTTCTCGAAGGTACTCCTATGTTTCCAGACCTTCGCTTGAACTTCTTCAATATTCCCCAGGTCATCAGCGATGCCTGTTAACTCGGTATTGTCTCCTAAAAGCACGATTTTCGGAGCATGTACCCGCTTGCTAGATCATAGCAAACCCGAGGCCAGTTTCCCCGCCCAACGTGGCCACCGCCCTTGGGCTTCCTGTCACGGATGCAGCAAATTGGCATACCATTACACGATGTGGCCGAGTCTCGCGTTGTTCTGCATTGAAGATCCGATCTGGCCCCAAGCAAGATATAAGAGCCACTTATATACCTTGACACTGATTGGACATACCCCGAAGCTTCAGACTCGACCGAGACAGACATACACTCTGGAGTGGTACAACAAATGCCAGCCGACCCAAACTGTTTTGTAGTGGCATTCGTGAGGCTCTAATACACGATCTGTCATCGTCAAGGTAGCGAGTACTGATATGGTGTAATCAATCCTTTATCATCTCGGTCATCATCATCGAGCCGCTTATTTCGCTTCTCACAGTGCCGTTCAGGAAGAGAATGATCCTCAGACCACCAGTAAAGGACAAGTTGTTGAAATGCAGACCGATCTTCATACGAGGGTCTGAGGCCTCTCGCAAGGCCACCATCCCAATACTCTTTCACAGCACAGGAGGAACACAAGAACTTACAGAAGGGTCTGCTTGTGGTTGTGATAAATATTCCGACATATCACGGGGACACTCACTGCTTGTATTGCTCGGAACGGGCAGCCATCCACCTTGGTACCACGGTGCCACTGAACTCGGTAAGCAACCGCCCTACCACGGAAGTGGCAGGCCACTTCTCGAGATGGACCAAAGCGGTCAGCTTCCCCATTTTGGCCCATCACCATTTGCGATTCTGGAAGTCGGGCCAAGCCAACATAAGCATTCTTCCGGGCCCGTCTGCGGGCTGGGGACACAGGCCGGCAACCACGGGATTAAATGCAAGCGCCCTTCATAAGTTAAGTGCGCAGTCCCATCCTAGGCAAAGAGAGAGTTTCTGGCAGAGTACATCCTTTCAGATGACACTTTTCGAGAGGTTGGGGGACGCCAATCGAAAGCAAATGCCGTCCACGATTGCTTCCGCAATACACCTCTTTTTCGGCAGTAACCGTGCGATTCTTCACCCACGATGCCTTAGGTCGATTCTTGCTACAAGTATGACGATCTTCGAGGCGGTATGCTCACCGCATGAATCAAGATAGCCTTATTGTGGTTTCACAGAGGGGAGAGCTGACGCCAACTGTCTCAAGCACAAAATCGCCATCATGGTATACGTTCTTTGGTCGGCTGTTGTGCGTCCTGGAAACCACGATATCTCAGCGGCAGTTGACGCAGCGCTCAATCCGAATTCTTCTTTTTCCTTGATGCACACGTGGTTGTAACAGCTTGTTACATCCGAACGGTCCCGCGCTCGGCTCGACTTGTATATCAAAATGCGCTGCTGAAGCCGTGTCCCACGTGTGTGAGCAGAATTAAATCCAGGCAAGAGCTTACAGAGAATTCATGACTCGTGAAATGACAGCGCCCGCGGGCCATGTCCCATGGCTCCGTTAATGGGCCCGGTCTTGTGTTCGTGTCATGAAAAAGCATTCAGGAAATTGATCGATTGTAGATTGTTATTTTCCCTATGGGGGAAAGCCGACTCGTGCAGCTGCCCCCAAACCATACACACCTCTCTCTCCGCCGGTGAAAAATCGCGAGACCAAGCAAACAGAGCCTAGCTGACGTGGTATTGGATGGCATCCTTATCCTATTTCCCAACTCTCCAGCCTCGCACTTCCGTGGAGGTCGGCAGTTGCAACCGACACGAAGGCTAATCATACACTGTTTGTGCATGAACTCGTGGCGATGCCCCGATGCCAGCGGAGGAGGCTCATTTCGCGGTGTTCTGTTACCGAGTATAACAGTTGGGCCTGGGGGCTGTTTGTCTCCTTGTTGCGATCATACGTCTGGGACGGCGATTGTCGGTATCGACCATTGGACTCGGCCACTGGAAGGCGCGTGCCGTTAAGCTGATGGCAGTGCCATATTCCACACCTTTGGTATCATCAAGTTGGCATTGACTGAACAGCGATATGGCACCCAATGGGTAGGAGTTGCAAGCCCCTTCTGCATGTGCTTCTCGACTCTAATTTTGGCCAACATTTGGCCCGCCGACGTTGCATTGCTCACTGTTCACTTGAAGATCCTCAGGGTGGACTGCAATTAAGCGTTTCATCCACCGTCGACCGGCCTCAAGGGGGGCAGTGTTGGCCTATACCCGGAAATTGGTACGGTAAGGATGGGATGTGCAGGACTATACCATCATGCCCGATTCACATCACCAGGTCGTCGTATGTTCACCTCCGCTGGGCCGTAAAGGCCCGGAACACACGGACTTGCTGGTAGCATTATGGGCCGTTTGCTGACATATGCAAACGGTCGTAGAAGGGGGCAGTGTTGGCGAAGAGCCTGCTAGATCCGCGGCCGACTTGGGTTTCGCGATCCAGATTTGGAGTATTCTGCGTCTGCCAACGAAGGAGTTTTGTCACCGCAAGTTTCTATCGAATATGCAATGCATATACACACACATACAGATTGATCTCATGCAGGAAGAGCGAGGCTGTACATGGCGCATTGTTACATTGGGAACGGGACATGTTGCCGAGCTCTCAGCTCGGCATATCAACAGCAACCCGATCAAGGTACATGTAGCATGTGGCATAGGTTTTTTTTTTGTTGACCAAAGAACGTTCGGTGGCCAAAAGGCCGAGATGCATCAGAACTAGACTTACCATTCAGGCTCTCGTGGCCTGGGTTTGCCACCTTGCGCCAATCAGCATAGGGCTGGCTGGCTGGCTGACTCCGCCGTAACTTGTCATCATCGGACCGCCGGCCAGATTCTCTATCTCGCGACGTTACTTTTGGCGTCATTTGGGGTCTCTTTTCGCAGATCTTCCTTGCTTCCTTCGTTACGTTTTCTGTGCACCTACTGCTTTTCGGCGTCGATGTCAAATATACATATCGGTCCGGAAGCCAGCCTGCGAGTATCAGCAAACTTGAAGCCAGAGTTGCGATGAAGACTTCGATGATCAACGAATTATTAGAGCTACTTGTGGGAACGAATGAGATCGACACCGTACTTTTTCCCAGCGACCCGCTACCCATTCTATAAATAGCCCTCACCACACCATTCCTACAGGGGTTGGGCCTGCATTGGATAAGGGGTCCCCACTCACCCATGAGCTTTTTGGGTTGAGATGCATCTCGACTTGTTTCTGTGTTTCCGAACTCTCAGTCACTGACATAAGAAACATATCGTGGGGAATCCTTGGGGGCGGTTTCACGTCAAATTCGACCACGGGAACGATACCGCAAGACCCTGGCGGTGCAATGCCGGGGTTGCTATATTGCCTCCCGTCATGCGCTATTGCACGGCGATACTTCGTGCCGAATGCGATTACACTTGCGCCGAGCTCTTATAGGTGGGAGGCGTCCCAGAACTGGTGTAAGACGGACAAGTAACGGTTGGCAATGGTCTCTCTACCTTGACTATCTAATCCAGGCGGAACGTGATGGAACATGAATTGCTGGTTTGTTGTTAAACTTATTCAACGTTACAGAAAATACTAGACGGTGAACCATAGGCTGGTGGGGTTCAAGCAAACTGGTAGCAGACAAAGTGTAAGTAAGTAGGTATACTGCTATGTTATAGTAAATAAGGATCTGCCAATGTGGAAACTTGGTTCGTATAGCAATTGAGTATACAAACGGACCCCATTTACAGTATACCTACTCGGTGAGTAAGTAGGTACTGATTACGGTAGACCTGTCATCTGTCAGGATTTGAGAACCCATCCTATCCGGAGTAGGTCTTTGATCCAGGTGAGATTAGGCACTTTCTTCACGCAGCAAATGTGATGAAGCAAGCATTACCATCACGTTTTGCTGTGCCTCAGGGCTTTCTAGGCCAGCTAGCTTCTTAGTCAGACGGCGGGGGCTAGAAGTTACCTTGGCTTTTGGACCTGGGCCTTAGGACAACTTCGGGCTACATACACCCTAATACAGTTGGATATTCTGTACCGTCTAATGGGGCCAGCAAGGAGCTGGGAGATGGGCGAGGATGGTGATTGAGAATGGACGCGTACGTACAGCAATATGTATGCCCCTGGTAGCAGCAGCAGCAAGCCAGATCCTTCCCCCGTTTGGAGGCATGGGCTGAAGTAGGGATTCTCTTTCCGACCTACAACTCTCACTGCCCATGTTCGACAACCTCCTTTTCCGTTTCCCAACCGTGCCGAACCAAGCGGGAAATATTGCCCATGATCCTTTGACCTATCTATTGGTATCACGAAGCGCGCTTTGGCGAGAGTGTCAATTTCGACTGCGGCCGGAGCTTTATGAATTTTTGGTTAATCAGTCCCATTTTTGGCCATTCACATCCCGTGGCTTTGTCACTTTACCTCACCATTATAGCTCTCCCGTCCTGCCCTTTGTGCCATTCCTATTTCCACCCCCCACTACGAGGCATAGGAGCCAAGACTTAGTGCTATCGCTCCTTTGATGCGCTGAGAGAGCCTACTTCGTCCGGTAAAGCAATAATACGCCGGGAATGGAGTAGCCTCAAGCCTAGCTGCCAAGCCTACGTCAAATAGTAAGAGAGAGAGAGAGAGAGAGACACAGAGGCAGAAACAAGAACAAGCAGGTTTACTGTTACTACTACCTACATACCTAACCCTTGCCGTTCCCGTTATCTTCCCATCTTGCGACCATCCCGCTATACTTACATACGTATGATACATCCCAGGCCAAGGTAAGCAGAAACAGACCGAAGTCGAGAAAACGCGAGTGGAACTGGGACTAACCCGCTGGTATTGGAGGTGTTCTCGTTGCACAGCCCCTTTGAAGTTGCCTCCCCCTGCAATACAGCTGCAGAGGAAGAGACCTGGACCCATCAACTTGACTCGATTCGGACCAGAGAAGCTTGTCAGCCAGCGTTGGCAGGCAAGTGTGATCAATCCGAACGAAAGGAATACGGCCAATTCAATCCCATCCGTCCCATCTTTCTTTGTCTGATTGCAGGCCCCTTGAACTGCAGCTCTCAGCACAGCACCGCAAAACGCACCGCAGCACAGCTCCTCCTACCACGACGCACATCTATTTCCCCGTACGGGTTTCCCATCTATCTGGTGTGTGTGTGTGTGTGTGGTACATACGGCTGTACGGTGTGTGTGTGTGTGGTGTGTGGTTAAAGCACATCCTGCCATTTTTCTCTCTCTCTTGACAGGTTTGAGTCAAAGAAGGCGCAAGCAACTTATTCCAAACTAGTTGGTGTTTTATTGTTGTATTATTTGTATTGTTCCCTCCCCATTCCAAGGAGTGGGTAATAAACATAACTATGCCCTCCTTCGGCCGTCTTGGAAAGCAGAGCAATCGATCTCAGCATAACCTGGTCGCTGAGCAGCAGCAACAGCAGCAGCTTCAGCAGCAGCTTCAACAGGCGCAACAGCAGCAACAGCAGCAACCGCCGCCGCCGCCCCCTCTCAACACTTGTCACCTCGTCATCCGGCACGGGCTCTCTTGCGGGCTCTGCACATACTCCACCCTCTGCCTCGTCCACGGCTCTGAGTTCAAGTGATTCATCTTATCTTCAGGATTCTCGCTCGGCTCAACAGCAGCAGCAACAGCTTCAATTGCGCATCCAGCAGCAGCAGCAATTTCAGCGTCAGCAACAGGATCAGCCGCCACTACTCCAGCAGCAGGTGCCCCAATTCCAGCAGCACCAGCAGGGTCCTCCGCCGCCTTTAGTGCAACAACAGGGTCAGTCCCCGAGCTACTCAGGCGGTAATAATAATAGCAGCAACCCGGGGCAGAGCACCACCACTGATCCCACCGCCCTTACGTCAAACCACCCCGCCGGCCACACCAGTGACCCAGCGAATACTTCCGCTGCTTTTGCCAACAACATCAACATCAACCACCTCCAACAGCAGCAATTCGCTCCACGGCCGCCTCCCAAATCGCAAAACAGCCAAGACTTTTCGGAGCAGGTATCGCGATCTCAATCGACTCGCTACCCCCAGCAGGTGTCTACGTCCATCCAGTCGCAGTTGCAATTCGCAGCTGCAAGCTCGGCCGACGACCTGTCGCAGACCCTTAGCTCCCCTATTATTTCCCAGGGCCAACACCTGGGTCATCCGCAGCAACAGCAGGCCATTGGTGCTCCATTTCAACAGCACCATCAGCAGCAGCAGCCGCCCGCCGCCCCCACAGAAAGCAAGCGATCCGCTAGAAAGCTGATCAAGAAGATTGTTGCTGGTGCATCATCGGCCAGCGGTCGCAGCAGTAACAGCAATAACCACAGCAGCAACCCTTCCTCTTCGGATCAACACTCTTACCACCAGCACCACAATTCCTACGACAACTCACCTGGCCTCGGCCGCAAGTCATCTAAACGAATTAGTAGCAACTTCCCACCCTCGATTCGGACTACGGGTGTTTCGCAGAGCTCGATTGATTTGCAGCAGCAGCAACAACAGCAGCAGCAACAGACACCACAGTTGCAGCCCTCTGACTGGCCGCCGCAAGACCAGGAGCAACCACCACCGCCGCCGCCGAAACCACAACAACAACAACCCCCGCCTTCTTTAGGCCACCAGCCCGTCAATCCTTCACCACTTTCCCAAGGCGGTGGTGACAGCGAACAAGGCTACAATCGCGACCACAACAATATTGCTATCAGTCCCGAGCTGCAGAGTGCAGGTGCAGGTGCAAACAATCAGGAGCCCCGCCCCCACCCCCCACCAGACCACTATCCGGCAGGTTCCCACCGACCAAGATTCCTCGCCTTACAGTGCAAACGAAGACATCGCCTACCAGCACCAAATTCGTGCCCAGCAGCTCTTACAGCAGGCACAGGCCCATGTTCAGGCCGATCAACAGCAACAACAGTCACCACAACAACAGCTATACGGACGCGTTGTCGTGGACCCCGCTCAAGATCAGTATCGTCAGCAATACCCTCCCCCGCCAGGTCAAGTACAATATCAGCAAGGTAATCCTCCGCCGCTGTACACCACTCACCTAGGAGCTGAGGCTCAGCACCCAAACCCCGAAACCGTGTCCCAGTTGTCGCATGATTCTTCCATCACCGACACCGACGCACGGTCATCTGTCATATTCAACGAACAGCACACTCCTGCCCTGAGTTACGCCCAGCTAGATCAGCGCCAAGTTCAGCCTCACGCTTCTTCCTCTCCAGCATCGCAGTCGGACAATATGCCGCCTCCGCCCGGTCCACCTCCTTCTTCTACCCGTAGATCAGGCGAGAATGAGAAGAACATGAGGGCTGCTGGCCAAGTTGAACCCCCTCCCGGCCCGCCTCCGGGCTATCGCCACAGCAACAGCCAGGGAGGGTCCAACCTTAGCTCTCTCCCTCCCACTCCTGGTGTCCCTGCGAATGTACAGGCCTACCGTGCGAGTAATGTGCCGGGGGGGGCAGCAGTTTGATACCGCAGGCGCTGAGGCGGGACGCAACAGCCCCCAGCCTTCTAACCCGGAGCGGGAATCTGACCCTGAGAAGCAGTTCAAAGATCTTCGTACGCTTCGTCCTCGTGTCTTTCTGGTGATCTAACTAATGACTAATGGATATTGCAGTGACCAAGTATAAGAACGTGAAGAGACTCTACTTTGACGGCAAGGCGCAAATAGAGCAGCTCAATGGCCAGGTCGAACAGCTCCAGAACGCTGTGGCCAACCAACGGATTTCGCAGTCCCGCACAGCGCTTGATGACAATGAGTACCAAACCAGATTTAACCGCTTAAACGGCGCGATCAACAATCTGTCGTTTAACATCCGTAAAGACTGGAAGACAGTACCCAGCTGGATCGAGAGATATGTTAGCGCTGAGGCGATCAAGACGGGCAAACAGGAGATGACGGCTGTTGGACGCGCCGTCATCATTCGATGGGTAGTGGACGAGATCTTCAACAAGTGCTTCCACCCCGCTCTTGAGATTGAACTTAGCCAGCACCTGAAGCGCATTGAGCAAAACATTCGCCGGTTCTCCTACACGCTCAGCGCAGCCGAGGAATACGAGGCCCTGACATCAAAGGTGGTAAGCTGGCGGATGGCTACACTGGAAGGTCTTCAGCAGGCCCTGAACTCCCCTGAGAGCGGGGACCACCGCCAAGACTTCACCACACTGACATCGACCAATCTCACGGCGCATCTGTACCAGCATATGGTAGAACCGCCGCCGCCGGGAGTAGACGGCAGTGTGGCCATGATTGTGGAGCTGGCAGTGGGAATTGCGGCTAACTTGTCGTTGGAGAGTCGGGATGTGGCTCTGGTATTACCCCTGCCTGGTGATGTGATCAAAGCAGACTTCATGGAGACAGAAAAGCAGGCGCTCCCTCCCCTACCAGACCCTGAAGAAGGTGAAGAGAGCGGCAAGGACAATGAGAAAGCAGCGAAACGTGAGAAGACCAAGAGTGGTATGTTGACAATGCTGGGAAGCCAACAGCAGCCCGGAAGTAGAAAAGGCAGCATTGTTTCGAATACTGACATGGCGGAACCGACAGCACCACCGCCCCCCAAGGACGCTAGTAAGGTTCGTTTTGCTGGATTCATAGCAGTGGAGGTACGAGGACGGCAGGTGCTGGTCAAGGCACCGGTGTGGACTTTGGGATAGCGGGTTTGGACGTTGGAGACGAGGTCATGATTACAAGCGTTGCTAGCCATTCTGGTATTCTTGATGCTAAGTTCGGGATATCCGAGCGGAGTTGGGGGCTTAGCACATTGCTATTTATTGGAAGCAGGGAGGACTAGATGTTAATACTGGGTTGGCGTAAAATCCAAGCTCCAACACCTCGAGTCAACTCGGAGTTGGAGTCGTGGGTGACGGGCGAGTACTCGGTCAAAAGAAAGAGGCAGTTGGCGCTTTTGAAGAAGCGCAATGGAAGTGAAGGTACCCTGAAACCGAAGAGGCCCTAAAAGCACCTCGGGTCAGCCCCTTCTTTTATACCCCTGGCAACTTTTCGGTTTCTTGAATATGTTCTATGATCTATAGTTCCCCTATGATGTAGAAATCACGTCTGAAAGGGAAAGGAGTTGGATATAAGCGATTCAGATTCACCGCCTGCCGCCTTGGGTACTATTGCCCAACCATGCCTGAACACTACCAGTTTCTGCCAGTTGCCCCTCCATGCGACCATCAACAAATTCGCTGTTGGAAGATAACCCCGCGAAGCCCTTAGCTAGAAAGAAATATTTAAAGATTGCGCTCAATGAGCTGTAGAACTTGAAGCAGATCTTCCCCAGGGGCACTTGAATAGTAACCCTGACCGCGCCCCGAGACACATTAAGCTTCTGTCTGCTGCGGTTTTCGATCGTGAAATCGACAAACAGCATCATCACCTGTTCCCAGCAAAGAGCCACATATAAGATGGCGGCGAAACCGACACACCTGGAGCCCTCAGAGCTCGGAACCAAAGAATAGTTCGTACTGGCCTAATCCGAGATTGCTTGCCTGCTATTACCTCTGCAGCTGCCATTACCATTATCACTGCCCTGCATAAACATTTCCCCTAGTTGTACGGATGTCTTACATGGTCCTGGCCTTGCATGCCATACTCTACAAATGCGCAAACTATATTATTGGTTTCCATGACTAACACGTTACTCGCCCCCAGTTGGGACAACCTCTACACCAACGAGCTGACCAACCACGCGCACGACCCGGCCGATACGGGCACCAACTGGTTCGAGGACTCGGACGCGCAGGAGAAGCTGATTGAGTTCCTGGCCGAGTTCTTCCAAGTATCCGAAGACAGTGACGACGACGATGAAGGAGATGAGGGCGAGGGCAAGGAGAAGAAGTCACCAGAGCAGAAATCCGAAACCAAGACCACCACGAGCTTCCTCGACCTCGGCACGGGCAACGGCGACATGCTCTTCGGCCTCCGCGACGCCGGCTGGACGGGCCCCATGCTGGGCGTCGACTACAGCGAGCGCAGCGTCGAGTTTGCGCGGCGCATCGAGGACGCCCGGCGGAAGGGGCTGACGCCCCGACACACCCGCGACTACGACGACGACGAACAAGCACAAGCACAAGCACAAGCACAAAAAGAAGAGCCAGAGGCACAACCAGCAGCGGAAGTGGCAGAAGAAGCCATCGACTTCCAAATCCACGACATCCTCACCCCCCTCGCAACCACTCGCCGCCAAATCCCCCCCACGGCGGCCGCGGTTGGGACGTCGTCCTCGACAAGGGCACCTTTGACGCCATCTCGCTGAGCTCCGAGACGGACCCCGCCACGGGCCGGCGCGTGTCCGAAAACTACCGGGCGCGGGTGCTGCCGCTCGTGCGCGAGGGCGGCCTGTTCCTCGTCACGAGCTGCAACTGGACCGAGGACGAGCTCGACAAGTGGTTTGCCGGCGAACAGCAGCAGGAGGGACAGCCGGACCAGGCGGAACAAACAGAGGAGCGCAACTGGAGGTTCCAACAGGTCGGCCGGGTCGAGTATCCGAGCTTCAGCTTCGGCGGCGTCAAGGGGTCCACCATCAGCAGTCTGTGTTTCCGAAAAATGGCCAGAGCCTCATGACAACTCTAATTACGTGGCCAATAGCGTTAAATAAGGCGAAGGAAAAGTATATCAATCGATCTCAAACCATTGCATTTATTCCTTTTTCGTGACTTCGACTACGTAACCTGTACTACTCATACAACTATTTTCTCGGCTGCGTTGCGAGAAGAAGCATGTCCTGTACTCGAGTCCTTCCATACTCCACGCTCCCTGAGACTCGTTATGCCGGGGGTCTATATCAATCCATGGCCGACTCCCAAAGCCTGAATGCTAGTTTTCTAGTAGGACCAGGTCTATGACCTGTCATAGAAGTATTGTGTATCTCTCAAAGCTCTCCAGGTGGACAACAGTGGTAGGGGTATTTCATAGTTTAATGCTTTCCAGTTTCACCACTACTTGAGAGTCGGTTGGAGAGTCCGGGTCCACGCGAGGAAGACTGAACAGAGTTGTTTCATTATGAGTCTGTCCCTTCTAAGGCGACGTGTTCATGGGATCTCCTGCGCCGGGAATAGCTGCTGCCGCTGTCGTGGCGAAGAACCTGACATCAACATCGTCATCCTTCTGCAGCTTCTCCAGACATGGCAAGATTCTCTCGTTAATGAGCTCCAAAGACTTGGGCGACGCCGTGATCTCCTTCTCTCCGGCCTTTTCTAGCGAGTAGAGCGTGCCCTGCTCCGGAAGACGTTTTAAGGCATCGATCAGTGCCGCATACGTCTTGGCCACGTTAAATCGGATGTTGGGGATCTCGTCCGCAACCAGCTTGTCAAGCATGGGCAGAATCGATTCGCTGATGACCTCTAAGCTGACAACACTTGCCAAGGTCTAATAAATATTAGTGCCAGGTCAACAATAATGGATGCGTATCAAGACTTACCGAAATGGCAAAGCATGTGGTCATTCGGTAAAGGTAATTGGGGTGCTGGCCCATAGCCATGACCTTCGGGATGATGGCCTCGCTGGCCCATTCCACTCCGAAGACCTCTGTGAGCTTCTTAAGGTTATGCGTGGCGGCCTCTCGGATGGAGAAGACAGTATCACCGAGCCAACCCATGCAGAGCCCACTCAGCTTCTCATCGAAGAACTGCACACCCAGCTGGCTTGCAAGCAAGGGGATGTACTCAATGATAGCGAGTCTTACTCTCCATTGCTTATCCTCCGCAAGCTGGACGATAGCAGGGAGCAGCGATTGTGAAAGCAAATCGATGCCAATAACCTGGTTAACAAGCTCCAGCTTGGAGATTATGTGCAGACGAACTTCGGGAAATTCGTCCTTCAGCATTTGGAGGAACATGGGCAGCAAGTGATCGATCGTCCTGTACGTTGCCAGTTAGCACCATAGACACATATTTATCTTTGGATTCACTTACTCTTGCTTGCCCAGGATGGGTGCCAGGCCACTGATCTGGGTACCGAGTGCGGCACGGACGTGCTGCGAGGTATCCGACACCAGGTCTTCAACAGAGCTCATAATTTCACCCAGAAGTGTAGCCCGGTCGACCAGAGCACAGAAACCAGGGATCTGACCAGCAATCGCAGTTCTGACTTCAGCCTCGTTGTCCTTCAGCAGCTTCACAAAAGAGGGTACCAGATCCCGTGAAACAACCTCCTCGTCTACCGCCTTGGCGATCTGTCCAAACTTGTCAGCTATCGTCCATACTGTCTGGATACAGATGACTCATCGCATACCTTTTCAAATCTATCGGCAATCATGTATCGGACTCTCCAGCTCTTATCTTCTATCAAATTGCGCAGAGATGTGAGCAGAACCCCGTGGCTAGCTTGCTGTTCTTTAGGAACGACTTCGGCAATGGAAATCAGGATTTCGACAGTCAGCAGGCGCACGCTATCCTGGTCGTCCTGTGCAAGGTGTTGGAAGAGGGGTATCATTTCGTCGACGACGATGGCGGCTGGCATCTCCTTTACGAATTTGGCCATGTTGGTGGCCGACTGTCTTCGGACCATGGGTGTCTCATCGTGAACCAGGAGCCCGAATTGTTGGCGCAGTTGGACTTGGATGGCCGGGGAGACCTTCTTGTAGGGCGTAGTGAAGAGACCGCATCCCGAAACCTTCGAGGTAAACCAGTCTGCCTTCGCAAGACGGATGGTGAGAGGGATGAAGTATTCCTCCACTTGTTGGGGCGACAGCTCCTCGCAGATTTTGTTGAGTGACTCGACGGCCTATCAAGATTGTGTGAGTAGACAAGCCCCAGAGGCGACGAGCATGAAACGGGCTGAGCTCACCTTATCTCTGACGACGGGCTCCTCGATAGCAGCAAGATTCTCGAGGGGAGACAGCAGTACGTGTCCCCATTGAGGTCCACCGACATATTCGATGAAACTGCCAAGTTCCTCGCTGAGTGCAACTAGTACTTCATCTTCATCCTCGACCGACTCTGTTAAACGCGTATTAGTAGGCTATGACGGGAGGTGGAGGTGGAGGGTGGAGGGTGGCTGACCATCGAGAAAGGGGATGAGCTCCTCCCGAGTGCGCTCAGCTCCCAGGGCGAGGGCGATGGTCGAAAGTCGGTGGATGGCATTCAGGCGGAGGAGGACATCATCATGCTGCGGAGTAGTTAGCGACGTGCAACGCAAAAGAGAGGTAGCTGCTATTGCGAGGGTGATGGCGGTGGTTGATGTCGTGACGGGCGGGCAAGCAGCAGCCAGGCATGGTTGGTTGTACGGACCTTGAGTTCATCTATAAGCACGGCGATGGGGTAGAGCTCGTCGTTCGCATTCGGCGCGTCAGCCATGGCGAACTGCAGGGTCGGTTGTGATTTCGGTGGTGGTGTTGCAGTTGTATGGGAATTGGATAAGGGTTTGTTGCTAGTCGCGTGCGTAAGTGAGTGTGATGCAACGACAACGAGATTTGCTACCAGCCGCCTCACCGGGGTTGCATACCAAGCACCAGCTCGTAAGGCTTGCACTCCTCCCTCGTCCAATTAGTGCCGTTCGGGGGACAACTACGGGTTTTTGTCAAAAGAAACCTAGCGGGCTGCGACTGCGGTGCGATGCGGGGACGGTCCAGGTCCAGGAATAGGCTGACTCCAGGAGAAGGATTAAATCTAGAATTCTAATGTATTGCGAAATGCCTTTTCTTTAATGCTCCAGATGAACAAGTTGGACAGTGAGGGAACGTGAAATCACCGAGGGGTATCTTGGCCAGTGGTCGTTGTGTGGAGAGAGTCAAGTTTGGCTTGGTTTGGTGTGGCTGGCTTGGTCAAAGAGAGAACAACTGGACCGGGAAGGCTTTGCAAACTGCAGTTGGGGCAAGGCCAAGAGAGAAGAGCATGGGCAACTAGCAGAGGGGGGGCACCTTTGGGTACCAACAGGCAAGGCACAACACAAGCGTATGGCAGATGGGCGGTGCGAGCGCTAACATTGTTTGGCCCGGGGGATGCATACAGGACCTAGGTTACGGTGCTAGCAGCTGTCCTCCAGCGCGGTCAGTAGGGGGGAGGAGCCCTGGTGAAATTGGTCAAACACATTGATATTGCGTGCTGCATGTACAGGTGTGGCTTGACACCTGCCTAAGAGTACATAGGCGCACCCAACCCCTCTCCAACAATTCAATGCATCGGGTTTGTCTCTACATCGATTGATGTCTAAGATGCCAATAGGATTAGGTAACCTATATTTTGGTGTACATTATAAGCAATCGATACGTGTTACGGGCAGGGGCAACGGTGCATTTGGGTGTGAATTTGCGCTGTCGAGGTGCCAAGGCTGGGAAAATGACGTACCTATTTGACCAAAAGATGAGCGGTTTCTCCCCTACTGCTCCCCCTGGATATTTTGACCCCACGCCGTGATAGGAAACATACGATCCCCTGCTTGCAGGACCTCAAGAGGTGGGCAAGGGGGTAGCTATTGTAACTCATCAGAGCTTGTTCTTCCAGGTACTCGATGTTTGCAGCCAAGAGCACGTCCAGGGTTTCTGCAGGAGCTCTGCATGTGACGGGCAATTGTACATTTGCTAACGTCACCTGCTCTGCTTCGAGCTCAAATGTCCAAACTGGTATGTTCTCGCACCCCGTGCAAATACTACATGCACCGTGTCCAGTAACATGTCAGACCACATATTCTCCAAAGACGAAATGGTATAGATATCACGCGATTCACAAATAAGACATGATGAAGACAAAAGTGTTGATGTGTAACGAGGGGATTGCCTCTTACGGCTCCCGAGAAATCCATTCTGCTCAACTGCCTATGGAGGGTGTAGTATAGTATGTAGACTCCAACAGCTTGTTATCTCTCCTCTGATTCTGCACTGCTAATAGGCAGAGTAATTGGTATGAAAACACTGTAGTGTCGATTTAGAAACCGTGGATCTTGATGATCTTGGGGTCGAGCTCGAGTCCCTGTTTGCCAATAAGGAACTCCTGCATGCATTTGCGTTGATCACCCTGTAGTTGGATGACTTCGCCCATGTTCTCATCGGCTACGATCGTACCATTGCAGGCGAACTTCTTTCTGATGACAGAGAGGATCTTCTTGCGGTCGAACTTGGGGGAAGGCCTTGAACCGTGGTCAACGTCTTACGACCGTTGCGCTCTGTTGGGGGAAGGCGGGTTAGTGCACGGTTGCTTGGCTACGCGTTGTAGGGAGGCTACTCACGTTGGATACGAATGTGGACGTAATCCTCTTTCTTTCCGCCTAACTGGACCGCATCTACATCGGCTTCGGCATCTGCGAAGGGGTCATAGGTCTTAAGGTTCTCGATGGACATCGATAGCGGCTTTTCGAGGAGCTGGGGATTGCTTCTAAGTAGAATACTTGTGGAGCGTGGTAGGTGGAAGGAGGGAAACGAGTAGGTCGGATAGGGAGAGTAGTTGTTGATGTTGTTGATCGGTAGTTAAGTAGAAGGTAGAAAAGAAGGGGAGGGGCAGAGAATGAAATAGGTTGGAGGCAAAAGATAGGGATGAGTCAGCAAGCAAGGTTTAGCGTTGTTACCCATGGCAAGCGGCGATCTACGGGCCTGCCGGCAAAAGGAGGCTGTTTTAGGGGACCAATGGCCCGATTTAGGAGCAAACTACATCAGGTGACTGGCTTTGCGTATCAACGGCAGTCTCGAAACTAGTATCACGTCTTATCTGTTACATGCATCGGATATTGTTCTCTTTGATGATGTTTTTGTTTTGGTCTTCATTTTAGATACGGTATGGGAATGAAAGATGAAAGAATGTTTAGCCCAATAGAACGTTCTTTTGATCCCGTGTTTCCCAAAATAGTATCTACATGCCTACCTATCTCACAAAGGTGAACCGATATCGACTCTTTTAGCGAGTCACATGTCACACTGCCTGTTGGGCTGAATTGACGTGTCTGTAACTGGACAGGACAGAGGACAAGACTGAAGACTCCCAGCCAGAATCCCAGCTGCTCTCAGGGATTCAGGGATGGGAAGTGCGTTGAAGTATAATACATTATGCACTATTGTACAGTATAACCTTATAATACCGAATAATGTATTATACACTACACTATCAGGCGAATAACCTCATCCATATAGACATACGGACGATAAGGCTCGCACGGCGTCGTCCGACACGTATCGGTAGCCTCTCATTGACGAAATTGCCCACCGAACTATGCGATTAGGGTGCGATCGATGGCATCCGGACGCATATGTCAACGGAATAACATTATACATGTTTATATGGCATAACGCGCTATTCAAGGGAATTACCGGCATTATACTTATTCACGCATAATGCGCATAACGTCCATCTCTGGCTGCTCTACTTGGCCCTGTGGCTTTTCCATTGAACATGGCGCCTCTTGCAAGTGGCTGGGGGCCCGGTTAGAGGGGCAGTAAAGGTACTTTCTACAAGTACTCGTCGCAAATCCGATATCGATTGTGATTTGACTGAGGGAACGTGGGGCAGCGACACTGTCACTGGGGGGGCACCACCACCTTCAGCCAAATTTCGGGTGACTCAACGCTGCGATCTCTTAACAACCGAACTGGTCACAGACAAGCCGTTGAATCCCCAGCTACCTCCAAGCCTCCAAGTCGTTCAGGATGCCTACCATTGCTGTCGACAAGTATGCGCTCTTCGAAGCTCTGGGTCAAAAGTGCGTACAAACATTTCCCCGCCAGCGCCCAGCTGCCCGCCTTACAGCAGCGACACCCCCACTAACAGCGCCCGCCCAGATACACGACCCTAGAGTTCGAGGACCTCTGCTTCGAGTTTGGTATCGAGCTGGACGAGGACACCGAGAATGATGAGCGACCCATCGTCAATGGCGTCCAGGAGGCGCCTCAACTTAAGATTGAGATCCCCGCCAACCGATACGATATGCTCTGCTTCGAGGGTATCGCCTTGATGCTCAACATCTTTAGCGGCAAGAAGCCCGCCCCCAACTTCAGACTCATTACCCCGGCCAGCGGCGAGCTCGAGACCATCACCGTGCATGAGGATACCATGAAGGTGCGGCCACTGGTGGCAGGTGCTATTCTGCGAAACATCACCTTCACCCAGGAGCGCTATGACTCTTTCATCGCATTACAAGACAAGCTACACCAGAACTTGGCGCGTCAAAGGACACTGGTGGCCATTGGCACCCACGACTTGGACACTGTCAAGGGACCTTTCACATACGAGGCGCTGCCTCCCCAGGAGATCAAGTTTGCGCCTCTGAACCAGACTAAGGAGATGACGGCCGAAGAGATGATGACCTTCTACGAGAAAGACAAGAACCTGGGTAAATATCTGCACATTATCCGGGAGAAGCCCGTATACCCCGTCATCTACGATGCGAACCGGGTGGTCTGCTCCATGCCCCCTATCATCAACGGAAACCACTCTAAGATCACCATGGACACCAAGAATGTGCTCATCGAGGCCACGGCAACTGATGCGACGAAGCTCGCCATTGTCATCGACATGATGGTGACCATGTTCTCGACATATTGCAAGGAGGAGTTCACAGTCGAGCCCGTCAAGGTCCTCTCCGACCACAACGGCCAAACTAGGATAACACCCCATTTGTCGCCCAGGTCACAAGAGGTCGAGATAGATTACCTGAACGGCTGCCTTGGCCTGGAGCTGAAGGCGGATGAGGTATGCCAGTTGCTTTCCAAGATGGCGCTCACCGCGAAGCCCTCGAGCAAGGAGAACCTGGTGGAAGTGTCGATCCCTCCCACAAGAGCAGATATCCTGCAGCGATGTGATATCATGGAGGATTTGGGTATCGCATATGGCTTCAACAAGCTTCCCCGTATGTCTGTCACGAAGACGGTAGGCGCGCCTTTGAGCATCAACAAGATGACCGATATCGTGCGTTTCGAGTCGGGTATGGCTGGCTGGAGTGAAGTCATGCCACTGATTCTGTGCGGGTAAGTGTGCAATGTAAAGGAATTCCTCTTTATGGCCAAGAAGCTAATCATGCAATAGTCACGATGAGAACTTTGCCTGGCTAAACCGCGAAGATGACGGCAAGACTGCCGTCAAGCTGGCCAACCCCAAGACGCAAGAGTACCAGATTGTCCGGACCTCGCTTCTCCCAGGTCTTCTAAAGACCATCCGCGAGAACAAGTCCCACAGTCTGCCCGTCAAAATCTTCGAGGCGTCCGACGTCGTCTTCAAGGACGAGACCAAGGAGCGCAAGGCCCGCAACGAGCGCCACTACTCGGCCGCCTGGTGCGGCCGCACCTCGGGCTTCGAGGAGGTCCACGGCTTGCTCGACCGCGTCATGCTGATGCTGCGCACGTCCTTCCTGACCCGCGAAGAGGGACTCGGCGCCAACAAGACTGAGTTCGAGGTTCGCCAGGACCACACCAAGCGCGACGGCTACTGGCTCGAGCCCATCGACGAGGCCACCTTCTTCAGCGGCCGCGCCGCTGCCATCTTCGCCCGCATCGGAGGCAAGAGCCAGCGCATTGGCGAGTTCGGCGTCTTGCACCCCAACGTGCTCGAGAAGTTCGAGATCAAGTTCCCCGTCAGTGTGCTCGAGGTCAACCTCGAGGTCTTCTTATAGAGGACTGACGATGCCCTTCGGTCTGGTAGATAGAAAGGAATAACCAAGAAATAAACGGAATGAAGAAAAAAGAAAGGGATACCATGGGCTTCATATAGTTGATCTTGTCAGCTATGTAGAGGGGTGCTAGAACAGTAAAAGACATGTTGGGCCAATATTGCAGAAGCAAGTTCCCAAAACCACCAAGTCTCCAAATGATGTGTATGCTGGTAGTTCTCTTGACTTTAATCATTTCAACGTCAAACAAAAAAAAAAAAAAAATACCTACGGCCAAAAACAGATATGGTAAATGTCCACAAGATGCTAGCTAGTAAGACTTCATGTCAGCAAATCACATCTAAAACACACACAAGATATTGGGGTGCCAAATGCGTTTGGCATCATGATTCATGGTATTGATTTCGCATTATACTCATACAATATCAACCAGCACCTCTGCGTCATCCTCTAAACGTGGACGGTCTGCTGGCAGCAGGTGTTCGGAACACCACCTCCCTCTTATCTTTCCTTTCTCTCTCTCTCCTGATTCTTCTTTTCAGGGTGGAATGAAAAGGGTAGAGTGGGCACAACAGCAGTTGCAAAATCAACTAACTACTTCGCAATGAAATCCCCGATTCTATCAGCCGCCTCGCCTCTACAGCCCCGGCGAAGACCCGGTTGTACCAAGTCCGGTGCACAAGCTCTTCTCCTATAGCGGGTAAAAGCCCTCCCATGATCTGCTGGTGCTTCTGCTTCTCCATCTCCTCCTTTTCATGGCAATGCTCAAACCCGCTTCCTACGAAGCCACAGAGCCCTTCGCGAAACGAGACCGCCACATCTTCACCACTAGCGGCAGAAATGGTCGACCAGACGCTGGATCGCCGCCGTTTGTGCGGGATGAAATCCTGGAAATTCCACACGCTATCGGGTCTGGGGTGGTATAGCAACTAACTCATTTCCATCTCCATCGCCCCATCCATCGGTAGCTGCTGCTTTGTGGTGCTGTTGGTTCCTTCGATGCTGAGAGGATGTGGTGGTGATGCCGTAGACGTTGGGATAACGTCCTTCATCTCCTGCGCTGCTTCCTGTGTCCCTTCATTGTTGGCCTTCTGGCTACCTTGACTTCCACTGTCTGTTGACTGTCTCGTCGCCATATTACTATTGTTGGCCGACTTGACCCCTGAATCTGACCCGCCGAATATGCCTTTTCCGAGGTCCACGTTTGCAAGACCTTCTTTGAGCTTCGCAATGTTATCCGAGAATGCGCCCGGACTGTCGGTGCTAGCACTCTGCCTAAGAGAGGGCGTGAGCGCCTCGTGTGCTGTTTCAACGCCGGCGAGGACACTTTTGCTGGTAGGCATCGTAGGCGGTTGGCTTGTTGGCAATGGACTGCGGCCCCTGCTCACGGGCGAGTTCGTATCGAGCTGGCTATTAAGTGCGTATTCGCCAATGCGCTCGCCCCTCGCAGCTGCGCTGTCAATCTCCTCGTTCATTTCTGCGTCACTCCTTCCAAAAGAGCTGGCCCACCATCTGATCTCGTTCATGCGCGGGAAAACGAGTCTCTCGCGCCCACTCTGTCGATCATCAATGGTGTTGTCGTATTTGGGATTCAAGAACTCCTGCCGGCGACTAAGGAAGTAGTCCCATACACTCCTCGTCCGCTCCTTTGCTTTAGCGTCACATCGTTCTTTCTCCGAGTTCCACAGGAAAGAGCCGTACTGTGCTGCATAGAGGTGGTAGAGAAGCCGTCGTAGAAAACGCTCGTTGAACTCGAAGCGTGAAGGGTGTTGGTATAGCAATTGATATGTCGCATCTAGGAACTGATGGAACACAGGTGAAATGTTGTTGGGTTGGGTAGCTTGACTCGCCTCTACTGTAGGACGAGTCTGTGCGGTTTCGTCTGGTGGTGAAGCCGGGTCGTCAGAATCAGCTTTAGGGGTTGTAGAATCCACATCATGGCCGCGGTTAAAGAAGCGCTTTGCGCTGGAGATGGCACCTTCGAACACCTCGCCCGCACGCCCTTCTGACTCGCCGGGCTGAAGAGTGCTGCCAGCCATCGAATCCTTCTCGACCGTAAACCACTTCTCGTGGTTGAGGTAGCCAGCCCGCAGTGCGAACATGTGGCCGAACGAGAGCCAGTCTTTTTCGACAAGCACAATAAAGCCCTCTATGGTGCGATAGTAGGGATCAAGCATCATTTGGGACAACGCTGAAAGTTGGCTGGTGCGATCCCACCCGTCGGAGCAATGGATCAGCACGTGAGAATGTTGGATGCCTACTTGCCGGGCGATAAGCGCGGATCCGTCGAGAATGCCGTAGATATGCCGTAACCAGTTGCTCTTCTCCAGGAGATGGCGGTTTGGGGGCAGGCGGCTGATGTCGCCGTCCTTGATGGCTTCTATGACCATGTTGAGGGAGTCGCGCATAACGTGGATGTTGTCGATGTTCAGGTAGGCCTTCTTCGCGAAGTCATAATTCTTCATGTCTTCGGAACCCTTGCCCATTGCTTGCATAACCACGGCATTGATCGTCGGACGAGCATCCACAATAAGGTTGTTCTGTTGAGCGCCGTATACAAGCCGTTTTCCCGTTTTGGGGTCAATGCCAGCAGTTCCAGTTTGTAGCAGCTCATCTTCGAACTGTGAGATTGCATCTTGCGACTTGCCATCCAGGCTATCGCCTTCCCTCAGATCAGCAAGGCTAGCAGCTGGGCTAGGCTCGACCGACTCGCCGGGGTTCACATCGAGCCCATTAAACTCGACCGTGGCGGAGGCCGAAAAGCTGGCGCTGACAATGCGCTCATCTTGAACGCTGCGGTTTCCTCTAAGACCAGTGCGGGGTTGAGAGCTGCGAGTGATGGAACAGTTGTTGAGCGAGTGCAGGTATGTCAAGACAGGTATGCGCTGACGAGAGCGGTATGGTCCTGCGTGCTTGATTACATTATCGGATATGTTGGAGGGGACTACCAGGAGCCCCGGGTATGTCGGCGAGAAGGCGTAGTCCTGATTTATGGTAGATATCCGCCAGCCTCGGTCTACCGATTTGGTACTGATGCCCTGTCGGCGAAATTCTGTTTTGGGATCGTAGATTTCCCATCCATTTAGGTGTTTCTCTTGCTTCAGCGGTTGGTAGCTGAAGGCGTACAACTTCTCTATTGAACCCAGGCGACACGTGTGGTTCCGGATGTGCTCAAAGGCTTCGCGTGCAGCAGTTTCTTCGGCGAAGTGGAAGCTGATGAACATGAAATCGCGGCATCGTAAGCGGATCGTGGAGGGTCGGCCTGAAGCTGCATGGGAGAGTCTGAGGTTGCAATGAGCCAGGATCGGATAGGCTATGTAGAGCTCGCGAGGGCGTCCTGTTGGTTCGGCAGGTGGTATCACCATGACAATGTGATGATCTGTTAGATGCATGTCGCCCTTTTGCATCTCGCCGCCGCGGACGGCCTCGACGCCGGTTATCTTTTTAACATGCATGGTGAAGGTTTGAGAGTGGCCAGTTCTATAAGGTATCACTGTCGCCGAGTTGTGGCATGGAGGTGAAGAGTGGTCTTTGTAGTACGGTGACAGAAAAGAAGGAGCCGAATGCGCATTAGAGCTCGGCAGCTAAATTCACGGCAAGTGATTAGGGGATTTGCGATGTGGCCTGCATCACTCAGGTGCTTGGGTAAAGGCCTGGCCTTGAATACTTGGAGAAAAGTAAAAGGCAGTCACCGTGAGCAAACGGTGAAGGGGGAAGGTGATCACACGATATGATGCTGGTGCAATCTCTCAGTCTTCTTCCAAAGGCCGGCTTGTTGGGCTACAAGGTAGCACTGGACTGGATTGTGCTACTGTCAGGTCAGATGGCAAAGTTGCATCGCTGTCGCAAGCTCAGCCAATGTCATCAGCAGAAGCGTGTACGTAAAGTTAGAGGATGCATTGAACAATTAGCCCAGCTGTAGTGGGGTAGGCTGGTAGGGGTAGAATGTCCAGCTCTATGTCCTACTGACAGCAAAACTTATACTATGACCACTGCACTGTTTGATTTGCTCTGTGTGAATACAAGCAGCAAATGAGGAACATTTTATAGCGAGGCATTAGTCATTTATTATTTTATATTCAATATCAAGTTCTACCTACCGGCGTTAGCATTTGTTGCTTTCCTTCAGACATGTCAGTGATGCAAGTATCCACTGTCGGAGCTCTGCTGTGTGGCTGGTGCCGACGTCACATGTGAGCAACTCAGACTAGCCATGAAGGTGGGGTCTTGCTCCCTTATCGATTGCATGGGGTAATGCCAAGAGAAGGAGCCCTTGGTCTGTGTCCTCAATTCCATCAAACCTTCTAGCAAGTACCCAGATACCTGAGCACCAGTCAGAGTCGCACCTTGCCCACACAAGAAAAAAAAGCCCTAACCAGCCAAAAAACCGAGGGTGCAGCCAGTTGGGCAAAATCTCCACCACGACATTTGGACCGATTTCTCGCGATATCTGCCATCCCACTCAGACGACCCTCTTCGACCTCGACCAGACAACCCTCACAACCCTGTTCAACAGTCATCTCACAATCAGCAAAAAACTATCGTCAAGATGGCCGTCCCGGGTACTCAGATGTATGTCGAATTGAAATCTTTACAATGATCGCGAACTCGGAGAGATGCCGGGGACATGATCGCTGTGGTTGACGCTGCAATAATTATAATGCGCTTCGCCACGGTGGTGCCCTCATCTCGCTTATGTCGCTCAATTGTCGTAATCTCATTCGTACTGACATATCATGTTCTTCTTGTAGCTCCAAGCGCAGAAAGTTCGTGGCTGACGGTGTTTTCTACGCCGAGCTGAACGAGTTCTTCCAGCACGAGTTGGCCGAGGAGGGTTACTCCGGCGTCGAGGTCCGCGTGACCCCTACCGTCACCGACATCATCATCCGCGCCACCCACACCCAGGAGGTTCTTGGCGAGCAGGGCCGCCGCATTCGTGAGCTCACCTCGCTCATCCAGAAGCGCTTCAAGTTCCCCGAGAACTCCGTCTCTCTCTATGCCGCCAAGGTCCAGAACCGCGGTCTGTCCGCCGTCGCCCAGTGCGAGTCTCTCCGCTACAAGCTCCTGAACGGTCTTGCCGTCCGTCGTGCCTGCTACGGTGTCCTCCGCTTCATCATGGAGTCTGGCGCCAAGGGTTGCGAGGTTGTCGTCTCCGGAAAGCTCCGTGCTGCCCGTGCCAAGTCCATGAAGTTCACCGACGGATTCATGATCCACTCCGGTCAGCCCGCCAACGACTTCATTGACCACGCCACCCGCCACGTCCTGCTTCGCCAGGGTGTCCTGGGTATCAAGGTCAAGATCATGCGCGGCTCTGACCCCGAGGGCAAGGCCGGTCCCCAGAAGTCTCTGCCCGATGCTGTCACCATCATCGAGCCCAAGGAGGAGCAGAGCGTTGTCCAGCCCATGAGCCAGGATTACGGTGCTAAGGCCGCCCAGATGCAGGCTCAGGCTGAGGCCGCTCGCGCCGCCGAGCAGGAGGAGGGTGGCGAGGAGGCCGCACCTGCTGAGCAGCAGTAGATTTGAGGCTAGTCGGTGCTGGACTTTACTCAAAGAGACCCTAATGGAATCATGATCGCGAAAGGGCGGGGAAATGTGAACGAACGCACGGGTATGAAATATCTCACAATGGCGTTATTACGTTTACGTTTGCATTTGCAAGGGAACGGTTTCGGGGAACACAAAAATTTCTTGAACTACGTGAGTAGTTGCCATTTGGCCTGTGTCTAGAATGGTCATGATACCGTAGATGACTGCATGAACAAGCAACTTCACTACCAATGATACTTCTTGCCCTTGCAAACCTGATTGTACTTGTGATGTGTCGAAGGCATGGCCTTAACCTCAACTGTGAACGCTCCTATAAAGCGCCGATCTCTGCGCTAATGTTAAGAAAACACTTACACGAAACAATGTCATTGGGGGCTCAGTGTACAATGTACAATTTTTATCAGCTGCTTGACTCCTGTAGTAGAACTTGATGGCTTGCCTCGGATACATGCAGCAACCAAGACCAGCCCATACCCGCAGAGTGGGTATTACCCCCATGACCATATATAGGTAGCAGCTCAATATGCAATTAACAGTTGATGATCATCGACTAACTGGTATCTCTCATTCATGTCTGTCTTATAATGTCTATCGGTGGCGAAAATCAAGTATGAGTTAAGTAGGTAACGCGAAGCCAAAGGCAGGCAGGGAAAAAGAAAGGGGGCAGAGCAAACTCCGGTACATGTAGCAATGCAAATGCCCTCTCCCTCCATGAACCTAGCCTAACCTCAAATGCCATCTGTCGAACAAACGACCTGCCCGCTCTCCAGTCTATAGTCTCTGTCCCTTCCTCGTTCATGTGGTTTGTTTGTTTCTCCCATCCATGATGGCTCGACTCGACTCGACACACAGACACGTCTCGTGCGCTTCCCTCCGTTTGGGGCCCATCTGCCGGTCCCCCCTTTCCCAGTCTTCGCGCAACCAGGATAAAATATTCGTACAGACTTCTGCCACACGGCGTCTAGGCTCGTGTTTTGCGTGCGTGCGTGCGTGCGCCCTCTTTTCCCAAATCCAAAAAAAGAAAAAAGAATACAAATCTGAGAAAAAGACCCAGGAGGTAGATCTTGCTACCTTCTTTTTCCCTGCAGAGGCCACAAACTCCTTTCAAGTGTGTCGCAGTTCATTCCTCTGCCGTGTTTCCACCCAACCCTGAACGCCGCAAAAAAAAGAGAGACCCATCCATACCTATCACCCAGCCAAAACCCATGGTTGTTCTTTCTGCCAAAAAGTCCTTATTCTCATTGCCTCCTTACAAGTCATATGCGGTATTCCTCTTTCAAAAATGTTCGTACGAGAGGCCATCCCTTACGGATTATACTCCGGTGATAATAAGCGAGTTGTGCCCGTGAAAGTCGAGCTCGAGACCTCCTTACAGTTGTTCTTGGCCGAAAGTGGACAGGGACGACAGGAGGATATATACAGTTTGAATCGAGAAAAAGTTGTATAAATCTACAAGGTAAGCTCCGAGGCTTTACCGTTCGCCGCCTTTTGTTTTCGGTTGCATTTCGATCGAATTCCCATATGCTTTCGCGGCATGGCCATTTCCATTGCCATTGGTCCTGGAGGATGACTCATCCTCGGAATCGTCTGCGAGATCATTAAGGCCAAAAGTGCCTGACTCCTCATCATACGCTCGCATAAGCCCCTCGCGATCTCCGCTGATTCTCGGGTCGGTGCTGCGTCGCGCTTGCATGCTGAGTCTCGTCTGGATGCTAGAGATCATGTCAGTGCCGGTGGCGTCATTGCCGTCACGGCGGCCGCCAAGCATCTTGTCGCCGTTGGGGTCTCGGCGCGAAAGGTTGAGTAGGTAGACGCCGGTAAAGGTGGTGAGAAATCCGCAAAGCAGCGAAAGCGTGTTGACCGCATCTGCTGTGTTGAAGCCGCCGAAGAGGATGAACGAGGCGCAAAGGGTGGCGGTCGTGAATGTCACATAGTATAACGGGTTTACTCTACAACGTTGTTAGCCATATGTTCGTCTGGGGAGCGGGTTGACATCAGGGAGACGTACATTTGCGTCGAGAAAGTGGCCAACGCTTTGTTGAAGTAGTTCATCTGGATGAGAATGCAGACGGTCGTCAAGATCATGAAAACGTAAGTGGAGGCGTGGGTGAATTGGTTATGCCCGGAGAAAGTGAGCTTCACCGCAATGCCGAAAGCCTTGACGGACATGACGGAGACGGATCCAACGGTCGAGCAGATCGAAAGGTAGATCAGCGGGTTTTTCTTGCCGTGAATGGGCGCAATCTTGTATATCATGACGCTGGCGTACACAACAACCACGAAGCAGTAGAGAAGGTACCCTATGACCCTTGTTAGTGGTATGCAAAACCGGCGCATTATGTCGGGGTTACTCACCAGGCGCGAGCGCGAATTGGAGAATCTCATCAATAGTCTTAATGTCCGTATCTGGCGGCGCATGCAGGACGATGATGATGGCACCGATCAAGCAGATAGCGCAGCCGAGCTTGCCCAGTGTACCCAACTCTTCCTTGAGGAAATAAGCTCCCAGAACTGCTCCTATCAACACACTGAGGGCACCTAATGGCGTTACGAGAATGGCAGGGGCAAACGCGTAGGCGGCGAAATTGCAGATTTCTCCGGCAACCACTGGAAGACAATATGTGTTAGATTCCGCAACTCGAGGTGATGGCATGGGTTGATATGATGCTCACAAGATAATATACCAGCCCACCACACCGGGTTCCGTAGGTAAACATAGCCATCGCCCTCGAAGCCGTGTCGCTCGCTTGTTTGCATCAAGCCCTGGAAAACCGAATTAGCCCTGGTTCGGAACAGAGCAGGAACCTTGTTGAGAAGGCGGCGGCTCCTCAAGAAATATGGTGCGTACCTTTTTCGTTATTACGAAACTTGTGCCTATCGCCAGACTTGATGACATGGCCAAAGCCAGTCCAATATATCTACAAAGGGATTCACGTTAGCCCCTACGTTCGAGTTTTGAACATCCCCCCTGATACACGAGACCATTGTCCGGGAGGGTGAGAAGTGAGGTTTACGTACTTCTCGTCAAGCATCATTTTGACAAGGATGCGCCAGCTCGTAGAGGTTCAATATAGTCCGAGTATTTGCTGGGAGTGCTCGACGGTCCTATGATGGTTGTATAGTAGCTCGCGCCTGGCGAGGAACAGAAGGTGGTTCCAGTAGTGCAAAGGCAAACGTTTAAAGCGAACGTTCGCAAATGCTCAACGACAGGATCCGAAAGGCTGGCCCAGGATATCGTATGGCCGATAGCGTTCGGTTGCGCTCTCTAATGGAAGGGGGCTAGAAAGGCGGCTGGATGCCACGAATTGCTGAATCAAAGGACTGGTGGTGGCAGCGCACACTAAAGGGAATGAACCAGATACATATGGGGGTGGTAACGATCGTTGTTGGTCGGAAATGTGTTCGAGGTTGAAAAGAGGGCGTGAAGTCTTCTTTGCTGCGTCGAAAAAAAGACAAAGGCGCAAACAGTGTCTTGTCAGGGACGTGGGCGTCGGTCGTCTCGTCGGTGGTGGGAGAAAGAAGGTTAGATGGAGATCAGAGTAATGGGCTCAAGATGCGATGCGCTGCGCTGCGATCAGATCAGGGCGGTTAATTGCGTTGGCAATCCAAAATCAAATGCGACTTCTTTTGGGTAAAGTGTCCCTCCTGGGTGGCTGTTAACCTTCCTAGTCAGAAGACCTAATCTAGCGTGTCGTGTCTGGCTTTGGGGGGGTTTCTTTTGGTTTGGGGGAGGTCTGGACTGGATGGATTCTAGATTCAATTGCATGTACCAAGTATGGTGAGGACTCGGGGCTAGGAGAATAAAGGTAACGAGAACCACTTTGGGGTGGGCGTTACGTGTGTTTCGAGGTTTCAGGACGGCTACATGCCTCACACACACTTACGCCTACGGGCACAGTCCCGGGGCTGCTAATAAGGCCTAAGAAGGAGGTAGGAGGCATCGGAGAGTGGGGATTCCCAGTCACACACCCCCTTCCAAGGTTGCTGCTGTTTGGTGGTCGGCGCGCGCTATGAACGTACCCCCTCCGGAATGGGACCCATTTGATGGCACATGGAGATGTCTGCATGCATTCTGGTGTGACGACCAAGGATCTTGTCTTGTGACAAGACAGTTGAGCGGCCTGCTCGGCGTTAGGAGAACTCCTCACGCGATAGCACACACGATCAAGCTGCCGTCCGTCGGGGCTTTTTACGTCGTGATACATACATCAATTGATCAATTGTCTGTATATACTCCGTACCAGCAAGGGAATATGTAGTGGTTAAGGTAGGGCGTGCCTGGAAGGGGTACTACAGGGATGGGGCAGGTTAACACGGGCCTGCAGGGGAAAAAAGGGTGCACTCACCTCACTCTACCTGAAAGATTGACGGACCAGCTGCTTATTGTAGAGATGCTAATTCTAGGGTGTAAATAGTTACACATATACAGAGCTCAGGAGGCTCAGTCTCATGCTTTAGAAAGCGCATGCAATGGCATTGCCTGCGCTCGCGGTATTTTGCCCACCAAGGTTGCGGAGAAGGGGATTATTAACCGGAAACTTTAAGCCACCGCGGTTCTCACCACAATTGGGACCTCGGAAGCAATGGCACTCATCAAACATTATGAATGTACCACATGTCGGGACTGGCAGTATCGAACTTCCTCTTTCTTTCCTTCTGCACAGCCACTGACCAAGCTCTCGACTAGTGATAGCGCATCTGCAGAAACTAGATGCGGCAATTTCCCGGGAGGTGCACAACGTGACAGATGATGACAACGTGTACGGGGACGCGAAGCTCTTTGAGACTACCCGCCAAGGAAACGTGTTTTAAAAATCACCATTCGAGACGCTTGGGGGTTGAGCCGCTGCATACAAACGATTTCTGAGCGGATATGTGCATAGAGTTATGTAAATATTAGTATATCATACCCATCCTGACTTGCAATGAGACAGTCCGTGTCGACAAAGAGAATTCAATCAATACTTTTTTTGATGATAGTGGCTCAGGCGATATCGATTTCAACATTTCTGCTCGGACTGGGCAATAAAATATTAACATTTGCAGTGCCCACCCCGTATTTCTCTCGGATATGACGTGTCGGTGTCGCCCGCTGAAGCCGACGGATGGGCAAAAAGCGGCACGGGGGGCCTCCATTTCCTTGCTTGCCTTACGGCACATGGGTTCCCAGAATAGACCCCCGGCATTTCGCAATTCGAGCGCTCCGCTCCCGACCATGTTTCCTGGTCTCGTCTTTCCTCACGGGCATGACGATCGTGGCTCATATAGAAAGACTATTCGTTACCCCTCCATTGAGACTATCTTGGTTACTACTATTCCTAGTTGTGTGCCCCCCCAACGTCCTGGCAAGTCTCGTAACGACAAAATCCTTCTGTGGCTTTTACAATTCCCACATTGCCCGCTGCGTCGTATCAACTAAGCCGCCACCAAAGCACTGGTCGACACTAGAATACATCGCGTACTGTACATGTAACGGGAGAAGAAGACCCCTCGTAATTTTTCTTAGGTAATTCACTAGGCGATAAGTAACGTGTGTCGTCAAACTTGCCTAAGGCCACGCGCTCGTGTAGAATTATCTGCCGAGCCTGATCAGTAGCCTCATATTCACCACAGCCCGTAGTCAATTACGAATCGGGTTGTTCAGAATTTCCATTGAGTGGCTACAATTCTCTACAAGATGTGTTGGGATATCTGGTATTCACTTAGTGCATTGCACGACTAATCAAGGGGCCGTATGACAGTATCGCATCCCCAGCTCAACGACATCCGTGCCCCATTTGGGAGCTTTTGCTGGCTTTCATGATAATATATGTATGCTTCCTTTCACGGAGCGAGGCCGAATTGTAGGATTCAAGTATTCCAAACTGGCGTTTTTCAAATTGCTCAGGTTCCAAATGACAGAGGGGTATGGCGTCGCCTCGTATCCGACCTTCAGGCGCAAGCATCCTGCTTACTTCACTTTTGCATGATCGGGGGAGCTCTGGAGGGGTCTTTCTTTTCCGATTCAGGCAGTAAGTCAGTCATCACCCGTATGCGAGAGCACCAAATCGGGAGTGCTAAGGTGTTCGGTGAGGGCCTCGACCGTAAGCTGATTGCAGCAGCCCCCGTGTGCCATTCCTCCGTGGAGAGTATATCAGGTCAGACGTGCATACATAAAATGTGAGCCTTGCACCCAATGGTCATACGCGTTTTGTGATAGCTAAGTCAATGTTAAGCACATGATTCGTACTATTCAGGAACAGCCATTGATTTAAATCCCACTCGGTACAGGGGCCGTAAAGTCGAACCCCTTTAAACAGTCTGCTCACAGCATGGGCAATACTCCAGAGGTGGCGATGCTTGAGTCCACATAATTGATCTCCTGGAGTGAGTGCGAGTGTTTCCTACTCGCCGAGAAGATTATTTAAGGGCACATCGATTGAGGGATTACCTTATCAAACCCCCAGGTATGCCTTCCAGGAGACCATGTAGACCCCCCCTTTATAGATTCATGCCCGGTCATATATGGCTTGGTTTTCTCGCTCCACGATATGTGCTTATATGATAGGCTCGAATATAAATTAAATAAAAACTACCACTTGCCAGTCTTTTTTCTTGCAACTTGTGAACGCCAGATTTGGTCGGACACTTATGACATAATAATTTCGTTTCGGCGGTATTCTGCTGATGACAATCGGGTTACAGACTCCAGTACTGTGTCTTCGCAACGGAACAACATGTAGGTGCTAGATAACAAAACCTGACATCGGAATACACGTATGACAGGTAATGAGTGAGCGGTAACTACCTGTCGCCCCAACAGGACAGGAGATCAAATGCGCACTGCAGAGTGGGAGGTGGAGTGTGTTATTTCTCATATTCTCGCACTGGTTCATCTTCCCCCTTTCCTGCCACGGCTATGCCAAACTCTGAATACACTCTCCTCCACCCAATAAGGGAGCAAAGCAGTCCCAACTCGACCCAACCCGAGGCTCATAACTCGCATTGGCATAGATCTCCCTTGACCGGGCCGGTGTAGCCTAGCGGTAGTATCATTACAGTATCATTAGATCATACTTAAAGGCAAGAGGGTTCAACTCCCTCTGCGGTCACTCTTGATTTCTTTTTTTCTTCCCCTTAATCCAAGCCATCCCTCTTCAGCCCATGCTTTCACACCAGCCTCAACTGTATAGAGAAGGCAGTGAAATCTGTCCAAGGTTCGCTGGTTTGTTGAATTTGTGTGGGTTCCTACTACTTAGCAGGGCAAATACGACGCAAGTACAATTATTGTCTCTGAGTTGTTCTGCTGTTTGTGTTCAAGGGGAGTGGGTTCCTAGTATCCTGGCGAGAGGTCCCACGTTCCATCACCCCTGACACTTACTTGCATTGACATATCATTTCGCTATCATTGACTGTCAATGCTAACCTACTCTGACCATATGTAGATCCATCGCTGTCATTATATCACTTAGCTCCGTTACACAGCAAGGCTTGATTACGAATCATCCAAGAAGCGTGGCAACGTGTCGGGCATCTTCAACCATATCCGGCTCAGTCTTTGTCAAGACATATAATATCGCCCAGTATGGCTTTTGGGGGAAGGGCTTACTTGTGAGATATTGTGCAGTGTGACATATGACGGCATTCGACAAAAGGAACATATTATTGGATGGTATCTGCTGTTTGTAAGGTCCGGGATTGGCCGAGGTTGGGATTGTGCCCAGGCAAGGGTAAGTCGACTGCATTTAGGGGTGGAAGCCCTCTCCGGTCCGTAATAGACTTCAAAGAGCAGTATTCCCGAGCACCACAAGAGAATATGTCCTCTTCAGAGACGCTCTACTCACAAGGAAGAAGGAATCAATCGGTGGGTGACCTACGTTGACATCACCTTTACATAGGTAGTGGCTGTGGTGAAAGCTACATATTGGCAGTCGGGAAGGAGTCAGATATTGAAGTTCCCACCAACGTTATCTGTGGCAGGTGATCATAGAAACGGCAAGTTTGATTGTATTCAACTGGGCAGACTTGCACCTGAGCGGCTGCCAACGACAAAATGCAACAGCAACCTTGGGATTGGATGGGGTTGGTGGGCGTGGTGGTGAATTGAGGCAGTGACGCTGAGATACGTCTTCCACAGCTCTTATGATTGCTGTTTGTCTGACTGAACGGTGTGAGTAGCCGCGCTTCCTCTTTTGGGTCGTTCCTTCCTACACTCGGCTAACTCTTTACCAAGGTAGAAATGTTATCTCCATTGCCCAACACCCATCGACCTTTCCATCCTTCCTTGGGTGCCTACCACCTTCAGATAATGCGTTGCGGCTTCATGGCTCCCTTTTCCGCGTCCCGATTGTAACGTGGCTGTCGTTGAACATAGCACTTCTTCCCAAACCACTTACTACCCATTACGACTGAACAACTCTTACTTTCTGCATTCTACATCTGGCTCTCGTGGACTCACTAATTATATTCATCCTCATCTGCATCTTAGGCCACACACACACATCTTGGTCTGGCGTACCTTTTCCCTCCTCGTCTGGTATCCGCATTAGAAGGCATCGTCTCCTTCATTCATTATCATGCCTAATGCTGTACGTCCTGGAGACTTTATAGACCCGGATCCACAGAAGCAACAGAATACCGAGAACGGATCAGACAAGGCCAGTACGGGGAGTGTACGGGGGAAGTTGGGGGCGTACAAGGCTAGAGCTGATCAACATATCCGGGAGTCCATGGCCAGACTCCGGCAGGATGTAGACACCCTCAAGGGTTATTTCCGGTCGACCTCTTCTCAACCCAACACCAGCTACAGCGAGAACAAATCTTCTGTTTCCCCGCCTGTCTCGCAAACTGGTCAGCCTCCTACACGAAACGACGACTCATATCATCACATCAACAAAGCCCCAGTTACCAACCGAGCCTCTTCCATAGAGCTCTTGTCATAACTTGCCGTTCCCTGAGGTTATCTCTATGGCCGGCGACATTACATACGCAATTCTTCTGACGCGGTCCTTTGTGTCGAAGCCGTGGCTTGTCCGCTCGGTTCCTTTGTTGGAGCAAAGCTCTGGCGCCGAATCATTTGCTGTCATGAGTATTTTTGCCTATGAGCTGGGGGTGTAAGATTTACGGATCCTTGCTCCGGTTGGCTATGTAGTGAGCCGGAAGCGCAGGCTCGGTATGTATTACATGTCCCTTTTGATCCTCGTCTACAGGCACACTGTCCGTAAATCGAAATACTGAGACCCATGCTGACATATGTTGTTCACGCAGACACATTTATCAAGGATCAGATGGCAACCAGCTACACTTCGACCACCGACCAAAGTCGCGACGACCCCCGAGACAGCTTTGGATAAGCTAATGATAACCACAACAATGGCTCGACAGCCGGCCCTCGATCTGATAGTTGCGGATGTTGTCGATACTGTGGACGATGCTGAGGTTGACGAAGATGCTATGGAGCACACAGGAGACATTATGCTGGCATTAAGGCAATAGGATCCGTCCAACATTCATTTTGCACTGCTAGGAGACTAAGTCTTGTTCTTCTATACAGTAAAGATACTGGCGTACCAAGTTGTCTTTATTGACACTCTCGCACAAATTCCGTTGCGTACTGCAAGTACCTTCAGCATGATTGTGAACCTGTAACTGAAAAGTGTGATACGTCCGGTCTCGCAGGTGGACAGGGCATAGCAGGCAAAACGTCCGTATTTCGACAAACCAACCCGCAATGCCCATCGCTCGGCATCTAACTGCCACATGCAAACAGAGTTTTCCGTTACCAGCAACTATGACACTAGTTGGCCTGCCTATACTATACTGTGTTACTAGCTAATGATGTTCTAGGCGCATGGCCGATTACCCAGTTGCTGTTAGTCACTCTCCTGAGCAATGGAACATGGAGTTCATAGAATCGTCCCAATCACCAGTTAGACCCTTTCTGGAGAACCATCGTCGTGAGCATAGGCGTCTTTGATCGGAAATAAGGTTGATAGTGTTGGACGCCTGAGCTTTGTGTTCCTCCAAGAGATATACCGAATCTGGCCTCTTAGTTTCCGGCCGAGTATGAGTCTGTTCACAAGTATATTTTTTCCCGACAAGCAGCCTTGGCACCATCATTTCCTGGCCACGTATGATCGGGAGCAACCTGGACAGTTACGATGGTTTGCTTCCTGGCCCTTGGTCTGCTAAATATTCTGGAATAGTGACATGAACAACGAGAAGGCCATGCAACTCCCCTATTCACAGGGGTCAGATACTCCATATACTACCACAGAGAGCTACAATGAGAATGCCAAGAAGCTGATGGGTAGAAGTCTGCACGGCATCGAGACCTTTGTCTCTCATCCTGTTGGCTACGCTGCGTGTGTCAATTTCGGTCGCAGCCATGCGATCCAGTCAACTTCGGTCAACTCCCCATCTCTCGAGGGACGAGGTAACCCCCCTATTTCAAGATTTCAAGATGAGCATATGCCAAGCTCATATGCCAAGCTCATTTGCCAAGTCGCCAGCCATCGCCCTATTCCCCCCTTCAGCTCCATCCGCGAAGATGGCATCCCGAACATGCTTCAACCAAGGGAACGGCCTCAACGATCCTCAAGCAAGCAAGCGCCAGCCACCCGGATCCACCATACACCGCTTACGCCACGTGGACGGGGCAACGGCGGCGGCGGTAGTCGGTGTGTGGTGATACGCTCCCCCACCTCGCTCACACCGTAGAAACCACGATTGAAGATATGTGCCTTATTAAATGGTCCCCGAAGACCCACACCCGAAACCCAAGGGAAAAAACAACTGGGCGCAGGCGGTGACGGACGCTGGGCAACGTTGGTTGGAGCCCCTTGCAGGTAGTAGTGCACGCACGACGCTGATCCGGCAACTTCCCAACGGCAAGGTGGAATGAGTATAAATAAACATTTGCTGGGCATGTACGGAGTATGTAGATCCAACGCACTGCTACTGCAGGCAGACAGACCCACGCTGCCGGGCGCCGTGTTGCGTGGCCAACGCACATACCATCCAGACAAACACAATGTCGAGGCGACGGGATGAGATCCACCCAAGATATGTCTGTCTACCTATCTCGGCTCGGACCTGAAAGATCGTCAGTCGTAGTAAGCACTGCACTGCGCAACTACCGACTACAATCTGACAAAAAGAAAGATTAGCCGGGCTTTTTGCTTGACGAGCAGCTGATTCTTGGGATTCTCTGGCACTGGCTGACATGAAGCCCGATATGTCCCAAATAGGCTGCAGGCAATAAATGTAGCCAATGGGGATCGAGATGTGTAGCTTGCGGATGTGTTTGGTAATTAGTTGGTCCTAGGGGCCGTTAGTCCGCAGAAAAGAGATGGCGGCCCGTTGATGGATGGTATTAGATGGTGGCCTACCATGAGTAGTAAGCAACGTAGAAATGCAACAAGGTGATGCAACAACGAAAAAGCCTTTGCCCCCCCACCAATTCCCCTCGTAGCTATCATATGATGATGTGACACAAAGATGGCGGCTGCATAGCCGAATGCCCCTAACACCCCTGAGTCCCAGGGGGGTGGGTGTGACAAGCTGACGCTGACCATGACTAGAAGGAGCTACTTCCACACTATCAAGGCCCCGGTCTGTACAAGTTCAGCCGCATCACGACTACAAACGCAAAGCAAACAAGTCTATTTCGACCTCGTCTTCTATTTAGCACTCAGCTGAAGCAGGCCCTTGTTTCTGCATCATAATATCACGGCCAACTAAAAAGGTCAAGAGGTTGATTGATGATGTTGATTGATGAGCACCGTTCTGTTCATTAAGTGGTACTATATATCATATACACTTTCGTATATGCTGTATTACGCATTTCGTCTTGGTATCATGGAAGGTGCCTATTCGCAATTCATACACAACTTAACTCCGTCGCTCCCGATATAACAACATCGTCCCCTTAAAAACCCGGGGAAACGTATTCAAACACACAACGCCCACACGCCCACGAACCCCCACAGAGAGTAGAAATGAGTTACTGCTTCTGTGAGATCATCATCTCCTCATTGTCGGCAATGGGAGCTGGACGGTTCGTGCTCGCGTTCTTCTCGCTCTCGGCGACTATGGGGCCGGTTCCCTCGAGCGTGTAGTCGGTCGTCGTGTTGATCTCGTACTCCTCGGAGTCGATGTGTCGGAAGGTGAAGTAGAAGATGGCGGTCAGCACGAAGCCGACAATGGCCGGGCCACCGAAGTCCCAGGTCAAGTACGGGTCAGTGACGACAGCCGAGCAGGCGAGGCCAATGATATAGGCGACACCGGTGTTGAACAGGTTGATGGCGGAAACCAGACCTCGCATGTTGACCGGGGCACGGGAGTAGGCGATACCGTAAGCGGGCACGTTGATGAAGAGCTCAGACACACCACCGATCGAGAAGGGGATGGCCAACCACCAAATACTGATGTTGGCAACACCTCCGTCAATCTTGCAGTCGCTGGAACCCATGTTGCCGCAAGGCGACAGCTTGTAGGCATAGTAGTTGAGGACGGTGTAACCGACACCACCGACCGAGGACAGGAACAGACCAGTGGTGATACGGGCAACGGGTCCGTAGTGTATATGCATCTTACGCAGGAAGGGGTACAGGCCGTAGTTGAGGAGCGGGGCGGCGATAATGATACTCAAGCTGTTAAAGTTGCTTAGGACATCGTTGGGAACACCGTCGGTCTTCAACATGGTCGACAAGAAGCTGGCGGCACTACCGATACCGTTGTCGTTCAGGTATTGAATAGGGAAGAAGCAGAAGATACCGGTGGCCTGGAAGGTCTTCTTGACATCCTCGACAAACTGATCGTTCCACTTGTTGGTGACGGGCAGGCCGCGGGCAGCCATGACCGAGGGCTTGGCAGAATCCCACCAGCCCTTGCGACCAATCTTCATGAATCCACCATTCTTCATGCAAACGCCCAGGACGCGGAAGCAGTCGGGAAGGTTGCTGCCTCCAGGAGGGTGCAGAATAAGGCGCTTGTAGAGGAACCACAGGAGGAAGGGAAGGGGCAAGTACAGGATAAGGGGGACGAGGAACGCCAACCACCATCCGACGTACTTCTCGATGTAGGCAGTGGCAACGTTCATGAAGCCACCGACGTTGATCAGGAGGTAGAACCAGAGCATAACACGCTCAGTGGTGGACTCGGGATCCTGAATGACCTTCTCGCCCTTGGCGTTGAGAATGACCTTGGGCACGGTGGTAGTCATTTGATCCAGAAGAATCGGAGACACGTTGGGCTTGAACATGGCCGCACCGAGCGACAGGATGTAGAGAGAGATGAAGTAGGGGATCTTGGCGGTGCCGTCGGCCAACAGTTTCGGGGCGCCGGCAGCGACCATGAGAATGTGAGCAAAACCGCAGACGACCACACCGTAGCAGATCATCTTAAACCGGCCGGTCTTGGTATCGGCCATGTAACCGAAGAAGAGGGGCAGGACGTAGGCCAGCAGACTGAAAGACTGGCCGGCCGCGTTAGCGACCTGGGTACCCAGGCCCAGGGCACCACCAGTTTCCTGGGTGCCGGGCGGGGGCGCGCCATAGCCGTTACCACCCGGGGGCATGGGGCGGTTGACGTAGTTGTTGATCAAGGGCTGGACACCATAGTACGAGGCTCGCTCGGCGAATTCGACGGCGCAGATCATGTAGGCCACGGCGGGAATGCTGCCGGGGACTCGGCGAAGGGTCGCGAATTCCTCTTCCGTTGGCTTGCCATCGTAGTCATCAGACAACTTGGCCTGGTCGTAGAAAGGCGCATGTGAGTCGCCAGGGGGTGTAAGGCCGCGCTTGATTTCGTCGGCAGTGCCCGAGGGCATCTTTTCAATGTCCTTCTCAGCTATTGGGGGGGCAATTGGTCAGTGACGAACTTTTTTAAATAAAAAGGTGGCGTCTGGTCGAATTGTTGAACATACCCATGACGATGGTCGACTCCAGCAATTTTGGGAGACTGATTAGTTGGAGCGATTGACACTGAAGGAGGAAAGAGGGAAAAGAGAAGAGAAACAGTAGGTGGGCGGGATCGCGACTTATATGAACAATGGGAGGGTGTATTGCGCCATGAGAGAGAGGGATCGCCGAGCCGAATGCGCGCCTAAGCAGAGTGGATGTTGGATGCAATGTGGGCGATCCTAGTCGGAGTGGGATGGGATGGGATGGAACGATTCGGGATGCAGGTGCGCTTGCCCAAGGGGACCCAGCAGCGTTGCTGGACGGCTAGACTTGCAATCGCTCGGGATTACAGTGCAGGAGACGCAGTAACGGGAGTAGCTGAACAAGTATCGGAGCCGGTTCTGGGTACTGGGGTTCGCCGCCAGGGAGAGGAGAGGGAAACGGGGCCAAAAATTGGAAATAGAATAATGTCACCAACACGTCTGCGTCTCGCTCCGGCCCACCAGATTGGTTACTGTCCGACACACGCCTGCTAGGTAGAGCCTGCCTATGGATCTGAACGAGGACGGACCAAACCGTCCCCATTTTCCCTTATCTCTGTGCCTCTCTCTTACAGCTTGTCTCCTGGTTTCCCAAGATTGGAACTGATTGAACCATGCATATGCCTGTACCTGAGCTTGATGGGATATACTACACGCAGGGCATGGATATGGATTGGTACAATATGGAGTCAGGAGGCGGCGAAAGTTGAGCCAAACCCTGAACACCAACACGTTACACCAGATTGGCTCGTTCGGATATCTGGGTTAGGACGTTAGGACCAACCAGGAAGCTCCCGAATGCTAGCGGCGAGGCGGACAGAGACGTTCCTTCGTCCCCTCGCCCCTAGCAGAGACATGCGGGCGTATCAGAAGCTGGCAAAGCGGGATTACCTTCAGCGCCATATCGCAGCACTGTCCCGAGGTCGTATCCATCAACCTCTCATCTACCTATCTTAGCAGGTCGGAAAAATACAGTGGGGGCACCGTAGTCTTTGCGGGGTGCAGTCGCTATTTCTTCTTATGCTTCTTCTAAGCTGGGATCCACCCACACACTAACGCCTCTGAGATGAGCCGCTCTTTACTGCGAATGGAAGTACGCCCGGGAACCAAATACGGCCGACCATCCCATTCCAATGAAACCACAAGAGCGGACAGTCTTAGGCAGAGCTAGGGGCAGCTAGGAAAGCTTATGGCAGACGCAGACAGCAGGCGCATTGAGCATCGCGCGACCCCCTAATGGACTCTCTCGTGGCTCGATGCATCTTCCCCAGCTTCCAATCTCAAGATTACGGCTGACACAGGTCTGGATGGAGTCAGGCTCCCGGAGAGGGGGAGATTGGGCTTGATGAGTACTCGTTCGGGACTTGCCAGTTTCAACGAGCAATGCACACCGACAAGGACTCGGGATACGGGAGTCACCACCATCGATGATCGGTACCTCAGTCAAACTCGAGGCGATATCTTTGATTACTCGCCAACCCCCGAGAGTCCGCCCGGTTAGGTCGGATCACTGAATACTACCAACCAGCAGATGCGGCCAGAAGCCTTCTCCCCCTCCATCTTTACCCGCTTTCAGATGCACCTACATACAGCATTCCAGCAACACATGTTGAAAGAGGTAGTTGGTGGTAGTCTGCACACTAGACTGGCTCCTTTCTCTGGGCCTCGTACTATCACTACGCCTGCAAGCTGCATGAGATCCTGAAGTGAAAGGACTCGCTCTCATTACAGCATGACTCTTGCGACCTTCCATTATCGGACTGGGTCATATTTCTCTTGTCTCAACTAGTCGGTCCGGAGAGCCCCATTCAAATCTTGGCCCGCCATTTCTTGCCGGGACAACCCTGGTTGCCCAGTCGTCAACGGCCATTTCAACGCTTTCTAGATCCTGTCAATGTTAGCAGCCGAGGCTTATTGTTGCTTATTGCAGGCTTGATTATCGGCGTTTGAAAACCAGGGCTAGCTGTCATTGGAGACTCAGCCTGACTCGATTGCCATTTCCTACTTCGCACCCGTCAGAGATGCGAAGAATTTCCGGGCCGTCCTGCAAGCGCGTATCTGGCATCTAGAACCGTGGGTGTGGTGCGCACCAGCCGCATGGCCTCTAGTCCCTGGCTTACCAATGAGATGAACTCAGCTTATCTTTGGCGGGTGGGTAGCTTTACCAGAGAACCGGAAATGAGGCGACTCGATCGAATCATCGGGGAAGGCGATGCCCTCATACTCTAGCTATCTCTATCGGCTGTCAACCTGCTACGTAGGGATGCTGCTGGGATGCCTTCCGGGCCTGTAAACACGGGGGTACCTGTAGATGCGAAGCGGTTTTGCCGCGCGCCGCTGACGTTTGTGGGCGTAGCCCCATGGCACGTTGCATTCACAATTCAGCCGTCAATGAGTCGCGATGGCAATTGCTCGATGGTGACTGGCCCCTTATTTGCGCGAGGCAAATTGCAAGTTCGGGCATATTGATCAGTCGTCAAGTTCTATCAAGCTTCTGCCCAGCCAACTGAAGTCATTGCCAACCTTGACCAAGCTTTTTCGCCCAGCTGCAGATGCGCGCCCCAAGCAACTGTCAACCAGCACCAGACGCAACCTAATCGCCGCCTAGAGTCTTGTCCCGTCTTGTCGCGCTAAACCGGGGCTTTCTAGCGACCTGCCGATTAGAGAGAAAAAACCCGCATTGCAATGAGAGCTCGAACCTTTGCCGCCGACGGATTCCAACAAGTCGCGGGCTCAGCCTGGTGCAAGCATCGATTATTGCAATCACGACATCTGGGGTTGGCGTTGTCGCAATCAGGGTCAATTGCGCTATCAGCAAACGATTGGGTAATGGAAATACCCTGATTACGCCCAAATGTCGCGTGATATGCCAAGGTTATTATATGGGACCCCTGGTTGTGATGATGGTAGAGGACCGGCACAGTCCAAGCCTTTATTGCTCGGAGTGGTGAGTGTCATCTAAACCTCACGGGCATGATACCAATACGGGGATGGAGGGGGAGTTCCGGATAGAAGGCCGCCGGAGACCGTGAACTACTAATCGTTCGCGGCTATTACGTGCCTAAGAGGTAATGCTAGATAATTGGTGTGTAAGCGCAAACCTTGAAATGTTGGTGTGGTGTTTGTTAAGCCGACTGGCCAAGTACGGCGCAATGCGGCTCACAAAAAGTGCGGCCTCGTTCCGTTTTTCCCATTGCTACGGAGTAGAACTACTTCACCGTTTGGCAGAAAAACCACCATCCCCTCCTCTTCTGTGCCACCTATTAACCACCACTCACACACACAACGCATAGATTCCAGACCTAGGCCAGCAGCGGGACCCAACGAGACCGAGCTAGCAGTGCATAGTGCAGAGGATGCACCCTCAGCGGCAGGCGGTCAACGGCGCATCCCGAGCCATGACCGATCACTCTATGGTGATACGTTTTTCTGTTCCTTCTCTTTTAGTTGACGGCGAGTGCGGCTCTTCACATTCTGGAGAAGCTAGCCATAAACTGGAGCAAATTCTAGAGCTACTATACCTGAGTGAAGACCCCTGCATGTCGTCATTTCACGTGACAACGACTTTTTGCACCTTTTCGGCCGAATTCTCCCTATTGGTCGGCTACGAGGTAGGTAGCTGAGATACTGTAGAATCTGTACTTGTATCCGTAGCTGATCGATCATGGTTCATGGATTATATATATTGCCTAATCAGATAGGATGTCATCAACCGTCAATTTGCATAGCCTTCGGGCATGAAATTCCTATAGTGATTGATGAAATTCGATGATATCTACCCGTTGGACCCTGTATCGGAGCACGCCCGTAGCGCCATATCTAAGTATTTACTGTATCTATCCCTCCCGATCCTAACGCATCAATCCGAGGGGAATCTTTTGGCACTTCATTGTTTCAGCCGCGTGGAGCGGCATGAAACCATAGCCTGCTTGCTCGCTGCTTACACAACGATAGGAGAAATAATATCACAAGACGGGGGCCAAGAAAGGGCCTTCTTTACGTGCAACGCAAGGGACGATATCATCAATTTGCCTCTGGGGAACTAACTAGCTGGAGCTTTCTCGACAACTCAACCCTAAACTACTACGGTGTCGCCGCCGCGGCGACTTCGGGGTTGTCCCCTCTCCCCTCGGCACTACACAGAGTTACCACAGAGAGAAAACCGTGATATGTCCACCTCAGATGCCAGAATGCCAGCAGCTTGATATATTATCAAAGCCTTCATTAGATCCGGATCCCGAGTTCTTCGCGTTCCAGCTATATCGCCAGATGTTTGTGTATGCGATGTGCGAACATCGCCAAACAGCTGCCGAGGAACGTCTCCTCCTCTTCTCGCTTTGTTGCTATGAAATTTCGTCCACATGTTGCCGCAAAAAAGCAGCGTGCGTACTCATACAGGTATCGTCTCTGAGGATGCCTCGAAAAAACCAAAACGCTAGAATGGTATACCCTTCAACAATTCCCTGGCCCAGGAATCATCCTCCTTTCACAAAGTAATTCCAAGACTCTTGAACGCCCCCAAGGACTAAAAAAGAAAGACTCTGCTTCTCATTGCCATTCGGCAACGATTATAGTGGTCTGTAAGATCGAGAGTGTGGGTATCAATTTGGCGAAACCTGGAAACTTCGGACGTCGAGAAGTCCAGAATCCAGAAATAATGCTATGTTGTGCGACTTTTGTGCGGCCGTCACATGTTCGTTCACTTACCAAACTCCGAACAGTCGACCCGATATAATTCTGTTTTCGTTAGTATCAAAAGCAAGGCCGGGAATACTTTTCGACAAAGTATAGCAAGAGCCGAAACCGGCGGAAAACGATATCAGTTGTTGCGAGTTCCCCGGAAGCTGCAGGGATAGTCGAAGTTAGAAGGGTGAGTGTGCAAAATCAGTAGTACGCGAAAGGAACCGGGAAAAGGGGGGTTCGCAGATATCAAGACAGACGAGGTTTCGCACCTGCACCAAGTTAGCCATGCACCTTCAGGGTCAAAACAAGGAACAGGGGAAGCTTACTAGGAGGTGCCTCGTCATCTGCCGCATTAGAAGCAGAACGAGTGCGTTTTCCTGTAGTCGGCGACACTTGTGCCGACGCTTTGGAAGGTGTGATGTCGGCCACATCGCCCGCATCCTCATCCTCTGATTCCCAAGTAATCTCATCCTCGACAGTGGTTTGTGACTTGGCCGTCGCGGTGGTTTCTTGAGTAGCAACTTCATCCCGTACGACGCTGTTTGCAGCATCCTGGTCGTCACCGCCTTCATCGTCAGAGTAGTCAATTTCGTCCTGTTCGTCTCCGTTCACGGTAGCTGTGACACTGGTGTTATGCGAAGAGGCATCCGACCCGTGTCCGTTCTGGGTGGGAGGTGTATCGGCATGGTTAATGGGGTGATCCTGGGTCTCGTTGGATGTCGGTTGATCTTGAGAACGGGTTGAATTAGCATCTGATGTTCTGGAGGGTGATAATGTGCGGTGATGGTGCATTCCGCTTTGGCGTGCATGATCAGGTGCACTTGGGGCGCCATGCAAACAAGACTGGTGGCCTCCTAGGCTCGAAAGACCAGGTCGACAGTGGTCATCCACATCCTCTGAAAGATTAAAAAGAAAGCAGTCATCGCAAAAGCACTTGCTGCGGTTGCCTGTGCAAGGCACGATGGGAGAACTTGAGAGAAAGGGGTTATTACCCTGCTTCGCTGGACCGAAATCGAAGTCGTCGTTGCCGTTCAGTAAACTGTTATTGGCGTTGGCGGATTCTGCTTCGTCCTCTACAGGTGATTTTGCTCTGTCAGCGGACTGGTCATTTACCTCTTGGGAGTCCGAGTGCTGGTCTTGCTCGTCGTTCTCCGTGTACTCGAGAGCCTTTTGCTCCCCTGGCTGATCATTGTTATCCATACCGTCGTCGACGTCGTCATGGTACTCAGTGTTCTCGGGTTCAGGGGTAATCGCCAGGGCTTCATCCTCTTCGTACTCCTCAAAATCCTCATCGAAATCGTCATGGAGCTGAGGTGAATCACGATAAAGAGCCACATCACTCAGACCTCGCCCAGAGTTGGCCTGATCCACAAGTGCAGCAAGTCGCTGGCTGCAATTCGGCCTCACCTGCAAAACGATGTGGATGTCGGGTTTGAAGTCTGAATCATCATTGCTTGCCAGGTTGTCGTACAGAACCAGCATATCACCGAAGGTATATCTTTCGATGAAATCACGAGTTGTAGTCTGCCACAAGTCAGTATTAGGTCTCAAGCAATCGGGGAGGGAGACGCACCTCTGCAAACTCAACGCCCAAGCCATCGATGCTCATTACAAGCTCATCCAAGGGCGATAGTTCCTGAGATATAACCTCGCGGATACTCAACAGGAATTCAGCCAGTGGTAAGTCCAACGTGGATCGGTCACTCAGAAAGTAGCGATTCGGGTCATCCTCCGTGGACTTAGCAAAGAGCTGATAATCCGAATCGCCATATTGGACAACGATGTCATACCGAGCGGCAATGGCTGACGGGTCCTCGGTAGCAGTGATCTGGGGATGCGGCAACGGCGCGACAGCCTTGCTCTCCCCATCATCATCGCTTTCCGCACTGGCGGAACCTGCACAGGGAGATGAACTTTGTGGGACGGGAACCTCCGCATGGTTCTGGGACGAGACCTGCGTCTCGGCATGGCTAGCGACCTCATGGAAGTCAACCTCTGCCTGGGCCTCATCAGAAATTCCAATGTTTTCTTCAGGCCATTCATCTGTGGCCTCTGCATTCTCTACATCATCCCCTCCATTGGGTTCACCCGATTCGAGATGGTGTGCATCTGTCGACGGTTCAGGGCCTTCGCCGGTGGCATCGGTGTCAACAACCTCGGGTGCAGCTGTTTCTTGGCCCTCTTGCTCTTCTCCGTTTCCGCCAAGCTCTCTGTCAAGTTCCTCGAACCCCTCATGATATTCTTCGCGATATTCTTCGAGATGCTCCTCATTATGCTCCTCTTGATACTCATCGTGACGTTCCTCTTCATACTCCACGTCAGGCTCTTCTTGGTGCTCCTCATGCATGCTCGGCTGTTGCGTTTCCTGTTCCTGCGGAGCGGCACTGCCAACTTCTGTAGCGGGAGGGTCATTCAAGGCGGCAGGGCTTAGATTGCCTTCGGTAAACCCCGCATGGCCAACATTGATAGAGATAGTCTCAGTGGCGTTCGGAGGATCCTTCCGTGCCTCCGATGTAGTAGATGGTTGCGCATCCGCCGAGGGTAGATCTGCGACGTTCGAGGTTTGGCCTTCAAGCCAGACCTCGTTCTCGATCTTCGTGGCAATCTCCGTGGCATCTTGGACTTCTACGTCATTAGCATCTGCAACTATGGCGAAATCGACTTGATCAACTGAGGTTTGCGCAATCCCAGCCTCCTGGACCATGGCCGCCGGCTCTGGCAGCCACGAATTGTCGTCGGTGCCGCCGATCTCAATATCCTGGTCATTGGCTGTATCGTCGTTCTCGTTGTAATCGATCTCATCGGCGTCGACCATTCCATACGAAGCATCATCATCCTCTGCCATCTGCTCGTCTCCTGCTTCAGGGCTGGGTGGCTGGCCGTCAGTGACTTGATCGTAGTCGCCAAGCATCATGTCATCGTCCATTTGTCCAGAGGTGTAGTTCAGATCTATATCAATATCTTCAACTTGATCGAGGTGGCTATTGCCAGTAATGATCTCCATCTCCTCACCCGTCATTGTGGAGAGGTTCTGCAGCACTACTTTAGGTGCTGACTGGTTACAAGTGTTCGTCCAGGTATCGAAGAGAAGGAAGTCGTTTTGACACACTGCTAGATCCTTGCGTTGGGAAGAAGCATGGGAAACCCCCCAGGAAGCCGAAAATCGAACAAAGAAGTCCTGGACAGTTGCGGCCTAGCACGGTTGCTTGCAATAAAAGAGCCCGAGACTCTCTAACCCAAATTTGTATGCTGGTGAAACCTCTTGCCAGATCATTTGTTACGAGATAATTGCTGCGTCGCGTTTGGTAGTGGACAGAAACACCAGCAACTTATTGGTCGCAAGTTGTGTTGGCTGTTGTTGTGGGGGTCGGTCGAAACAAAATTGGTAAAGTGATCGCTGAACTCGTGAAGAGTTATTTGCGACTTGCTAGACTGCTAGGTATCCGGAACCAGAATCTCTGGCACTATGACGATGGACGTCACGCAATAATAGATATGGCGAAAATTGCAGGAATGGGTCTCCGAGCAACTTCAACAATAGATGATGAAAGTTGGCTGGGAAACACTTCGTTCGGTACGTGATGGAAAGCGTCAAATTCAGTTCGGACAATGGTTGGTGTCTCGGATCGGATAGGATGGCTGCGATTGCGATGTGTGCAGGCTCCAGTTGATGTGAAGAGCTTAATAGTGGCCTGGGATGGACAATCAATCAATAGGTTAGGTAAGTAGGAAGGATGAGGGAGTGTGGCGATGGCCAGGAGCCTTTGATTGTGAAGTGACGGATGGATTGCTTGGATTATTAACCGTTTTAGGTTGACACCGACACGCTCTGCAAAGCCAGCATTCCAATTAACGCGTGAATGGTAGGTGGGTGGCTTTACGTGAGAGCCTAATGTTACGTGAGGTCATACTGTATTCCAGCATGCAGCAGTTATGTTGTGGCTGATCACCCAGTGAATTTAGCTGCTAAACTGGGCACCTATTCCTGAACAGAAGGTTGCTCAAATTCATTCTTCCACCAAAGCAAACACATTGCTTTTTGAACAGATATGCTTTATCCATACTTCATCAGGCACTAAAATAACATTTCCTTGTCACGATATGCAGCTGACTCTCAGTAAAGTTTGTTTGCACTTGCATGTTCACAGGATTTCCAAACAACCCTGCAGGCCACCTGTGCCTGTTGATTCACTTTTGCTAGATATTGGTTGAATGTGCTCAGTTAGGCTCCCGCGAAATTGAACGGATACAGTATTAACATCTGGAACTTCACACTGTACCTCAGCCACACTAATTCCCAGTTGCCTCCGACATTGGAGCAGGTACCTAGATCCAAGGAGATTCGGCTGTGGCTCAGCCCCTCACGGGCCACATCCCACATCTAATCCCTGACTTGGCTCCATGTCCTTTGGGGACAGCTTGTATCAATCGTGCACCTGAGATTCACGATTGACTACGACCTCATTTAGAGACAACAAATCCAACCATTGTACAGCCGCTGTTGGCGCAACTCTCTTTCGCATACTCCTATTTCCTTGTCCCAGTCAACACACATACATACAAGATGGTAGGCGACACATGGAGAGTACACCTGGCCATTGCCAAACTGCTTACACGCCGCCCTTTAGGTTGTCCTGGCTGCATCCATCTGCACCCGAGGGGGTAAGGCTGTCCTCTCGAGACAGTTTCGCGAGATGCCCCGATCGCGAATCGAGGCTCTCCTAGCATCATTCCCGAAGCTTGCCGATTCAAGCACACAACACACCACCGTCGAGCAGGACAATGTCCGCTTCGTCTACCAGCCCCTGGACGAGCTGTACATGGTGCTCATCACCAACCGCCAATCCAACATCCTGCAGGACATCGACTCGCTCCATCTCTTCGCCCAAGTGGTCACCAGCACATGCAAGAGTTTGGAAGAGCGCGAAATCCTCCGAAATGCCTATGAGCTGCTCAGCGCTTTCGACGAGCTGGTCACATTGGGCTACCGGGAGAACTTGACTATCACCCAGATCAAGACCTTCCTCGAGATGGAGTCGCACGAAGAGCGCATCCAGGAGATTATTGCTAGGGTATGTCTGGAAGCAGCAGGGGTGCTGAGGAAGGGATGCTAACAGCAACTACAGAACAAGGAACTGGAAGCCACGGAAGAGCGCAAGCGCAAGGCGAAGCAGCTTGAGATGCAGCGCAAGGACGCCGCACGAAGTGGCCGCGCCGGTGTCCCACGAACGCCCGTATACCCTACGTACACCCCGCCCGCCCGTCCTTCGAACGATACATACGATAGCTACGAAGCCGAGAAGAACAAGGCCGCCCACAAGCCCGCTTTGATGAAGGGCAAGGGCATGCAATTGGGCAAGAAGTCCAAGACCAACGACATGTTCGACCGTGTGCGGGGCGATATGGGCATGGAAGTGGACGACTCACCCCTTGTTCCTGTCGCTGCGCCGACGCCTGCCGCCGAGCCTGCCGCACCCCGAATGTCTTCCACGCTCGATCGGGATGCTATCCATGTCACTATCAACGAGTCGATATCGGCGAAGCTGTCAAGAGAGGGAGCTGTCAACTCCATCGCTGTCAGCGGAGACTTGACGTTGCGAATCTCTGACCCAAGCCTGACCAAGGTCAAACTTGACCTTTCAGCCCACCCCTCCCACGGCGCGCAGTTCCGCACCCATCCTAATGTTGACAAGGGTGTTTTCAACAGTTCCAAGGTCATCCAGATGAGCAATGTCGCACGCGGTTTCCCCGTCAACAATGCTGTCGGTGTGCTGCGGTGGAGGGCCACCCCGAAGGCGGACGATAACACTGCTGTGCCGATCCAGTTTACTGTCTGGGTCAACAAGGGCTCCGACGGCAACTTCGGCCTCACCGTCGAGTACGAGCTGACCGGAGGGCAGGAACTGAAGGATGTTAGCGTAGTGATCCCCTATGCCACAAGCGAGCCTTCAGTTTCCAGTTTCGATGCGACCTACGAGGTTTCGGGAGATAGCTTAGAATGGTCGATTGGCACAGTGACAGAGGATGAGCCGACTGGCTCGTTCGAGTTTGAGGCCCAGGCAGATGACGAGAACGAGTTCTTCCCGATGCAAGTGCGGTTCTCCAAGACATCACCATATGTTGACGTTGACGTAAGTACCCTGCTTTCTTGCACTCTATTGAAAGTTCACTAACAGGCATTTTTAACTAGGTCTCATCGGTGTCGCTGATTGAAATGAACGAAGAGGTTACATTCTCCAAGGACATCAAGTCCGTGGCAGACAATTATCTGGTCGAGTAAAGCGACCTGGAAAGGGGATGGAGTTCAGTACGTACGTTTCACAGCGAAAGGTAAAGTGATTAGAGGGGCCTGGAGGCTAGCAAATAAGTCTATAGAGCATCGCGCCTTTGATGCAAACGCAATACTTGATCTCACGCGATTTACTTACAATACGTCCAAAGCAAACGCTGCGAAATGCATACAGGTGACACTTATTTGTACTGTACTGTACGTTGGGTGCTATAATGCGAGCCTCCCCACGATCTTGGTCGAAAAAGAAAGGGCAAACCCCATCTCTCATACAGGACTGGTTTCTCTCTCGACCATTTATAAAATTGCCATTTTTGGTGTACTAATAGTAAATCAATCATTAAATTGGCCTGCGTACAAGCTATGCCAGGAACTCCTATCGTGTGTGTGGAATTTGAAGCAAGTGTCGGAACTAACAAGCAACACTGTGCTTCCAAAACTGCAAGAACGCTTCCACCCTCGCCCGTGCAACCTAAGAAATCGCGTTCCCAGCGCGTTAAGTGATTTTGCTGCTCTTTCTCAATATCTACGCAGCACCATGTTCCAGAGCACAAGTCCGAGCTACCCATCCGTTTAAGCATGACCAGACCCCGCGACACGGCGGTTTTAGTGCTCCAATAATGGCCGAGCCGATCCAGCTAGGGCTCATGAGCCACACTGTGCTGGACCCTAAGATACACGATGGCATGCTCACCTACAATCCCACCATCGAGCTCTTCGCCGGCGCGGCGGGCTCCAAGACTTTGCAGATCTGGCGGTCGAATGGCCAGGTCGTCGTGAAGAGTAGCCAGCGCGGCGAAAAAGAGTCGGTGCAGGCCTTGCGTTGGAAGCCCAATGGTAAGTTTTGGCTCATCCCGTTCTCCATCGCATGTCGTCCGATCACCCCCCATGTTAATCGTCACTGTATGTTAGGCCAATTTCTTGCCGTCGGATGGAGCGATGGCTGTGTCAGACTCCTGGGCCTGGAGAACAACAAAGCCATCCACCAAATCCCCATGTGTGAGGCTGGCAGCAACCGTACCATCACGTATATCGGCTGGGCGCAAAACCGCACCGGCAGGCGGCCATCTCCTCAGGCTACCGACTCGGTGACTGCAGCCTTGCAAGGCTTGTCGCTCAGTGGTGCCGACGAAAGCGACCGTGATGATGTTTTGGACTTGCCGCGGGAACTGACGTTCCTCGACATCGAGACGGCACTCCCTAAGATTAGTCCCCTGCCTGCATCTGGTGGCTCCGGGTAAGCCAGGTCTGCTTCCTGAACACATGCGATGCAAACTAATGGTGTACAGCGATGACATGTATGTTTTCACCACCAGAGCTTCTCTAGAGTTCCTGTTCCGTCCCCTCTCGCCAGGGAGCAGTGATGAGGTCGACGTTATGATCGTCGGGTCCGATGACGGATATATTCACCTTAGCATCTACGACTCCTTTGTCATCGGGTCGTTCCAGTTCAAGATACCAGGCCCATCCAGTAACGATGCTTCTTTAAAGCTCTCAGCCCATGCATCTCACCCGGATCTCTCGACGCACTCGCTCGTGTTCCAATCAGCAGCAGATGGCGGGTCTAATATATTATTATACGTAGTCCCCTGGGACTTGACGTTTATATATTCCTCGCCCGAGAACCTCTCTCTGCTAGCTTTCAAAACCACAACTCTGCAAAAGCTGCTCAGATATGTCAAGCAAGTCCAGATGCGCATGTTGTATGAGTGGCAAGCCACCAGAGAACTGCCAAGCAAATTCCTGAACAGTATCAACGAGACACTCAAAGAGGCTAAAATTTACGGGGAGATGGATATCGGACAAGCCATGTACCACTCGGTTGTCACAGGGCATACCTTCCCGGAAGTGAAGGAGTGGCTAGTTGACCAACTAGCAGAACGCGTAAGATTTACCCCCTGCTTCATGCTGAGGCGTCATTTTACTCATGCACAATAGGGTCACAAACGATGGGATAAGGCGGTTGTTGCTGGACTAGAAGGACTACGGAGCCTTATACATGAGAACTTCCTGCCATCGCTGGAACGAATTGCCCTCATATTGAGCCGTTTGCTTGGCATAGCGCGATTCCACGACTCGAAACATGACATTGGTTTCACTGCGGCACAGGTCACCAAGGTTATGGATATTGTGTCTTGCCTGATGCTTGTGGGAAACAAGATCCTTTTATTGGCGATGGAGGAACTGGAACTATTCCACTCTTTCTCCACCTGGCTCCGGTTCGAGATCGACCGGTTGGCCTCATCGACTATATCCGAAGATCTGTCCGAAAAGGAAGCCACTATGGAGCACGGCAAGATCCTGACATACATTCAACAGTACATGAAGGCAAGCCCGCTGAGGGCTTATCTGAGTAGCGTCTCACCGGAAAACTCGGGGAGGGATTGGCAACAAGCCGAGGACGGGTCGTCAGTGTTGGAGATGCTCGATAAGCAAATCCGGTCTCAGGAGCTCGGACAACCTGAAAGCGGCGTTCTCCCCCAGGTCGAGTTCCTCGTTGATTATCTGATGGACAAGGCGAGCGCGGTGTTCAACGGAATCGCTGAGGCCGAGAGGCGTAGTGTCCGTTTCGGCAAGCCCACGAGGATTGAGCTAGAGAACCGCGTGTCGAAGCTCGATGTCAGCATGTCGATCACTGAGCATGAGGTAAGCCACCCTTCGCCTCGCGCAATGCCGCCTTCTTCATTTACTGATTTTATTCAAGAACACCATCAACAGCTCGACTTTCACAGCTGTTACACAGGATGAACAACCTAGCAATGGTAAGGTCCGACGCACTATCTAAATCACTCCTCTAATTTGACCAATAGTTTATATTTACCGGACTGAGGTCAGCGTCGTGAATGGAATCAGCGGGGCAACGAGGACATTCTACTCCTGCTTGTCGCTCGGAGAAGCAAAAATCATTGACATCAAGTTCCTCCACGGGGACTCCCTGCTTGCACTGATTTTAGTCAACGGTAAATATCACTTCACTGTTCCAATGAGAAAATTGAGACTGACGCAAAACCCACAAGATGAAATGCGAATCATTCGTATTCCGCATCAATCTGCCGAATTGGGATATGCAGACTACGTTGCGGGCCAATCGACAATGCCGCATGTGCTCAGCACCGAGCAGGTGACCAGCGTATTCCCGAACATGATGGTCCCGGCTGATGGTGGATGGGATCCCGTTCAAATGGAAATCAGAGGAACAAGTAAGCAGAGAGGCCGTCTGCCAGCAAGAGCCTGCCTCCTGGGGGAAGATATGCAGAATTATCGGGTCCTGAGCCTGCCCGAGAAGTTTGTCTAGAAGATAGGTACGGATACCTACCGGTAATACCACCTATCTGACCGACCAACGAGGAGTGGGCTAGCGGTGTGTGTCTGGTGTGTGCCTGAGCGAGACGGGGCGTACATCTTTTGCCGGTTGCAGCTAGTGTGTTGTGGGATTGAGTCCCATTTTACCCCGGACCATTCTTGGGTAGGTAGGCTTCCCCCGCATACTACCTTAGTTCCCCTAAGCCGAGCCTGTTGGGGTCAGCTCCCGCCTCCAATGACATAGCGAAATCTTGGGGGGCAAGCTAAGGTTCCAACGGTTCTCTCTCGCAATTGCCGAGGGATGCCCTTTTAGCAATGGCTTGACTCCCCTTTTATCCGAACTATTAAAACATGCCCGTGTACCTACAAAAGTATTGAACGTGACGCTATCACAATCATCATATTATATTTCGAGTAACTCATCAATACGTATTCACAATAAAACCAGGACTGCGGTACAGGGCAAGGTGGTCGCACAGTGGCAATTGTCGGAATACCCCTCCTCCAACTCCAGAACCAAAGGTGAGGTCATCGTCATGTCCGGAGCCACGTCGCGCCTCCGGAGCCTTCTTGGGCACCTAGCAGGAGATTCTTCCCCCAAACCGCCAACACGGGAGCCTGCCTCTGCTTCCGCTCCAGTTGCAGCGAATAATAATAACAATAAGAAGGATGATGAGGAGTACACCCACAGCCACCACATCCACCAGCTCACGCCCACCTTCTTCCTGGAGCGGGCGGCGTCCATCGAGCCCGACGCGACGGCCATCTACCACGTCACCGCCAACGGCCGGGTTCTGCGCCGGTCCTACCGCGAGTTCGCGGACCGCGCCCGCGGGCTCGCGTATTACTTAAAAAAGCGCGGGCACCGGCGCGTCGGCGTCCTGGCTACGAACACGCCGGCGTTCCTGGAGAGCATTTATGGCGTCGCGGCGGCGGGGGCCGTCATCGTGCCGGCCAATTACCGGCTGAAGTCGGCGGACATCACGTACATTTTCGACTTTGCCGAGGTCGATTGCATCATCGTCGACCAAGAGTACGTGGAGTTGTTGGACGAGTTCCGGCGGGCGCACCCGGGGGTCCCGATCGTGGTCGATGCGGATACGGACGCGACGGAGGGGGAACTCGGGGGCGAGTTTGACGAGGCGGTCCTCGAGGGACTTAAGTACGATGTTGCTCAGGGAGGTGAAGGGTGGGCGGGGCTCTATTCGCAGCGGTGCCCCGGCGACGACGAGGATGCGACGATTGCGATCCCGTTCACGTCGGGGACGACGTCGCGGCCGAAGGGGGTGGTGATGACGCATCGGGGTGCGTACTTGGCCAGCTTGGCGAACATTATCGAGTCGGGGCTTAACTATAACGGCACTGGTCGGTGTCGATATCTTTGGACGCTTCCCATGTATGTGCTTTCTTATCCCTCCGACGGGAGGAAGAAGATGAATCGGATTACTAACTTGCTCGCAGGTTTCATGCCATGGGTTGGACATTTCCGTAAGTTCTCTCATCGCCATCGCTGAAAGCCAGGGCGGCCAACGAGGCCTTTCTTGGTTGAACTGCTTGAATTTGAGGACCGAATTACACACGACGAAATGAATGCGATATCTAACCTTTTTCTCTCTCTCGTCATCTAGTTGGTCGGTAACCGCCGTGCGAGGAACGCACTACTGCCTGCGGAAGATCGACTACCCGCTGATCTGGAGGCTGCTGAAGGACGAGAAGATCACGCACTTCAACGCGGCCCCGACGGTCAACACGCTGCTGTGCGCCTCCCCGGAGGCCGAGGCGCTGCCCGAGCCCGTAAAAGTCACGGTAGCGGCCAGCCCGCCGACGGCGCACCTATTTGAGCAGATGACCAACCTCAACCTGCAGCCCGTGCACGTCTACGGCATGACCGAGACCTACGGTCCCATCACCAAGGGCTACCCGATGCCCGCGTGGGACGCTCTGCCCTTACCGGAGAAGTACGCCAAGATGGCGCGGCAGGGCCATGGGTTCATCACGAGCTTGCCTATCCGCGTCGTCAAGACGGACCAGCCCGACGATGGCGAAGTGCTGGTCGATGTTGCTAAGGACGGCAAGGAGATCGGCGAGATTGTGTTCTTTGGGAACATCTGCGCCAAGGGCTACTACAAGGACCCCGAGGCCACCCGGAAGCTGTTCCAAGGGGGCGGGCTCCATTCGGGGGATCTGGCCGTGTGGCATCCGGACGGGAGCGCGCAGATCCAGGACCGGGCTAAGGATATCATCATCAGCGGTAAGTCTCGCCTCACCACAGCACCCCAAGGAAACAATAGTGCGTGTGTGTAGTCCCCATACTAACCCAGCCCGACATCGTATTAGGCGGCGAGAACATCTCCTCCGTGGCGTTGGAGAGCATGCTGGTCCAGCACCCGGACGTCCTCGAGGCCGGCGTAGTGGCGGTCCCGGACTCGCACTGGGGCGAGCGGCCCAAGGCCTACATCACGGTGAAAGAAAACCGGCAGCTGGCGGGCCAGGGCCTCATCGACTGGGCCAAGGGCCAGAGCGCCATCAGCAAGTTCATGGTGCCCCGCGAGGTCGAGGTCGTCCCGGAGCTGCCCAAGACGAGCACCGGCAAGATCCAGAAGAACGTGTTGCGGGAGTGGTCTAAGAAGGGGCAGCTGCGGGCATAGATAGAGCCGGCGGCATTATTATTGCTTTGTGTCAATTGGACATACATGTACGTCGACTTATAGCGGGTTGCAGAATATCGCTCTGTTGAGTTAAGAAATTATATTTGGCATATAAAGGCTTTGCACGACGCAGACAACACCACCCTCTATTATTGGTCAATCCTATGGCTTGGTGGCCGGATGCCGGATTGGTCCTCGAGACTGATCATGACGCGAAGGGTAGGGCTATGGGGTAGCCGCCGCCCTTGTTTTTTTTTAGTATCCTATTGAAGGCGAAAGCGTCAGAACATTTGCAGCGCAGGAACTCGAGTGTTGGTGAGCCCCAAGATGACAAGCGTGTGAATCTATAACCCGAATTTGAATCACGCAAGCAAAACTGGGACACCGATGGCATCGCCATACACCAAAAGGGACACCCTCGGACCAATGTCTACGTTGTGCTTCACGTCCGCCAGCTCAAGATCCCAAGTTGCAATGACCGGGGTAGGTGACGAAAAAGGGGTCGGCAAAAGCGACAACTTCGCGCCAATCCAAAGCAGACATGCACCACGTTGGTCAGCTGCTGTGACGACGAGGACGGACTATATATACCATTGAACAGTTCATAGGATTGCATGCCAAAAAGAAGAAAGAAAAAAAGAGAACGACGCGAGCAGGATTTGAACCTGCGCTCCCGAAGGAAATAGATGCCTAGAATCCGACTTGTGGACTCAAATTCTAGTCTATCGCATTAGACCACTCTGCCATCGCGCCTCGTTTAATAATTGGATAAAAAGTATAGGCCGTAATAACCACTATGACTTGTGGAAACGTGTGGACAGAACTATTGAATCCGCGCTCCATAATCACATACGGCGGTGTTCTCGGCACTTTCTCCTTGGGCCCCGAGCCCCACACGGGAATTGAACGAGAAATCGCAGGTGGGCGGTGGTCGGCAGGAATACCGCTCCAGCATACCTCGATCGCGTGGGTGTACATGCGGTCTTGTCGGGTTCGTTGGCTTTCCCCGGTGGCGGCCGTCTACCTAGTCTATACTACTATATACCCTTCTAGCAGAGGTTCGGTACGTACCCGGCGGGTGACTCCGAGCACACGACCGACCGTACCCCCCCGTTCCGCCCCTCAGTGTCAACAAGACCCGTATACCGGTATATATCGACTGTATCTTCGTCTTTAAAAAAACGACTGGGTATAGACAAGTACTTGAACTTGATTGAGCCTAACACCACTGGCGGGGAGTGATCCCCAGGCCAGCATGCGCGGCATCCCCCATGACGTCGGCTCCCTTGTCCATGCCGCCCCACTCCCTCGATGTATCTATCTACTTGTACAACTGAACCCCGGTAACACGCCGAATATGCGGTATCCCACACAGGCGACAATAGTCTAACGGCGATTAATGACTACATTGCCTAGCGTGCCGGCCCTGGCGGCGGGGGCTCCCGCAGTACGACATCACGATATGGATCAACATACCAGCAATTCACGCCGACGGAACCAGACTGCCCGAGGACTTGGTAGTTTCGGTGTCGCGTGCGCAAGCAGGCAGAGCCAATTCGGCGAACTCACACGGGAGGAGGATGGGGGTACAGGACGTGGCAGTTGGGAGGAACATTGCAGGGTCTCTACATACGACATGACGATGAACCAAGACGACGGACGAACTGAGAACGGCAACAAGAAAAAAATGATCGGCATATTGGACCTGCTTAATTTAGGTAGATGAATTCTTATATTTTCCTCTTTCTATACAATATGTAATTCTTCTTGATACATGTACAGTAGTAGTGGGTTGATGAATCCCACTCACTGTCCATCATCTTCATCATCAGCATACTGTTTGATCGACAGACAAGTAAATGTCCGACGAGAAGCCGATCGATCGACCAAACGTCCATCATCTTCTTCTCCTTTGAACACCACGTCGGCGCTGCTTTAGCATATGGGTAAAGAGATACGGTCCAGCTATTATGGATATACGTCAGTAAGTTTGTCAGGGCAGGGCAGGGGTGGCGGAGCAGCATGGTCGCGTGCCAACGATTTCCGGATGCGGAAAACCTAAGCAGGAGGGACCACCAAACCAAGCATTATCGCATTATCGCATTGTCACTTTCACTTACCTGGCAGATAGGTTAGCAACCCCAGGAACAGGTAGCCCTTATACACGGGCCCGGTGCCCTCCCCCCGCACGAGGGCCAGGTAGACGAGCCAGGCCTCGCTGGCGAGGCCGACCGGGTACAGGACCAGGAACGCGTTGTACCGCAGCCACTGGACCCAGCCAAAGGGCTCGCCCCGGAGCAGCTGCCCGACGAAGAAGGCATACCGAATCATCTCCGAGCAGCCCCAGGCCAGCACGCACCCCAGGAAACCCGTTGGGCCCCCTCGTTATCCACGGCGCCTAGGAAGAGTTCCGGGAACCGCGCCATGACGGTCCAGACCTGAATCGCGGGCGTTAGTTGGTATCGACTAGTTTGTGCTTTGGCGTAACTCTTATTTTTGGCAATTCTTCTTCTCGGGCATGTGCATTGCAGTGAAACATAATACCAGTTACACACGTTAGTCCTGGTGTGCCGGTCATCCCGGGATCCAAGACATGCATCTATCTACACACACCAGATGCACGAGCTAACACAACCAAAAGAAAGAAAAATAAGACAGAGGACGGGAGTTTTGGACTTACCACGAGGTTCTTCCCGCCAATCTGCAGCGCCGTCGTCGCGACCGACGCGCCCACGAGCCCCAGCGCCGCGTGCGCCACCTCGAGGGACGCCAAGGTCTGCGTGAAGGCCAGCAGGGGGAACGGCAGCTGCCTGTACAGGCTGCCGGCCGCGGCGTCGTCATACTCGTCCGTGTCGGGGCCGAGCACCAGCACCCTCACGGTGCGGAGCGTGAGGTAGGTCCACAGCAGGAACGAGACGGCGTTGTAGGTGATGAGGTAGATCCATTTTTTCGTCGTCTCGTTGATGAGCGCCATGGTCCTCTTCTCTTTTTTTTTGTCCGTCTCTTTCCTTCCCGGCCGAGAGACAACTTTAGAGATAGATTGAGCGAGTCGCGTCTGTGTGCGACACTCTTTTTTACTCTCTTGGGCTTATCTTGCCGCTTGAGCACCAATCGGGCTCGCTTCCCGTTTAAGTTTTGGGTGTTTTGCCGTTTCCAGCTTGTTCGCTTCCAATCCCAGCCGCAGCAGTTCAAGGCGGCACACGGAAGCGGTTTCCTTATCTCCCCGTCCGTCTCAGCCCCAAGGCGCGCGCGGCACAGCTGCGCCGGGGGGAGGGATGCAGCAAAAGCTATGTTAAGTAAGCGTGCACCGGAGTAACACCGTGCAGTAGCTGCAGAAAGCGAGAGCCAAGGTAATAGATAAGAAGCAATGCGCAGCCAGCACTAGGTATATCGTATGCAACGCAGGGTACGTATCTATAATATTGCGGGGAGAGCCAGAGGGAGGGGGAGGGGTGTGTTTGGGGTGGGTTCCCGTAGCTTAAAGGTGTGCGGAGTTTTGGCTGGTACGGAACGGGTATGTAGTGGATGGATGGGTAGGCCGGTATATTTGATACTGATCGATCCCCGATATTGTAGTGTGGATAGTGGTCAAGATAGTGATAGTAGTATAGTAGTAAAGATAGATCAATGGTTGGGGGGGGACCGGAGGAGTATACGTATCAACCCAAAACCAAACCAAGCGAGGTAGTGGTTGTGGTTTGTGAGTTGAGGGCGTAGCCCGTCCAAGTATGGTTAGAGTAAGCGCGCGCCGCTGCGGTGGTCTCTATCTTGACTTCGCTTCCGGTGTGCAAGCCAATCCGTCGGGTGACCAAAGACCTGGGCTCACAGTTCACTCCCTCCTCTACTCCTCCTGGATAAACGTTAAATGCAGGCCAAGGAGGGCCGGTCCTTGCAGTGCAGGTAGTATCCGTCGCGTGCCAGAAAAAAGAGGGAGAAGCGACCCTGACTGACACCGACTTGCGTTAGGAGTATGCACTAAAACACCAAGGCCGTGGTTGCGTCACGGATCGACTTTCTCCAGGATTTCGATTTTAGGATTTGGAGAAGCATGCCCACATGGGTTTTGGCCAACTTTCAGGCAGCCAAGACTTCAAACTCAAAACACACGAGAAAAGCAAAAAGCGGTCAAATCAGGCAAATCATTGGCTTGTAGCAAGTGTCAAGGGGATGGATTGGATCCCTGAGGATCGATCTCCACAGATGGCAATCTCCATGAACCACATGCCGCCATGGGCCCCATGCTGATGCCGGCGCTGGCTTGCCGATGATGCCAGTCACGAACGGCTCAGGGGAAATGCGGGATTAACGGCACGCGGGTTTGATGACTGCGATTTGGCTGTGGGCAGAAGGGATCCTCCTTGCATTGGCATTTGGCACGCCAAAGCAAAGAAAAGACACTTTGCTCTTTCGAATTCTGCAGCCGCATTAGCATGCATGTCATCACATCCTTGGCCAGTTCGTATCCCTAATTGGGAAATCGATACTTACACGTTTACACACAGAAACACACGACAGAGTACCACGGGGAGCGAATTCGATGGAGGAAGCGAGAGGGAAGGTCATCGAGAGACCTCGTTGAGTTGGGCACCATAATATGTATGTTTTTGATAAATTTCAAGCTAATGATAATAATTCCATTGCTGCGTCAAGCCTCTTCTGATAAGAGAGCGCAAACAGGGTATCTTCGATTCCAAACGCCATCGTCACGCATTTCTCACGTATACTGTAAATTCGAAATTTTAAACCTTGCTGGGCTCCCTGACGTTGCGTCGGAGACCGACCATCTGCAAGATTTCGGTAAAGAATCCCACGGGAGGGTGGGTGAAGGATGCCTCGTATGCCTCAATGATGGGACGATCCCACACGATGTCGGCTTCAAGAGGCTTGACGAATGAGGTGCGCTTGAACACCTTCCAGAAGATGAACATCAAAGGGGCCAGAATCACCATCATGTAGTTTATGAAGAAGTCCCGCGCGCTCCACGGGCTTATGGTGGTGTAGCCAAAGAAGATGACTACGCAGATCTCGAAGGCGAGAGCAATGTAGGCGCTGTAAGGCTGGAACCAGCCAGTGTACGGGAAAGACTGGCGGTCGATACCCTGGGCCATGCAAGCACGGTAGAAGAAGATATAGGTGACACACATCACAATGAAGTTGATGATACCACCAGCAGTAATCAGGGTCACCAACCATGTCAGTACCTTGCTGCTACCGCTGCTGAGAGACAGGAACGATAGAACGGGGAAGCACATGGTGATAGCGAAGCACCAGATCGGGACTCCGTTCTTGAGGGTCTTGCGGAGGAAGTGGGGCGCGCGACCCTCGAGGGCGAGACCGTAGAGACTGCGTGTGGCGGCATACTAGTGGAAGGTCAGCAAACTAACAACCGAGCAGTTGGGGAAATCTTGGACTTACGGTATAAGTGTTACCAGCAGAGAAAATACTTGTAAGCATCAGGGCGTTGGTCACATCGGGAAGAATACCGATTCCAAGGTTGTTCATGGCGATGACATAGGGCGAGGCAGCAGCAGTGCCAGCTCCGCTTCCGCTGCCGTCGTAGAGCTCGACGAGAGCCTTGGCGTTGTAGGGAACAACGATGCCGACGCAGAGCGCACCCATGATGAAGAACACCCCAAAGCGGTAGTAGACGGTCTTGAAGGCAGTCTTGATGTATATGCTCGGTCGCTTGGCCTCGGCGGAGACCATGGAGATATATTCGGGTCCGACGATGGTGAAAGCGGCGCTGAAAAGAGCAGCCAGGAATCCCTCAAAACGGCCCTTGTCGCCGGTGGAACGGTACTCGCGGAAAGGACCAGGGTCGCTCCACTGTGATACGGTCAGCAAATTGACCCAGCAACAAACGCTCAAAAAGCGCCGGATGGGGACATGATCAAACTTACGTGTCGGAATCCGTAGGCATCGTGCTGCGGGTTGCCACCGCACATGGTGACGAGGGTGAAGCTGAACAGCATGATGCAAAGAATGAATTTGCCTCCGGAGAGCCAGAATTCAGCCTCGCCATAGGCTCGTACAGCTACCATGTTGAGAGCACTGGGAAGCCGTGTTAGTATACTCGGTCCGCCGAGGGGGGCGGCACTAGTCTCCGGGGACAAGGGACTTACGCATAAAGCACAATACAAGCGCAGCAAACGGCGGCGGCAGGAATATCGTCCCGCCAGAAGGACAGCACAATGTTCAGGGCAGTGATCTCAAAGGGAATCAGGAGAGCCTCGTAAAGGAAGAAGTTCCAGCCGGCCATGAAGCCGAAGGCCTCGTCGACCCACTTGCCGGCCATTCGGATGAAGCCTCCACTGACGGGCATGTAGGTGGCCATTTCGGCCATGCAGTTGTTGACGAGACCGAGGATGCAGCTGTACAGGAGGTAGGCGATGAAGAGACTGGCGGGGCCGCCCCTGTAGAGACCTTGGCCGATGCTGACGAAGAGGGCAGTGCCGATAGAGCCACCAATGGCGATGAGTTGGATTTGACGGTTGTTGAGCCGGCGAGACAGGCCGTCGGAGTTCTCGACGAGGTGGCCGGTATCAACATCGTCGGAGTTCCGTACATAGCCGCTGCCGGCTTCCTTGGATTCGGATTTGTGTGAGGAGGGAGCCATCTTGTACCGGGTGAGACAGATGGAGGTCGAGATGGGATGGGTGAGAAGGGTGAGAAAGGAAAGGTTTCCAGACGGGGAACCGACACGGGGAAAAGACGGCGTACTTAAGCAGATTCAGAAATTCCAAGGTTCGCCTACCACCTACGTATGTTACTTAGCCTGCTTGCAGAGCGAGAAAGAGAGGACGGCACCACTCTTGCATACTCCCAATGCGCACGTCTGGGACTTGTCGTTTAACCTGCGTTACGTCCCTCTTCTCGCCCTCAGAGTCGCGCGCGGGCGACGGGATTGGACAATGGTGGGAAGAGTGGATAGACAGGGGACATGGGCAGAAGCTGCAGGGATGGGGGGTGTTGTATTTTCCTCTGGCAGCTACATAGTATCCGTTGCGTTGGGGGGGGTACCGCTGTAAGTAGAGTGGTAGAGTCGAATGTACGGTACATATGTGCAGTACATAAGCCAGCAGAGAGGGTACGGAGGGGGTCCGACCGGGACCACTGACCAGAATGGGAGTGAACAACCTACCAGAGCCAGCGCAGCGTCTGGGCCTATGATCAGATTGCTACGAGAGGCTGATCCGAAGCTGACTGCGCTTGTCGCGTTATTTAGTGTGGGTGGAAAACCAGAACCTAGGTCGAACCAGACTAGCGACATGTGCAGAAGGGAATATACATGGGTAATGGCCGCCCAGGTGTAAATGATAAAAAAAGACTAATACAATCCCATTTTACTTTGCCCAGCAGAATTATACCCTGCCTGTATCCTGGTCGTATCCTGGCTTACCCCACGCTGTAACGTGCATCTACTGGAAGATGACCTCTTGTAGTAAGCGTGGCTGGTAGAGGTCCATCTCTCCCCGTTCCAATTGTCCCAATTGTTTTAGTCTGGGTTGCTCTGGACAAGGGGACAGTTCCTGCAGTGGTCACTGTGCGGTGCAGCCATATAGATCCTCATCTTACGCACGTATCCGTATCATAGCGTAGCTAGTAGGTACATTGTAGGGCGTGGAGGGGGAGAGATAGAGGGTTCGGCGAAGGGAGGGCCACCGGTCAAAAGAAGTCGGTATGCGATGAACCAGCCGTCTGGCTGACAGCTCTGCTGGCTGGCATTTGGCGCAATTAACCTACTAGTAATCAATTAAAGCCCAATTTGACGGATTCTGCTAGAGCACTAGACCTGCACCGTCTTTGTTCCTTCTGCCTTACCCTACGTCTTCTCTTGCGTCCTCCGTCCCTGTCGGTCTGGGGAAGATTTCTGGACTAAATCCAAACCAAGACACCAGGCGGTTTCCACCCCCAGAGAGTATGACGTAGGTACCAGTAGCGACATCCACCTTTATTTTGGTACGAGCATGTTCACGTATTGACCCTCGCTTCGTACCCACCCAGATTTTCCCACGCACAACGATTTGACCCTTGGCCCCGGCGCCGAAGCTAGCAGGTCTTGGAAGTTCAACCCTGGAAGGGTTTGATTTTAAATGTCGCAATTGGCAAGCCTCCCTTGCAACCCAACCCGTCTCTGATTGGGCCCTGGGTCAAGCCATTTTCTGCCGAACCATCTTGGCTCGCAGTTCTCAGCGCCCAGAGGCCGAGCAGAGTGTGCGTGGCGGGCAGGATACAAACATGATGAAAAAATCGTCCAATGTCAGAGCATGCTTCCGACGCGGGCGCTGTTGCACCATGCGGAACCGAACTGCGGACTCGCCCAAAAAGTTGCCTGCCTGCCTGCCTGTGGACAGAGTTGCACCTTGCAAGATTTCCTGTGTGGGTAAGGCTGTTGATCAAGTTCAGCCTTCTTTCTGGTTGCTTAGACACCTAATCCAAAACCACTCTCAATCACGTGTGGTTCGAGTAAAGCAACCGCAACTGGCCAATACCAGGCGTCAATCGGATGCATGTATGTAATGGAAATAGCTGTGCAAGGGTTTATTTTTGGATTGCAGCCAACGATATATTGAGCCCATCTAATGGAATTTTGAGGCCGAAACACCATGTTAGCGACCATCGTAATTCATGAGCCCACACCTGAGCCTTCTGACCGCAATGCGGACAAGGAACATGTACACTTTGACCCCTGTTTGTTTATCAAAAGCTGGATACCGTTTCGGAGCCTGGATAGATTTTCGACAGGCTACACATACATATAGAGAATACATTAACGTCCGATCCGAAACATAAAAGCCGAGGTCGTCCGGTAAAAACCACGACGATCTAAACATACGTTTTAAGTCGACAAAAGTATCGTAAGCGTATAAATTATATATAGAAGGCTTTTAAACGGTGCTTATCTATTAATAAACAAACAGGGGTTAAACTATATGTATGTAAGCGTAACAGCATCTCGGTGAATTCCAATGCCAGCCCGAAGCATTGCTGCGAGTGAGGGGGTATCGGTGCACAGCCCAAGCCCAGCACTGCAGGCTACACTTAGTACCGCCGAGAACTCAGGTGGCTGACCACACAAAATTACTACGGCACGACGGGTAGGTGTAGGTAGCTTAACCACAACATGGAACAGCCCGGTGCCCAAGCCGTCTCTCCAGACTCCGAGCAAGTAAAACGCCCAGCTGTCAATTAAAAAGCCACAAGCCACTCTTTGTGGTACGAATATATAGTATACTAGTCATCGATTGTATGTTAATTGGTTGATGGGGTTTAACTTGGTTGGCTGTAACGAATAATATAGGTTGCAAATGCTAACTTACGGGCCCTGCCTGGGCTTGTGCTAGGACCATTCGGTGGACATGACCTCAACACTTCCTAGACCATCTAACCTGACTTTCGACAATTGCACGATCCAAGATCATGGCGGGCAAAAACATACCAAGGGATAACGTAATGATATAAATGAGACCTCGGTTTATATGACTAGCCAGATGGCACAAGGGGGCCAGTGACTAGGGGGAAAAAGTAGCAGCCGTCCAATGAGACGAGCGGTTCAGTTGGCTGATCAATGCTAATCAGTCGGGAGATGAGGCCACAAGTGGGTCAGATGAAGGATTTTACGGCCCCACCACCGAGTCGGAGGGTCCGCTTTGCCCCGTTCCTCTGATCACCGCCACGGCGCGGACTGCAAAAATGCGTATGTAGGTGCATGGAGCTAAGCGCTAGGGGTTTCTGCCCAGCTGCTAGCCCCCTCCAATATGTAACGTTTGGTCCACGGGCGACTCGATGCCGAGCAACCGAGTTTAACCGCTGCCCATCGCGGTTTATGCACTCGATCACCTGGCCCTTTCCCGCCCGACTCCCTCATCATTGCGCAGCGTCGCAGAGGGTTGGTCGGGCACGTGAGTTATTCAATTGAGCGGGCCCGCCAAACCTGCAACTATTCGGTCTACCTACATGCATGAAACCCGTTTGTAGCATGGTAACATTGGACAGTAGTACAAAAACGAGCCTCTCCCCTTTTTCTGTTTACTTGAGTGGGACGACGGTTACATTCATGGTTGCTTCGGTCCCAGATTGGTCTCACGAGCTTTGAAATGTTGCCTGGCTCGCTACTACTAACATGAACTGCAAGTGAGCTGACAAATGCGTATTACATACACACTGGGGGGGGACCATCGGCCGACAAGCTCATTTCCCAAAGGATCCGACATTACTCTCGTTGCCACGCACACGACGACGCTACTCGTCTTAGGCTTACTGAACACTGGATTTATGTCCTCTCAACCTGCGGTGGCCAATACCAAACGGAATGGGTTCGCATCAATTATCCGCAACTTGGGGCATGTAGATGCGTTCGGATACCGCATGGTTTTTTGAACGGCAAAGGCTTCCCGAAGCCCATGTAGGTAACAAGTCGCGAGTTGCGCTTTGGCGACCTTGGACTTGTCATTTGTGGCCAATCTGAGTCGTGAGCAAACTGAATATCTACAAGCGCTGGCTAATTGAGATGTCATGGTGGCCCTTATTCAGCATGGCCCTGGAGATGGGATGCCGCAGCCCCTGAAGGCCGCAACGATGGAGAGGAGCCGCGGCTACTCGAAGGAGAAGGAGTCAAACCTGAGCAGTTCAATTCAGTTCTTCCCCGCAGGGATCTTCCGAGAAGCTTTAATGTGCGCGCTTATGGCTTGCGCTCTGTTACGACTCTACGTGAGTTGCGATCTTTAATTAGATTTCACAGAGACTCGGGAGATCCTTGATCAAGGTTTCCAGGGGAATGGCGGGCTTTGGGGGACACTCAATCTAGGTAACCCGCGTTGATGAGAAGAAGTGGAATGGCTTGGAGGCCCCCTTGGTAGTTTGACCGCTGATCGTCGCCCAGCTAAAATTACTGAAGCAGGAAACTTCGAGTTCGGGCAGGCTTGGGCATGCTTAATCAGGCAGATCATTGATCGGTAGAACTTCGTTTGTGACGAACACAACGATACTGGGCAAAATTAGTGGCACCAGCTGGGAAACTCCAGCGTCTGCCCATATGACGATATTTGGGGAGGAGTGGTCGAGTTGCCTCCCGAATGAATGCTACCTAGAGACCGTAGCATCGGATCGCAACCAAAACACCCGGAGCCTCTCTACTGTACATACAGACAATGAAAGAGCCGAGTACATTATTCCCTATGTATTTTGAACAATTATTTGCAGGCATTTGGGGCCAGACCGATTGGAGGACACGGCGTATTGGGCTGACCAACTGGGGAACAGCATAACTAGCATCGGCTAATTCTGGTGCTTGCCACCTCTAATGCAATTGTGTCCATTATTTTACCTATTTCCCGACTTACGGTTGACGTACTCAAGTACTGTACCTGTCCATGATCCAGCCTCCGCCGCTAGAAGGTAGCGAGCTGAGGAAGGACACAGAAACCGGTTCACGTGCGGATTTTAAAAATCGATGTAAAAAGTCGATAGGTATTGACCATCAAAAGTCGATTCTGCATTAGGCGCCGCGCGCCGACACTAATACTTACTTGGTAAGTGAGTGTGTGCTCCAGGCGGGAGGGATGGCATGCACGGCAATCGATAGTGGCTTACAGCGGCTTCAAGCCACAGCAGACCTTATCTTATCGTCATCCATTACACCCCCCACATACTCGACCTCCAGCTTGGCCCTCCAGCCAGCTCGAGCCTTGCACGCAGGGAAACAATTGGCTTCAGAGCTCTCCACGTCAACAAGAGGCCGACAATCGTCTTGTTCGTCAACTCAACCTCAAGCTGCCCTGCGCCGCGCTCCCAATCATCCCCGCGTACATTTTTTGCCCCATCAGTGCCCAACTGATTGATTCCTTCTTTTGCATCGTTAGACATCAGCCGTCAGCCTTCTCAAGTTGGGAGAAGTCATTCTTACCTCTCTACCCGACATCTTGGATTTGATTTCCAATTGTCATATCTACTCCACCTCTTTCACCAAAGCGGCATCGCTGGCTTCATTTGCCCTGCTTGCTTGCTGCCTGTGACGCCAACCGACACCCGACGCATGAGCCCTCCCTCTTCGTCTTGACAATCGCGTCTAACGCTTCCTACACCCGAATCCTCGTCGCGCCTTGCCGTGGACATGCTAAAATACACGATCCATCATGTCTCAGGTTCAGGAAAAGATGTCTCTCGAAGACTGGCTGGACGATCTATGCGTTCGCTTCATAATAAACCTCCCGCAGGAGGACTTACAGTCTGTCGCCCGCATTTGCTTTCAAGTTGAGGAGGCACACTGGTTCTATGAAGATTTCATTCGACCTCTAGACCCGACCTTGCCCAACATGTCGTTGCGCACCTTCTGCCTTCGCATATTCCAGCATTGTCCTTTATTCGCCTCATTCAGCGAGGACAACTACATGCAGGCCTTTGATGAGTTTGTGCTATACAAGACGCGTGTGCCGGTGCGTGGCGCCATCATGATGAATGACGCGATGGACAGCACCGTGCTTGTGCGGGGTTGGAAAAGCAATGCAAACTGGAGCTTCCCCGGGGCAAGATCAACAAAGACGAAGACGACCTAGACTGCGCGATCCGTGAGGTTCTCGAAGAGACGGGCTTCGATGTTCGTGCCGCCGGTCTTGTTCCCGAAGACAACAATGTTAAGTACATCGAGATCACTATGCGTGATCAGCATATGCGTCTTTACGTCTTCCGGAACGTGCCCGAAGACACGTTGTTCGAACCCAAAACTAGAAAAGAGATTGGCAAAATCCAATGGTACAAGTTGCAGGATCTGCCGGCTTTCAGGAAGAAGAAGGGTACTGGTCGCGGCGAGGGCAACGCGGCGGAAGCTGCCATGAATGCGAACAAGTTCTACATGGTCGCACCATTCTTGGTCCCCTTGAAGAAATGGGTGGTACAACAGAAGAAGCGTGATGCCCACAAAGCCACGAGACAGACTGGACAGCAACACCCTGTTACTATACAAGAGGAGGATCCTCTAACCGAGGACGATCAGCACCTTGAGCTCGATGAGATCCCGCCTCCTATGCCCACGTCTGGATACCAGCAAGGTTTAGGCTCGAATGGCGCTGATGCTCGCGATGCATACAACATGCCGTCAAGTGCCAGTGCCGCGTCAAATGTGAACGCTGGGGCTGCTTTGATGTCTATCTTACAAGCCAAAGCGCCATCGGTGGGCCAGAACGGTCATACCAACGCTTCATCTTCAGCTCACCCGTATCCCCATACTCCGCACGATCAAGTCTTCACCGAAGCAACTCGACCCCGCACACCACCTCATAATCATCCAACGCAACGATTGTCCTACCCACAGGGGCAGCCACCTTATTTCGGCGTTGGCCAACAACAGTTGCAGCAACAGCAGCAACCTAACCGATCCTATCAACAGCACCAGGTGGCTCGGCCCCAGGTACACATGTCGACGAATTACAATGGGCAACCAGAAATCATGGTCTCTCCCCGTCACAGCTCTAATCAGCAGCCACCACAACTCATGCATCCACAGCCTCAGCCTCCCCAGGTTCAGCAATCCGTACTCATTCGAGGGATGGTGCCAACGCCGGCGTCGCATGAACAGATGGCTGCTCCCGGCCCACCTCAAGGCTACCGAGCCAATGTTGGTCAACAACAGCAGCATCTACAGCAGCAACAGCATCAGCAACAGCAACATTTGCAGCAAAGACAATATCAGCAGCAGCAGCAGCAGCAGCAACACTTGCAACAACGTCAACAACAGCAGGAAACCCACTTGCACCAGCAACAGAACCAGCAACAGAACCAGCAGTACCAGCAGTATCGGCCTCAAAGCCCTCGTGGTACGCGTGGAACCCCACCTCAACCAAGAAGCCTTGAGCCATCTGCACATTCGATGAGCCTGCTGGATGTGTTCAAGGGTACTACACCACAGCCAGATGTCAAACAGCAAGTAGGCCCACCCCATAATGCTCCGCAGCCCCAAGGCTTCTCTCAGAATGTCAATATTGGGCCAGCCAGCCCTCAGTTCACACCATCAAACAATATGCATCCCGTTGGATCCTTTAACAAACACCAGTCAAGTCTTCTGGATATGTTCAAGCAGACAGATGCCACGAAGACTGTGCCGCAGGGACGATCCCCCTTGGGTCTTACTCCTGCTACGGCTGCGCCAACCTTTGAAAAGTCTGTGTCACCAGCCACCGCAGTAAGGCAAAGTCTCGAACACAATGGACAGTCTCAGGCGTCGAACCCAGAATTCAATCTTCCGTTCGGAGCTCTTGCTATTGCATCAAGAAAGAAGCCAGTGCCCTCGTTCCAGCAATCCCCCCAACCTCAGCAGTCAACTCCGACGCGGTCCGTGGGGTATCCCTATGGAACCAGTCTCGATTCGAGCGCCTCTAATCTTGCCATGTCTCTCGGGGCACCTTCTGCGGCGGCGCTGCCCGTGCCTAGTGGAATGCTCAAGGCCCGTCCTGAGGCCACTGCGGAACAGAAGAGCAGTCTTCTTTCGCTTTTCGGCAAGGGAAAGGAGCCGTCTTCTATGGGGGAGAACATGCGGCCTCGATCTCGTGTTGCTTCTATTGCTTCTGGTGCTGGTGATAGCGCGTCGCTCGGCAGCAGGCGTGGTAGCCAGACACCTCTGACCCCTGCAGATAGGGACTTCTTAATGGGTTTCCTAAAGGATGCGTCTAGGAATCACGCAAAACGCTAGCGTGGGGATTCAGGGGTCCATCTAATAATAGCTGACTATCTACCCCGTCTGTGACAGGTGTCAGATAGGGGTGGTCGGAGCTGGGATCGGCGGGTGGTGGAAAAGGGGGATCCAATGGTTTTCATAGTCGTACAGTGAGCATGCATCTGGGTGGTCGTGTGGAGTCATAGCGCATGGAATACCCTTAGTTTTTTAGCATCAGATCAAATACTATACGTTGGTTTAGCGATTTTACGGGTTGAATTATTTGAAACGCAACTGTTTGGTGACCTCGTGACGTGAACGATGTACGATTCATAATTGAACAATATCCTGAGTTACGATGTCGTAGAGTGAGTTCCATTAGTACAGAAGCTATTTCGCCATGTCTAAACTTTCCTGGATCTCTCTGAAGAGACACATGCGACAACAGACGAGGCAACCATTGAGGCCTCAAAAGCTGTTCCTCCCCAGATAGATGGATCATTCAGGCCATGATGTATGCATGTCTCTCGTTGACGAAGAACGAACTGTTGCCACACGGCACATATTATCCGGACAGCCCGAATCTTAAGTAGAGGCACTCTCCACCTACATGCCTATGTCTACCCACGTAGCTAGTAAATTGCAGTCTGTATGTAACACAGCAGAGCGCGGTAGTTGCTCCATGCTACACACGCACAAATAACACTGGGCAGTAAGCCTTGCGGCTGCGGGCCATTGGTGGCAACAGCAATACCATCAACGAACTTGGAATATGGAATTGCATCTAGAATGAAACATTCTCCTCTGTACTACTAGGAGATTTTTCTCTATTGATTGGCCAATCGTCGGGAGATACATGACTTGATGCTTCAAGGTTTGCGTGTTGGGTCGAGAATCCGGCATTTGCGATAAGGCTCTACGTACGTATGACCGAATAATATGTGCGTGCGTTTGTGTGCGCACAGCGTCAGAGTGTCAGCATTGGCGCGCGGGGAAACCATGGGCTGGGCCGTCGAGAGGCGGGACGTGTGTGTGACACCAAGACTGGATGGATTATATGTGCGTTGTATACTATCATCATCGTGAGCGATGCCCAGGTGAACGAAACACTCAAGATGTGTGTTTGTGCTACGAACCAATGCGGTAACATTGCCATTCCTGGCTAGACAGACGACTTCGAAGGGAGGAGAGAAGAATGGAGTAGGTAGTATATCGCTTTCGCTTTCTGCTGCTCAGGGCGTGTTAAGTACAATACATACACCATTGGCCCCCTGTCCGGGGAGAGCGAAGCCACACTCTCTTCTTCAAAAGTTTGATCGATTATTCACCTGTTGTATACTGACTGTACTTTAGGTAGTATCTGAAGTACTTGTTCGCATATATACATCACCCCTCGAACGGCCATAGAACGAACCATTATCGGTCCAGCCAGCCTCGATCCCACGCGACCGCCCATTCTGCACCTCCCCACCTCCCTCGAATCATGTCACATCGGATCACACACCTACCAGCCTATCTAATCTGACCAAGGATGGTTACACTGTCCACACCTTAGCCGGGCCGAGCGATAAGTAAAGTACTAACGTATGCCATACAGGTGATATCTGGTAGATATCGCCATCGCCGCCGCCCAGATGCATGAGAAGGATTCCGGGCACCGAATCCTCCTTCCCTTTTCCTGCACGGGAGACTGCAGTTCTAGCCAACCTGGACCCTGGTTCTTCTCGCCGTGTCCGATTGGGCTGTACACCTTCGCTGATCCACAAGACCTCCGAGTTTCCCAACAAGGCAGGTTGATATCAAATGTTTGTCTGCATGTTGCCTGTCGGCATCCATCTCCCTGGCAAACATCCCTTTTAAGCGCTTAGCGACGAACCCTTACTACTTTACCCCAGTATCGTCTCTAGTGTACCGCGTAGCCGGGTTCAGCATATGGAGAGCCTTGCCCGAAACATCTGCAAGCAACCCTATCTTGTTCATGTGTTCATTGATAATACCAACTTTCGAAAGTCGAACCACCACCTTTATTCTCGGGGTTGTATGAGACTTAGATACAATTCAAACAGCTCGATAATCTACCAATGACATGACTGACGAGACGGGAAGTGGGACATGGAGTGGAAGAATACACTGCAGTTATCACTATGTCGAGTGAACCTATTGCATACCATATAGCCATTTGACATGGCTAAAACGAATCGTGTTGTTTCGTAATGCACAAAGTTACAAGAACACAGTTGATACTATTTGCAATTTTCCGACCTTACCCTCGAGCAACTGTCCCTGCCAGCTTCTTGACATCGAGTCGAGTGTGCTGGTGCTGTTACAATTTTGACAATTCTGAATATCCATATTAAACCATCCTCGACTCCTCGACGCCGCCCTGCAGTCAATAAAAAAGTAGTCGCAGACCATACGAGACATACAGACCGCCTCCTCAATGGCTCCGCTCGTCGGGGAAGGATCCGATGCTTGATGGCCGCGCAGTAGTCGTACAAATAAGGGTTGAGGATAAACCGGTTCCGGTAGCTCTCCTGCCACAGCCTAAGCCGTCACCCCGACAGTCGTGGATGCAGGAAACTCAGATGAGGTGTCGAACTTATCATCGCTCTCATCGTCTTCATCATCCAGACGCAACGTAGCAAAGCGATTGAGGCTCACGGCAGGCTTCTTCGGCGAGGGAACGTGCTGCGGCTTTGGAGGCGCCGGCGGTTTCTGCTCTACCCTCAGTGGCTGTGCGCACTCGTCCAGATCCCAATCGATCTTGGATCCTTTGTACTTGCTGTCCGTTTCGTCAACATGGCAATGAAATCTGGGAACCAACTCATGACACTTACGAGCGACTCATCATGCAGGTTCTAGCGAACATAGCGTTATGAACGGAGTTGGTCTTGATGTGGCAGCTGCCTCCGAGGAACTCGATCTTGATCACAATCAGATTGTGGATGTGCTCGAGATCATCTCTGATGCTGTCCTCTGTGTGACTGGGATCAACACGCCGGATGACCATATTGCGGGTCGCGCCTTGAACGATCTTGTGTGCGACATGGCCAGCAAGATGAAAGTGTCTTTCAGCCCACTTAATGAATACCTGTAAGTGTGGTTAGCCTATCGCATTACAGCGGCATTACATGATTGAGTCGGGTTCACCTACCCGCTTGTGATTGATGTACAAATCATAGCGCCTTGAATGATCGTAGAAGCGTACGGCATCTTCCTCACGCAGGAAGGAAATCATGGCCATGTGTTCGTGTGATCGGATATAAATCTCGAGGACCTGGCCACCACGCACTGCTCTGGTGATGTCCTCGTGCTTCGTGTTATCGGGAAGTCCAGCCAGCACGACGGTTCTCTTGCACATCCGAGCGTATTGAGGTCGTTGGACTTCTGCATGCTGGCTGAAATGACCGAATGTCTGATGATGGGTTGCCTCGGGGGTCAAACCTTCGCCCGAGTACGAGGCCGAGAAGTCGTCGCCGGGGACATCCACGTCGGCCCATCCCTGCTGGTTGCCGAACGATCTGCCGCCGTATCCTCCATGATGGCCACCATTTCCATAGCCGTTGCCGTTGTGCGATGTGTGGGCGCGCCCATCCACTTTGTAGCTGGGGGCATGGTACGAAGTCTTGGAATGGTTGAGCGCGACCCCGCCGTCGTCAGTATTCTCTGGCTCCGATTTCGTCAAACCACGAGCGCCGGTATCAGGAAGCGGGGCTTCGGCGTCCTGGCTCAAGACCTTTACGCAGACAATTATTAGTTCTACGTGGGACCTGGAAGCCGGTAGAATGGCTCAAAAGTATCCATCATGTGCCTATCCGTAGGGTAACAGCATGTGTGGAGGATGCGGACTTACAGCAATGGTAGCTTCCGTGACGCCTCCATTGATCAGGTTTTGTCGAAGCCGGGAAAACTTGTGAGCAATGGAGATAAGTGTTTCATATTCGACATTCGGGACAATGGTGAAGTCTTGAGCTTGAGACGGACTGCCATTTGCGGACACTGCGAAGTCATTGTAATTCTACATAAATGTTTTTGTTAGAAAGATGTGTTCCAAAACTACTAGCAGATCGATCGAATCGTGTCGTGTCATGTCATTTGGCGTTGGGGGAGGAGGAACATACAACATTGGCCCTATACTACGAGTCAGCCTCCGCAGCTAAAAGTTTCACTTCATTGCGCCCGCAGGCGAGGGGAAAGCTTCACGATGAGGCATGGAGGGGATGGTTGCCAGGGTCTAGTTTGGAGGGGATGCTTCGAGTTCAGGTCCCGAGGGCTGAACTTACCTGCGGAGCAGAGTCTCAAAATAGCCGTGGTCGATAGTAATGGTACCTGACGTAGCCGCCGTCATCTTGAACTACGAGGGAACGTCGTCGAGATGATCAAGCCGCAATTGACTTGATCTTTCTCGAGCGCGTGTGTGGAACTAAACACAAAGATGGAGAAGGAATGCGGGAGATGGAAGGGAGACTTGAGAATAGACGATTGAAAAGAGATCAACCCTAAAAGATCTCCTCCCTCGTTTCGTCTCGTGCGACGCCTCCCTTCTTCCCCATGCAGGCAAGAATCGAGACAAAAAAGAAGAATGGCCAATGGCAGTGTGACAGATCGTTTGGACCTGCCAGTTGATTCGTCGTTTGGGTCCGTTTGGCGGCAACGGCACCTGCTTCTGCCTCTGTTTGAACGGAGCTTGGGCTTCAAGCTTCAGCATTTAGCAGTAGCAGTGCAGTCGCGGTTGGAGGTGTCAGTGGTGTGTTAGTGGTGGTGGTGGCCGCCGTGCAGTCGGGGGTGGGGCCTTTGGCTCACTGTTTGGCAGATAAGGTTGACGCTGACTGCAGCCGCCCCCAGTAAACCCCTAGTAAACCGGGGCCTCGTAGGGGTCGTTTACAGAGCACCTTTTCCTCTTTAGGCCTGGAGAGGTTGGTTTGACAAGCGAACGGCGGCGGCAAGGTTAGCTCTCGGGTTGGCACATTTATACTTATTCTTCTTTGGTATTGATTACAGCCTGTTGCCTGTACTTAACATTGGGGTTCAATTTGCTATATTCGGATTTCGGATTTCTAACACAAGTTTCCAGCGTTTCTATTTGCTACCTATGGGAAATCGGCAAAATTATATGATGGACTACCTGCTAAGATGCACCTACCACACTTGCTAGGTTCTTCGGGTCCTGTTTTGATCTACACCTAGCGCCTTCGCGGTGCCGGGAAGATCCAACTTCCAGTAGCTGGATCGCCAGATGGTTCCCGTACCGTTTACGCATGAGACATGGGAAGCGAAAAGGAATAGTAGTACTTGTAACAATCACAACCAGACAAGAACTGGAATAATCACGCTGCATGTTCCTATTGGATAGAACAATGCCTATACGAGTGCTAAACCCTTCAACCTCAGGCTAGCAATTGCCCGTCGGCTTACTGAGCAGATTTCGAAGCAAGACGATTCAGAACTGCCATGGGCGTGACTAACCTAACTCATTAGTGCAGCCCTCAAGGTGAGGATGCCTTTCTGAGTTGGCTGGCCTGGGTAGGTATCTGATACAAAACAGTGTCATGATACAAGCCTTAAATGTCGAAGGAAAACATCGGGTCGCGATCAGGTGTTGGGTGATAAGTGCTCGAAAAGTGGCCGCCCGCCCCCTTTAAAGCGTTTCGCCAGGTGCGAACGCGGGTCTGCGTATTCCAGGCTTATGGCTCTTGCTTGACTCCTAACTTATATAGCTGCTATCGCGAAAGCCGCGGACGGGCCTTATGTGCATTTATTGAGTATTCATATCCATTGCTGCAGTGTAAACGGCCTCATCCTGGAGAGCTGATAAATCACCGAATCACGAGAGTAGGAGTGAAGGCAAACCTGCCAATATGACACCTCTGGAATCAGGCCCTGTATCCTATCATGCCACCTACTAGCTTTTTATGCCGCTGTCACGACATGCAATTGCATTTTAGTGAATGAAGTTCGCTGCTCTACCTTATGGGGCTGGCTCGGCTATGAGGGGGGCGTTTGCGAACTTTGAGCCCAAATATTCGAGGTATTGGGGCAGGCCAAAAATACGTGAAGTGCGATTCTCGAGAATCCCCTGCTGCGTGAAGAGTAGATGCAGGACTTATTGATTGGATATTGCTGGGGAACTATGCTTGAGCGACGCTCGTTCCGTTCCCTATAAACGACCAGAGACTCATGAATCGAGCCGAAGCATCGCTTGGACATTGGACGAAATTCGAAGTATATTGATGCATTGGGTCTGTGCCGTGAATTCCCGTCCAGCATCGGACCGACGCGTTCGACATCTTAGCTTTCCAATCTATGTATCACTGCACGTATATTATTGATTGGAAGTTAACCTCAATCAATCATTAGCAGTATGTCTCTCCATGTCAGACTGGGCAGTCAATATGAGGAGGTTTGCGCGTTGTTGTGACTGGGTTTTGATCGGGTGGGATCATCCGATTCCACAACCGACCGCACCGCGCATGGCTGCGTCCGAAGCCTCTTGCCTCTTCTCGTAGAGCCAAAACTGGCTGGACACTGGATGATAGATTTGCTCCGATGTTGTATCCCTGGATGCTGATGGCCTGGGTTTTTCAGTGACCTTGATCCTCTCTGCCAGATCCAGATCCACATGCGAACTGACATGACAGGCAGAAAGATAGATGTCATTTCATTAAGAATGAAACAGAAACCCGCCATCAGTCAGTCTTTCGCAGAATCGGGCGTCTTGCTCGAGCGAAAGGCATTAGCTGAACGGGCGAGGTTGGGTTTTTGGATGTGCAGCTGCAGCACCATACCTCTTCGTATGCGTACGGACCTGGCTGCAGCAGGCCCCAGATGGGCGTTTCGGTCAGATGGCGGGTTGCATTGCTGTGGTGTGCTGACGGTGTGGGCTTTGCAGGTTATATCAATGAAACGCAATGATGCAGGCTACACGAGCGAAAGTTCCCCCGCCATCGAGAGGTCGATTTTTTATCGCCCTTTTGGCAGATGGCAAACGGTGTCCTACACCAACCTCGACACATCTCATGAGGCTCAAGGGGTTTCAATCGAGAAATGTGGATGAGGCCCTACGTAAATACCTACAGGGAACACGAGGAGGTGATGATCGGCTTGTTCTCTATTTTTAGGCGGCAGTTTGCTGGGACAGAGAGAGGACCGACCGGCTGGCACAGGCTAGCTAGACCAGCCAGTGCCACCACCAAGCAGCTGAAGTGGACAAGTGAACACAAAAAAACCAGCCAAACCCGAACCACATGCATGCAGGATGCTGGATGCGTCTTGCCCGCCCCACCCCGGGACTTGACGAACGAATAGGAGTGGCAGAGCAGAGAACAAATACGATCTTGGCCAAGCCCAGATCGCCGTCGCTTGGTCGACTAGCGGTTCGCCCTTCTGTGCCTCGCTCTCGCCCTTGTCGCCCTCTCCATCAATAGCGCAGATGGCTCGGACTGGCTGGGCGGGCTTGCGTGTCCAAAATACCAAAACGGCCGACACATGCATACACACTCAATGGTAAACAAGCCCGGCAAGACAGAGGCTGCGGCGAGCGCACGAGAAAAACCTGAGATTTCCGTTGTTTTGTCTTCGCCCCCTCCACCCGAACTGAAGAATTATCAACAAGCAACGCGCAGCCCACCTTTCCGCCAAGTTAGACCAAGGTTCATTCACTTTGCATGAAAAAGAACTCTAGAAGCCGGGAATCCCATCACGGAGCATCCACCAGAATTCTTGCACCAAGCCCATCTGGGCGTGAGGACGTACCGCAGGTGGGCCACAGCTTCTCGTGTTCACTGAATCCAGGGACTGACTTGGCCCAGAAAGCCTCCGAAAATCCCAGACGCTGGCTGGATGACACTCAGAGCGGCGTCTTTTGCACCCTCCTCACTGGCCCGTCATTAATGCATGGAACCCCCCCGACTCCAGTCCAGCTGGCTCTCAGTCCCCCTTCCTCAATTACCTAAGCCCGACTCTTCTAAGCCCCCAGCGAAGGTTCCAAGTCTAAGCCTACCTTCAAAGACGCTTCCGTCCTGAATTTCCCTGACCACGAGATCCTGTCTCCCCATCTCATCATCATCCCAACTCGTTCAACTCCTGATGATCTGTCGTTCACCCCTGGGTTAATCCGTATCTGTTTGACCCGACGTTCGCTATTCTGCTGTTTGTTATTTGTTTCTTTCTGACAATCGCTTCGAGTATACCCGAGACAATTACACCATTTGTTTTCGGCCGCCTAATAATTCCCAAGGGAGACTCTTGTCCGTGTGATATTGTCCATCGTTTACGCAATTTGTACTGTGGCTTGTTTTCTCAACGCCCGGCGAGAATCAGGAGGCCCTAGCAGCAGCAATCAGCCGCAACTAAGACCAGCCAAATCACAACAGTTCCCGTCCACGACAATTATTCGTACCCCTCGGACGTGTCACGACAGCTTTTCTCAAAGATCAGGGACATTGTTGCATCAACCAGCCTAGAAGGGACCGTCTAACCCGACTTACCCCATATCACTCTCGGTATCCTCGCAGTTCCGCGTGGGAGAAAATCGAACCGCCATTCCAGAGCTTGATACATAGTCGTTTAAACAACATCATAATGAGGGCCTCCATGAGCTTCGGTCAAATTTTGACCACCGCCATTGCCTTTTCCTCTACTGCCTCAGCATGGCCGAGCTGGCTTCCTGAAGTCGACGCTCTTGTCGTACGGCAAGAGGAGTCTTCCAAAGGTATGTCGCGTAACCACGTTCTCCACCAAATAGAGTCTCGAGCAAACACTTACTTGATTCCGCAGATACTACAGCACCCACCAAGACTGCAGACCCGAAGAGCGATGCCAAACCCTCCGCTACTGACAAGCCCGCACCGTCGACCACTAAAGGTGGCGATGAGCCTCAGACAACGAACCTGAACACGGGTGGAATCACCCAGACTGGCAAACCTAAGGCCTCGCATACCGGCAACAGCACAGCCCAGCCGACTCACGAGACGTTTGACCCGCAAGATCCCGCCGGTGGTGTTTCCATGGTGACTCCCGCTGCAGTTTTGGGAACTCAGTTGTACAGGATTGGCCAGACCATTACCTGGGGATGGAACTACACATCGCTGCAAGCGACGCCCACTGCCATTGATGTTCTGGTTTCTTGCAGCACCGCCTCCAGGACATGGACTCTGACGCAGAACATGACGTACGAGACCAAGGGCAGCTACACTTGGGACACGCACGCCTACGCCGAGACAGCCGTCCAGAACCAGCTGCTGACTGCGGAGTACACCCTGCTCATCTACGACTCCGATTCGAACGTCAAGGCCACGGCCGAAGCTGGCTACCTCTCCACATTCGACGGCTTCAGGTTCGGCCTGTACCAGCCCCAGGACTACGTGCCGCTGAACGAGTGGAAGTGCGCGACCTGCAGCGGTGCCGCCAATCTGGACGCCAAGGCCCTGGGGTTCGCCATGTCGATGAGCGTGATCACAATACTGAGCTTCACGTGGTTCGTGGCCGGCTTCGGTCAGCTGTTATAAACTGACACCCGGTCAGAGCATGTGGGGACGTCTTTGTCTTTTCCACAACTTCTTCAAACTGTGCATATTATGATCAGGTTAGCAGCAGCATCTTACTCTGCATCTTGGGCAAACTCATACAAATTTGGTAATACGGAGCACGGGGAATTGGGGTTAAATATGTTGCATTGGGGCGTCTATAATATTTGATGTTTGGTCCGCATTTTTGGGCTATACATATTTTGGACGGATAGGGGCTTATGTCAGGGGCGACCGAAAAAAAAGATACATCTTGACGACAAGAGTCGTCTTGGAGTAACGCAAGATATGGAAACGACCAACTGTTCCTAGAGACAAATATGAGCCATTGGCGGGACGCATGTTTTACCGACACATAGCTTAATATGATGCACCTACCAAAACCTGTTATTACCTTTGGCACCCATAACCTAGCCGCGTGACATCGATACTCTGTGTACTTAAATACTGCTTTGATGCCTGTATTTTCTGTACCACCAGGTGCTTATAGCGGCGAACGATGCTCTTCCGACTTGATTAGGAGCAGCGGCATTCACCGAGTATGTCACAGATAAGGGGGAAGGGCGGTTATGTACTACTTTGAGGCTATGTCCCTTCAGTCCAGTTCGGGGTTTATTAAACTTCGTCAGATCATCCGCAGACTGAACCCGCCGCCCCGCTCCTCGCGGTCCCGGCCCGCGAATATGCCGCTGAAGTCGACGCTAGCGGGCGCCTTCTGCCCCCGGCCGGGCGCGTTGGGCGTCTCCTTGCGCCGGCGCCGCTCCTGGCCGGCCTTGCTCGGGAAGGTGGGGAACATGGCCTCGTGCTTGGGCTTGGGGTCTTGGGTGAAGTACTCGTGGCGGAGCATGTCGGCCGCGGTGGGCCGGTTGCGCGGGTCCAGGGACAGCAGCGAGTTGAGCAGCTGGCAGCCCGCCGCCGTCAGGAGCGGGAACTTGGCCCGGATCATGCTGCCCGTCACCGCGGCCGGGGCGTTGGCGGCGGAGGGGAGGCGCAGGCTGCGCGCGTTGGGTAGGCGTCGGAAGCCGGGCCAGGTCTCCTCGGTCGGCACGCCGCAGAGCTCGAAGATCTTGGACAGGGCGTCGACTTCGTTGCGGCCCTGCAGCAGGGGCTCGCGGGCCAGCAACTCGCCGAAGATGCACCCGATGCTCCACATGTCGACGGAGGAGTCGTACGTCGTGGCTCCAAGTAGCAGTTCGGGGGACCGGTACCACAGCGTCACGACGAGCTGCGTCAGCTTGGGCGGGGCCGGGTCCCCGACGTAGCGCGCCATGCCGAAGTCGGCGATCTTGAGCTGCCCGCGGTTGTTGAGCAGCAGGTTGGATGTCTTGAGGTCGCGGTGCAGGATCCAGTGCGCGTGCAGGTAGGCCACGCCCTCGCCGAGTTGGCGCAGTAGGGTTTTTACCTCGGACGCCAGGAACGGCTCCGCCATGTCCTCGAGGATGGACTTGAGGTCGTGCTCGACGAACTCGAGCACCAGGAACACGGCCTCGATGGGCTCTTTCCGGTTCGGCCGCGTCGCCGCCGCGTCGTTGATGACCACCTCGTGCAGGCCCACAATGTTCCGGTGCGAGCAGTCCTTCAGGATCTGGATCTCGCGCAGCCCCGTCTCGGGCAGGCCGACCTGGCTCGGCGCGCCGCCGCCCGTCGTCTCGTCGAGCTTGAGCCGCTTCAGCGCCACGACCTTGCCCGTCCGTAGGTCTTTCGCCCGCGCCACCCAGCCGTATGTGCCCTCTTCGATGTCGTTCAGCTTGTCGTAGTTCTCCACGCTGGCGGTGGGCTTCCACGTCGGCGCCTCGAAGCGCAGGAGCTTCGCGCTGCTCTCGCCCGTACTGCCATCGTTGCCTTGTTTGCCTTTGCCCTTCTCTGTCTTACCGCCGCCGTCTCCGTCGGGCGTGAGTCGCCGCCGTTTCGTGGGGGTTCGTTTAATGACTGTCCTTGCTCTTGCCGTGATTGTTCGGCGGCGGCTTGTGCTTGTGCTTGTTGGGCCTGCTGGGCGGCTATGCGATTTTGTTCCTCCTCGGCGGCTTTGCGAGCTTTCTCGGCCTTGAGGCGCTTCTTCTCCTCCTTTTCGCGCTTGAGCTTCGCCTCCAGCTCAGCGTCTTCTTCGGTGTCGGCCCATCGCGATTTGCTCGCCATATTGTCGGAAGCAGTATAATCGTCAGGGGCACTCCCTCGCCTGGGTAGTGGTGGGCCGCTTGCCCAAGTGTGTTTGTACGAGGGTTGGTTGTTGGCGGCGCAAGTTGCAACTTTTGAACAGGCTTGTTATGTATTTTGTTGACGTGAAAGGTGACAACTAAGAAACGCGTTCGCAGGGGAAGATTGGTTGCTGCAGAGATGCGTTACGTCAAGGTCGCGATGCCGGGAAATGCTCGGCCTAAAACTTTTGGCGGTTCAGGGCAGTTGAAGAAGGTGCTGCAGCTCTGAAGCCAGAGCTTGAGCTTCTAGCGTTGGAGCTCTCCCGGACCCGTAATAATTAGATGCAATACACCCATCAACCCATCATAGCTCTGCCTCTGTCTATCTTCGTGATTCTTTATATGAGCTAGCTGCCTGCCATTGAAGGCGCTTACAACTCCTCTAGTTGTTCATTCTGTCATGGAAAGGTCGTAATGTCTAACTTGACCAAGATGAGGTCAATTGCTACTTTGGTAGCCCGCCAAGGGCTGAGAACGTTACCGAAAACCCGGCTCTCCATCCCAACCGCCCCTAGCTTCTTCCAACGCGGCTCAAGAAGCTTCAGTGCCACAACGGCCTTTAGACAAACCGAAGATGGCGGTCGCAAATGGTCGACCCCTCTGGCTAAGCAGCTAGCCGAGGCAATCAACGTAAGTCCAGTGTTCTCAATGGAGTATCTGAGATCTAACGCTCTTTATAGATAACTGGTCCGATCCCTCTGGCAAGCTACATGCGCATGTGCCTCACGGGAGATATTGGAGGCTACTATACCGGAGCCATTGAACAAGGCCGCGACCAGTTCGGTCGAAAGGGAGATTTCATCACCTCTCCCGAAATCTCTCAGGTGTTTGGAGAGCTTATCGGCATTTGGTTTGTTGCAGAATGGATGTCCCAAGGCCGCCCCAAGCAGGGAGTCGAGCTCATCGAAGTCGGCCCTGGGAGAGGTACTTTGATGGATGATGTCCTTCGTGTAAGTCAATCTTGAATCCACGATATACCGCTACAGCACAATGAAAATTTAGCTAATACACTCCAGACGATTCGAAACTTCAAGGATATGGCGTCCGCTATTGATGCAGTATACATGGTTGAAGCCAGTGCTGAACTGAGAACGGCGCAGAAGAACCTGCTGTGTGGTGAAGGCGCACAGTCGACCGAGTCCAAGGCAGGACACCACAGCACTTCGAAATATTCCGACTTGCCAGTTGTATGGACTGAAACCATCAAGTCGATACCCCAGAAGCCGGACAGTACCCCTTTCATTGTAGCTCACGAGTTCTTTGATGCGCTCCCCATCCACGCATTCCAAGTCGTCGAAGTTCAGCCGACCCAAAAAAATCCATCACCTGTTTCGACCCCAGGTCCAAACCCGAGAACACCTAGCACAACATCGCCAAGCCTTCAGTGGCGCGAGATGGTTGTCGCGCCTACGCCGTCAGGCTCTACCCACCAGTCCCTTGCTACGCCCAAGGCGGAGCAGCAAGGGGGACCTGTTCCCGATTTCCAGCTTACATTGTCAACCTCGTCAACCCGCCATTCCCTTTATCTTCCTAAGACATCGTCCCGCTACCGGGCCTTGAAGTCCACCCCAAATGCTTTGATCGAGGTCTGCCCAGACGCTTCGCTCTACGCTTCAGATTTCGCCGCTCGTATCGGCGGGTCACCACAATACCCGAAGTACAAGCCATCGGGCGCTGCCCTCATCCTCGATTACGGCCCCAGCGACACCATCCCCGTCAACTCGCTGCGCGGTATCAAGCAGCACCAGCGCGTGAGCTCCTTCAGTGAGCCCGGCCTCGTCGACCTGAGTGCTGACGTGGACTTCCTCGCCATCGCCGAATCGGCCATGAAGGCGAGCGAGGACGTCGAGGTCCACGGCCCTGTTCAGCAGGCCGATTTCCTCGAGGGCATGGGTATCAAGCAGCGCGCGGACATGCTGGCGAAGCGGGCCGGCCAAGGCCAAGGGAACGAGAAGAAGGTCGAGATCGAGAAGGCCTGCCAGAGACTGGTGGACCGCGGCCCGAATGGCATGGGCAAGCTGTACAAGGCGTTGGCGATCTTGCCCGAGAACAGTGGACGGAGACGTCCGGTTGGGTTTGGGGGTGATATATAGTGGGCTTGCTGGCAGGTAGCATCTGCGGGCACCGTTTGCCTACATGCTGCTTCGGAACTTCTTGTGTCATTATGTGTAAATCATTGTGCTACGTTTCTCGTTGGGATTGAGCAAGACCACGCCAAGACTAACTGCGAACAAACAGCAATACAACATCCGAGCAAAAACATAAAATTGAATGCTCCCAACCCTGGAAATCTTGGATTCGAGGTGACCACACAATCAACTTAGACAAATTGGCCGTGTCTACTGTGATGAGAACGTACAGACTCAACAGCGACTTGGCCAAATCATATCTACTCACGCTCGAATTGAGAAACACTTTATTTGACTCAAGCACCCATGTATTCTTCAAGACGGCCGATCGAGACCATGTAGATAACATTTGAATGCAATCTAACGCTCACCACGGTCGAAGATCTTAGGGTTTTTTTTCTCAGAGGACCAAACTTTCACCAAACTGATTTGGAAACTTGGAGTTCTTACGCATCTTCGCAGGGGAGATTTCATGCCCGCAGGCTCCACCTGACCCGGCGAGGAGTAGTTTATTTCAACGGCGAGGGCGGAGCCTGGCAGAGCGAGCCGGGCAGATACGGGCTTCGTGAGGCCCACGGCGCCGCCTTCTTCCGGTAATGTAGAACCGGTTGGCGGCGGCGGCCTTTACTTGAAGCCCAGTATCTCTTGGCCGTGTGGCGATTTACCGTGTGTTGCACGAGTGCTAGGCTACGGTATCGGGCTCGGGCTGTTTGCCGATCTTGTTCATTTTTTGGGGCTCGATGTCGTATTGGCCGAAATTGACAGATTAAAAGATATCTTGTCATTCAGACGGGTTAATATCTGATACCTACTGATTTGCCACAGATAAGAGTCTGGCACCACTACTCGAATTGTGTCACTGGCCGCAGAACCCGACCCTGTGCCAGTTCTTTTGGGTAGGCATCTCCCATTTATTTGATGGTGTATCGTGGTTGGTCCTGAGACGGCCCCTTCTCGCCAAATCAGGGCAGCCTGTATTCCTCCAGGATCTGTCTTCAGGTTGCTTTTCTTCAACCATCTACTGACTGCTGCTATCTTCTCGATTCGGATTAATGGCGCCGGCCATTGTGGCATGCCATAGGCTCGAAACGCAACATCCGGAACAGTTCTCAATTTTAGTGTACACCAAGTGACTCTCCAACATTAAAATATCAGGCATGTAAGTAAAGACTCGTATGGAGCACCTGCAGGCAACCCCAAAGTACAAACCTGACAAAAAGGGAGCATTTTACATGCATGTCTATCAGCTTCAATGAGACTCATATAAATAGAAAAACCCAAATTACCGTATGAAAGTCCCATGAAAAGAGAAGCCGGATGATATCCGCATTCTTCCCCATGATTGATGATGCATGTTCTCTCTTTCTACCGTGATGGTTCAAATGCCCGCATTTACACTGTAGATGATGAATGGTGATCTGTTTTAAGGAATAACGAAGTCCCTTAGATAAGTTCAGCAAATGAGTCTCCCAGCTACATATTGTGTGCACAGGGTCTCATAGACATTCTCTCTTGTGGTGTAAGTGAAGGTGGAGATTCTCAGTCTCTCAGTGAATGGTAAGTTGAATGAGAATCTGAGAGCAAAGAACAACCTGGAAGAATCCGAAGCTGAGTAACTGGAAAAGCACTTGAATGCAATGCCTCAGAGCACGACTTTGAAAATCAATCCTCCAAAACCCCCGGAAGCTCGAATACCTTGAGGGTCAATTGCTTCAAGCTGATCCACCAACAAGAGCAACTCCCTGACCCGCACCGCCACAATTTGCCCTGCAATTGAATGCAACCACGTTACCCACCCTCGGCACCTACGGTACCTTCACCACCTCTGCAATTTGCTTGTTCAGCCACATGCACGGACTCTCAAGAACAAGGATACGTCAAGAACAACTTCAGATCAGTGCACGGACTCTCTGAGCAGGAAGGTACCAGGATCCAGGTCGTCCCGTTTGAGTACACAGCGGAAAAACCTTGATCCGGCCGGCATCATGACCTCAAGGAAGGCTACTCAGCCCCGGTCTACTCGCGCGCGCTCCAAGCGACTGGAGGACGACAGGAGTGAACCCGAGAATCAAAGTGCAGGCCAGAAGCGAAAGCGAGCCTCCAGTCCGCCCGTCACGATGCAGCTAGAGGTAAGGAATCTGTGGCTTCCCAGATACGCATCAATTGAGTCTCCGGGTTACAGTGCTAATATATTTTGCTGTTATAGCGCAAGGTCAAGCTCGTTACCGAGCAGCGGAACATGTAAGTCAGACCGCGTTCCGCGCGCAACGCGCCGCGACCCCCAACCACACCCGTTCAGCCTATTAACACTATTCTGTACAGTGATAAGGAGTCTCCTATGCCGGAGTTTCCTATGAAGGAATGGAGCGTCAAGATATTTCTCACTGATGCCGAGGGTGGCGAACATCCCGCCACCTGCTTCACCAAGGTTACCTACAACCTCCACCCGTCCTTCGCCAACCCCAACCAGAGTACGTCGTCTACCGTCCTATGCATCCTCGGTTTTCTTGTGTCTTTGCATCACTAACAGCTTGCGTGTAGCGTTTACCGAGCCCCCGTTCACCTGTAAGAATGAGGGATGGGGCGAGTTCGAAATGTCCATCGACATGTTCACTACCGAGAAGGGTGGTAAGACCACCGTGTACCACGACCTCAACTTCCAGTCGCCCCGATACGAAGTGTTGCAGAACGTTACCTTCAAGAACCCCTCCCAAGCCCTGCTCAACATCTTGCGCGAGACCGGCCCCGTTAGCACCGAGGAGGATCCCAAGGTCAACAAGGTTCGTAAGGCGAACGATGGCAAGAAGCGGAAGAACCAATGGGATTTCGAGAAGATGGCCGATGCCATGACCAAGCTTGATGAAGACGACCTTCTTCACGTTATCCAGATGATCCACGACCACAAGAACGACGATACCTACACGAAGAACGACATGGAGATGGGCGAGTTCTCCGTTGACCTCTTCACGCTGCCAGATAACCTGGCTCGCATGATCTGGGAATTCTTGGTAGGTTACCATTCCAGTCTGCGGGTACAATATCTATACTAACACACTCTACTAGGTTGATCAGAAGAAGGTGTCATAATGACAACACATCCTCTGGTTCCTGGAATTTACCACTTGTACACTGTATTGGCTTAGGGGAAACATGGGCAGTATCCATTAATGCATTGCATTGGAGTTTCCTAGGCGGCCATAAAAAGAGGCCGATTAAGCAGGAGTTAGTCCGGTGGACTTTGCGTTTGTTAATTAGTCTCGTTTTCTTTTCACTGCAGCATGTCATAAAGAAGACGCAGATATATCGCGATGATCATCCCGCCCATCACTGTCGCAGAATGGAAGGCGGTTGCTCCACGCGGGGGGGTCAAGACAGTTGATTAACATGAATTGGACGGCGGCGATGATTATGGCTCCGATCGAGGGTACTGTCAACGCTCTCAGTTGAGTCGCCTCTAGATACCCGGCATACCTGGCGAATAGCTTATGAATAAAGCCTGGATTAAATCTTAAAGCAATCCTCCATGTTAGTCGTATACCGAAAAACATTGATATCAGGGGTTTGTTTGCGTATGCGGTCAGAGTGTACCAGCTTGGTTCATGTGACCTCACATCAAGGGGCGAAAGGAGCCGCCTCCGACCCTCCCTGTATCTGGGTCGCGTGCCTTCCCCCTGGGGTAAATCAGATCCCGGGGTGGCTTCAGCTGAGCCTATCACAGTTATTGATTCGCAGGGCGACGAGCTGGAATTCAGCGCGGCATGGGTCATGACATCACACAAGCACGGCAAACCCTCCTACACCGCCAATTTCTCCCTGGAAATCCACAGGCCGAATTATTGACATTGGAGGAATTGGTTGGCGAATCAAATCCATGGGGAGCACTGTGAGCCTTATAGATGAATAATAGCGATATTGGGCGACTTTTGAACTAATAAGGCCTGCTGCAGCTAGTAGCGCGGGTAGCAAGGAGAGCTGTCCAACGTGACTCGCCAGTCTTACCGCATCCCCATCCTGCCATCCTTCGGTGAGAGCGGGAAGGTCAGACTTCCGCAGTTTGCAGGTGAAATCCAGCGAGGGTATCCTGAGTTCAAACATATCATCAGCTTCCAAGAACGGCACTCCGCCCGTTTTTACGCGCAGCAGTTCATACAACCTAGGACTGCAGACATATGGTCTTCATAGCCATCTTGATTGCTGCTTAAGCGTCACTCAGGTTCATATTGCACTTTGCGATTCTCGTCAAGTGACACAGAACTGCGCCTGTCCAAGACACTTCTGCTCTTGGCGAGACGGAAGGACAGAAACCCCAATCCCAATACGCATATGCATGCTGTGCCACACCAATCTCCATGTTGCTCTCTGAACTCTGAATATCAGCGGCACGTTGCTTTTTGATTGGCCAATCTTCTAGGAATGCGATTTCATGTCTCTCCCGTTGGACAATGTTTGTTATCATTGCACCGAAATGCCCGAAGTGCACGGCAGGCATTCTTGTACGCTGACAGGAAGACATGCTCCAGAACCATCATCCGTATGATATGAAGCGCATGCGCGCCCAGTTGCCTCTTATCCATTGACTGGTCAGACCTCCCAAGGTGGGTTGCACATACGGATGCATTGCCCCAGATCTGAATGGACCGATGGGGGAACACAACGGCCAGCTTATCAATCCAATCGAAGATTTTATGCATGCTTGCTTTTTTACTCGTCCACGTCCCATATGCTCGTGACCCTTTTGGGTCCCAGCCGCAGGGCCGATAGAAAATACTTTATTCGAACCTGATCCATGGCACTGGCCCGTCCTATTCGTTATGGCGAGCCCCCCGTATGACTTTGAGGGCGATGGCTTTGCAGTACAACGCAATCCGGCCGAGCTCCGAATTGGCGCACATGACCTGGGGTACGCAAATAGGCTCCCAGCATACGTACTTTCGCTCAATGTTCCGCACCAATTGATCTCTATGCAGGCTACCCAGTACGTGCTTTGTACAACATGGACAGTGTACGCAGTACCTACCTACCTAGGCAGGCAGACAAACAGACAGACAGTGCAGGTTAAACATGTATTTGG